>OU612029.1:0-1201227 GCA_914767945.1 Eilema depressum | reverse complement strand
CTAATAATCGATTTTTTATTAGCGATTTTTATAGTAAAATTAATCGATTTTTAATAAATCGATTTTTTTAACTTACGCGTTTAAATCGATTTTCATAAATGCGAAATTTTCGTAACATTTATGAACACTTTGTATAATATATGACTTCTCAGTTCTCGAATCACTCACACACACTATGGTTACGCTAGTACTATTATCTGTTCAGTTTATAGTTTTATTTAATTTATAATTTTCTAAAAGAGTTACGAAGTAGTTTGTTCATATTGTTGTGATAATGAAAATATGATACAGACAAAATTGACTTTGTTGATGTTTCTTTGACGACCAACTAACAGTTACACCGCACTGCCTGTGTCATTATAAAAATGACAGCGAATAGTGTGACGATTATAATTTTCTTCCCTAACCATCACACCAGTGCCAGTGTGACACAGTGGTGTTACGGACGGTTAGTGGGTCGTCGTTTCTTTTAGTGTTGCCAGTAAAAAAAATAGTTTTGCGGAAATCAATTTCTACATTTATAAGAAACTAGCTTTTGCCCGCGGCTCCGCCCACGTGGATGTCGGTTATCGCGACCAAACATAGCCTATATCCGTTCTCAAGGTCTAATCTACCTCTATACCAAATTTCATCAAAATCGGTTAAGTGGTTTAGGCGTGAAAGCGTAACAGACAGACAGTCGGACAGACAGACAGACAGACAGACAGAGTTACTTTCGCATTTATAATATTAGAAAGAAGAAAGGAAGGAAGAATGGATTGAAATACCTTGAAAGTTTAAAAGAACATTTTCTTTGAGATTTAGTTTTGAATTGGTTATTATTTTTATTAATCATATTATTTTATTTTATTTTTAATCTAATAATTTCGTAATGTCAGTAGGTTTATTATTAGAATACGAAAAACATGCAGATTTTTAAAAATTAGGAAAAAAATCTTTTTTCACAGAAATCGATTATTTATTTTAAAAAAATCGATTTTTAAAAAATCGATTTATATTGAGTAAAGAAAAAATCGATTTTTATTTAATCGATTCTTTTCCTTCAATGTCACATCCCTATACAGAGCAGGGCACACGCGACAATGATTGTTTGCTATCGTAGCGCAACGTCGACCGTCTGCTCTCACTGCGCGGCACCGACTGTCTCGTAATTCGATTGACATGGCGCGTCGCACGCGCCATAAGTACATCTTTAGGAGTGGTGTAGTCTGGTAGACGTGATGTCCGAATAAGCATCGCTTGCCATAAGTACATGTTTAGGAGTGGTGTAGCTAGTAGACGTGATGTCGGGTTACAGATAGAGGTAAATACAAACAAGTAAATAAAAACAGATATTTGAGCGGCGATGTTTCAACTTGAGTTGACTTCTATCTGAACTAAAGCTTTAGGTATCCATACACATAATGATTTACGGGTACCCTGATTTACTCTTACCTTTTCCTCTTGGATAGGCAGAAACAACAGCGAGTTTCGAATGCTTTTGTTTCAATTGTCAAGCCATTTGGCGATATTTATTATTTGTTTATTTATACACACACATCTTACACCATCATCACAGACGAGTCTAATGCAATATCAAAATCCTATGGTTAGTTGGTTATCGAACTTTTGAGGACCCAAAGATAGATGATAGATAGATAGAAAATTATAATATTGTGCACCAATAAGTTTGCAATAGAAAAAAAGTAGGTAGCATACTCAAACAAAAACCCGAGATGTTGATATAGAGCGTGCTTTAGAAGGCACGGGGAAATCTCGAATTGTCAAGACTAGCTTATAGCTAGCTACCTATCCTAAAATTCAGCTGGCTAGTATTACTTGACACAACCTTATAATGTGCTAGATACTGCTATGTACTTAAATATACGTGTATCCACATTAAAAACAAATGTTCTTGCTTTCTTACTTCCTTTTAGTTACCAGCACTTCGCCACGACCCCTTTAAAACAATATAGCAGTGTTATTGATCATTTTGAGTTTCAACAACGAAGTGATAAATCACAATGACACTTAATTAAGAGCTTTCACAAAATGTTAATTGTTTATTTTAAATCGACACTTTTGAAATGAGGGCGAAATTATTCGATAAATGGCGATGGGTCAATTGCAATCGAATATGCGAATAAATAAAACCTGCACGGAACGATGAGCTCCCTGATTAAATTTTATTTTTAGACCATCCTGCAATCAGTTTCTTTTTATGTCCGGCATTGGACTGCGATATGTAGAATTGTAGACTAATTGATTAATTAGTCTATCATAGGCCCGGCAGTGAACCGGGCCTAGGTGTGTATGTACTGTTTCCACGTTGATACAGGGTTTTATTTCTAGTTGTCCTTCTCTCACAGTGTTCGCACATCCCTCCTCTTTCTTTCTTTCCAATCGTCTGCTTATTTTGCCTCTTATGACTCCCTTCGGATGAGATGGGATGGTGATACTTTTATTCATTCGGGTTTGACACAGAATGTGCACTTCGCAAAATGTGCACTCGTGTCTTTCTCCGTCACCACACGGATAGTCTTGTTTAATATACCTTTAGAACCAAAGCGAGCAGATTGATGATGGCGCAGGCTTTCCAATTGCCTTTACAATTGTGGGGGATAGTGGGCATAACCAGTTCAGACGTCGGTCGTTCCTCTTACAGAACTGATAACGGGCTTTAGATGCAACTGGGGTTGGCTATAAGTCCACAGGTATTGGGTTAATTTAGTTTGTTAGTAGTTTGTGTGCGATATATAATTTAAATCCAATTACCGTTTTTGTCTCCTCGAATAACAAACATGCAACCTTCAAGTTCTTCTAATATTTTAAATTTTTTTAGATGGGTCTAGCTGATATTGGGTACAGGTATAGATTATAGTATGAAATAACACATAGGCACTTTTTATCCTTTGAAAAGGTTTCCATGGGTTGCGGAAATGGGAGAATTCTACGCTTTCCAAATATCATATGAGTATGATAAGAGACGTATTCAACCATTCACATTCACATCATCATATTACAATATCGAATCTATGTAATACCAATAGTAGTTCTATTTTTGTTTAGCAATCAAATATTCTGTATTCGAGAGACAAATAAATTGAAATTGCGCTTCAATGAGCAGGCTGTTTGAGCGTTTAGAAATCGTACCTATTTGCAAACGTATCGGTTTTATGATGCACACGTTTGTGTATTCAATTCGATTCCATTTACGTGTATGTACACAATTTTACCTCGTGTTTTCTCATCAAAACAGTTTGATAGAAAATCAATGTTGAATACAGGGCAGTTAATCTGCCAGAAGGACATAACTAAATTTGAAATAAGAAGGTGTGAGGGTTGCGAGGGTAGAGAGATTTAACTCCGCCACTCCCGTAAAGGTGCTGATAAACTTGAGCATTCACTTGTAATGAGTATTCTTACAAATGTTACATTACAGAAAAATAAACGAGAGCATTGTCAGCTTTCTGTCAAGCGTTTTGGCGAGCATTCTGGCGAGCATGCTTGCTAAACGACTGTAAATTTTGCTTCGACTAGAGCGTTCACTCGTTCACCATAAAATTGTTCGTAGCATTATTTAGCTCTACGCTTGACTTGGTTCGTTTTTCGGTTCGACAAATTTAAAAACGGCTAAAGCTCGATGTTCTTTTACAAGTGAATACTCAAGTTTATCAGCACCTTAAAACTTAGACCCAGCGTAACATATCTACCGTTTTTCTTTATCATATTTTTTATACATTCAACAACAGATGAGGCCTAATATCCAGTCGGTCAGATGTACTCCAAAATGCAAACTATGGACGCAACTGGGTTCCTATATTTGTCTACCAATTTTCTTACGTGACATTTTTGTACTTTCCAGTGGACGGTGGATTCTCCCGCAAGGCTTGCTGGTGGGACTTCGCGCGCCACTTGGACAGACTCGACGCAGTGCTGTTCACCAGATTGAACAACTGCTCCGTCTCCGGCATGGCGTCCGTCCTGCGCAGGAAGGCAGGCGCCACCGTCTACCCACAGATTGGACATTTCTTCTGCAATTTAGAGGTAACAATCAACTTTCTTCTTTGGCGTACCTCTGTGACTTAGCTTTAGATACAGCCACCCTGGACTGCCGGAGCCGGCAGGGGTGGCTGTATCGAACTCAAACCGACTAAAACAATACAATGGCAATTACTGAGTGTGAGATTATCTCTGGCATTATTCCTCACGCACCAGCCGAGACTCAAGCCCGCGATTTAGCTGTCTAAAGCCGAGTGGATTTCCATACTATTAAAATAAGTATAACTATTGATATTTGTTTGGATATTTCTTTAAAATGTATGCACTTAATCATAGTAGTTGTATCTAATGTACTACTAAGGAGTGGAATGCCCTGCCTTTGCCCTTCTTCTTGCTTCTAGAAAACTATAGTCTATGAGTTTTTCAAGTCTAGAGTGACTAGGTCGACTGTAAGCAAGATCATCGATCATACGTGTGAGTTCATTAATAATAAAATGACATTCATTTTTACGTAGGTTGCGTCAATATGACATTATTATGCCTGATAAGATAAAGGAGAAGTCTCAGAACTGGAGGTCACCATGACAAATGCATAGGTTAGTTAGTAACCTCCACTATACCGATACGCCATCGTCCTTGAATATCTAATGAATGGCAGGTACTGGCGCCTCGCAGACGAGCCTCACAAGGCTGATACCTTACACTGTGTCGTCACACTCGGACAGATATTGCTTACTGGATCTAATGTAGACTCTGGAATCTATTAGACATGAAACACTTATTTATTTTGAGATAAGATCAATCTTACAACTATTAGTGCTAAAGATTGAATGTATGGGTAGATGTTTGTTACTATAATATAAAATACTATAGATATAAATGTTGAAGCGCCTAGTATACTAAAAGACATGAATTCAAGCACATTAATTTAATATTTTCGCTGGGCGCGCATCATGATCGCTGATATGGCAAATTCTTAAGAAATTATTCTCGATGAAACTTTTTACACATTCCGGGAACAAACACGGAACCTGTCGCTCTCCTTCTAGCTATTGCTGCACAATCAGAACATAATTAAATTCATCCTCCGAATCACCAAACTTGATTGAGTATTCGGTCTAACTAGGAAGTGGCCAAACTTCGAATTCTTCGAAGCGATTACCACCACTGCCCATTGACAATATCAAAGTTCTGAAATTAGAATCAAATTAATTAACTGGATTAATTATAATATTATTGAGTCTCGGATAGTCACTGGTGCATTCAATATTAGCTTCCGATCAGTGAGTCGCGACGATACACCACACATGATTTCATAGTGACACTGTGTGACTTGAAGTGCACTAGATTAGTGTAATTATAAGTGTTAGTGCATTTGTAAACATAATTTCTCGTATAAGTGACTAAAATATTTAATATGTGAGCTTTCGATTCTTAGAAAGGTAATTTAATAGTCAAAATTAGGAAACTAAGGAACACCCTCATGTTGTATTAACCCCTTATAGTCACGCCTGGGGCAGGCAGAGGTGTATTAATACCCAAATTTCGCTAAATATGATTTTTAGTTCTACGTAACAGAGGGTTAGCCCATTGCCATCAAGCGGACACTGTTTATTATAATCTAAAATAATTCAGATTTTTATTATATTATAATAAAATATCTGAGTCATTTTGATCTGGGATTACACAGGCTACACTATTATCCGAGAAAAAGGTTCCTATGAGTGTTTATGTCAACAGGATCTGTCCCACACACGGTCACGGGTTGTAACCCATAGTAGTACTATTGGTAAATAACCCAGGGCCATTTATTATTTTTTCTCAATTTCTATTATTTTTCCGCTTTCTATTATTTTTTCTCAATTTAAGTGATACAAAAATCGGTAAAAAAAAATATCTGTTCGGTGATATAGAAACATTACAAGTATCACCAATCCCATCTCATGCGAAGGGTATCGTAAGAAGCAACAAACGGAAAAATACGCAAACAATATCACTACGAGAGAAGGAAAACTCGAACAACAGTGTAGGTCAAAGCCACCCAACATTGGGAGAGGCCTATTTCGTCCAGCAGTGAACTGCGATAGGTTAATTGATCATTGATCGATGAAAAAATATGTAGAGTTTATTATAATGTATTACCATTACGATTACAGGAGCGTCGCATTCTCGCAAGTCCCGATGGTGACAAGGACACGGATCCCTTGCTAGTGTCCCTCATCCAGGAGGGCTCGGACATGATGGCTGACCTCCGCCACATCAACCTGAAGCCTCAGCACTGCTACCGGAATCCAGAACCTATCAACTTGTATCACAAAGTGGGCCATGGTGAGTAACTGACTATATTCTTCTCTTGCCCTCTAGACAAGTGGCAATTCGTTGCTCGGCGTATGATGGAATAGAATGTATAGGATTTGACGTTTTTGACATTCGTTGACGCCTGTCATATACGTCAAATCCCATACATTTGGCGTTCCATCATACGCCTAGCAATGAATTGCCACTTGTCTAGAGGGGCTGTTCTTTTTCATCCTAGCGTTAATCCCAGTAGCATCCGAAGCTTTCACCTCGGAGTCTGGGGTCCGCGTTTTCAGTCCAATTACGTATTTACCTGAATTTTGTCGTTTTTCGTGAGGCGATTGCAATCTGACCTCCATAACCCATGGGCGATATCGAAATATTGCAGTTAGATCAAATTGTTAAACGTTTTAGGGCTCCAAATACCCGTAACCGCAATTGGTATGCGGATACCACCTGCGGTAAGAACTGAGCCCAGCCTAAACCTAGCCAGACTGAGTACGCTTTGTCCAATGATTAAATGCATAGCCGTAACCAAACGCAATCATTCCCACCAAACGTCAAAGAACGCTTGCAAACAAATAATAATAAACCTACATCAATAAAATTTCTATCTCGTTTTCACCCACTTAATCTTGGTTTACTATTACGCATTTCTTATAGTAATATATTATTTTTTATGCCACAAAAGTAGCCGACAAGCATACGACCCACGATAAATGAAAACTAATTATCTCTTTTTGTTTTCTTACAGGAACCCTGGACATGTACGTACTGAATCCGTCCAAGGATTCTAAATACGTTCGTGAATTTCTCAAGAGATGGCACAATAGTGAACAGAAGCTGTTCGAAGGCGCCAGTGTATCAGGACAATTCAATTTTCCAATTCCCAATTTAGTATCGATATGTGCATTACTAGTGTGGCGTCCGGCTAACCCCGATGACACGATTACCAGGATAATGTTCCCAGGTTCAACCCCCCAACACAAAATATTTGAGGGATTAGAAAAACTTAAGCACTTGGAGTTTCTTCAACATCCTACATGTACGGGACGCCAAATGACAACTACAGCCCCAGCTACTACTACCGCAGTAACTACAGCCGCTTCAGTGAAATCTTCTATAAAAACAACCTCAAAAGTTAGTAAAGAAAAAAGTTTAATAACGGACAAAATGAAAGATGATAAAAATATGGAACCCGAGCCACCACCAAAAGATATAAAATTTGGAGACACAAAGAATATTATAGATAACAAATTACTTAACGAACTTGTAGATGGTGTTGATAAAATTGATTCCGTTTTACATGATACTATTACTGCAAGATTAGAAACTAAATTAGATGATAAGATTGCTCAATATGAGAGCACTGTGATAGATGGTTTGCCTAAAAAGAAAGAAGTTAAAAAGAAGAGCGCTGACAAAAAAACAAAGCGTATTGATAAGACTGATGAAGTTAAAGACTCTATAGTTAAGAATGAAGTTAAGAAAATTGATACCGAACAAAAACCGAAAGCTGAAAGAAAAAAGGTAGACACTCGAAAAATTGATATGTCATCATCAATGACTAGAAGTAAAGTAACTCATCGTGCTCCTCGTGCTATTTCGGAAAAGAAGACCACAACGACTGCTACAGACAAAAAATCATCTACAGAAGATAAAAAGTCACCACCTACTACACCTAAAAAATCACTAGATACCAAAACTACTCCAACTGTGCCAACGGCTAAGGAGAGAGTTAAAGTTAAAGCTGCCAGTACTTCTGCTAAGAGCACTAAAGAAGCGAAAAATCGTATGGTTGTTGAATCAAAATACAAACAATTATCACCAAAACGTGATACTACAGCCAAAGCACTAGAGAAAAAAGAAACTAAAACTAAACGAGAACCCATTTCACGCAGACCCAGACCTCTATCATCACCTATCAAAGGGCTTAAAACAATGAAAAGTCCTTCAAAATCTATTAAAGCTGTCAAGAGTGATGCTTCGAAATTAAAAGGCTTACAAAGGGTGAATTATGAAGATATTCTAAAAGAAGCAAAGAAATCAGATGAAGATACATCTAAATCCCTAGACGACATTAAACTACAAGAATTAGATGAAAGGGAAGAACAAGAGATTGTCAGAGAAATTGAAGCGGTATTTAACAGAGACACTGAAACTGAAGAAAAAGTAGAGTTTGTGGGGCGATCTGATATTGAAAAAATAACATGCATGATAGATGGTATAAAGACTGAGACGACTGCCGACGGTGAATTTGAGGAAGAATACCTTATCATCGAGAAAGAAGAGGTAGAACAGTATACAGAAGATTCAGTCATTGACCGTGAAAGTAGCCATGAACACGAAGATGAACTACAAAAACACGTCAAAGATAAAGAAGAATCAGAGAAAAAGAAAGATATAGTAGCACTAATGGTAGAAAAACCTGATGGAATTCATATGAAGACTGAAGTTGTTGCGGAAAAGGAATTAAAACAAATTGAATCAAAGGAACACTCAGTGAGTCTTGAAGAAAAGCAAGATATTAGTAGTGAAAAGAAAACATCTGATAGTAAAAGCGTGCCGAAACCGAAAGATTCTCTTGAAATGCAGGTTCAAGAGTCTCAACCAGATGAAAAAATTTCTACTACTATTGAGTCTGGAGCTACTACAGCTCCAACTTTGCCTGAAGACGAAAGAATAACTTTAGATAGTATCAAAGAAGATCAACAAATAGAAGAAAAGCATATACAGGAAGAAACTAAAGAAGTGGTACCACTATTAAGCTTAGTGGATATCAAACCAGTATCGTTAGAAAAAAGCACTAAGCTGGAATCTGTGCCTGCTCCAATAAGAGAAATTGTAAAAACCCCCGATGAAGTAGCTGATCTACCTTTGCATGAAGAAGTTGACTACAGGCCGTTTGAAGACAAGAAAACACCAGAAGAAGAATTATTCAGACGCAAACTTGATGAAATCAAAGTACCCAAAGACCTTCCCCTTACAGACCCGGTAGCCACCTATAGGGTCAAAGCTGTCCAAGACGATGTTGTACTCAAAACAGTACAACGTGCATCACATGCTGAATTAGTAACTGTTACGCCAGGATCTGCGCCAGAATCACCAATGTATCATGAACAAATGAAAATTTCTACTTTACCTGACAAAGACCTAAAAACTGTTAAAGAATATGATGATCCAGAATACGATTATGGCCAATATACAGAAAAATTAAGAGAAACTCATATCACGACTATAGACTCACCAATCAAAGATGACATCATTGTTATTGAAGAGGTCCCATGTATGCCAGAGAAAATTCCTTCGATACCCGAAGATGTTGAAAAAGAGATTGAGGAAGCACGTAAGTTAGAAATTGCAGAAAAGCCTCCTTTGAGCCCAAAAGACGTTGAAAAAATTGTTGCCGATGTAGCCGAAGTCTTAAAATCAGATAAAAGCTTAGATGAAATCATGGCTGAAAAATCTCCATTGCTAAGCAAATCACCTGACATTTTTGGTAAAATCGAAACAACTGTAAACGGTATTGAAGCAACAAAACTACTGTTATCAAGTGAGCAAGATATCAAACACGACTTGCATAAAGATATTAGAAAGTCAAGTGCTAAAGCTGAGCGAGATATTACTGACATTTTACTGAAAGAAGCATCACCTGTACGGTCAATAACATCTGAAGATGTCAGTGAAGTTTCTGATAAAACTGTTCTCAGTGAAGGAAGAAGAGTTAAACGAGAACTGCAGGATGATAAAACTGTTCCATTGCTAAAACCACAAGTCTCTGATGAAGTGGTAGTAGAAAAAGTACCTACTGAATGTACAGATACTCAACAAACCAGCAAAAAAATGACAGACCATGTAGATATCT
This sequence comes from Eilema depressum, assembly GCA_914767945.1. Lineage (NCBI taxonomy): Eukaryota > Metazoa > Arthropoda > Insecta > Lepidoptera > Erebidae > Eilema > Eilema depressum. The sequence goes on along the minus strand of OU612029.1, from coordinate 1,191,083 downwards.
CAAAAGTTATAGAACAAGATTTAATTAAAGAAACTGATGGTGAATCAAAAGCAATAGATATAAAAAAGATTGAAGATGAAGTTTTGGAACCAGAAAAAAGAGTAAGCACAGCACTGGACTCTGCAAAAACCCTTGAAAAATTAGAAGAGAAAATTGCTGATTTAAAGAAAAAAGAAATTGCTACTTTGAGTACCAAAGAAGAACCAAAAACCAAAGTAGAAATTAATGTGGAAGAAAAGCCAAGTTTGGAAAAAGAACCAATTATCGTCAAAACTGCTATTAAAGAAACAGACAAGATTCCTGAAACGCAAGAGACTAGTTTAAGTAAAGAAATACCTAAAAAAACACTATTTCAAAAAGCAGAGACTAAAGCCGAGAAGGTTGTTGGCAAAGTTTCGGCTTTGAAAGATGAAGTCTTTGGGTTCTTCAGTAAAAAGTCAGCGGACAAAAAAGAACCAAGTCCAGAAAAAGAATTACCTGATCTAAAAGCAGTAATTAACCAAGATAAAATAAGTGAGAAGCCTACTCTGACGAAACATGATGTACCTGCTGAAGTAGACAAACGAAATATGAAAGGTTCTCCCCCAGGTGATGTGCCTGATATATATGATGAACAGGTACATGGTATAAGCTTAGATGAAGCGGAGAAAAAAGTATCCAGTTTTAATTTCAATGAAGATGAAGAACTACTTATTGCTGAAAAATTAAAAGAATTTGAACCTACTGGTCCACCTCTAGAAGAAACGCAGACACAGTTAACGACAATTACTGAAAAAGGAACTATTATACATAGAAAAACTACGTTGATTACGTTCATTCAAGAATATGTTAATTTCATTAAAACAGTAGTTGTATATAAGATTACTTACTTAACTACAGAAGAAGATGAGCATCCCAACGGCCAGAAAATTAGTAGAACGTATAGAAAAATCTCTCTTGCTAACGAAAAACCTAAACAAACTACAAGTCTAATGCAGCACGAACAATTACTAAGTGAAAAAACACCCAGTCCCATGATTAGCGAGAAAGCACCTAGCCCAGTACTTAGTGAAAAGGCCCCTAGCCCAGTAAAGCCCGATGAAACAAAATCGATTCAAAAGCCTCTTAGTTTGAAAACCAGTGATAAGGAGCCTAAAATAACGCATCCACTTAGTCCAGAAAAAGTTGATATTGTAAGCCCATGCACTGCTATAAAGGAATCATCTAGCGTGGCTTATGACGAAGAAGAGGAAGAGGCTGTTGAGGAAGTACTGAAGGCATTTGAACCTACTGGCAAACCAGAAGAGGAAACAATTACACGTTTGGTTACCATCACTGAGAAAGATGTTACAATAAATAGGAAATTAACCATTACTACTATTATACAAGAATTCTATAATATTACACAAACAATAAATATATACAAAATTACTATTTTGACAATGGAAGAAGATGAGCAAGCCGATAACTCTAAAGTTTGCCGATCCTCTAGGAAAATATCACTGGCTCATGAAAAACCGAAGTTAATGGAATATGACGATAACGAAACAAAACAAGAAAAGAGAACTAGCTTACCACCTATCGAAAAAGAACAAAGTAAAAAAATACATAGCCCATTACTTAGTGAACGAATACCTACTCCAGTTATGAGTGACAAAGCATCTAGTGAAGGAGCTCCTAGCGAAATGTCTCCAACTGAGAGGCCGATTGGCCTAACACCTAGTGACGAAGTCTCTGGTCCAGTGACTAGCGAAAAGGTACCAAGCCCAGACCCTAATGTAAATGTGTCAAGCACAACACTTAGTGACGGTATAACTAGCCCAGCTGTGCATGAACAAAAAATTAGTGAACGGAAGCAAAGCCCAATTACGAATGATAAAACTCCAAAGGAAACTGCATCAAGTGAGACACCTCCAACTGGGGGTCGAATTAGTCCAATACTAAGTCCAAAGACCAGTGAAACCATACCATACTCAACACGAACTGAAAAGACTCTTGACTCAATTATCAGTGAAAAGTTATCTAGCTCAGAGGCTAGCGAGAAACCAATCAGTCTGGACCTAAGTGAAAAATTACCTGAAGAAATTAAACCCAGCACCGCATTTGATAGTAAAAAGACATCTAGTCCGGTGCCTATTGAAGAATCACTTCACTCAGAGCCAAGTGAAAAATTGCCTCATCTAGTTCACCATGAAGAGTTACCTAGCCAGAGGAAGATTAGATCTGTTGAGTCACCTGAACCAGAAAATATTAAAAAACTGCTAAGCCCTGTTCTACAAGAAGAAGAAATTGACGAAAAATTAAAGGGATTTAAGCTTTTTGACCCACCTGAGGAAGAAACTTCCACGCAAGTTATATCTTTAACTATTGAAAACGTCGTTATTATTAGAAAGATAGTTACAAAAGTAATTATCGAAAAATATATTAACGTGACGACAACTATAGTCTTATATAAAATTACTATTACAACTATAGAAGAAGATAAACAGCCAGATGGAACAATAACAAGCCGAAAACATACTGTAAGATCATTGTCCGAAGAAAAGCCACAAATATCCAACTTATTACGAGATAAATCTAGGATACAAATAGATAAGGACAGAACATTTGCACATGCAGGAGACCATTGCAATGAAGATGGCTTCGTAGTTATACATAAAGAGGTCTTAGATAGGGATCATGAAGGTATTGAACTAATAGAGACCAAAGAGCCTATACAAGACAAACTGGCAATCACCATCGATGACCAATCAATTGTTCCTGAACTGTCTGAAGCTATTCTCAGCAAAGTTCCTGAAAAAGAACCTAGTCAAGAGAAAACAGCTCCAACAGTTGATGTAATCGATCAAGGAATAATAATTAAAGATAACCAATTAACAGACAAAAGAATAGAAGAACTAACTATTTTAACTGAATCTTTTGATCACGAAGAAGATGATATACTAAGTCCTGAACTTGTTCAGGACACAATTAATGTCACCAAATCTGTAACAACAGGGAAAACAAAAGAAGATGTAACAAAACGAAAATCAAAAGAAATAAACGAAACTATCCACGCTATAATCACACATGAGCTAGAAAAAGGCACTGAAAAACAAACAGACGATTTGGAATCTTATGATCATTTTAAAGACTCAGATAAAAAAACAGAAGCAAGGCCACTTTCTTCAAAAGAAGATTTAAAAAAGCTAACATCAGAAAAAGATGAAAATGAGAAGGTGTCTGAGAAACATGCACCAATTCAAGATTCTAATAAGATACAACTTTCAAAAACAATGAAATTAGATGTGAAGGACATCATTTCTGACAAACTTGATGAAAAGCAAGTAAGTTCAGAAAAGGATGAGAACGAAGTAAAAGAAAATATCTATAAAATCGATGGTGAAATAAAGAAAGAGTCATCTCATGTGAAAACTATTCTAGACATAGATGACAAGAAACATGAAACAGAAAAGGCACATGGCAAAAAGCAACAGATACAAGATAACGAGCTTGTATTAATTAAATCAGAGAAAGATGAACCAAGCCGAATATCTACTCTAGCTGAAAAAGCTCTTAGTGTTACTGAGACAATATCCAGCACTGGTAAACTGGAAAATGGACATCTAAGTCCTAGTACAACACTTGACAAAGACATGAAACATTCTACTATTCTAGATGAAGAGTTAAAATATGAACTCGAACACGACAAAGTTCTAGGTGACAAGAAGCCTAGCTACAAAGCACCAAGCGACAAAGTATACAGCCCTACGCCCAGTGAAAAAATTCTGGGTGTTAAGAGGCCTAGCTTAGTACCAAGTGATGAAGCACGAAGCCCAGTACCAAGTGATAAGGCGCCCAGCCCTACTCCAAGTGATAAGGTTCTGGGTGACAAAAAGCCTAGCTTAATACCAAGCGACAAAGAAATCAGCCCTACGCCAAGTGAAATAGTTCTGGATGATAAGAGGCTTAGCTTAGTACCAAGTAATGAAGTACCAAGTGATGTAGCACCAAGCCCAGTAACGAAAGATAAGGCGCCCAGCCCTACTCCAAGTGACAAGAGTCTAGGTAACAAGAAGCCTAGCTTAGTACCAAGTGATAAAGCACCAAGCCCAGTACCGAGTGATAAGGCACCTAGCCCCACACCAAGTGAAACAGTTTCGGGTGAAAAGAGGCTTAGCTTAGTACCAAGTGATAAAGCACCAAGCCCATTACCGAGTGATAAGGCATCTAGCCTCACACCAAGTGAAAAAATATTGGGTGAAAAGAGGCTTAGCTTAGTACCGAGTGACAGAGCACTCAGCCCAGTACCAAGTGATAAGGCGCCCAGCCCTACTCCAAGTGACAAGGTTCTAGGTGAAAAGAAGCCTAGCTTAGTACCAAGTGACAGGGCACCCAGCCCAGTACCAAGTGATAAGGCACCCAGCCCTACTCCAAGTGACAAGGTTCTAGGTGAAAAGAAGCCTAGCTTAGTACCAAGTGACAAAGCACCAAGCCCAGTACTAAGTGATAAGGCGCCCAGCCCTACTCCAAGTGACAAGGTTCTAGGTGAAAAGAAGCCTAGCTTAGTACCAAGTGACAGAGCACCCAGCCCAGTACCAAGTGATAAGGCACCCAGCCCCACTCCAAGTGACAAACTTCCGGTTGAGAAGAAGGCTAGTTTAGTACCAAGTGAGAGGGCACCAAGCCCAGTGTCAAGTGATAAGGCACCCAGCCCCACTCCAAGTGACAAACTTCCGGTTGACAAGAAGGCTAGTTTAGTACCAAGTGAGAGGCCACCCAGCCCAGTGCCAAGTGATAAGGCACCCAGCCCCACTCCAATTGACAAAATTCCGGTTGACAAGAAGGCTAGTTTAGTACCAAGTGACAGGGCACCCAGCCCAGTACCAAGTGATAAGGCACCCAGCCCTACTCCAAGTGACAAGGTTCTAGGTGAAAAGAAGCCTAGCTTAGTACCAAGTGACAGGGCACCCAGCCCAGTACCAAGTGATAAGGCACCCAGCCCCACTCCAAGTGACAAACTTCCGGTTGAGAAGAAGGCTAGTTTAGTACCAAGTGAGAGGGCACCAAGCCCAGTGTCAAGTGATAAGGCACCCAGCCCCACTCCAAGTGACAAGGTTCTAGGTGAAAAAAAGCCTAGCTTAGTACCAAGTGACAGGGCACCCAGCCCAGTACCAAGTGATAAGGCGCCCAGCCCTACTCCAAGTGACAAGGTTCTAGGTGAAAAGAAGCCTAGCTTAGTACCAAGTGACAGAGCACCCAGCCCAGTACCAAGTGATAAGGCGCCCAGCCCTACTCCAAGTGACAAGGTTCTAGGTGAAAAGAAGCCTAGCTTAGTACCAAGTGACAGAGCACCCAGCCCAGTACCAAGTGATAAGGCGCCCAGCCCTACTCCAAGTGACAAGGTTCTAGGTGAAAAGAAGCCTAGCTTAGTACCAAGTGACAGGGCACCCAGCCCAGTACCAAGTGATAAGGCACCCAGCCCTACTCCAAGTGACAAGGTTCTAGGTGAAAAGAAGCCTAGCTTAGTACCAAGTGACAGAGCACCCAGCCCAGTACCAAGTGATAAGGCGCCCAGCCCTACTCCAAGTGACAAGGTTCTAGGTGAAAAGAAGCCTAGCTTAGTACCAAGTGACAGGGCACCCAGCCCAGTACCAAGTGATAAGGCACCCAGCCCTACTCCAAGTGACAAGGTTCTAGGTGAAAAGAAGCCTAGCTTAGTACCAAGTGACAGGGCACCTAGCCCAGTACCAAGTGATAAGGCACCCAGCCCTACTCAAAGTGACAAGGTTCTAGGTGAAAAGAAGCCTAGCTTAGTACCAAGTGAGAGGGCACCCAGCCCAGTGCCAAGTGATAAGGCACCCAGCCCCACTCCAATTGACAAACTTCCGGTTGACAAGAAGGCTAGTTTAGTACCAAGTGATAAAGCACCAAGCCCAGTACCGAGTGATCAGGCGCCCAGCCCTACTCCAAGTGACAAGGTTCTAGGTGAAAACAAGCCTAGCTTAGTACCAAGTGACAGGGTACCCAGCCCAGTACCAAGTGATAAGGCACCCAGCCCTACTCCAAGTGACAAAGTTCTAGGTGGAAAGAAGCCTAGCTTAGTACCAAGTGACAGGACACCCAGCCCAGTACCAAGTGATAAGGAACCCAGCCCCACTCCAAGTGACAAACTTCCGACTGAGAAGAAGGCTAGCTTAATACCAAGTGATAAGGCACCTAGCCCCACACCAAGTGAAACAGTTTCAGGTGAAAAGAGGCTTAGCTTAGTACCAAGTGATAAAGCACCAAGCCCAGTACCGAGTGATAAGGCATCTAGCCCCACACCAAGTGAAAAAGTATTGGGTGAAAAGAGGCTTAGCTTAGTACCGAGTGACAAAGCACCAAGCCCAGTACCGAGTGATAAGGCGCCCAGCCCTACTCCAAGTGACAAGGTTCTAGGTGAAAAGAAGCCTAGCTTAGTACCAAGTGACAGGGCACCCAGCCCAGTACCAAGTGATAAGGCGCCCAGCCCTACTCCAAGTGACAAGGTTCTAAGTGAAAAGAAGCCTAGCTTAGTACCAAGTGACAGAGCACCCAGCCCAGTACCAAGTGATAAGGCACCCAGCTCCACTCCAAGTGACAAACTTCCGGTTGAGAAGAAGGCTAGTTTAGTACCAAGTGAGAGGGCACCAAGCCCAGTGTCAAGTGATAAGGCACCCAGCCCCACTCCAAGTGACAAACTTCCGGTTGACAAGAAGGCTAGTTTAGTACCAAGTGAGAGGCCACCCAGCCCAGTGCCAAGTGATAAGGCACCCAGCCCCACTCCAATTGACAAAATTCCGGTTGACAAGAAGGCTAGTTTAGTACCAAGTGACAGGGCACCCAGCCCAGTACCAAGTTATAAGGCACCCAGCCCTACTCCAAGTGACAAGGTTCTAGGTGAAAAGAAGCCTAGCTTAGTACCAAGTGACAGGGCACCCAGCCCAGTACCAAGTGATAAGGCACCCAGCCCCACTCCAAGTGACAAACTTCCGGTTGAGAAGAAGGCTAGTTTAGTACCAAGTGAGAGGGCACCAAGCCCAGTGTCAAGTGATAAGGCACCCAGCCCCACTCCAAGTGACAAGGTTCTAGGTGAAAAAAAGCCTAGCTTAGTACCAAGTGACAGGGCACCCAGCCCAGTACCAAGTGATAAGGCGCCCAGCCCTACTCCAAGTGACAAGGTTCTAGGTGAAAAGAAGCCTAGCTTAGTACCAAGTGACAGAGCACCCAGCCCAGTACCAAGTGATAAGGCGCCCAGCCCTACTCCAAGTGACAAGGTTCTAGGTGAAAAGAAGCCTAGCTTAGTACCAAGTGACAGGGCACCCAGCCCAGTACCAAGTGATAAGGCACCCAGCCCTACTCCAAGTGACAAGGTTCTAGGTGAAAAGAAGCCTAGCTTAGTACCAAGTGACAGGGCACCCAGCCCAGTACCAAGTGATAAGGCACCCAGCCCTACTCCAAGTGACAAGGTTCTAGGTGAAAAGAAGCCTAGCTTAGTACCAAGTGAGAGGGCACCCAGCCCAGTGCCAAGTGATAAGGCACCCAGCCCCACTCCAATTGACAAACTTCCGGTTGACAAGAAGGCTAGTTTAGTACCAAGTGATAAAGCACCAAGCCCAGTACCGAGTGATCAGGCGCCCAGCCCTACTCCAAGTGACAAGGTTCTAGGTGAAAACAAGCCTAGCTTAGTACCAAGTGACAGGGTACCCAGCCCAGTACCAAGTGATAAGGCACCCAGCCCTACTCCAAGTGACAAAGTTCTAGGTGGAAAGAAGCCTAGCTTAGTACCAAGTGACAGGACACCCAGCCCAGTACCAAGTGATAAGGAACCCAGCCCCACTCCAAGTGACAAACTTCCGACTGAGAAGAAGGCTAGCTTAATACCAAGTGATAAGGCAACTAGCCCCACACCAAGTGAAACAGTTTCGGGTGAAAAGAGGCTTAGCTTAGTACCAAGTGATAAAGCACCAAGCCCAGTACCGAGTGACAAAGCACCAAGCCCAGTACCGAGTGATAAGGCGCCCAGTCCTACTCCAAGTGACAAGGTTCTAGGTGAAAAGAAGCCTAGCTTAGTACCAAGTGACAGGGCACCCAGCCCAGTACCAAGTGATAAGGCGCCCAGCCCTACTCCAAGTGACAAGGTTCTAAGTGAAAAGAAGCCTAGCTTAGTACCAAGTGACAGGGCACCCAGCCCAGTACCAAGTGATAAGGCACCCAGCCCTACTCCAAGTGACAAGGTTCTAGGTGAAAAGAAGCCTAGCTTAGTACCAAGTGACAGGGCACCCAGCCCAGTACCAAGTGATAAGGCGCCCAGCCCTACTCCAAGTGACAAGGTTCTAGGTGAAAAGAAGCCTAGCTTAGTACCAAGTGACAGAGCACCCAGCCCAGTACCAAGTGATAAGGCACCCAGCCCCACTCCAAGTGACAAACTTCCGGTTGAGAAGAAGGCTAGTTTAGTACCAAGTGAGAGGGCACCCAGCCCAGTGCCAAGTGATAAGGCACCCAGCCCCACTCCAATTGACAAACTTCCGGTTGACAAGAAGGCTAGTTTAGTACCAAGTGATAAAGCACCAAGCCCAGTACCGAGTGATAAGGCATCTAGCCCCACACCAAGTGAAAAAGTATTGGGTGAAAAGAGGCTTAGCTTAGTACCGAGTGACAAAGCACCAAGCCCAGTACCGAGTGATAAGGCGCCCAGCCCTACTCCAAGTGACAAGGTTCTAGGTGAAAAGAAGCCTAGCTTAGTACCAAGTGACAGGGCACCCAGCCCAGTACCAAGTGATAAGGCACCCAGCCCTACTCCAAGTGACAAGGTTCTAGGTGAAAAGAAGCCTAGCTTAGTACCAAGTGACAGGGCACCCAGCCCAGTACCAAGTGATAAGGCGCCCAGCCCTACTCCAAGTGACAAAGTTCTAGGTGAAAAGAAGCCTAGCTTAGTACCAAGTGACAAGGCACCCAGCCCAGTACCAAGTGATAAGGCACCCAGCCCCACTCCAAGTGACAAACTTCCGGTTGAGAAGAAGGCTAGCTTAGTACCAAGTGAGAGGGCACCCAGCCCAGTGCCAAGTGATAAGGCACCCAGCCCCACTCCAAGTGACAAACTTCCGGTTGACAAGAAGGCTAGTTTAGTACCAAGTGATAAAGCACCAAGCCCAGTACTGAGTGATAAGGCATCTAGCCCCACACCAAGTGAAAAAGTATTGGGTGAAAAGAGGCTTAGCTTAGTACCGAGTGACAAAGCACCAAGCCCAGTACCGAGTGATAAGGCACCCAGCCCTACTCCAAGTGACAAGGTTCTAGGTGAAAAGAAGCCTAGCTTAGTACCAAGTGAGAGGGCACCAAGCCCAGTGCCAAGTGATAAGGCACCCAGCCCCACTCCAAGTGACAAACTTCCGGTTGACAAGAAGGCTAGTTTAGTACTAAGTGAGAGGGCACCCAGCCCAGTACCAAGTGATAAGGCGCCCAGTCCTACTCCAAGTGACAAACTTCCGACTGAGAAGAAGGCTAGCTTAATACCAAGTGATAAGGCACCTAGCCCCACACCAAGTGAAACAGTTTCGGTTGAAAAGAGGCTTAGCTTAGTACCAAGTGATAAAGCACCAAGCCCAGTACTGAGTGATAAGGCATCTAGCCCCACACCAAGTGAAAAAGTATTGGGTGAAAAGAGGCTTAGCTTAGTACCAAGTGATAAAGCACCAAGCCCAGTACTGAGTGATAAGGCATCTAGCCCCACACCAAGTGAAAAAGTATTGGGTGAAAAGAGGCTTAGCTTAGTACCGAGTGACAAAGCATCAAGCCCAGTACCGAGTGATAAGGCGCCCAGCCCTACTCAAAGTGACAAGGTTGTAGGTGAAAAGAAGCCTAGCTTAGTACCAAGTGACCAGGCAGCCAGCCCAGTACCAAGTGATAAGGCGCCCAGCCCTACTCCAAGTGACAAGGTTCTAGGTGAAAAGAAGCCTAGTTTAGTACCAAGTGACAGGGCACCCAGCCCAGTACCCAGCGATAAGGCACCTAGCCCAACTCCAAGTGACAAACTCTCGACTGAGAAGAAGGCTAGCTTAGTAACAAGTGAGAGGGTACCCAGCCCAGTACTAAGTGATAAGGCACCCAGTCCTACTCCAAGTGACAAAGCTCTGGGTGATAAGAAGCCTAGCTTAGTACCTAGCGACAAAGCACTTAGCCCAGTAGCAAGCGAAAGAGCACAAAGCCCAGTACCGAGTTATAAGGTGGCCAGTCCTACCCCAAGTGACAAACATCCAGCTGAGCAGAAGGCTAGCTTAGTACCTAGCGACAAGGCGCCTAGCCCAGTACCAAGCGACAAAGCACCAAGCCCAGTACCGAGTGAAAAGGCGCCCAGTCCTACCCCAAGTGACAAACATCCGGCTGAGAAGAAGGCTAGCTTAGTACCTAGCGACAAGGCACTTGGCCCAGTACCAAGCGACATAGCACCCAGCCCAATACCGAGTGATAAGGCGCCCAGTCTTACCCCAGGTGACAAACATCCGGCTGAGAAGAAGGCTAGCTTGGTACCTAGCGACAAGGCACCTAGCCCAGTACCAAGCGATAAAGCACCAAGCCCAGTACCGAGTGAAAAGGCGCCCAGTCCTACCCCAAGTGCCAAACATCCGGCTGAGAAGAAGGTTAGCTTAGTACCTAGCGACAAGGCACCTAGCCCAGTTCCAAGCGACAAAGCACCAAGCCCAGTATCGAGTGATAAGTCGCCCAGTCCTACCCCAAGTGCCAAACATCCGGCTGAGAAGAAGGCTAGTTTAGTACCAAGTGACAGAGCACCCAGCCCAGTACCAAGTGATAAGGCACCCAGCCCCACTCCAAGTGAAAAACATCCGGCTGAGAAGAAGGCTAGCTTAGTAACTAGCGACAAAGCACCTAGCCCAGTGCTAAGTGACAAAGCACCAAGCTCAGTACCGAGTGAAAAGGCGCCCAGTCCTACCCCAAGTGACAAACATCCGGCTGAGAAGAAGGCTAGCTTAGTACCTAGCGACAAGGCACCTAGCCCAGTTCCAAGCGACAAAGCATCAAGCCCAGTACCGAGTGAAAAGGCGCCCAGTCCTACCCCAAGTGACAAACATCCGGCTGAGAAGAAGGCTAGCTTAGTACCTAGCGACAAAGCACCTAGCCCAGTGTTAAGCGACAAAGCACCAAGCCCAGTACCGAGTGATAAGGCGCCCAGTCCTACCCCAAGTGACAAACATCCGGCTGAGAAGAAGGCTAGCTTAGTACCTAGCGACAAGGCACCTAGCCCAGTTACAAGCGACAAAGCACCAAGCCCAGTGCCGAGTGATAAGGCACCCAGTCCTACCCCAAGTGACAAACATCCGGCTGAGAAGAAGGCTAGCTTAGTACCTAGCGACAAGGCACCTAGCTCAGTTCCAAGCGACAAAGCACCAAGCCCAGTACCGAGTGATAAGGCGCCCAGTCCTACCCCAAGTGACAAACATCCGGCTGAGAAGAAGGCTAGCTTAGTACCTAGCGACAAAGCACCTAGCCCAGTGTCAAGCGACAAAGCACCAAGCCCTGTACCGAGTGAAAAGGCGCCCAGTCCTACCCCAAGTGACAAACATCCAGCTGAGAAGAAGGCTAGCTTAGTACCTAGCGACAAGACACCTAGCCCCGTTCCAAGCGAAAAAGCACCAAGCCCAGTGCCGAGTGATAAGGCACCCAGTCCTACCCCAAGTGGCAAACATCCGGCTGAGAAGAAGGCTAGCTTAGTATCTAGCGACAAGGCACCTAGCCCAGTTCCAAGCGACAAAGCACCAAGCCCAGTACCAAGTGATAAGGCACCCAGCCCCACTCCAAGTGACAAACATCCGGCTGAGAAGAAGGCTAGCTTAGTACCTAGCGACAAGGCACATAGCCCAGTACCAAGTAATAAGGCGCCCAGTCCTACTCCAAGTGACAAAGTCCTGGGTGATATGAAGCTTAGCTTAGTACCTAGCGACAAGGCACCTAGCCCAGTACCAAGCGACAAAGCATCAAGCCCAGTACCGAGTGAAAAGGCGCCAAGTCCTACCCCAAGTGACAAACATCCGGCTGAGAAGAAGGCTAGCTTAGTACCTAGTGACAAGGCACCTAGCCCAGTACCAAGTGACAAAGCACCAAGCCCAGTATCGAGTGATAAGGCGCCCAGTCCTACCCCAAGTGACAAATATCCGGCTGAGAAGAAGGCTAGCTTAGTACCTAGCGACAAAGCACTTAGCCCAGTGTTAAGCGACAAAGCACCAAGCCCAGTACCGAGTGAAACGGCGCCCAGTCCTACCCCAAGTGACAAACATCCGGCTGAGAAGAAGGCTAGCTTAGTACCTAGCGACAAGGCACCTAGCCCAGTTACAAGTGACAAAGCACCAAGCCCAGTGCCGAGTGATAAGGCACCCAGCCCTACCCCAAGTGACAAACATCCGGCTGAGAAGAAGGCTAGCTTAGTACCTAGCAACAAGGCACCTAGCCCAGTTCCAAGGGACAAAGCACCAAGCCCAGTACCGAGTGATAAGGCGCCCAGTCCTACCCCAAGTGACAAACATCCGGCTGAGAAGAAGGCTAGCTTAGTACCAAGTGACAGAGCACCCAGCCCAGTACCGAGTGAAAAGGCGCCCAGTCCTACCCCAAGTGACAAACATCCGGCTGAGAAGAAGGCTAGCTTAGTACCTAGCGACAAGGCACCTAGCCCAGTTCCAAGCGACAAAGCACCAAGCCCAGTACCGAGTGAAAAGGCGCCCAGTCCTACCCCAAGTGACAAAAATCCGGCTGAGAAGAAGGCTATCTTAGTACCTAGCGACAAGACACCTAGCCCAGTTCCAAGCGACAAAGCACCAAGCCCAGTACCGAGTGATAAGGCGCCCAGTCCTACCCCAAGTGCCAAACATCCGGCTGAGAAGAAGGCTAGCTTAGTACCAAGTGACAGGACACCCAGCCCAGTACCAAGTGATAAGGCGTTCAGTCCTACTCCAAGTGACAAAGTTCTGGGTGATATGAAGCTTAGCTTAGTACCTAGCGACAAGGCACCTAGCCTAGTACCAAGCGACAAAGCACTAAGCCCAGTACCGAGTGAAAAGGCGCCCAGTCCTACCCCAATCGACAAACATCCGGCTGAGAAGAAGGCTAGCTTAGTACCTAGCGACAAGGCACCTAGCCCAGTACCCAGTGACAAAGCACCAAGCCCAGTACCGAGTGATAAGGCGCCCAGTCCTACCCCAAGTGACAAACATCCGGCTGAGAAGAAGGCTAGCTTAGTACCTAGCGACAAGGCACCTAGCCCAGTTCCAAGCGACAAAGCACCAAGCCCAGTGCCGAGTGATAAGGCACCCAGTCCTACCCCAAGTGACAAACATCCGACTGAGAAGAAGGCTAGCTTAGTACCAAGTGACAGAGCACCCAGCCCAGTACCAAGTGATAAGGCACCCAGCCCCACTCCAAGTGACAAACATCCGGCTGAGAAGAAGGCTAGCTTAGTACCTAGCGACAAGGCACATAGCCCAGTACCAAGTAATAAGGCGCCCAGTCCTACTCCAAGTGACAAAGTTCTGGGTGATATGAAGCTTAGCTTAGTACCTAGCGACAAGGCACCTAGCCCAGTACCAAGCGACAAAGCATCAAGCCCAGTACCGAGTGAAAAGGCGCCCAGTCCTACCACAAGTGACAAACATGCAGCTGAGAAGAAGGCTAGCTTAGTACCTACCGATAAGGAACCTAGCCCAGTTCCAAGCGACAAAGCACTAAGCCCAGTGCCAAGTGATAAGGCACCCAGTCCTACCCCAAGTGACAAACATCCGGCTGAGAAGAAGGCTAGCTTAGTACCAAGTGACAGAGCATCCAGCCCAGTACCGAGTGAAAAGGCGCCCAGTCCTACCCCAAGTGACAAACATCCGGCTGAGAAGAAGGCTAGCTTAGTACCTAGTGACAAGGCACCTAGCCCAGTTCCAAGCGACAAAGCACCAAGCCCAGTACCGAGTGAAAAGGCGCCCAGTCCTACCACAAGTGACAAACATGCAGCTGAGAAGAAGGCTAGCTTAGTACCTAGCGACAAGGCACCTAGCCCAGTAACCAGCGACAAAGCACCTAGCCCAGTACCAAGCGACAAAGCACCAAGCCCAGTACCGAGTGATAAGGCGCCCAGTCCTACCCCAAGTGACAAACATCCGGCTGAGAAGAAGGCTAGCTTAGTACCTAGCGACAAGGCACCTAGCCCAGTAACAAGCGACAAAGCACCAAGCCCAGTACCGGGTGATAAGGCGCCCAGTCCTACCCCAAATGACAAACATCCGGCTGAGAAGAAGGCTAGCTTAATACCAAGTGACAGGGCACCCAGCCCAGTATCAAGTGATAACGTGCCAAGTCCTACTCCAACTGACAAAGTTCTTGTTGATAGGAAGCCTAGCTTAAAACCTAGCGATAAGGCATCTAGCCCAGTACCAAGCGACAAAGCACCCAGCCCAGTAGCGAGTGAAAAGGCGCCCAGTCCTACTCCAAGTGAAAAAGTTCTGGGTGATATGAAGCTTAGCTTAGTACCTAGCTACAAGGCATCTAGCCCAGTACCAAGCGACAAAGCACCAAGCCCAGTACCGAGTAAAAAGGCACCCAGTCCTACCCCAAGTGACAAACATCCGGCTGAGAAGGAGGCTAGCTTAGTACCTAGCGACAAGGCACCTAGCCCAGTAACCAGCGACAAAGCACCAAGCCCAGTACCGAGTGAAAAGGTGCCCAGTCCTACCCCAAGTGACAAACATCCGGCTGAGAAGAAGGCTAGCTTAGTACCTAGTGACAAGGCACCCAGCCCAGTACCAAGTGATAATGCGCTCAGTCCTTCTCCAAGTGACAAAGTTTTGGGTGATAAGAAGCCGAGCTTAATACCTAGCGAGAAGGCACCTAGCCCAGTACCAAGCGACAAAGCACCAAGCCCAGTACCAAGCGACAAAGCACCAAGCCCAGTACCGAGTTATAAGGCGCCCAGTCCTACCCCAAGTGACAAACATCCGGCTAAGAAGAAGGCTAGCTTAGTACCTAGCGACAAGTCACCTAGCCCAGTACCCAGCGTCAAAGCACCAAGCCCAGTACCGAGTGAAAAGGTGCCAAGTCCTACCCCAAGTGACAAACATCCGGCTGAGAAGAAGGCTAGCATAGTACCAAGTGACAGGGAACCCAGCCCAGTACCAAGTGATAAGGCGCCCAGTCCTTCTCCAAGTGACAAAATTCTGGGTGATAAGAAGCCAAGCTTAGTACCTAGCGAGAAGGCTCCTAGCCCAGTACCAAGCGACAAAGCACCAAGCCCAGTACCGAGTGATAAGGCGCCCAGTCCTACCCCAAGTGACAAACATCCGGCTGAGAAGAAGGTTAGCTTAGTACCTAGTGACAAAGGACCTAGCCCAGTACTAAGCGACAAACCACAAAGCCCAGTACCGAGTGATAAGGCACCCAGTCCTACTCCAAGTGACAAACATCCGGCTGAGAAGAAGGCTAGCTTAGTACCTAGCGACAAGGCACCTAGCCCAGTACCCAGCGACAAAGCACCAAGCCCAGTACCGAGTGAAAAGGCGCCAAGTCCTACCCCAAGTGACAAACATCCGGCTGAGAAGAAGGCTAGCTTAGTACCACGTGACAGGGCACCGAGCCCCGTACCAAGTGAAAAGGCACCCAGTCCTACCCCAAGTGACAAACATCCGGCTGAGAAGAAGGCTAGCTTAGTACCACGTGACAGGGCACCCAGCCCAGTACCAAGTGATAAGGCGCCCAGTCCTTCTCCAAGTGACAAAATTCTGGGTGATAAGAAGCCTAGCTTAGTACCTAGTGACAAGGCACCTAGCCCAGTACCAAGTGACAAAGCACCAAGCCCCGTACCAAGTGAAAAGGCACCCAGTCCTACCCCAAGTGACAAACATCCGGCTGAGATGAAGCCTAGCTTAGTACCTAGCGACAAGGCACCTAGCCCAGTAGCAAGCGAAAAAGCATCAAGCCCCGTACCAAGTGAAAAGGCAACCAGTCCTACCCCAAGTGACAAACATCCGGCTGAGAAGAAGGCTAGCTTAATACCAAGTGACAGGGCACCCAGCCCAGTATCAAGTGATAACGTGCCAAGTCCTACTCCAACCGACAAAGTTCTTGTTGATAGGAAGCCTAGCTTAAAACCTAGCGATAAGGCATCTAGCCCAGTACCAAGTGACAAAGCACCAAGCCCAGTACCGAGTGATAAGGCGCCCAGTCCTACTCCAAGTGACAAACTTCCTGCTGAGAAGAAGGCTAGCTTAGTACCAAGTGACAGGGCACCCAGCCCCGTACCAAGTGATAAGGCACCTAGTCCTACCCCAAGTGACAAACAACCGGCTGAGAAGAAGGCTAGCTTAGTACCTAGCGACAAGGCACCTAGCCCAGTACCAAGCGACAAAGCACCAAGCCCCGTACCAAGTGAAAAAGCAACCAGTCCTACCACAAGTGACAAACATCCGGCTGAGAAAAAGCCTAGCTTAGTACCTAGCGACAAGGCACCTAGCCCAGTACCAAGCGACAAAGCACCAAGCCCCGTACCAAGTGAAAAGGCTCCCAGTCCTACCCCAAGTGGCAAACATCCGGCTGAGAAGAAGCCTAGCTTAGTACCTAGCGACAAGGCACCTAGCCCAGTAGCAAGCGAAAAAGCATCAAGCCCCGTACCAAGTGAAAAGGCACCCAGTCCTACCCCAAGTGACAAACATCCGGCTGAGAAGAAGGCTAGCTTAGTACCCAGCGACAAGGCACAAAGCCCAGTACCAAGTGATAAGGCGCCCAGTCCTACTCCAAGTGACAAAGTTCTGGGTGATAAGAAACCTAGCTTACTACCTAGCGACAAGGCACTTAGCCCAGTACCAAGCGACATAGCATCAAGCCCAGTACCGAGTGATAAGACGCCAAGCCCTACTCCAAGTGACAACCTTCCTGCTGAGAAGAAGGCTAGCTTAGTATCAAGTGACAGGGTACCCAGCCCCGCACCAAGTGAAAAGGCACCCAGTCCTACCCCAAGTGACAAACATCCGGCTGAGAAGAAGCCTAGCTTCGTACCTAGCGACAAGGCACATAGCCCAGTAGCAAGCGACAAAGCACCAAGCCCAGTACCGAGTGATAAGGTGCCCAGTCCTACCACAAGTGACAAACATCCGGTTGAGAAGAAGGCTAGCTTAGTACCAAGTGATAGGGCACCCAGCCCAGTGCCAAGTGATAAGGTGCCAAGCCCAGTACCAAGTGATAAGGCGCCCAGTCCTACTCCAAGTGACAAAGTTCTGGGTGATAAGAAGCCTAGCTTAGTACCAAGCGACAAGGCACCTAGCCCAGTACCAAGTGACAAAGCACCTAGCCCAGTACCGAGCGATAAGGCGCCCAGTCCTACTCCAAGTGACAAAGTTCCAGCTGACAAGAAACCGAGCTTAGCATCAAGTGACAAGGCACCAAGTCCAGTACCAAGCGATAAGGCGCCCAGCCCTACTCCAAGTGACAAAGTTCCAGCTGACAAGAAGCCGAGCTTAGCATCAAGTGACAAAGCACCAAGTCCAGTACCAAGCGATAAGGCACCCAGTCCTACTCCAAGTGACAAACATCCGGCTGAGAAGAAGGCTAGCTTAGTACCAAGTGATAAGGTACCCAGTCCTACCCCAAGTGACAAACATCCGGCTGAGATGAAGCCTAGCTTAGTACCTAGCGACAAGGCTTCTAGCCCAGTAGCAAGCGACAAAGCACCAAGTCCAGTACCGAGTGATAAGGAGCCCAGTCCTACCACAAGTGACAAACATCCGGTTGAGAAGAAGGCTAGCTTAGTACCAAGTGACAGGGCACCCAGCCCAGTGCCAAGTGATAAGGCGCCAAGCCCAGTACCGAGTGATAAGGCGCCCAGTCCTACACCAAGTGACAAAGTTCTGGGTGATAAGAAGCCTAGCTTAGTACCTAGCGACAAGGCCCCTAGCCCAGTAGCAAGCGACAAAGCACCAAGCCCAGTACCGAGTGATAAGGCGCCCAGTCCTACCGCAAGTGACAAACATTCAGCTGAGAAGAAGCCTAGCTTAGTACCTAGCGACAAGGCACCTAGCCCAGTAGCAAGCGACAAAGCACCAAGCCCAGTACCGAGTGATAAGGTGCCCAGTCCTACCACAAGTGACAAACATCCGGTTGAGAAGAAGGCTAGCTTAGTACCAAGTGACAGGGCACCCAGCCCAGTGCCAAGTGATAAGGCGCCAAGCCCAGTACCAAGTGATAAGGCGCCCAGTCCTACTCTAAGTGACAAAGTTCTGGGTGATAAGAAGCCTAGCTTAGTACCTAGCGACAAGGCACCTAGCCTAGTACCAAGTGACAAAGCACCTAGCCCAGTACCGAGCGATAAGGCGCCCAGTCCTACTCCAAGTGACAAAGTTCCAGCTGACAAGAAGCCGAGCTTAGCATCAAGTGACAAAGCACCAAGTCCAGTACCAAGTGATAAGGTGCCCAGTCCTACTCCAAGTGACGACAAACATCCGGCTGAGAAGAAGCCTAGCTTAGTACCTAGCGACAAGGCTTCTAGCCCCGTAGCAAGCGAAAAAGCACCAAGCCCAGTACTGAGTGAGAAAGTTCCCAGTCCTACCCCAAGTGACAAACATTCGGCTGAGAAGAAGGCTAGCTTAGTTCCTAGCGACAAGGCACCTAGCCCAGTACCCAGCGACAAGGCACCAAGCCCAGTACCAAGTGATAAGGCGCCCAGTCCTACTCCAAGTGACAAAATTCTGGGTGATAAGAAACCTAGCTTAGTACCTAGTGATAAGGCACCTAGCCCAGTACCAAGTGACAAAGCACCTAGCCCAGTACCGAGCGATAAGGCACCTAGTCCCACTCCAAGTGACAAAGTTCTGGGTGATAAGAAACCTAGCTTGGTACCTTGCGACAAGGCACCTAGCCCAGTACCAAGTGACAGGGCACCCAGCCCAATACCAAGTGAAAAGGCGCCCAGTCCTACCCCAAGTGACAAACATCCGTCTGAGAAGAAGGTTAGCTTAGTGCCTACCGACAAGGCACCTAGCCCAGTACCAAGCGACAGGGCACCAAGCCCAGTACGAAGTGATAAGGCGCCCAGTCCTACTCCAAGTGACGACAAACATCCGGCTGAGAAGAAGCCTAGCTTAGTACTTAGCGACAAGGCTTCTAGCCCAGTAGCAAGCGAAAAAGCACCAAGCCCAGTACTGAGTGAGAAGGTTCCCAGTCCTACGCCAAGTGACAAACATCCGACTGAGAAGAAGGCTAGCTTAGTACCTAGCGACAAGACACCTAGCCCAGTACCCAGCGACAAGGCACCAAGCCCAGTACCAAGTGATAAGGCACCCAGTCCTACCCCAAGTGACAAACATCCAGCTGAGAAAAAGCCTAGCTTAGTATCTAGCGATAAGGCACCTAGCCCAGTATCCAGCGACAAGGCACCAAGCCCAGTACCAAGTGATAAGGCGCCCAGTCCTACTCCAAGTGACAAAGTTCTGGGTGATAAGAAACCTAGCTTAGTACCTAGCGACAAGGCACCTAGCCCAGTACCAAGCGACAAAGCACCAAGCCCAGTACCAAGTGAAAAGGCGCCCAGTCCCACTCCAAGTGACAAACATCCGGCTGAGAAGAAGCCTAGCTTATTACATAGCGACAAGGCACCTAGGCCAGTAGCAAGCGAAAAAGCACCAAGCCCAGTACCGAGTGAGAAGGTTTCCAGTCCTACCCCAAGTGACAAACATCCGGCTGAGAAGAAGGCCAGCTTAGTACCTACCGACAAGGCACCTAGCCCAGTACCCAGCGACAAAGCACCAAGCCCAGTACCGAGTGTTAAGGCCCCCAGTCCTACCCCAAGTGACAAACATCCGGCTGAGAAGAAGGTTAGCTTAGTACCTAGCGACAAGGCTTCTAGCCCAGTAGCAAGCGACAAAGCACCAAGCCCAGTACCGAGTGATAAGGTGCCCAGTCCTACCACAAGTGATAAACATCCGGTTGAGAAGAAGGCTAGCTTAGTACCAAGTGACAGGGCACCCAGCCCAGTGCCAAGTGATAAGGCGGTAAGCCCAGTACCGAGTGATAAGGCGCCCAGTCCTACTCCAAGTGACAAAGTTCTGGGTGATAAGAAGCCTAGCTTAGTACCTAGCGACAAGGCACCTAGCCCAGTAGTAAGCGACAAAGCACCAAGCCCAGTACCGAGTGATAAGGTGCCCAGTCCTACCACAAGTGACAAACATCCGGTTGAGAAGAAGGCTAGCTTAGTACCAAGTGACAGGGCACCCAGCCCAGTGCCAAGTGATAAGGCGGTAAGCCCAGTACCGAGTGATAAGGCGCCCAGTCCTACTCCAAGTGACAAAGTTCTGGGTGATAAGAAGCCTAGCTTAGTACCTAGCGACAAGGCACCTAGCCCAGTAGCAAGCGACAAAGCACCAAGCCCAGTACCGAGTGTTAAGGCCCCCAGTCCTACCCCAAGTGACAAACATCCGGCTGAGAAGAAGGCCAGCTTAATACCTAGTGACAAGTTACCTAGTCCAGTACCAAGTGATAAGGCGCCCAGTCCTACTCCAAGTGACAAACATCCGGCTGAGAAGAAGGCTAGCTTAGTACCTAGCGACAAGGCTTCTAGCCCAGTAGCAAGCGACAAAGCACCAAGCCCAGTACCGAGTGATAAGGTGCCCAGTCCTACCACAAGTGACAAACATCCGGTTGAGAAGAAGGCTAGCTTAGTACCAAGTGACAGGGCACCCAGCCCAGTGCCAAGTGATAAGGCGGTAAGCCCAGTACCGAGTGATAAGGCGCCCAGTCCTACTCCAAGTGACAAAGTTCTGGGTGATAAGAAGCCTAGCTTAGTACCTAGCGACAAGGCACCTAGCCCAGTAGCAAGCGACAAAGCACCAAGCCCAGTACCGAGTGATAAGGTGCCCAGTCCTACCCCAAGTGACAAACATCCTGTTGACAAGAAGCCTAGCTTAGTACCTAGCGACAAGGCACCTAGCCCAGTAGCAAGTGACAAAGCACCAAGCCCAGTACCGAGTGATAAGGTGCCCAGTCCTACCCCAAGTGACAAACATCCTGTTGACAAGAAGGCTAGCTTAGTACCTAGCGACAAGGCACCTAGCCCAGTACCAAGTGACAAAGCACCTAGCCCAGTACCGAGCGATAAGGCACCCAGTCCTACTACAAGTGACAAAGTTCCAGCTGACAAGAAGCCGAGCTTAGCATCAAGTGACAAAGCATCAAGTCCAGTACCAAGTGATAAGGCGCCTAGTCCTACTCCAAGTGACAAAATTCTGGGTGATAAGAAGCCTAGCTTAGTACCTAGCGATAAAGCATCTAGCCCAGTACCGAGTGATGAAGCGGCCATCCTTACTTCAATTGACAAAGCTCCATCTGACAAGAAGCCTAGCTTAATACCAAAGGACAGTGCACCCAGCCCTATACCAAGTTATAAGGCACCCAGCCCAACTCCAAGTGATAAAGTTCTGGACAAGAAGGAGTCCAGCATAGCACCAAGCGACAAAGTATCAAGCCCAGTACCGAGTGATAAGGTGCCTAGTCCAACTCAGAGTGAACAAGTTCTAAGTGACAAAAAGCCTGGCTTCGAACCAAGTGACAAAGTTTCCAGCCCAGAACCAAGTGATAAGGTGCCTAGCCCTACTCCAAGTGACAAAGTTCCAGTTGACAAGAAGCCTAGCTTAGTACCAATTGATAGAGCACCCAGCCCAGTACCAAGTGATAAAGCACCAAGCCCAATATCGAGTGATAAGGCACACAGCCCCACTCCAAGTGACAAAGTTCTTAGTGTACAAAAGCGTAGCTTAAAAGCCAGCGACAAAGCAGCCAGCGATAAGGCGTTTAGCCCAGCTTCAATTCGCGAAGTTCTGAGTGACAAGGAGCCTAGCGCAGAACCAAGCGAGAAAGCACCCAGCCCAGTACCGAGTGATAAGGCACCCAGTCCTACACCAAGTGAAAAAGTTTTGGATGAAAAGAAGCCTAGCTTAGAACCAAATGACAAAGTACTAAGCCCTGTACCAAGTGATAAGGTACCTAGCCTAATTCCAAGTGATAAAGCACCAACTGAGAGGTCCTGTATCCCAGTATCAAGCGAAGAGGCATCCAGCCCCGTTCCCAGCGATAAAGTTGTGTTGGAAAAGGCACCTAGCCCAGTATTAAGAGGAAAGGTACCTAGTCCTACCCCAAGTGAAAAAGCGCCAAGTGAGAGGTCACCTAGCCCAGTACCAAGTGATAAACCATCCAGCCCTGTTCCGAGTGAGAAGGCACACATTCCAGTATTAAGTGGGAAAGCACCTAGTCCTATTCCAAGTGAAAAAGCACCAAGTGAGAGGTCACCTAGCCCAGTAGCAAGTGACAAACCATCTAGCCCTGTTGCTAGCGATAAGGTTGTGTTGGAAAAGGCACCTAGCCCAGTATCAAGTGGAAAGGCACCTAGTCCTACCCCAAGTGAAAAAACGCCAAGCAAGAGGTCACCTAGCCCAGTACCAAGTGACAAATCATCCAGCCCTGTTCCCAGCGATAAGGTTGTGTTGGAAAAGGCACCTAGCCCAGTATCAAGTGGAAAGGCACTCAGTCCTACTCCAAGTGAAAAAGCGCCAACTGAGAGGTCACCTAGCCCAGTAGCAAGTGAGAAACCATCTAGCCCTGTTCCCAGCGATAAGATTGTGATGGAAAAGGCACCTAGCCCAGTATCAAGTGGAAAGGCACCTAGTCCTACCCCAAGTGAAAAAGTGCCAAGTGAGAGGTCACCTAGCCCAGTACCAACTGACAAACCATCCAGCCCTGTTCCCAGCGATAAGGTTGTGTTGGAAAAGGCACCTAGCCCAGTATCAAGTGGAAAGGCACCTAGTCCTACTCCAAGTGAAAAAGCGCAAACTGAGAGGTCACCTAGCCCAGTACCAGATGACAAGACATCCAGCCCTGTTCCCAGCAAAAAGGTCCCAGTATCAAGTGGAAAGGCACCTAGTCCTACTCCAAGTGAAAAAGTACCTAGTGAGAAGTCACCTAGCCCAGCACCGAGTGACAAACCATCCAGCCCTGTTGCCGGCGATAAGTTTGTGATGGAAAGGGCACCTAGCCCAGTATTAAATGGGAAGGTACCTAGTCCTATTCCAAGTGAGAGGTCAGCTAGCCCAGTACTAAGTGACAAACCATCCAGCCCTGTTCCGAGTCAAAAGGCACACATTCCAGTATTAAGTGGGAAAGCACCTAGTCCTATCCTAAGTGAAAAAGCACCAACTGAGAGGTCACCTAGCCCAGTAGCAAGTGACAAATTATCTAGTCCTGTTCCTAGCGATAAGGTTGTGTTGGAAAAGGCACCTAGCCCAGTATCAAGTGGAAAGGCACCTAGTCCTACCCCAAGTGAAAAAACGCCAAGTGAGAGGTCAGCTAGCCCAGAACTAAGTGACAAACCATCCAGCCCTGTTCCGAGTCAAAAGGCACACATTCCAGTATTAAGTGGGAAAGCACCTAGTCCTATCCTAAGTGAAAAAGCACCAAGTGAGAGGTCACCTAGCCCAGTAGCAAGTGACAAATTATCTAGTCCTGTTCCTAGCGACCAGGTTGTGTTGGAAAAGGCACCTAGCCCAGTATCAAGTGAAAAGGCACACAGTCCTATCCCAAGTGAAAAAGCGCCAAGTGAGAGGTTACCTAGTCCAATAATAAGCGATGAAACATCTAGCCTAATTTCAGCTGTAAAGGAGTCAAGCTTAGTACCGAGTGAAAAGACGTCTAGTTCTGTTTCCATTGAGAAAATGCAAAGTGAAGTAATACCTGGCATCATTGAAAGTGAGAATATAATAGATTCGAACTTGATATCCACAGACAAGTCTGTTATAACAAAGAAGGAAATTGAAACAGTTTCTAAAGACGATGAAAAAGATATTGATGAAAAGGAATCTATGGCAAAAAAGAGAATAGATGAAAGTCATATTTCTGAGCCAACAAGTACATTATTAGTTGAAGTATACGAAAAATCTGTATATGAAAAGCCTGAAGTACACGAAATTGATGCTGATATTTATGAAGATGGTGAATCAATTAGTGAAGACAGTCAAATACTTGAACCAAGAAAAGTACAATTACTAGCAAAATCATCTTCTCAGACAGAAGATATACGTGAGCATGAAGATATACCTACTTCTAATTTACAAAACGATTTTACAGAATCTGTAGATTTGCCATACGATATAAAATACAGATCTGTTGTAGAACATATACCAAAAGATAATAATTTAACTGATACTGTTTCTCATATACCTCATGGCAGCAGCTCAGAAGATGTTTCAAAAGAAGTAAGTCTTGAAGAGAAATATAGTTTTGAAGGCACTGAGAAATCTGAAAAGAAATCAGCACACAAAGACCACACCATAGCCCAAAAATTAGATTCTATTACAAGCGTTGATTCTCTTACTTCAACTTTAAAACATTTTGATTTAACAAAAACTGATGAAGATAAAACGAAAGAACCTAGCTCACCCAGGGATGAAATTCAACTGTCTGAAGCATCCGACTCCGGAGTTCATAGTATACCAATAGACCTAGATTATTTAACGCTAACTGATGCAAATATCACACAAACCATCAAGGATAACGCTGCACATCTCATGGAGTCAATACACAAAGCTTTTAGTGAAGAAACTGTACAGCAAGGTATTAAGACAGAAAATTTAGAATCTTTGGTGAGAGTTTCTACTCCACCAACCGTCCCTGTTAGTCCGTTACCAAAGACACCTAGCAGCTTCCAGGATGTGAAAGTAAGTGACGGAGTCCAAAGCGAAGTATCTTATGATAAATCAGATGGTAGCGAAGAAACAATTACCAAAGTGGTACACGTTGGGGAAGATGTTCTAACACAAAGAATTTCAACTTCAACCGAGAAAGCTCCTAAAAAGTCAACTGCTCTTGTTGAAGATGACTCAGACATCTTAACCTTAATGCAAACTATGGGAAAAATTAAGACGGAAACTGATACTGTAACTAAAATTATCAAGGAAGGTGAAAATGTGGTTACTCAGACTATAACAACTGTGATTACAAAAGAAGTAATATCAAGGGAAGACGGCACACCGCAAAACATCAAAACAACAATAGAAACAACTACATTAAGCAAAGGTGCCGATGGTTCAACAACTACGACAACAGACACACAAACATTACTTTCAGAATGTTCTTCCAGCCTCAGATCTACATCTTCAATGGATTTATATGCTAAAGAAAAAATTGATAAGGAATATTTAGACAGTGAGGAAAAGTTTGAAATTAGGAGTTTACCTGACAAGCGCGAGTCATCTGTAGTTAGAGATATAGATTCTGATTTTAAATCTCTAATCAGTGAATCTGACGAAACGGATGACGATGTTGAAGATACTATCATTGATACCGATGTTAGCAAACGAATAATTCGAGAAAATAATATTGACATCATTGAAACTGTTACCACTGTTACAAAGAAAGAAACAGTTAAAGTCAACGATATTAAGAAAATTATTCGTACGACAGTTGAAACAAACATCACTAAAGAACATCCAGATGGTTCTAAAGACGTACAAAAAAATGTTGAAGTGAAGACCGAAGAACTTATACTAGATTCCAGTAGCAATTTAGATAAAATACTTGGAGAATATGTTGTAAGTGGAGATCCGGAAGAAAGTGTAACAACGAAAACAGAGGAATTGAAACAAGATAGTCTCATAATCAAGCGAACACTGGTGACAAGGGTTATTAAAATTAAATATGCTGATAATCAGGGCATACCTAGAAAACTAAAGACAGTGACAACAATAACTACAACCGATGATTATCCTGATGGTTCTTCACGTACTAAAGTCGACAGCAGCACTTCATTGACTGATATTGATGTGGAAACTGTGGGTAGCCCTGAGCTTCAGGACTTAGTTATAGTAGAAGATAAATCTACAGTAACTGAAAAGCATGACAGAACGGTTCTTATTAACGGCAAAAGTGTATTGCAAATTATAACTATTACTACCACGAAAGAAACATTAGCAACTATAGATAGAAGTAAAAGAAAAGTCAAAACTACTATAGAAACAGTAACGGAAACGATGCTCCCTGACGGCATGACAGAAGTAACTAAAGATGTGAGAATATCTGTATCTGACGTTGGTATCGATGCTGTGGAAGAAAATCTCGAAGGGTTTGAAATAAATGGTATACCTAAAGAAGATACGACTACACAAACGGAAACTGTTATAGAAGGTGGTAACATGATTAAGAGAAAAACTACTATAACAACTACCGAAGTAGTATATACAAATACTTCTAATAGTGTTAAACGCACTAAAACTATAATTAAAACAGTAGTTGAAGACGAACATCCGGATGGCTCTGTTATTACAAGAACAAGTGAAAAGATATCACTTTCTGATGAAATTCTTGAAGTAACTGCAAAATGCGATGAAATTGATCATGAAAATGTAGAACTTGATTCAGAACTTAACGAATTAAGCCCCATGGAAGAACCTGAAATAACTGAATCAGTGAAAACAGAAGAACTGAAAGAAAAAAATATAACTATTTACAGGACAATAGTTACAAGGCTCGTTAAAATTAAGTATTGTAATAGTCAAGGTTTCCCATGCAAGCTCAAAGCTGTCACAACAATTACTACTTCTGATAAATATCCTGACGGCACTACAAAAACTAGTATCGACACAAGCACAATAATAAGTGATATAAGTACTGAAGAAACTATAACAAGTAAACAAGTGTATAAAGATGAAAACGTTTTACACGACAGTGAGCCATATGATCAACTTACTGATTTCATTAAAACTAAAGTGCCAACTGCAAAGGAAGTTTCACTTCATGAGGGACTCGAAGTTTTGCAGGATGATACTCTAGAAAGCGCTAAAATAGAAAATGCCTTGAAAGAATTAATTCCGGAAGGAGAGCCAGATGAAACTGAATCTACTGAGAAGTTAGAGCTAGTAGAAAATAATATTGTTATTAAGAGAATAATTGTTACTAGGGTTACAAAATCAGTATACATTGACAAAACTGGCAAACCCAGAAAGTTAAAAACAGTTACTACTGTCACAACTACGGACAATTTCCCTGATGGCTCCGCAAGAACAACTGTTGAAGGTAGTACTACGGTAACAGATATAGAGACCGAGTCAAGTGATGGCATTGAAGAAAATCTAGAAGGCTTTGATACTATAGGGACTCCTGTAGAAAATATAACAACACAAGAAGAAACTATTACAGAACACGGGATATTTGTCAAAAGAAGAACTACTATCACGACTATAACACAGAAATTTAAAAATGCTGATCATAGCATCATTCGAACTAAAACAACGGTTAAAACTGTAACTGAAGATGAACATCCTGATGGATCAATAATCACAAGAACAAGTGAAAAAGTTTCATTAGTAGATGAATGCCTAGATGTTCATGAACCAAGTGAAAGTGAAATAACTGACAATATTAAAATAGAGACAGCACTCGAAGGTTTAATTCCTGTGGGAAATCCTGAAATTACTGAAACAACAGAAACAGAAAATATTAAGGAAAAGCTATACGTAGTACTAAGAACTATTGTTACAAGAACAGTTAAAACCAAATATGCTGATAGTTTAGGAATTTTGAGGAAACTTAAAATAGTTATAACCGTAACAACGATAGATCAATACCCAGATGGTGCTGCAAGAAAAACTGTTGATACTAATACATCTATTACTGATCTTGAAGCTGATGACATAGTCAAAGGACAAGACCTAAAAGAATATTCACAGTTAGAAGATAAAACGGTCAATGTAGATACAAAAGAGAAACTAGAATTCAGAGATGGCAAAGAAGTCAAACAAATAATTACCACCACAACAACTAAGGAAACTCTTCCATCTGCAGACGGTTCGAAGAAAAAATTAAGAACTACTGTTGAAACTGTGACAGAAACTAAATTGCCTGATGGTGTAATCGAAGTTACGAAAGATGTAAAAGTTTCAATATCTGACTATGGAATTGAAACATTCGATGAGAATCTTACAGGTTTCATTGAAGTTGGTGAACCAGAAGAATCCACGACCACTGATGCACAAACTGTTGTTGAAAACAATGTAATAATTATTAGGAAAACAACAGTAACTACAATAAAACAAGAATTTGAGAATGTGTCTATTAGATCTAAGAAAATTAAAACCATTATTAAAACGGTTATTGAGGATGAGTATCCAGATGGAACTGTTATTATAAAAAAAAGTGAAAAGGTTTCAATAGCGGATGTATTTTTGAAAATCCCTGATGCCAAACAAAGTGACACTGAACCACCTGCATCGTATATAGATGAATCTGAAATAGTAGAAGACACGATGGAAGAGTCTGATGTCAAAAATGAAGTACTCCAACAAGGATCAACAACTATTAAGCGTACAATCACAACGAAAACTAAACGAGAAACTCTTGCGAGTACAGATAAGAACATAAAGCGAGTACGAACTACCGTCGAAACAGTCACAGTTGATGAGTTTCCAGACGGGTCTACCGAAACCACAAAAGATGTAAAAATAACTATCTCAGAATTTCAGAAGACATCTGATAGTGATTTACAAGCTGCACTACAGGGTCTGAAAACGACAGGTAAAATCAAAACATCAGTTGACAAGAAAACAAATATTATCACTGATCATGATGAAAAAGTTACCCAGACTATAACCACCTACGTAACAAAAGAAGAACTTATTAACAATGAAACAAATGAAATTGCTGTGAAAACCGTAACAGAAACTATTACAGAAAGCGCTAAAGATGATGGCTCAGTTGAAACCACAAAAGATGTTCGCACACAGATAACTTATCTGCCGATAGGTACTGGTCTTGATGATTGGTCTCCAGAAGAGTTAGAAGAAATAGAAAAGCAGCCTATTGCACAAGAAGAAAAACAAGTACTAGACGATAAGCCAATGTTTGCTGAATTACCGTTAGAATACAAAGATAAGTATGGACAAAACCCAAAGAAACAGCGTTCACCAGTTGGAGAAATAACTAGTGACACAGAAACGTTCACAAAAGTAATTAAAGAAGGTGATAATGAAGTAACGCAGACTATCACAGTAGTAACAACTAAAGAGGTAATCAGTCCAGAAAAAATAAAAACTACAGTAGAAACAACAACCGTCAGTAAAAGTAGTGATGGAATAACCAAAACAACAAAATCTACTAAAACTACTATATCTGAGTTTAAAGAAGAGTTTGAAGAAACCATTGATACATGTGAAAGTGAAAAGTCATTCTCCAAATTGTCCTCAAAAACTGGTGATATGAGAAGCTCTTCAGCTACAAGTGATGATTTTGACCACCACGGTATTTCATCCCCACCTTCTGATATCAGTTCAAGAGGATCACGGGCTGCCACTCATGTGTGGGGTACAGAAAGCAGCGGAGTTTACTACAGTGATGACGATGGGCCAGGAAGTCCAAGCAGTACAAAATCACAAATAGCTCACTCACCTAGATCAAATCTAAGTTTTGAATTAGATAACACAAAACCACAACACGACCAAAACGAAAAACACGAACCTTTATTACACAAGGACCCAATGTCCACTTCGGTGTATGGACAGTTGCCAAAAGATCAGATAAGTTCACCAACAACTCAATCAACACATAAATCTGAGATACACACTGATAAATCTGTAATGAACATAACTGCTGACTTTTTGTCTAAAGAGCAACTAAGTCATTTGAGACATACAGATGCTACGTTCTTGAGGGAGGCAGACGAACATTTCGAAAAAGCTATCGAAGAACACAAAAAAGTCAGTGGTTCTAAGGTAATTTCAAATATTACAGCAAAATATGAACTTGATAAAACAGTACAATCAAGTTCAAGTCATTCTTCGAAAGAAAAAAGTACGATAACATTAAAAGATTTGAAATCAGAAACGAAGAAAGTAACTGAAAGCAGTTCATTGACCGAACAGGAATCTACTGAACGTACTAAAGAAACATTTACATCGAAAGATCCTATCGAGTCATGGGGAAAGCCACTAGGTTTACCCAGTCCGATTATGCCACCAACTCAAGTTGATGGTAAGAGTACTCCTAAAAAGCAATCTAGCTCAACTGTTTTAAACAAGAATAAAATTAACCAAGAGAAGAGTAAGGAAGCAAAGAGGTCCTCTGAATCTCCAAGCAAGAAAAAAGCACCAGCACCTGTATATATGGAATTAACGTATGTTCCGCATCATGGAAACTCTTACTACTCCGCCATGGAATTCTTCAAAAGAGTCCGGGCACGCTACTATGTATTCTCTGGCACTGAACCATCGAAGGAAATTTACAACGCTTTACTTGACGCCAAGAAAACTTGGGAAGATAAAGATTTAGGTAAGAGAAGTTACCTTTCTAATTTATTTTATCAACATAGAGAGGAAGAGACCTTTTGTTTTGTTGTGTGAAACAAAGGTACTCAATTTTTACAAAAAAATACATAATTCGTATTTTATTCAAATAATGTATGTTTTCATAGTTAAAATTAGTATTTATTTATTTTACAGAAGTAACCATAATCCCAACGTATGACACCGATGTCCTTGGCTACTGGGTGACAGAGAATGAGGAAGCGCTTGAAAAATACAAGATCGACCTTTCACCGTCGGCTTCACGCTGTACCATAAACCTTCAGGACCACGAGACCTCATGTGCTGCCTACAGACTCGAGTTCTAGGTTTCGGGTCTATTTGTATCCTTCTCATCGAAGAAGTGAGCCCACACAAACAGGCGATGCTTACGAACTGAATGTACCAAAGAAAAGTATAATTGATGTAGGAATAAAAGGCTGTGATAAAGAGAAAAGCTCGTAAGCATAGTCTGCAAGGGCCACTGCTCCGTGTGAGAGAGTTTGCAAATAGATAACGAATATTTGTGATATATGAATGCAATTAACAGACTGCTAAAGAGTTTGATAATATCTTAGTTAATAGTGAAACTAAAAATGATAAGAGACGAAGTGCTGGTGTTAAGGAGTGTTGTTTAAACCACGACCGATTCGTAAATCCCAAACTGATTGTGTCCTAACCGCATCCAATTGTAAAGTCAATAACCAATTCGCGACCTAAGAACAGAGACGTCCATTTTTTTCTAAAATACAACTGTTTTCTAGTAGCTTGCCATTTAAAGTATATTTCTGATGATGTTTTAAAATTTGGTCTTATACAAAACTGTAGTGCTTTTATACACGATATTTAGCGTAACCAAGTCCATTTTGTTTAGCCAAAACACCGCTTTGCGATCAAAATTTTTAGGAGAAGGAAGATAGATGAAAATTATTTTGCTAATGCCATTTGTGATTTACAAATTGTATAAAAATATCTTTAGTGGACATTTTTGTTTAGTGTAGATGCTTTAAAAGGACGTGTAACCATTAACTGACGCTAATGTAAAACCTCATGGTACTTTTATAAAGGTTTAAGTAAAGAATATATTTAACAAAATGTGGTCTTAAAAAGACCGTTTGAATATAAAGTGTCTCGCCGTACTAGAGCTACGTGCGCTAGTTATTTGATATTTGTTAGATGAGACTTATTATTACAACTCTAGAACGACAAAGATGACTTCTAACGTCTATACCTCGTAAGTAATTCAGATAGATTTAAGGAGTAAATATTTCCATTTTTTTTTTCAACTCGAGCTTATCTCCATGCGATTATTAACAGTCGTAAGTTTGCGATCGATCTTTTGGAGCTAAAAGTACAAATTTAGGATCAAACAGCAGATGAGTTTGTCGAGATAAGATCACGCTAGCGTAATTTCTCTTCTCAGCTGTTTTTAAGTTGCGCATACATCACACGCTACGCAACAATCATCATGATAAATCATTTTGATGTCATTTTTTGATAACTTTGGATGAAATATTAGAAATTTGATACAGGAGCAATTATAGTTGGAATCGCCTGCACCTCTAAGTATAATTGACCGTGTATGAAGTGCACTAATATTATGAAGTTAGATACTCGCGCTCGATCGATCGTAACTGTACCTGAATGAAGACATCTGTGTTATTCTAGACCAACAGTGAGCCTAAAACGATAGAGAGCTTAACCATTATAAATATAAATGTTTTAGTAGAAAACTATTATTAAAGAATTCATTATATTTACCTCTGTTTAAGTTGATACTTGCTTGTTGCGTCGAAGTTTAGTAATATAACATAGTTATAAATACGTGTTATATAAAATTACTCATTTCAAAAAGATAATTACTAAATTAACGAGATTATTGAATCTCTATTATATTTCGTTTGCATCTATTTATTTTGATCTGTTGTATTTTGGTTTGAAATTTCTAGTCGTGACGACCCAAATACTTATAAAAAATCGTTATAGTCTTTTAAATTTGTTCCTATTCAGATGAATTGTTTTAAGAGTATCGCCAATGTTTTTGTCGATGATGGAATCATTGTGTGATTTGATTTTATAGATGAAGTACTCCATTAGATAACCGACTTGTTTCAAATGTTATGTTCGGATGTGAGCGAATGTGATAATGATCCATAAATGATTCACCATCTAGTGTTAGGCAGTCTTCAAGGCTTTCCTTCAGGCTTGCACGGGCAACTTGCTCCAGTTTAGCCTTTACAGATTTTTCTATGGTTACGAACATTACCATCGGCCCAATTGCCTGTGCATCCACTGTTATGTTGTTCTTATTTGCCAAATATGCATGGAAAACTTTCGAGTCAATTAATTTTAAGTCAACCATAGTGATAAGTGGATTAATGTCACACAACAATCGCTTACTTCGCCAACATTTCTTATTATAGATAAAACATAATAGCGAGAACAATTCGTATTATCAGAACGCACCAGCACAATGAATTAACATAAAAACATATTTAAAAAAAAATTATAAACGCATACATAAAAATACTTTTTTTTTATTTTAGTTTTTATGTATATCAACGAATGAGTTTTTATGTTAAACTATAAATACATTATAATATAGTATGTGTTACTGTGTGTGAATTGATGTGAGCACAATATTGTTTCCCTATATGGTTTATGCTTTAGGTAGTTGTGGATGGGACTAAACAGGGATGTGAGGAATATCTTATAGTGGAAGGTCTGAGCCGATGCTACTATTGTTAACACCTTTGACTTCACGAGTCTTTTTTTAAATACTCCTTTAATATTCTTGGTTACTTTGGTAAAAATATCATTCTCAAATTTTTCTTTGTCATTTATTTCAAGTTGTACCTTCAAAAATGATGTTATGAGTTATTCGCTTTCTACGATTTCAAATTAGAAGCATCGGCGATGAAGACAAAATATGCTTCGAATAAAATTGAGTATTTTTAATAGGTTTTGTTCTTTTCAGCTAGCATCCACTGTCTAGCTGGCTATGAAACCTGACCCTAAAGTTTACTATTGTATTTTATAGCTAGAATTCTAATTAATGCATATTATTAGGAATATTAAAATGTTATTAAAATTAAGAATTGTATCAGCTTAGTGAACATCAATAGCTCTGAGAAATAAACCATTATTGAAATTATTAAATGTTGTATTCTTCCGACTCAACATTTCTTAATTAGAATTAACGGATTATACTGTATTCCTTATGTCATGTGTCAAGTTGGCAGGCATACATACGGCTTACCTGAGTAAGCTTGACGTCATTACCTCAACACAATCTCATTCAAATGCCAACATATAGTAACCTCATTTACCTCTATCCTTTATCCCAACATGTCTTCTATTATACACGAATACATTGAGATTAACATTCAACGATGTTATGAAGCTACAATCTCCATCAGGTACTCCGTATGACTGTTTGTCTTTGCTTGTAGATAAATTAGGATAGATTACAATAAAAAGGATAACTAATGAAATCCTAAGTAATTGGAAACGTTGTTCGCATAAAATTTCATGACAAAATTTGAAGTGGCATACTTCTAGATTTATGTTTTCTGATAATTTAAAGTGGCATACATTTCACGATCAACATGTATGCAATTAGATACATTACAATGACTTATAAGGTTATGCAAGTCAAAATGAGACCGAATAAATTATACCCCAAATTATAGATAAACCATACCTATCAGTATGCCACAAATAAAATCCATGAAATTATTGTTATGCTGTTCTAACCATAAAAATTATGCGAATCAATGGGATCCCATTCAGAAAGCTTAGCTCAAGAGAGTAACTTGTATACTCTAACATCGACATATGGATTTGTTATAGATAGGTACGAATGAGAAAGGCTTCTTTTGAAACGGAGCATGTTATAACTTCATCCAATATCTCATTGACAAACAGTACTCAAAGATTTATTCACATGATCACACAACAGAATATTATTAAAACCTAATTTCTGTAAGTATTCGAGACTGTATTAATTTTCTGTCAGCATACGAGCATACAGTTAATTCTGTTAGTATGCCACATGGAGTTAATTAAAAATATCAGTATGCCGGCAGGTCTGTAACAAACGAATGATGCGTTCTAGCGTACTCCATTTTAGAAGAGTCAGAGAAGCTTATGTGGTGCTAGAAATGCGTTATGATATTAGAATTAAATGGTGAATTTCTTTTAAATGATGACGGTAAATAACTTATCATGCTTTTAACTTAGTATTTGAAAATAAGTGATGCGCGGTGCGAAGCTGTCCATCACGCATTGTGGAAAAACGCTTTAAGATATTTAGCCTCGTATGGACAATATTTTCACTGTCGTCATTTATTAGAGAGAATGTAGAGCCCTGCGCAAACGAGGCACGCTCTTATTAGTACTAACATAAGGTTGCAATTTGTTCACACTATAGCTCATACTCCGCCTGCTGGGCGTAGGAGGGCTAAAAGCAAGCCTTATGTCTGTAAAAATAAGAGCGTGCAGCGTCACGCCGTCGTTTGTGCAGTGCCTAAAGCTGCGTATTGACCGGTGCGCTACAAGGTGTAAAGAGATGATTCCGTAGCCGACATAGTTCATTGCGGCTTCTCAATGGTTCCCTTTATTCGTATCGGAGTTTAACAAGTAATGGGTACGCTGTATCTGCTGCATGCGTCAGTAGTTGTCGTATGCGGTCGGCCTCGGAATCATACCTTAATGTAACGTTCGCAGCGAGCCTGAATTGTTGTCAGTACGTACTTTAACACGCTAATGGTATGTAAGACTGATCGGAAGTGTGTTGCTTGAGAAACTGGGTCAACTGCTGACTGTGGCAATAAAGGTACCGAAAAGTATTGAGCGTGAGAGAAAGATAACATCATTGGATGCAAAAAAGCGTATACGATGATAATACAAAATGCTCTCAAAAGAAATTCAATCAAATTATTATATTTATTCTAGATTTGCCGCACGCACGATATAATATCGACAGTTGAAAGGCCAAAGGATGTAAACGATAAAGAGTTGACAGAAAAATCATTGTCCTGTAAAGCATTTATGGTGTTGTTAGGGGCAATTCTTCCTTGATATATCGATGTCACTTGCATCCTATTGTTTTTTAACTGTTGATATGTCGCAGTCACTTTGTTGAACTAGTCAGTTACTATTACTTGAATAGTCGTTCATCAACCAATGGATTGGATGCTGACCTGACGAGTTTAATAAAAAGACTGCGACAAATACATTTTCTTAAATATAATGTTTAATAATTTGAATAATGACATACCCTTAAAGGTAACTAGGTGCATATTTATGATTGTATGTAAAATTTAAACTCATTAGATTTCATTGTATCAGTCACGTCGCTATAATCCATTCAGCGTGTTTGATGGTAATGTATGAGTCATTATGAGTAATAAAAATGTTTGAAAAATATTTCGTAGTCTTATTTATCTCCAGTAGTACACTACTCGTCCTAGATATGCTTTCCGGGCCCAGGCTAACCTGCACTGCCGCGAGCACGAAAAATATTTGAATTTGTAACGGAATCTTATTGAGAGAGCGTATCCCACGATGATGTTTTTTCTTCTACCGAAACTGGTTACAAACCTATAGTTTCGTACGCGGCCGAAGTGGACTGGCCGGCTTCACACACACATAGTTTCACAGTAGGCAGGCGGCCAATCACATTACTTACTCCTTTTTCTCGATACGAGTACGTTACGAATTCAAATATTTTTCGTGCCCGGGATTGGCAGACGAGGCTCTGCTTTACTATTTTAAGCTTTATCTGAATACAATAAGGTTGTTAATTTATATACCACTTAAAAACTACTGGAGCATTGTTCCGCTTGATCTGAATTATCCCTTAAATTACCTTACTTTAAAAATATAACATAAAATATTTTTCAAGGAATAAAGAGGAATAATAATGATACCCATGTTTTCATTAAGCCTAACACATATAGGTACTAATCCTAAAATCAATACTAGATATGTTACATGATTAATCAGTGTTGCCAGGGCCAGTTGGTCTAGTGTAAATGTAGGTAAACAAGATAGCTTAAAAAGTTACATATCGGGGAAAAAGTAACGTTTTTCTATGGTATGGAAATCTTGTCGGATAATTATATAGCGCGGTGGGGTGGTTATTATAGTGGTCAAAATAAAACAAGTATGTCTTTTAAAAACATTTAATAACAGCACGTTTTATAACATTAATATCTTACAGAATACTTTCATTGTAACTTAACAATTACTTATAGAGTACAGTACAGACAATAATTTCATAAAAAAGTTTCACTTAAGTTGATGTTGTGTCCTATTTCCGTATATGGAAAGCCTTGATAGGGATAACCTCACTGAGGTTAACAGTGAAGTGGTAATATCGGAATTGAACCGACTAAAACCTTAATGGTATTCCATCACGTGACTCTATACCGAGGACGGAGGAGGTAGA
Source organism: Eilema depressum (assembly GCA_914767945.1). Lineage (NCBI taxonomy): Eukaryota > Metazoa > Arthropoda > Insecta > Lepidoptera > Erebidae > Eilema > Eilema depressum. Next base: position 1,154,303 of record OU612029.1, on the reverse strand, counting down.
GATATAAAGGTAGGGTCTCTAGTATTTACACAAAAGAAACTTGCACAAATATACATTATACATCGATTCAGGCACTCGATCTGCTAAAGCAACCACTGTCATCACAAATACTGTAAAAAATGGCATTAAATAGACTTTATTACTAAACACTTAAAATCCAGAATTAAAAGGGACCTCGATTCTGTTAAAGCACAACCACTGTCTGTCACACCACAATGACTGCAAGAAAATTCCATTTGATTTTAGCCTTTAAAGTAATGTAGTTAACGTTTAAAATTAAACGACTTTTTGTAGAGTGAATGAAAGAGTGTAATGAAACTCTTTTCATTTAATTTTATGACTCTAAGTCCATAAAAATAAGGTCTAAAATTTAATGGCATTTTTTGCAGTCTCTACGGTGCGACAGTGGTTGTGCTTTAGCGGAATCGAGAGCCAGTTTCTTTACACTTTTCCATTCACTCTACAAAAAGCCATTTAATTTTCGACTTTAACAACATTGCTTAAATTTAAATGAGGATTTTTGCAGTGTCCCTGCTATGGCAGCGGTTTTGTTTTAGCAGAATCGAGGCAGGAATATAACTTATTATTTATTATAGTTTAGAAGTTTCTCGAAAAATTAATAACTTAATAAAATGGCAACAGTTTCAATTATCATACATACAAACTATCATACTTACATTCATAAAATTATAGAAGCTGAATATACCTGGTGATTCTATAGTCGTTCTTAAGGTATGATTCAATAGACGACCGCATACGACAACTGGCGACGCGGGCAGCACATGCGCGTAATTCATTGCGGCTTCTCAATGGTCCTCTATATTCGTATCGGAGTGTAACAAGTAATGGGTACGCTGTATGTGCTGCATGCGTCTGTCGTTGTCGTATGCGGTCGGATTCGGAAAAATTTGGACACAGTTTCGATAGCAAAATCGTCTGGAAGTAACTCATTTGAAAAAGAAATAAACCGTACAATATTTCCATACACAATGATATCGTAACAAAAAAGTTTCATTTCAGGCGATGTGTCTTTTTTCCGTGCTTGACCGATTTCTTTTTCTTATCGATTTGAATAGTTAACATAATGAATGCTTTGTAAAATTTCATTCAATTCCCATACATGTTTCTAAAATAGTATGTACTTCAGTATCTACAAACTACAGTTTTTTGGAATGTTATAAGTAATCACGATTAATTTGTACAAATATACGAATAACAGTAATAACACTAAATGTTAAACAGTCGCAATGTTTAATTAAATATCCTACTAAGTAATATTATAAATGTGAATGTTTGTGAAGATCCGGTACAACCCATTGGCGATATCGAAATTATCTGTACTTTAACCAGTTGTCGGACTTTTTAAGGCTCCAACTAGACAGAACTTGGATGTGTCAACGTCGATATAGATATAAATGGTATTGATACAATTTTTTTCCTACAATTTGGTAGCTCTTTAAAGTGTGGTAGACATCTAATGTCTTAAACATAATAGGTATGTGTAACATTTGCTGAAACATAACGGTCCTTACTAATCAAAAATTACACAGGTATGTACAGTCAGCGTCAGAGAAAACAGACCCCCTCAATACTTAAAGAATATCGCCGCCTGCGCCGACCGCGTCACATGACTAACGAATGACGTCACGTGATGCGATCGTCGCTGAGCTGCCTTTTATTTGCATGTTCATTTTTGTAATTTTCTGATATTTTTCGTCTTTCGGCTCAATTGTATACCAAGATACAATATACTCACAAAAAGATGCCACAATAATTTATGTGCCGTTTGAGGATACGAACCCGCATCTCCAGCGCCAGCCGATCGCTTAGACCGGGCCTTATACCACTAGGCTAACGGTTCACTTAATAATAATGGCGAAAATACGAATGACATTACTACTACACCATATATGTGATAATAATAACTGCTCAATTGACTAAAAGATAAGGTTGAAATTAGTATAGATTTCTCGTTTAGTTTAATAGATTATGCTTGATACAGCTTTTTGCACTACCGTCATGTTTTACTTCAAAAACTTATCTGCTGTATGGGCTGTGGCTATAGTATTATAATATCTGGGACAGCGCGCTAAGGTTGCAATTAGAATACTTCTTTGCCTTATTTACTAAACTGTGATTGAAGGTAACTTTATAATTCGTGGTAATTTGCATTGTTTTTAATCCGCCTCGTAATATTATTCAATTTATTAAGTTGTTGATCAGTTTTTTGAGTAAATTGAAAGTATGGGTCGATTAACAACATTTTTGAAAGCTAAAATGTTATTCTCTGGGAGCAAGAACAAAGCATAAAGAAAATAGCATGAGATATGGGCATATCGGTAAGAGTTGCGATAAAAATATATTTTATACCTATATATTGCCTAATCATGTTACATTTTCGTTTACAAGTTAGATTTTTGGAGTTTCTTTTATTTATTATCTTTTTCATTACAGAGAAATACAGTGCGTAGATGGCGAAGGTATAAAGCGACGGGTGATATAAAATGTGAACTCCAAGGACTTCGCCCAGTTGCTTACACTCATGAATCAGAGCGGCACCGTGATATTGTGGAAGTTCACTCAGTGGCACCCTTCAAAACTACGCGCCCAAGTGCTGAAACTTTTGGAGTGTCGCTGAGCACTGTTCGACGACATCTACAAAAATTTGGCCGAAAATTTTTATGGAGAAGAAGTGGCCAACGGTTCAACCCTAAAAACGTAGTAGACTTAAGAACAAGCGGGCGGTTAACATTAGGTAGGTCTAAGTAAATGATTATATTCTTTATACATATACATATTTTATATACATATTATATTATATACTTTATTTATATTTATATACATATATAGATACATGTTATATAATATTACATATTATATTATAATATACATATTTCTAATTATTATTGCTGCTGACATTGATTTACATATTGCAACAGATTTGAAAACGTTTATAATTTTAGGTTACTGGGGATGGATGTTTTCAATGGGCCCAGGCGAGCTAGTGGAAATAGGTGACCGCATGAACAGTGAGCGATACCTTGAAGTGTTGAAAGACGTAATGCTGCGCATAATCAGTGCGGGTCGATATCCAGAGGGACAAATTTACCTGGTTCAGGATAACTCTTCAGTGCATCGGTCCCGAATTGTGCAAGACTGGCTAAATGCACAAGAAGATATTAACGGTGTTTGAGTGGCCGGCTAAAAACCCGGATCTTAATCCTATAGAAAACTTGTGGGGTCAGATGGTTTTAAACTGGGACTAAGGTAAACAGAACTTGAGAACTAATGCGAAATAGTGTCCTAACATTCATAATAATAATATTATTATTATATTAGATATTAATACCTAATCCCATTACTCTTGTTTACAAGTTTAGTAATCTTCTAATAGGTATGTTAACGATGCACCAACTGACCTCACATATTTTTCTAATGTTCTGTTAAAAGGGTTACTTATCAGAAAATGTGATCAAAGAGGAAGATGTATATTGCTATACTGTCATAGTTAAGCATGTTGGTTCTTTCTTTGTAATTCACAGGCACAAATAACATTTCATTTTACAACCATTCTTCTGTATTCAAAGATTATACAGAGTGTAAAAAATTAATGTTTGCAACTTTAAATAAATAAGTAAATAAATATTGTAGTTATGTTTCTAGAACTATCTTATATTAAACATTTTATACTTCACTTAGGGTTTTGTGCTTTGTCAATAAATTTAGGTCACGTAAAATCTAAAAATAAGTAACCCCAATTTAACTCAGATAGAAAAACTGTATACTCAACCAGGAAATGGAAGCCATGTAGTCCCAGAAATGTAAATTCGAGAAATAAATTAATATTGTTTATGCAACAAGCCTATCTTTTCTTACAAACCTCATACCTACTATAAAATTTGATCCCTTAAATAATAAAATAATTAACAAAAAGTGCTTATGAGAATAAAAAAATAATTATATGAATAAAAAAAAGAACCTTGTGTCCGAGGATTTGAACCCCCGCTTACCGTATCTTCAAAGCATCGGTCATAACCACTAGACCAACATGCCATTTACATAATATTTCAAAAAACTTCAATGCTTTCATGTCATTAACAAGGGGGGTCCCTTTTCTCTGAAGCTTACTGTACAGCAGCTATGTCGAAATTTTCAGATTTTTTTAATTTTTTTATCAGTATTTTTTACTAGTAGTATATTTTTTTGTTAGGAGTAGTAGGATATTTATTTATTAGTAAGGGCCAACATGTTCAATTTTAGAATATAGGCGCTTTTATGATGTTCAATTGGCAAAGACTAGAATTGGAAATAATAAACGAGATTTTTACAATATTTTCTATTACGATAAATAAAATAAATTACTAAACTATTACGTAATTTCTTTGTTTAACTTTTTCGTTTGAAAAAAGTTCTCTATATATTTGTTAGATTGGCCAAAAAGTACACACGGCAACAAAATACTTAATGAACGATAAACTTAATAAAGGACTACGAATAACGGATCTTTTAAAAAAATGCTCTTTGCGTGTATAAAATTCAAATCAGGCAAATATACTCCGACTTGTTGTCACATAGTAATTAAATATCAAACTTGTTCCATTAAGACAATGCTTTAAAATATGAAGCAACACACGCTATTGTGCTATAGAATAAGATTTAATGCTGCATACTATTTTCAGCTTTGTCTCAATGGAATAAGACTGATATTTTAATCAACACTTTAAAAGTGCTCAACCGACAGATCTGAAGTCCGTATGAACTGTTTGGTCAACCCTCTACATACATCATAATGTATTTCTGACAATACAAAATCACAGAACACTTAGCATTTCCGTACTGCACTGTACACTAGAACCTCATATTGTCCGGTTTCCGAACGAAGTACGCTATTTTGTCGATAGGCACCTTGTAGTCGTGCATCCAGCGGTTCCCCTTCCGGAGGGAGTTGTCTATGCCATCTTTCCACACGCCCGCTGGGAGATACACTGTAATAAAAGAACACAGATATAAAAAAATGCATACCACCCCTGCTGGTATGTGCTCTATAGAGCACATAAAAGTACAGTTGAGTAAATACCATCCCCTTTGGGATGTCTCCTATAGAGCACGTAGAAATACAGTAAAGTACATACCATCCCCGTTGGCATGTCCCCTATAGAGCACGTAAAAGTACAGTTAACTACATCCCATTCAAGTTGGTATGTTCCCTATAGAGCACGTAAAAAGTAGTGAATACATACCGTCCCTGCTAGTATGTCCCTTGTGGAGCACAGGCGCCACGACGATCTCCCCGCCGATAGCGAACTCGTCTTGCACGGGCACGGGCGGGTCCGTGCCGCTGATGAGCCAGAGGGGCTGGATGAGGGGGAGGCCTTCTTCTAGCGCTTCCCGTTTGTACTTCAGGAGAAGTGGAGTTACCTGGAATCATTCAATACGAGGTTATAAACATCCAGGATGAGAGTTGAACCCGCGAATCCTTTTTGGATGAGAATAATCTGGCGAACTGGTAGCTCAGTTTTCTGTGTGTGTCAATTATATAAATAGTAGTACCACGAACAAATACAAATAATTTACCTTGATTCTAATCAACAAATAGATCCAATAGCATTACAATTTGATATTTTTCTAATGATGCGATGGTCCGATAGAAAGGAGGCAAAAAAATAACCCTTAGATCGACTAGTAAAACTCTGCGATCGGACCACGGGTACTGACACTGCGATAATTTTGATTATATAAATTTCATGTTCAGGAGTTCAGGCCATGATCATATTAAACATTATAATAATTCCAGACTATTCTGTGATTACTATTATTAAGAATGATAAGGCCTTGGAAACTTACCAAATCTTTCCTCGTAGCTGTTAAATTCTTTGCCATTTCCAAAACTCTCTCGTCATTATATTTACTCGGTAGATGTGTGAACCTCATCACAGGCAAAAATATAGCCATCTGGAACCATCTCATATACAGTTCTATCTCTGGTAGCTCCACTCCATTTCCTTCAGTCTTATTCGCCGGTTCCGTCATACCCTTAGGCGAAGGCAAGTGCTGCTCATTACCAGGCCAATAAATATCTCCTCCGACCGCACCAGGCATTACAAACGGAAAACCATTTACACCATATGTCAATATCGTTGGTATAACAGATCTCATAGCCTCCCAAGTTGATTCCAAAGGTGGTAAAGATACGAATATAGGTGGTCGAGGCAACGACATCGCTGAAGATACCCCAATAATGTCCAAGTTATTCTCAAACGTCTTTGTAAAAACTTTAATATACTGATCAGGATTTTTTAATAAATTCTCGCAACGATAGTAATGAGGCATATCGTAAGCTGTACCTAAATCTAAATAGAATGAGTCTATCAAATGCTCTTTCATAACCACTTGTAGCTTTTCCAATAACCATGGCACAGTTTTGTTATTTGTTATATCAAGAATACCAGCACTTGCTAACGATTTGAATCTAGTTAACGCCGGAATACGAATATCACTATTTCTCTCACTGATCAACAGTCTTTTTTGCACGCATTCAGCAAAGTTTTTGCTCTCAGTACTAATAAACGGTTGTATTGCAAAAGCTATGCTGAAACCTCGACGACGAAGCTTTTTAACAGTTTCATTAAACTTCTGAAATCGACTCTTATCTAAAGTAAGATCACCAATTTCATTCTGCCAATGTTCATTGATTAAAATATGACCGTGTTTTAAAAATGATGTTGTATCTATATCCTCACCGTATTCATCAATCATGTTTTCGTTTAGTTCTTCTTTAAATCTTGGGGCTATAACCCACACTGGTTCTGATATTAGCATTTCTAGTCTTGATAAGTCAGTAGGTTTCAAACCATCCCATAAAGGTGCTCTTCGATGACTATGTATTGAGGAATGTAACGAAGTCATATCTTCAGACGTACAAATATTATATCTCATTTCTGGGAACTCTGTTAGCTTATTTGGGTAAGCAAATTCATGATACATAGATTTTAGACATATTTCTTTGCCATCTTTATTAATAGACACGTGTAGTGGTGTGTCGTCATCAATGATGATGGCTGCACCTTTGGAGTTGATGAAGTATCGGCTCAAGGCGTTGGACCATTGACCTTTCTGTATGTCACCAGTGATGAAGGGTGTGTAGTCAATGTATCCGCTGTTGAGTGGCCAGCTCACGTTGTTGGACTGGCCACCTCCGTACCAGTTGACTTTAGTGTCACCCCAGTCGAAACAATCGTTCGGATGAACATCTGGAAAAATTTGAGAAGTAATATTATAACAAACGAAGAAACGCAAAATACAATTATCAGTATTTTTACGAGGTGTTGCTAGAAGGAATTTAGCCGAGTTCATTTTATTTTATAGAAAACTCTAGTAACACACTACTAGTAATAAAAATCATGTCTGTTTCTTTCAATTTTTTACAATTCTGTTATTTTTGATCACAAATCGATTTGAAACTTAAAAATACATAATACCAAAGTACCTAATTATATTTTAGTAATCGTAAGGTAAGGCCCAAGGTAGGCCTCGAAGACGGTAATACAACCCCATACAACCCAAATACCTGGAATCACCACATATCAAGTAGCGCACCTGGTCTGAGTGCCTTCCAGTGCACGGTGTAGCAGGTGGTGTTGTCCACGCCGGGGTCGTGCGCGTGCGCCGTGAGGTAGAAGCGCAGCGTGTGCAGCCACTCCAGGCACTGCGCGCCCGCCGAGCGGTGCTCCGCCAGGCACGGGTACGACTTCACCTTGCCGTGGAGACCCACCGCTGTGGGGAAAAAAGGACTCTTTTTAATTAATTGATTCCAAAAATAAGGAGGGTCTCAATTCAATTAATTTTTTTTATACAGCACTATCTAGACTCGAAAAGCGGTGTTCATATCCATCAATGATCTATTTTGTTCTCCTTCTCCGTTGTACAATACATGTCTAGAGATTGATATTTATTAAACGCCTCCTCTGCTTCATACGTCACACAGACGCACAAAGTCGTACGGATTTTTTTTACTATCTACACAAGATTAGCTCTGTACAAATTGGCACGAAACAAGTGCTAGCATGCATGCACATTGCACACGCACGACGTGTTGTTTAAGTAAACAGTGAACTTACGGCTTTAATGTTTTATGAACAAAAAAAATTTAACCATTCTATAAAGGTATCAACTCAGCCAGTACGACGTACATATACCAATACTCAAGCAAACTGGTCTTAGCTGGACTCGTTCTTCTTCTCGACAATGTACCAAGTCAAAACTTCAAAGATACTGCAGTGGGATTTACTTCACATACCTAAACTAGCTCTCAGAATCTCCACATCATCTTTATTAAAGATCCTGATCAATCTCTTCGGCTCGTTGAACCGCACGCTCCCGAAGTACGCCTTCGTCAGCGCCTGCTGATGGTACAGTACGTAGGCGAACGACACGAAGAACACCACAGCCAGGAACATCAGCGCCACGAAGGCACGGAGCTTGTAGTCGGTGGGCTTCTTGCGAATCTTTTGAGGAATACTCTGAAATGTAGAATTTTGGATTTTTTTATACTACTACTACGCAACACCAGGGAAACCACACTCGTGCTGCCAACAGTGTAAGAACGGAGATATTCTGTGCCGTCACGTCAGCGCAAAAGTTAAGTAGGAAAAAGCCTTTGGTTTTCCCACTGACAATGAAAGAAAGAAAGAAAAAGAAAGAAAGAAAATATTTTTATTCACACAAAACCTCTCCACTCACCGTCGGAAACACAACACGAGGTTCTGCTCGATTGGGACAGGAATACTGTCGTGTCTATGGTAATAATATTAAGAAAGGTGAAATGAAGTAAGAAGAAACGGAGGTGAAAGAGGTAGAAAGGCAATTCTAGAAAATGTTCATCATCATATTATACATATTATTAGTCCAGAACCCCGATTTATGACAGCGGTTTTGCTGTAACTTAAATGAGCAGTATCGGGATCCTGGTCGCATCTGAGTCTTTCACCTCGGAGCCTGTGATCACTCTTCCAGCTTTTACTCCTCATCTTCTACGAGAGCTTTTTGGATCTACTCCTTCTACAAGGGCAATGCGGAGGCAGCATAGCCAGACATTTTCTATCCTTAGACAGCCGGTTAACGCATATCGTGGCGGTCCCATTGCGTTATTACATACAGCCACACCTCTTTCCCAGTGGGGTAGGCAGAGATCACAATTTTCCACTTGCTACGATCCTGGTATACACTCTTCGCTTCTTCTACGTTCATAATTGCTTTCATGCATGCTCGCCAGTTTCGGGTACTCTTGACAATATGTCCTTTCTTAGGTCGACTCCTGCCAGGTTGCCCATTCACCCTCACTTCATAAATAAATCTGTTTCGTCAGTCTTCTTTCGTCCTGTACTAAGTTAATAATCCTATTTAAAGGTTTACCTACCTGTAATTTCTCTCTGAGTAGACTGGCGAGCGAGTTGATGGACGTGACGGAGTTGCTGGGGGAGTAATCGTCGTCGTCCATGCTAAATTCAGACCGGCCGAATCTGCGAGGTGCTGTCGACTTGCGACGTGGTGAACGTAGGGGAGTTCTAGAAAGGGAAGAAGAAAATCTATGTTTGTATTGCTGGACAAAATTACGTGTTTTCTAAACTAACTTTTAAACTCTCGCGTTCCATGATATACAATAATGTTAACGGGAATTAACGCGATCATGGTATAGGTACATACATACCTTTGATTTGCCTGACGTTTCGACCAGGTTACACCGGCCGTGGTCACAGGTATGTATGTACCTATACCATGATCGCGTTAATTCCCGTTAACATTATTGTGTAAAATTACGTGTGTTGAGAATAGTTGAGAGTTATCTACTAGCACACTACTCTAAACAACTACAATACTACGAGTATAAACTACTCTAATAGCGACTCCTTGGCCTGTTTCTATTATCATTAACATTTGGTTTACCTTAACTTCAGTTTTATTTTAAGTTTATTAAACGATTGTATTATGCTTTCAGTTGTTTTTAGATTAAAATCTAGTTTTTGGATTTAATATGTTATTGTCTCAACTGAACATACTGATAAAACATATACAAAACTATGCTATACTATATATACAAAAAAGGGCGAGACTGTAACAAAAGGCATCGAAAAATTCCTCCCTATCAATCTCTACTGGTACCAGAAGGCTGGTGGCATTACCACGTTTAATGGCGATCCCAATTCTTTGACCGAGGTAGTGGCCAGCTGTATGGTCAACTGAACTTATTGTTAATTATGGAAGAACGATCTCTCCTAGCACAAGGATCTTCCGATTACTTAAAAGGAGAGTAAGTAAGTACTGAGGTACTTAATAAACTGTGCAAAAATTTACGAAGAACAAATATTATTATGTATTTCACACGTGCTCCCGCCGTTTTAGAGTATTGTCCTTATTTCCAGACATAAATCAATGTGTAGGTATATGTTCTACTACAAGTACAGACTCTTTAACAATCACATCTGATAGTACAATAAAAACACTGATATGAAATATTTTAACAAAACTACCTCAGAATTTCTCCGTTAACGGTCAAATCAGCCATGTCCAGTCACTTTACAAACACTACTATCACTGGAAGTGTACATTACTACTTGTAGGAGGACGTTATCGAGAAGATTCGCTCTCCTGACGTCAAATGGACAATAACAATGACTCTTAAACGTTTATACTTTACTCCAAGGATGGCGCAGAGGTTTAGGGCTCTTTAAAGCCACGAAAATGATAAACTGATAGATTTATTTTCTCAAGATAATATCTTCTTCTTCCTCTTAGCGTTATTTCCCAGTCGCATCCGAAGCTTTCAGCTCGAAGTCTGGGGTCCGCTTTTACCAGTCTTAACCACGGATTTGGCTAGACCTCGATATTTTCCGTGAAGCGATTGTCATCTGACCTCCACAACCCAACATTAGGCGATATCGAAGTTTTGCAGTTAGACCGTTGTTTTTGGATTTTTGAGGGCTCCAACTACCCGTAACGACTGCCATAGATGTTCTCATGGCAACCGGGACCGACGGCTTAACGTGCTCTCCGAGGCACGACCAGACCAATGCAAATACTCATATTTCATTCACACAAATATTTGCACTGAGCGGGGATCGAACCCGCATCTCCTGCGTAGCGGCCGCGTTCACTACCGCTACGCCACGGAGGCTGTGTTCTCAAAATAATATAAACCCACATTATTAGTATTCGCGTTGGGTTTATAAGAGCTCATCAAGGTTTTTGGAGCCCAAGTCAAGCTTACAAGCCGGTAGGAAGGTACATATTATGTTGATTTACAGACGAGGCTCTTAATTTCCTCTCGGTGGATTAGACGGCAGTCTCTTCCATTAAAGAGAAAATAAACCAAATTGATTTGAAAAGTAGACCCTGGACTCCAAAATGCATCTTTGGATGCAACCGTAATTGATCTGAAACGGAATAAATAGGTACCTACTACTACTCATTGACTGCCTCGAAATATCTATGCTGCGTGGTAATAAGGGATGTGTAATTGATATAGAGTTCTAAAACTTTATGGTGCAGCAAAGAAAATAGGTATCGAACCGCTTGATCCTATATGGAATTTATTAATTTATTTACACCTAGCTGTGCTGCAAGTTTTCACCCGCCTTCTTTATTATGCTCCTTACATCAACCGCCATATTTTCGTATAACTGAGCTCCTAATTCTTATTCTTATTCTTAAGCACCACAGCGTGATGTTATAAACTTTCCTAAGAACTGTGGTCTAAAATGCAAAAATATTTTTGCAAATCGCCCATAATACTTCCAGAGATCACAGCGTTCAAACGAAAAACAAACGCGTACCTACCATCTCATTTAGGTTTATAAATTCTTGTACAATGACACAAGACCTCCAAATAACAGTCAGCCAACACAAAATGGGTAAATAACGTCTACTTTGTGACAAGAGACAGGCAAAGGCGTGATAATGAGGAAGCCAATTTACGTAGGATATCATTGGCGCGGTTTGCGTGTTCGCTTGGCGTATTCCCTGGCGTTTGAGGTTATCTGCTGTTTGAGGGACTTATCTACAAGATGTTTATTGTTTATATAGATATAAATCGTTGTAATATTGTTGTGGGAAGAACGACGATGTACGGATGTACGTCTGCGAAGGGAGGAGAGAGATTGTTTGGTTGAACGGGCTAATCTCAGGAATTATTGGTTCGAATCGAAACATTATTTTTGTGTTGAATAGCCTATTTATCGAAGAAGGTTATAGATAAAATATCATCACACTACTACTCACTCAAGGGAGCGGAGTAATAACCATAAATGTCAACAAATTCGGTAAAGTTCCATACGTTATTTAAAATTTAAATTAATGGGCATATTATGTTTTAATTGGGTGATATGGAGTTTGGAAGTAGGTATGCCACGGGTGAAACCGGGGCGGATCAGATAGTTAATAATGAAGTTAGTGATCTGTGAGAACAGCTGAAATAAATAATTAGGTCATGATTCTAAGTAATTTCTTCGTCGGAATCTTGAAGAGATTGATGAAAATCGCAGTAAAATCCATTACGTAGTGCAGTAGGTATTTTTTATACTACTAAGGTCGCCGACAAGCACACGGTCAACCTGATGGAAAGTGGTTACCGTGGCCTATGGACGAGTGCAACACCAACGGAGTCACATTCGCGCTGCCGACCCCGTAAGAACAGAGAGATTCTGTGCCGTCAGCGCTGAAGATAAGTAGCAAAAGCCTTTGGTCTTCCCACTGACAGCACAAAACCTCTCCAGTGAGCTCTGGCTACCCTACTCACCGCCAGGAACACAACACGAGGTTATTTAGCCGTGATATTCTGTAGGGCGGAGGTACTTACTTCCCCAGTCAGACTAATCGATTGGGACGGAAATACCTCCTACAGGTTTAAAGTTTACAGGCTTAAGCGGGAAGTGACTTTGTTTTATATTATGTAAAGATTAGTGTTAACAGTATATGAGATAAGATCATGTTAGCAATAACTAATTATGAGCATAATTCATTTTATGACCCACTAATGCTACTTTTCTTATTGACGTAAGGTAATTAGTGCATAAATTGATTAGATAATAATCTATTTTAATTATGTTTACAAGATTTAACGCGATCATGATATGGGTATGTGACCATAGCTTTTGTATTCTGATTGTGACGTCACGGCTAGTCAGAAGTAGGTACATGACCTATTGAGTTATGCTATGTATGCCATAATCATCATCATCATAGTGTATTTTTACTGTTCCATCCCTCCACCTCGCAGCCCAAGTTCCGCATTTCTACTTACAGTACGTGTTGGCTTACGCTCGTACTGGCTTCAATGACTGCTATCCGACACTTACAACCCCAAGAGCAAAGCCTAGCTTAGCTTAATTGGAGGAATAATAGTAATTTCGGTTACTATGTGTATTCTTTATTATAAAAAGGCCTTTGTCAGATCCTCTTCCTTTGATCGGCAAATATACCGGCTAGCAACAAGATTGCTTTGTTGGTTTGGGGAAGAAATGGGTTCTAGACTTTCTTTTTTGTAAATACATCCATATTAAACACAGAAACACACAAGCCATACAAAATGAATATTTGCAATAAGTGGGAATCAAACTTGTACCTTAGTCGTGGAGCTCTACCACCACGACACAGGATAAAATTAATTATATAAAACAAACCTTTTAAAGTTCCTAAAGACTAATTAGGTATATTACACACACACGGACACACAGTTGTATTCCTTTCCTCTTAAAGAAGTTCAGAGGATTTATTTTACGAACTGTAAAATCGCAAGTAACGCGCGCGTGCGCATAGAATGTGTACGAGATGTCACACTGAGCGGCGCACGCGCCTTCTTGGTAGTTCATGAAATTACGGTGCGTTTATTATTTTATTATCTACTAGGAATTAGAAAATAAACCTAAGAATATTTCTTTAATTTTATCATTATTATACAACAAGGATTACTATTCTGTTACTGCGGCGAATGGCTACCCGGTTTGGTTCTCGTGTGGGGTAGTAAAGAATTTGAATATCATTTTACTGATTTTATATTAAAGTAGAGATCGTTTGTATTCAGTTGTTTAGGATTCATTTGGGTGCATGTTTTGTAAAAACATAGGTACATATTATTATTTGATAGAAACACCAAACCCATATACATGCATACAAAATATTTGCACTTAACGGGAATCAAATCCACTACCTCCGACGTAGCAGTCGAGTGCTCTACCGCCATTCCACTCAGGTATGAGATGAAGATATAAGTAACGCCGCATCAAGAGAATAAAATGTTGGCAGATAAAAGGAAAGAATGGTGATTACTCCACCGACAAGAGCACATCTCTTAATAAGAGAGAGAGAGAGAGAGAGAAATCCCGAAAATAGGTTCTGTGAGTCGCAGGAACGGGACAATCATTTAACGGGGTGGAACAACGGACAATAGCTGATAATAGGGTGTCATAGGTACCTAAGTATTTTAAAAGCAATCTTCAACATCCGCGATTACCAACATCCTTAAGACTAAGCTCCAATTCAAACTGAGGGCCGTACGCAAAAGTTGAATGCTCCCAATTGAGTGATGCAGGGCTACATAACACGAGCAACGTTTCGCAATGCACCGCCACACGCGCACTCATCAGGTCATCGCACCAACTTCCTTATTAAGCGCTGATTTGGTGCAGCACCCCTTCGTATATCAGTAGCACCTATGGACGTCTTCGTTAATGAATTGGGTCAGAAGTCATAGGTTAGTTGAGATTGCGAACAAGGTGACGGAATACTGAAATACTAAGTACTTTGCACTGCGAGCCTTTTTTTTTTCAATTCAGTTGGGGTCAGCTTTGAGTCTAACTACGATACGGCCGAATTCCCATATTTTCCTCGAAGCGACTGCGATCTTAACATCATTCTGTCACTGGCGATATCGTAGTTCTGTAGTTGGACCTGTGTAAATTAACGGACTTTTTAGCGCTCTGACTACCGGTAACTATTGCCTTATATGGTATGGCTATGGAGGAATACTACGTCCTATAATCTTATCCTACTTCCGATCCCTATCAAGGACCAATCCCAATGGCAATTAAAACTTGTACTGTACTTTATATTCCTTTTAACTCCTTCAGCTACGCTAAATAACTTGTGTTAGGAGTGAGTTCACGTCGGTAGGTAGTGTTAATGACCATGATTCGAAACCGGGAACTCTCGATCGTATCTGACTCCCTAACCACTAAACTGCTGATGCTTCTTATTATTTACGGTACTTAGAAGATCCTACGCTCGGTCTCCTACTCTTACGCTTGATTTGGGTCATTTTGACCTTTGTAGGAGAGACTACCGACTAACCTAAATACCGATAAGAAAACCTTCGTCTGTTAATTAGCAAGTATACCAACTTGCGAGTGAGGTTGACCTGAACCCCGGAGACCTTATAAAACTCCAAGAATACTTCTAGATAATGCTGCTAAAAAAATACAGGCAGACGACTTACTTGGCTCTCTCATCGTCAGACAGCACCTCGGTGTGATCGTCAGCAGTGTTGTCGCCATCACTGAAGCCTGACGCTGAACTCTGATGGTGTTCTGGGATCTGAAACAATACAACATATACATTAAAGATCACCTGCCCTTGTCCCAATTATTTGGGATCGGCGCAACATGTCATTCTCCTCTATACATTCCTGTCACATGTTTTATTACCTAAATCACTCCCTTCACTATTGTCCTCTGTTATGCTTTCCATCCATCTTTAGTAATATTGGATAATATTCGCGTAAGTGAACATTATGAAAGGTTACAAAATATTATCCAGATCAGTCTTAGGGTACCTTCTTTTTCTTAGGGTGTGTGACCATTCTTCACACGTCTAGAGACCTCTCCGTGCCCCGGAGAGCACTTAAAACCATCGTAAAATCTGTGCCAATTACGGATAATTGAAGATGCTTTTTGACACCCAGCTTAAAGGACCCGGGAATGTAGCAAGAAGGAAACACGTGTGTTGGAAAATAATTCCAAGACGTTATGGTGCGGTAAAGAATAGAGTCACTAAAGAAAAAGCAATAATCAAACCTCAGTGAGCAGAATACAATCAAACCCAGCTCGATTACATCTGCTCACGCGCATCCTGTGAACACTGTTCCGACGACACAGTGCGGTGCGCGGGCGCATACAACAAATCAACTTGAATTAATTAAATCAACGATCTAATTGGTTTACAGTCATTAATCATCAGATGCGTCTAGACCTCGTGTGATTTAGGGATGCTAAAACTAGCTAAAAAATTATAACTACTAGTACTGTACAGTCTGATGACATCGTAACGAGTCCATTCTCTTCATCTGCCCATAGGTGTACGTGTACCCATGGGGACACAGTTGGGTTTCAAACGCGTCCAGAATAAGCAACCTTAGGAACCCGGGTGCGTTATTATCGGTCGATAATATTGACACGATACTGGATCAATATACTGGATCTGAAAAGTCACAAGAAGATGCCACCTGTCTTTACAAAGCCTGTATCTAGTGAAAGTGACTAAGACTCAATGTATAAGCATAGAATTAAGCCATCTAATATTCATCATCTAATATTTTCGTGTGGGTTCTGCCATTTACTTCCTGTTGAAAGTTGAACAAGATATTCGGACTGCCATCTCTTCCAAATATCTTCGAAAATCTTCTGAGTCTTGTACCAACGTGTCCTTTCATCGTGTTCTGTGTTCAATATAGTAAGTATAGGGCCGCTGCTTAAAAAATGTGAAGGTGTTAGGTAATTTAAGTCATCCGGGTTCTCTGTAAGTGCGCACAGCGGTCGACTGTTGAGACATGCTTCCAGTTGTGATAGTAACGTATTGTATTCTTCGAACGTAAGCTTTTGCTCACCAACGACACGTCGGAGATGGTGCTTGAGGCTTTTTACCGCTGCTTCCCATAGGCCTCCTGCGCTCGGCCAAGCGGGGGCGTTAAAATGCCACTGAATTCCCAATTCATGGATCTCTGAATAGAATTCGTCACTAAATATTTTGTGAAATTTCTCAAATTCTTGCTGCAATACCTTATTGGCCCCAACAAAATTAGTGCCATTATCGCTGTAAATATGCTGTGGCTTGCCTCGACGCGCTGACATGCGTTTCAATGCAGCCAAAAAAGCGGATGAAGTAAGATCTGATACGAGTTCGAGATGCACGGCCTTTGTCACCATGCACACGAACACCGCGATGTATCCTTTGCTTGTCTTAACACCCCGCCCTTTATTCAGTTTCACGTCAACATATCCAGTGAAGTCTACGCCAGTGTGCTGAAAAGGACGTGAGGGGTTACTCCGAGGTTCAGGGAGGTCACCCATCATTTGTTTTTGCTTGTTTGCTTTGTATTTCTTACATATGATGCATGTATGTAAGCGCTTCTTT
The DNA here is from genome assembly GCA_914767945.1 of Eilema depressum. Classification (NCBI taxonomy): domain Eukaryota; kingdom Metazoa; phylum Arthropoda; class Insecta; order Lepidoptera; family Erebidae; genus Eilema; species Eilema depressum. The sequence goes on along the minus strand of OU612029.1, from coordinate 1,136,906 downwards.
ACAGCTCTGTTTCCGCCCAATATCCAATAACAGTTTCGGATGTGTGCGAGTGTTAACCGAGCTCCTGCATGAAACGAGCGGCGGTGAGCTTGGTCAATAATAAGGTCGGTAATGTGGCTGCTGTGTGGTATAATAAGGGGGTGCTTCATCTCAGTGCTGATGTTTGCATGCTTGAGTCTGCCTCCAACTCTTAAAAGACCGTTCTCGTCTAAAAATGGGTTAAGATTCAAGATTTTGCTCTTGCTGTGCACTGGCTTGCTTAAACGTAGATTGCTTATTTCTTCTGCAAACTCTATTTCTTGAACATACTTTGTAATCATTTGTTTTGATATAGTTAATTCATTGACATTCAAGTAAGCCGAACGCTCAGTCTTACGTCGCATGAAACGTAAAACCCATGCTAGTACGCGCTCGGCTCGTGTTAGGTTACTGTTTCTACGTAATATGTTTTCTATGACGTCATTACTATAAGGTTGACTAATGGTCGTGACGTTGTTTTGTGCTATTTTTTTCACCTCTTGACTCGTGCTGTAGGTAGGTTTTTCTGTCATTGATGACCTTTCAAATCCCGAAAGGAAGTTAGGACCACTCCACCACAGCTGTTCTCGCTTCAAGTGTTCTACGGTAATACCACGACTAGCACAATCAGCTGGGTTTTCTGCAGATTTTATGTAGTACCACTTGTCCGACCTTATGACTTGTTTGATATGTTTGACTCTGTTCGCAACAAATGGTGTCCAACGGTTGATATCTCCTTGAATCCAGCCGAGAACCGCAGTAGAATCAGTCCAACCAAATACTTCAATATCGCGTCCGGTGAAGGCTTGTTGTATTTTGTGTATAAGTACTGACAACAAATGCGCCCCACTGAGTTCTAGACGTGGTAGAGTCAGCTTCTTATTCTCCGGCACTAGTCTTGTTTTTCCGGCGACAAGTGTAATGTAGTTATTATATTTACAATATACTACACATGCATAAGCTTTTATTGAAGCATCGCAGAAACCGTGTAATTGAATGGGATCATTTTCTCCAATCTGGTACCATCTTGGTATTTTAAAGTCTCTTATGCCCTGTAGATCTTCCTTAATTTTGTGCCACTCTGTACTAATTTCAACCGGAAGCTGATCATCCCATTGAATGTTAGACAACCAAACTTGCTTGAATAAAAGTTTCAGTTTAATTGTAATTGGAGACAGCCAACCGAGGGGATCAAATATCTTAGATATATCTGATAGTAATGAACGTTTGGTATATATTGTGGTTGACTTTGCTTGATTTATTTTTAACTCAAATGTGAATGTATCTTCAAATGGTTGCCATTTTAATCCAAGGGTCTTTGTTGATTCCGCCTGCTTAAAGTCAAATGAAGATTGATTTGAGCACGCCCTGCTTACATCTTGAAGTAGTTCCTCATTGTTAGAAGACCACTTCCGTAAGTTGAAACCTCCCGAGTGCAATAATTGGACCAAATCGCGTTGCAATTGTTTGGCTTTTGATAATGTGAAGGCTCCACTTACAAGGTCGTCCATATAGAATTCTTCTTGCAGTGCTTGAGCGGCTCTGCTGTTTTGATACTTGTGCCCCTCGTCCACTGCCAACTGTTTCAAAGTCATCATGGCCAAAAAAGGTGCTGCTTTCATGCCATATGTGACTGTAGTGAGCTGGTATTCACGCAGTAGTTGATCAGGAGAACTCCTCCACAGTATTTTCTGGTACTTTTGATGATCAGGACTGCATTGTATCTGGCGATACATTTTTTCAATGTCAGCAGTGTACGCGAATTGATATTGTCTCCACCGCAAGATTAATAGCATGAGATCTTGTTGTAAGTTCGGTCCACGTTTCATGAGATCATTCAATGTATAGCCCGTGGATGTTTTGGCCGATGCGTTAAAAACTACTCTTAACGCTGTAGTTGTCGAATCAGCACGTTGAACACAATGGTGAGGTAAATAGCAGCTCTGTCTCGGGTTACTAGTACACTCAACCATATGATTTAATGATTGATATTCTTGAATGAAGTTATTATATGCTTCTGCTAATTGTGGTTGTCTGCTAAACTTTCTTTCAAGTTGTCGAAATTGTGCCAAGGCCATTGGTTTCGAAGCTCCCATTTTCTCTTGAATGTTCGACTCGAACGGTATCTCGACAACGTAGCGACCTTCTTCGTTGCGAGTTGTTGTATTTTTATAGTGTTGTAAGCAATCCAAATCGTCCTGTGACATGTTTGAGTTCTCTTCTATATCTTCCACAGACCAAAATTTTTGTATATCTTCGATGTTGTTAATAACGACGTTGCAGTGGAATGTTTGCACGTTTCCACATAAGATCCACCCTAGGCGTGTTTGTTGTGCAACCGGTTGTGACTTTTCTTGCCTGATGATACCTTCTTGAATGATATTTGAATAAACGTCCGCTCCCAATAAAATGTCTACAGGTCGACTCAAATGAAATTCAGGATCAGCCAACGTTATATTTTCTAAAAATGTCCATGATTCTGGCTTCTTGAACGATTTATTTGGCAAATTATTTATCAAGTTCCTCATTATAAATACATCGGTATCAAATGTATAATCGCTGTGAATGGCCTGACACGTGATTCTCATGACTCCTTTACAGCTGTTTTCTTTAGCGCCGACACCGAATATGACACCTTTACATCGGCCGCGTGGTAATCGTAAGATTTGTGCTGCTTTTTCTGTAATTAAGGATGTTTGTGAACCCTGATCCAGGAGTGCTCGCAAAGTGATTAGGGACCCGTCACAAGCTTGTACCTTAATCAATGCTGTTGTAAGGAGGGTTTCTGATAAGTTTTCTTGGGACACGTGATTGCTATTCACGTTTGACGGTTTCTTGCTATCAGTGACAATATTATTTTGTTGCACTGATTTACTGTTCAATGTCTGTCCGCCCCCTTTACCGTAAGCGTCGTGAAGTAGTGTGTTATGATCCGAACTGCAAACGCGGCATCTTTTTCTTGACATGCATTCACCGCCACGCGTATGAACATTTAAACAGTTTTTGCATAAATTGTATTTCGCAACTGCCTTCCGTTTCGCTTCGGGTTGCAATTCGGCAAACGCCTTGCACGCGAATAACTTATGATCTTGATTGCAATGTGGACATTTTGATGTGTCCTCATAGGTTTTTGAGCTAGATTTTTGAATGTTTTGATTTGTACTGTACGCTTTGTACGAAGGATATCTCTTATTAGTAGATGCCGGTTCAAGCTGCGGTGTTTTTGATGCTTCTGGATTGCGCCGAGATGATTCCCATGATACAAATTTGCTTTCTAGAAAACTAAGAAAATCTTCGATGTTCGGTAATTCACGTGGGTCTTTCAGGGACTCTATGTAGTCATTGTGAGTTACTGTATCCAATTTTTGACAAAGTAAGTCTATTATTAATGGATCCCACGACGAAACATCCACGCCGAGATTCTTAATCGCGTTCAAACATTCCCTCGTTGTATCGTGAAGCTTTTTGACTGAGGCTGCAGATAAATGAAGAGTGTTGGGTACACTAAACAATGACTTGATGTGTGACGAGAAGATCAACTTTTTGTTATTATATCTATGGTTGAGGATCTCCCAAGCTGTTTCGTAATTTTCCGAGCTAATTGTTAAATGTTGAATGAGTTTCTCGGCTTCGCCTCTTATTTTACTTTTGAGGAACTGCATGCGTTGAGCATCTGATAGTGATGGGTTGGAATGAATGGTCTCAACAAACAAATCCTTGAAAGAGGTCCAGTGTTGATAACTCCCACTAAAAGCTGGAATTTCGATCTTCGGAGTTGATTTTTCTCGGTGAGAAACTGAACACATTTTGGAGTTGATTTTTGTTTTCATCTCGTTGTAAATGAGTTCACACGTGCTGTAAGACATCTCATATTGTTCGTCGGCTTTGTTGGGCAAGCTGTCAAGGTCCCAATAAAGCGAATCAACTGCATTCCACCTTGATTCTAATGCCTTTAATGCGTCTTCAAACTGCCATTTATCTTTAAGAAGATCCACGTTGATGTTCGATGCTGTTCTCTGGAACGCCTTGAAGTTGCTTCTCTGTTTGCGAAACATCTCGTCTGTTTTGCTATTACTGTTAGACTGTCCTGCCTCGGGCACCTTTATCGAAAGCGGTGATTGAACTCCAAGTTCAGCTTCACTTGTACTTTTCTTTTGATAATTTGGCTCTAATAATTTTGAGGTTGATGGAGCTGGATCGAATGTAAAGCTTGGTGACTTCACTACGGGAGAAGTTAGTTGTTGCTCTTTTTTGAAATACCCAGCTAGGAAATCCCTGGTACTTTCGTAAAATTTCCGTGTCTGTTGATAACTATCTTGCACGAAGTATGGGTGTGAGGAGTCTTCGCCGTGGCGAATTTTCTCATGATTTATCTGAAACTCAGCCCAATACTTATCCAGAAGATCTATTCTCTTCTGCACGTACTCGGGTGTCTTACGACTCGGCCCATCCTTTTTGAAGTTAGTCAAGATGCTATTAATTGCTTCCATGAGTTGATATTGAGTTTCCGCAATGTCCTCCATAATAGAAAATTGAATAATAAATACCTCAAATCCCCAAATTTGTTGCTGTGTTACTTGTTGTTGCTGGTCGTTTGTTTGATCTAAGCGTTCCGTGTCCTATGTACGGCTAATGCGCCTTCTCAATTGAACTGGTGAGACCCGCTTCTGGGAGGCCAGCTCAACCGATTCGCCACCGCACAAAGAAACCTCAGAACCCTTAAAATCTTCACTCTCGAAGGACCAAAAGTATGTATGCGCTGCTGAATGTGGCACACACAAAACTTTATATTTGTATTGTTTGAAATGATAAGTCACTGATAGATAAAATGAGATGCGTTTATTGATCACTTAACTATCACGTAACTAATGCTAAATGGATTAATGAGTACTGCTTATTATGAGCTGTGAATGTGTACTGTCGCGAAAATGTACAATTTATGTGAGGCAACAGAAAAGTGCTGATGTGAATGATGCGCGCGTGCCATGTACGATATATGACTCGTACAGGATCACAAGGCTGGATCAGGATACTGAACCATGATATTTATCGGCTACATCTACCATTGAGTCCACTAAAAGACTAGCAAGAACAGGGAGGTAGTCCTGTTATTGGAGTCAACCCTACTTGTTTCTAATACTTACTCCCGTATTCACAAACGATACTGTGAGGTCTCATAGTGTGCTCGAGCGCATAGGGCTGGTAAAATTAATTCACAAACATCACGGAGCAGTATCTAACGCAGTGCGTTCCCTCAACGACGTATTACTTAAGTGTTATCAATGAATAAAAAGGCTTGCCAAAACGAACGCACTGAGAATTTGTCGTTCTTTGCACAGTTTTGGTAGTACGCATAGCGAAGTATTGTTTGTGAATACGGGTGTTAGTCTTGTTTCAAATGAAACTAAGTATTACAAAAGTTATGAAGTATATACAGTACATGTACCTACTCACGCCGGTATATCCTAGAGGAGTGGGCAGAGGTTATAACTTTGAAATCATTGTTTTTTTTTCAGCCTTGAAATCGTAAGCGACATCTATCAAGTTCGCGTAGTACTAAAACTATATTTTATCATGTAAGATACAGAGTACTGTGTTGCTCAGGTAGTTTTGCAGTTCATCGCTAGATGGCTCTACAAGCATACATTTTTATTATGAGTTCTCTGTTAAAAAAAATATTATTCGTTCTTTTAAAAGCTACCCAATTGTATTCATATTTTTACTGCTGTTGTTCTATATTTTTTTAAATAGTCACGTGCACATTACTTCATCTCGTTTCATGGTAAGCTAAAGAGTCATAATTTCAGACATTAATAATGTTACTATGGCGGCCCTGAGCTTGAAGGACTTACTGGATGCTTTTCCAAACCTCGCTTAAAGCAACCGAGACTGTAAGAAGAAAGAAACACGTGTGCGGTAAAAAATTCCAAGTGCGGCAAAGAAAAGAATCGCCGAACGTATCTTATTAAGATTAGAGAAGGGGAGGGTGGTACTAATTGGAAGAACTTATTAGGACATTCACCATAGACGAGGCGGTAAAACACTCCCACATTGTTACATCTTAGTCACTCTTATTTATTGGGGTGCACAAAGGCCCGCTGTCTTCTCCCACTACTGGATGTAGGAGAAATTCAGTGTAAGTAGCGGGCCAAGATGGGGACACCGTAGTCCCACATCCGAAGGGATCTTCGGTAGCTCTGGGTAAGCTGGGGAGGCTACCACACCCTTGGCAACTGATGACCCGAGACATAATTTTCGCACTTTAAAAAAATTTACTTTTTATTAGACAGAATACATCCTTGAACAATTTCACAAGAAGATTTTTCTATCTAGGTCGCGGTCGCGTCCTCGCAGTGCGATATCTCGCACTATGGTTATAAAATCGACATTCACAAAATTTTATATTAACATTATTAACATGTTTTAAACTATTAACAAAATGCACACGTAAGTACCTAGTGAATCCTCGGACAGCAGGTTTCGGTTGCGATTCAAACATCTATGGCAGTTGTTACAGGTAGTGGCAGCTCTAAAAAGGGATTAGGTATAGTAAATTCTCTCTCTATAGTAAATGGTCTCTCACTATGGGCCTTATGAGTAAGCTCAAAGTAGCCCAACGAGCTATGGAGAGGGCTATGCTCGGAGTCTCTCTGCGAGATCGAATCAGAAACGAGGAGATCCGTAGAAGAACCAAGATTACCGACATAGCCCAGAGGATTAGCAACTTGAAATGGCAGTGGGCAGGGCACATAGCTCGGAGGACTGATGACCGATGGGGTCGAAAGTTCTCGAGTGGAGGCCACGTATCGGCAAACGCAGCGTAGGACATCCACCCACAAGGTAGACAGACGACCTTATCAAGGCCGCGGGAACGCGCTGGATGCGAGCCGCTTCCAACCGGTCTTATTGGAGATCTATAGGGGAGGCCTATGTCCAGCAGTGGACTTCCTATGGCTGAAATGATGATGATGATGATGATAGTAAATTCGCCTCAGTGAATATTCGTCTCCGTCGAAAATAGTTGTAAACTTGCCTCAGTTGCCTCAGTCCATTTCAAATGATATTTCATGTGAAAAAATTCATCTCACCTTAAAAAGTACTGTCAGCAAGATAAGTTTAATGTTTAGACCGGATTAATTGGTCTACCTACAGAGCTTCGATAACGACAGTGGGAGGTCAAATGGCCGATTGGGTAGCTACTAAAAACCAAATAAGTAAGTAGGGTCCCATCTAAGTTGGAAAAGACTTGGGAAGATGAGATAGTGCTTCTGATGGATTTTTCCTGAAATTTACCGGGACGGGTAGATCTCACTCAAGTATAAACAATACTTTCCATAACTTCTGGTACGGAACCCTTTACTTTACAAATCAGATTCGCACTTAACCGCTATTTAACATCACGCCAGCTACGCCCACGTGTTATTTCCATTATATATTTATGGATATTAAACACAGCATGAGAACCGCATGACATTATGCTCCACGAAGTGAATAATAACTCAATGGACCTAGATTGTTTCCTCAACACGACCGCTAATAAAACTCATGGAGTACTTAAAAAACCGCAGATGTGATTGAGAGACCTGTACCCATACCAACGAGGTGATCAATTTGAAGTAGGTAAGGACAAAGGCTCCCACTCTTAGCACAAGCAATTTAGCTTAGTTGGGGGGGGGGAGGGGGTAAGAGGAAATATTAGTAATTTCGGTTGCTAATTTTTTAAAAAAAAAAAACCTTGTTTTACAGTCGGTGGTATCGTGCTTTCCAAACCCTGGAGAGGGCATCAGGTACAAAAATTATAGGAATTAGGTACAGAAATTCTGAATTTATGTTTTTTTTTTTCATATTGGACACGTAAATATGACTTTACCTCCACTGATGGTAAGCAGAAAGTGCTAAAGTTGCCGAATATTACTACATTTTTCAGATTTCAGTAACTTTGTTGTTACTACTAAAGCGGATATCAAATCCGATCTCATTAAGCCTTACGTAAGTTCAATAATTGACTAATTATCGAAAGGCGACAAGCTAAATTATTTATAGCTGGAGCAAAAAATATACCACCGGATAAAGTACTTATTGAGACTGCATAATGTTTGACTCATACTAAAGTAGACGCATTATCTATAGTCCCGTACGATTTAACGCAATTTTTTGAGCTGTGAATCGCGTAAGTTTGGGTCGGTTGGATTTCATGGAAATTTTCTGTTTACAGATAACTCATTTTAAGTCATCAGTCATCATCATTTGAATCAAAGAAAGAAAGAAGAAAGGTCCCGCCTTCCTATGAAACCGAATGCAGTAGAATTTACAAAAATGAAATTAGGTAACACTGACAACTAGCCAAAATAGGCTCATTTGGCTTAAGCCTCAAGGGTTCCGTACAAGAAACTGTACTCCAGATCTGGGTTTACGTTTCTTGCGCGGATCACTTAAGAATTTTTTCTAAATTAGGTAAGCCACGTAACTTTTTCCTAACCTAAACGTCGTATTTCATCAAATATCGTTTTTCGCCCCACAAAAATTGACCGAGCGTTGTCTGAACGGGCCACTACCAAGTATATAAATAACTAGTTAATGGGGAAGAATCGCAGGTATAAAACTAGTAAGACCTAAGAGAGCTGGAGCAAGGAGGCCAAAAGCCTTGTAAAGGAAATCGGGAAAAGGCGGGAAGAGACAACTAGTAACACCCGTTCCTGGTGCAAAGGCTGGCCATCGCAATCCAGCGTGGAACCGCGTGGGCCCCTTTGCGCCAGATATGGTCAGGGACGGGTTGATTAATTTATTGACTAAATTGTATTAATGATTTAACGTTATATACTTTTGTTGCTGAAATGTTTATTGTAAAACTAAAAAATAACCTTAGAATCCAGAAAATTGTTGATACTGCCGGAACTGTCAGTACTCCTGTATTCTATACTGTCGTCACTGTTGCACAGGCCCCTGCTAGCGTTACTGCTGCTGTCACTGTTTCTGTCACTGTTGCTCTTACTGACGTCAGAGTCCGACTCGATCCACAACGGCGACCGGTACTTGAACTTGTGTGCTATGACGTTAAAACGTTGTTCTGGATTCATTTTTAACGTGAGTCACGTTTGGTTACCAATTGTGATTTAAAAACTACTAAAAGAATTTGAACTATAAAGTCATAGTTAGGTACTGCCTAATCTGCATATTATAATTCCTTATGATTCCACCTGTCTGTCTGTTGAAATGATATATGGTTGTGTCATGCCAATAAATTAAATACTTAGCTTCAAGTAGAAATTCTCTTTAACCCCGCCAGTTAAGCTGAAGGAGCGGGTTTGGGTACATGTTGGTAGTGTAATAAGTAGAATTCGAACCCAGGATCTCTCGATTGTAAGGTCCCTACCAACTAAGCTACCGATGTTGTCAAAATAGCAACGGTATCACCAAAATTGACAAAGGTTATAAATGTTGAGTTGGTTAATTTTGTAAATGCTATTCAAAAATATGTATCTAGATGTAGCGTAATGTCCAGTGAGTGAGTCATGGCCACTTGGACATTAGAATAATTAAGAAATGTTAAAGAATGGTATCTTTTGAATTCATACTGATTTTTGTTTTCATTGTCGCAATTAATAAAAACTATTACTTATCTAAATTCCAAAAATGAAATCCAGACTACTGAAAAATCACGTTCCTAAAGGAATCAACAAGAACATCATCATCAAGAAAAACAAGAGATTATCATTACGCCATCAAACCAATACATTCTAGGGAAAAGTAAAAATAGTTGACTCATAAGGCTGAAATTGTAGTCAGTGGAATCACAATACATGTTTGACTCAAATAAGTAGAGATACTATTATTGATACTTGAAACTAAATCTTTTGTAGTAAAATTATTCAGTTTAATCCACAGAGCTAACTATTCAAAATTTAACAATAATTATTGGCATAATAAAACTGTATCCCAAAATGATCGACTAAAATCACACTCAATCACTTTGATTACGCACAAATAACAAAATCACTTTTGCACAATCTTACTTCACGGGCTTAATTCCGAATTGAACCACAAAATAGATAATAGTATCTACTGACATTGAACACTTTCTAGAACTTTCACGGGCAAAGTTAAATGAAGTAGTTATAGTATACACTAAGGTCTGTGTTGAGTAGGGACGCGTGGACCAAACGAGACTAATCTAATAGTTAAGATCACGGACAAACGATTTTGATATAGGCAAATGGGTCGCGGCAGAGACCCGCAACTTGGTTCAGTATGTTTAGTTTTTAAATCTGTTAGTCTCGCTAAAACTCGATACCGGCTGAACCGATTTGGCTAATTTTAGTCTTCAAATATTCGTGGATGTCCAGGGAAGGTTTAAACGTGAGATAATATGGAAAAGGGATCTGAGCTCCACGCGGGCGGAAAGAAATATGGCGGTACAAAGTTCGCCGGGTCAGCTAGTTAAAAATATATTTGTGTTTAAGTATTTATAAATTAATTTTTCGGACGTTATTCAGCAACTTATAAACGACAGAATTTATCACGATTTACTACTTTTGCAGTCACTGCTCTCGATTATGGTCTCTTGGTTATGATTATATAGGTAGCCTGTGCCACTGAAAATTTGGGAGGTCCATGCACGAATATCGTATTTAAAAATATTTAAAATTTCAATACCAAGTGCACAAAACAGCTTACAATGTTTTTGTTTTCCACATTTTTTTTTTTTCAAACGGAACAAAGCAGAACTTAATTTAGTCATTTAGTTACCTATTATAAAGCATTTCATCATTTTATAATACTAGTGCAATCTGTAAATAAGCAATTGGCTATTGCTAAAATTATATACATATAGTAATAGCCAACTAAATCGTCCGAAAACTGCCGCGAGCGAGTTGACGGGCCCACCGGCCACAGGACGTCGCACATTATCCGAGTACGTACGTCTTCGGTTTCAGTGTCACACCACGGATTGGTGGCCACAGACTATGGTACAGTCCCCGGCATTTGATTGGACACATCGGTAACATCTTATGTAAGGTAAGGTCATAAAGATATCGTAACTTGTACTGGCATATCAGTTTTAATTGCCAATGTTATGGTACGGAAGCATAGGTATGGTATATGACCAATATGACCATGATTTTATTTGCAACTCTTACGTTTCAGCTATTACTGCTGAAACGTAAGAGTTGCAAATAGAGCTGTTTTAACTTTCAAAAAGCTGACTATGTAAAGGTTAGGGATGACCTGGAGAAGGTAAACTGGCTTGGTATTTTAAATACGGAGGACGTGGACGATGCTATTGACAGCTTTTATAGTGTAATACATGAAGTCATAATCAGGCATGTACCTATTAAAATATTAAATAAAGATATTTACCCGATCTGGTTCTCTCCAGCACTGAAAAAATGTCTAACTGAGAAGAAAAACTATCACAAACGATTTAAGAGAACCGGTAACCCGAGGGATTATGATGCTTTTAGCCTACTGCGTGATAGATCGAAATCACTTATGAAAGCATGTCATGATGCATACACTGCGTATACTGAACACTCACTCCGTATTGCTCCCAACACATTTTGGAGCTACATTAATAATCGCAGGGCTAAAACAGGTGTTCCAAGCACTGTTACCCTGGGAAGTAAGTCCTCTTCGGACAGTCAGGGTATATGTGAGCTCTTTTCTGAATACTTTGTGTCTGTATTTGATGACTCACAAGACGTACGGTCTGGGTGTCTGGATGAACAGCGTTGCAATAGTATACTGTCACAGCTAGTATTCTCTGAATTTGAAATTCTACGCAAACTCAAAACCCTTGACCCTAATAAGGGAGCTGGTCCTGACGCACTGCCCCCCATATTTTTAAAGAAATGTGCCAATCAACTTAGCGTTCCCCTATGTATAATTTTTAACATGTCCCTCAAGTCAGGCACTTTCCCTGTGTTGTGGAAGACTGCTAATATTGTACCTATCCTGAAGGGAGGAGACTCCAGACTATGTGAGAACTATAGACCCATTAGTATACTCTCTAGCGTAGCCAAGGTCTTTGAATCGGTTGTGTATGACAGCGTTTATGCTCATGTAAGTCCCTTCATAACAGAGTGCCAGCATGGTTTCATGAGACAAAAATCGACAATCACAAACTTGTTGGAATATAAGCAATATTTATGCTCAGTCTTTGCGGGAGGAGGTCAGGTGGACTCCATATATACTGATTTCCAACAACCAGAGACTTTAAAAACACATCCAGCTTCATTTACCTTTTTAACGCCCTTATAAGAACCATTCTCGAATACGCAAGTGTCGTTTGGTCACCGTGCTACAAAGTGCATAACGATAGACTTGAACAAGTGCAAAATAAAGCTCTAAAAATGATTGCATTCAGGGAGCACCTTGGCCGCAAGCTGTCTTCGTATGATGGGAGACTATCACATTTTAAAATATTCACACTCAGTTCACGTCGACATTTATACAGGATCTACTATTTTTATATAAACTAAATACACTCACGAGTCTCTTCTTCCCCATTATTGTCATATTTAAACTTTAACTGTAATTGCAAACCCAATCCTAGACGTTGCCATAAACCCTTTGTATTAAAAGTGTATTTAAATAACACTTCCTTCTATAACCCTCTGACCCGAATGTGTCGTGCTTACAATGACTTGGTCGTTTCCGGTGACAGAGTTGCGGGCATAACTGTTGATGTTGATTTGTACAACACTAACTACATCTCATTCCGTAAGAATATTGTAATAGGTATAAATTGTACTCAGTAAATTCATTCGTTTTCCAGTGATTTGTGTGTTTGGTGATATGCTCTTCTGTAAAGTAAATTTAATTGTCAAGCATTTCTCTTTATGCGTGTGGATTCTAGTTGAAGGGTACAGATGCCTTTTCAGTTGGAATCTATATAATCTACATTCCTAATGTAGCGTTGTTTCTGCTTCGTAATGTATTGCATGCTGTGTGTACTGTTTAGGTTTGCATTCTAGATCGAAATCATTATTATAGATCTAAGTTGCTGTACTATGATTGTGAACTGTTTGTACACCTAATGAAATAAATAAATAAATAAATAAATTACATATTTTGACATTTCTAGTTCCAATTGATTCATAATCATCATCTTAGCGTGTTTGTCGGTTGCATCTGAGGCTTACTCCTACACTTCGGATGTTTGGAGACTCCAACTAATCAACTTAACCTCTTGGATTGTCATAAGCATAACAGCTTTTTTTTGGAAACCGTTTATTCCCAGTAATTCCTTTGCAAGTTCCTTTGTACTGGTACTTTTTTGTCCCTATAGTTCCTTATAAGGAACTGCTGAGACTACAAAGTTCCTTCAGTTCCTTTGGCAGTTCCTTTGAAGGGACTACTGGGACTTTTTTGTCCCTATGTCCATAAAGGAACTACGTAACGACTACCATTTGACTACCCTAACCTAACCCTCTGGGGAAAGCATGCGCAGAGTGCGTTGCCTCGTGCAAAATGCGTGCGTTACAACATAAACTGTATCTACCTGATTTCTATTATCTATGTTGTTGTGTACAATGAAGAGATTTGTTCTATTATGTTATGTTATCTTCAAAAACAGTTGTTTATGTCAGTCTTCCTATTATGATGATATTCCCTTATCAGTCAAAGCGTGACCAAGGGCAATCATGAAAATAAACAGTTCCTCATAGATTAGTGTGAATCTTTGAATTATCAAGATTTTATCAGATAGCTTTCTAAAGTGAAATGTTTTGATTTGATTATCTGATGTACAGTGCTTATTTGAAGAGCTGGTGAGAAGATAACCAGACATTCATCGCTGCTAGCTGAGAACTATGGGGTAATCCCCGTAGCTATCACTTTTGTGCCACAAGCCACAATATTTTAAAGATGTTAAGTGTAATTCGTAACGCGATTAGTTACATCGAGAATAACTCACTCACTCGAGTAATTTAATCTAACGTTTTAAGTTTGTACCCTTTCAATGTTGCATTGGTCGGTGCATATAATTATCTAGGACCTAAAAAGTGCTCAAAATGTACTTTATAGGCGCAGTACACTTCAAATGTCATTATATTTAAATGTTAAAAAATGATTATTCAAATGACAATGATTAAATGGCAATATGACATTTTATCATACAAGACATGTATGCAACATGTTTTATACCTGTCGATGTCGGAACGAAGACATGTCATAAAACTTAATACATGTTTTAGACCCTTTTTTGATTATTTGATTCGAATAGCTGATGATATGTAGGTACATGCTTAGTTGAAGAGCTGGTGAGAATATAACCAGACATTCATCGTTCTTATGAACTGGCTTCAAGTGGAAGTTCTTTCTAACTGAGAACTACTGGGAATTCCCCGTAGCTATCACTTCTGTGCCACAAGTCACAAGATACGTATCTTGGACCTAAATCATTAGACAAAACAAGGCGTAACGTAATTGATTTACGCTTACCGTCCCGAGGCATAAATCAATTACATTACTGTTTTTGGACAACATTGACAATAACATGTGAAAGTTGGGTGACACTATTTCTAAATAAACGAGATTTTAGACACTTCCTCTGGATTTTATACCCGCGTTTGAAAGACGAACAGACAAACTTACTTGTAATGTATCTTTGTTTCTAAGTGTTATCGGGATTCCATCGCCAGGTGTCTCTTCTGTGTCATCATTCTTCTTATCAACCGTCCCTTCATCATCCGGTTCTACTATTCTAACTTCTGGCGTCTCAACTCTATCAGTATCACAAGTTCCTGGAGTCGAAACATCATCTATATACGGGATAGCACTGTTTCTAATCGCTTTTTCTATCTTCTGTCTCGTTTCTGCAGGCATTTCTACATAGTCAGATGGATAAGACGGTATGCTTAAACGAAGATCTGGTTTCTTGCGTTGTCTCTTTTCACTTGCATTACTCATTTTGGAACTGTTTGATTACAGCATGAATTTCGAATAAAAAATTTAGTATTGTTTATAAAGGCACTGCACTATTTTGAGAACATTTCCGAAAGAGAAAAGAACTTATATTATTCGTGAATAAGATATCAAATACAATATTTGAAAGAACACTGCTATTTTTAGAACTGATGACCGAAAGAAAGAAAGTTGAATAACTTTTATTAATATTATTTATGACATTGACCTCGAATAAGATTTTAAAAATAGTTTATGTATAAGAACAACTGTTTTGTTAGTAATTATTATAAAACTAGGTATTGATTGAAAGATTGGTAAGATTTCAATTATTATTTTTTAATAAAACAAAATATGTTTTAAACTAATTTTAAAAACACAACTCAAATTACATTATAATCATGAAATTATATCACTACACTCGCATGAAACACGGAATCAAACTATTTCGTAATATACATAATCTTAGAGCAATTCTTTTGTACATTTTATCATTTTTTGCGCCAATCACCGGTTGTACAGATAAATGATAATGTAATAATACGTAACATCACAGTTGTTGTCCGTTGTTATGTGATACGGGTTGTTGTACTTATCCTTCCTTATCCTTATGTTATTAATAAATTAAGCAGAAACATACCTTACTAAAATGTAACCACTTTTTAACGGATATTTAAATTTAGGCCGACGTTTCGGCCACTTTTCGGCAGCATGGTCTCAGGATGAAACGTCAGGCTAAATGTAAATAATACCAAATAAATCACACGCATTTCAGTGAGTGATATTTGCGAAATCATCCGACAGTCTCATGTAGAAACGTACCTTTTTGCCTTGAACACGACCAACCAGAATTGAATTATGGACCTCGAACAGAGCAATCTGCTTAGCACAGGAGTCTATCTATTCTAATTTTAAATCTTTTACATTCTTGGCGTTTTGTATGTGACATTACTTCGGGTCAATTTACGTAATCGACGACCTACGTCCGTTCCCAATAACCTATCTATCGCCAGTTTTGACATTAGAAAGGATAAAAACGTCATCAATCTCTATGGTAACGCAATTCATAGTAGCAAAATAACAATGGGATTTGACAAAGGAACTATCTCTACCTTTACCTGTAGATATGTTATTGGGAACGGCCGTTATTGATTCTAACTTTGATTTGTTGTTACGATTTAGTTAATAGAAAGCGGCGACCGTAACCTATATAGATATTTGTTACATCAGAGGAGTCACGCGCTGACCCGTAATGTTATATGCAAACAAATTCATTTTTACTGATAACCTTTTTTTAATATTTGTATATGTATTTAAGATACTGATAACAGTATTGACCTAGCACCTGTCGCCACGGCTCGTTATGATTCTGAGAACTCCATGACTACTACATTATGTAGGTATGCTAGGGGGTGCCAGGTCGGGTAACCTCCACGAGGGCCTCCTCGTTTCTTCCCCCTTTGGACCACGGTCCTGGGAAGTGGAAGCGGGGTGGCTGGTGCACCCTGGACGACGGTTAATGGACTCCGACTCCTAGGGGAAGGAGCTCTGTTAGCCGCTCGACTAATAACCCGACAACCCAGCCCTTTTCAGGGCTAGCTGACCCCATTGCACGAGGGGGGTCGTGGGATGGCGGGCCTGTTAGGCCCGCGAGGAGGGAGCCGCGAGGTGTCCTCCAGGCCCTTTTCAGGGCCACAAAAACAGCCCTTTTCAGGGCTAGCTGACCCCATGAGGGGGGTCGTGGTACGGCGGACCTGCTAGGTCCGCGAGGTGAGATCAGGTGGTTTTGTCGCTCCCAGTATCCCTCTGCTCTCAGAGGGGACAGGGGAGAGACGTAGTGATCCATCGGGATCGAGGGACGGGTCGGCCCACTGCTCGTGCAGGGGCTGACTGGCACTCGTGCCACCGTCGGTGTTGGGGGGGTTGGCTGCCCTCCTGCGTCACGTAGCCTCCGGGTGATCGACAACGACCTGAGTGCTAGCTACACTCGGGAAGTCGTGATCTAGGAGAACGTGGGGCTTGCCTTAATTGGCCGGCCCGCGACAAGGAAAAGTCTGTAAAACCCGACAGCGAAGTCGTCAAAACCTGTGGACACCTGGGGAACTCCACAGTATTTACCCCGCTTCCTGGAATGAGCGTCACCCGGGAAGTGTCTTTATATCGACTCATACTCGTGGGATTTAATATGGATAATAACATTACAACCCCCCCCCCCCCCCCCAACCAAGCGAAATAGACTGCGTGAAGGTCGCGCAGCATCACGACGCGGAGGTCGCGTCCCATATCGCGGTGTCGGAGCAATTCGACACCGCGACCGAGAGGAGCAGGGCGAACAGCCCGGTGGGTCTGCAGACCCGGGAGTCTGCCCGGAAGAGGAAGAGGACGAAGAAGCACTCTCTCTCTTCTCCAAGGAGCGAGTCGGACTTGGAATTTACCCTGACCGACTCGTCCTCCAGCAGCTGCTATGATGGAGATGAGCTGCTGCGTCCCCCTCCGTCCAAGTTGGTAGCGATAGGCCGCCAAATTTCAGGGGGTGACAAGAGGACTACCCCCGGAGCCTCAGCTCTGGAAGATGTGGTGGCGCCGCCGAGACCCTCCCCCTCGGCGGCAGTCCCGGATCAGTGGACCCACATCATCACGAGGGAGGCGATGGCAGCCCTCCAAGCAAAGACGATGAGCCCATCGGGGTCCACAAAGCCGGAGGACGAGCGGGTCCTAGAGACCGTGTGGCGTCTCGCCGAGTGGGCCGAATCCCTCTTGATGGAGCTGGCTGAGTCACGCCAGGACCGTGCCAACGCAAAGAAGCAGGAGCCCGGCGACAGGCCGAGTTTCGGAAGGTGACGGCCGAAGTGGCGGAACTACGTAAAATCGTAGCGGACATGCCACGAGTGACGCGGTCCGTGCAGCGGCAGCAGGCGATGTCACCGGAACGGCCGTTATCGTCTTCGGGGCAGGCGTTGCCGGCACGGTCGGGGTCTCCGGTGCGATCGCTGTCACCGGCGCGGTCGGGAGCATTGTCGAGGCCGCGGTTGGCGTCGCCGACGCGTCCGGTCCAACCGGAGTCGCCGGTGCTGCAGACGAACCGGCCAGCGGACCCACTGGCGGCCTGCTTGGCGGCCATTGCCGCTGTGGAAAAGCGGCAGAAGGCGCAGGAGGCCCGGCAGGTGGCGCATGAGGAGCACACACGGCGTTGTTTGGAGTCCATGATGGACTCCTTCCGCCGCCCGTCCCTGGCGCCGCCGACCGGGTACGCCGATGCAGTTGGGAGGGGTCCTGTCAGTCCGGCAGCGATGGCGACCCTGCCGGTATCGGCACGTAATCCTTCCACTGCGTCTGTCGCTCCGGCTACTCTCGCTGTGGGAGCTGGGAGCCCTCAGGCTGTGCAAGGTGCTCGGGCCAAGGGCAAGGGAAAAGGGAAGGGCAAGGGAAGGACGTCTCTGGTCCCCGCCTCGGCCCCAGCCAAGACCCCAGGCCCAGCCCAGGGATCGACTCCGGTTGCCTCCAGCAGCTCCTCACCGGAGGGTGGCTGGGAGGTTGCTGGAGACAAAAAAAAGAAGCGGAACGCCAAAAGGAAGGCAGCCAAAAAGGCCAAGAAGGCTGAGGCTGTTGCGAAAGGAGCGCCGAGGAGGCTGCGCGTCCCTCGTTCAACGGCCATCGTCCTCACGATGTCGGCAGAGGCGTTGGAGAGGGGTGTGCAGTACTCCCAGGTCGTGACGCAGGCAACGGGCCTTATCGACATGAAGGCCCTCAACATGTCGGTACCCGTCACAACCCGTGTGAAACACACGCGAACGGGTGCCCGCCTGATCGAGGTCCACGGCGCTTCCAGCGGTCCCCAGGCCGACGCCATAGCGGCCAAGATAAGGGAGACGCTGGACGCAGCCGACGTCCGGGTGTCTAGGCCCAACAAGTGCGCAGAACTGCGCATCTCGGGCCTGGACGACTCCATCACGGTTGAGGATATCAGACTCACCGTGGCGGAGGCCGGGGGCTGTCCCCTGGATACAGTGAAGGTCGGAGCCATTCGCTTCGGCCGCCGTGGACAGGGGGCAGCAGTTGTCGGCTGTCCCATCGCAGCAGCCCAAAAGGCTGCCGACCAGCGGTACCTCGCGGTAAGAGGCGTTATTAGGGTGCAGGTACGGCTCCTGCAGGCTCGACCGGCTAGGTGCTTCAGGTGCCTGTCGGTCGGCCACGTGGGAGTGCAGTGCACGGCGGAGATAACGGTCGGAGACCGTTGCTTCCGTTGTGGCCAACCCGGTCATATGGCCGGTAGTTGCGAAGCTCCGCTGCACTGTTTCAGGTGTGCGGCGGAGGGCAAGCCGGCCGACCATAGGGTTGGCAGCAAGGCCTGCACCGGAGGGGAGCCAAAGCCGCGAGGCGGGCGTTCCGCTTCAAGTTCGCGGCGGGATGCGGAGATGGTTCCATAATGGATCCCCAGCTCCGCATCCTGCAGGCGAACGTGGGCCACGGTGTCGATGCTCAGGCACTTCTGCTCCAGAGCATGGCACAGTGGTCCATAAATGTCGCCGCTGTCGCCGATCCATACACTCACCGGCCTCCCGGGCCTGCCTGGGTGATCGACCTGGATGGGTCGGCGGCACTGGTGCATAACGCCGCCGCAGGCGGCCCCCCCCTTGCCGTCATTGCAAGGGGGCATGGCTGCGTGGCGGCACTTGTGGGGGAAATAGCGGTCGTGGCCGTCTACCTCACGCCGAGTCGACACCGATATATAAGCCAATACCAGCAATCGCTGGATCGGCTGGCCGAAGTCGTCAATGCCTGTTACCCTCGCCAGGTTCTTGTGCTCGGGGACTTTAACGCCTGGTCAATGACCTGGGGTTCCCAGCGCACGAACCCGCGGGGCAGGGCACTGGAGAACTGGGCCGCTACACTCGGTCTAGTTCTCCAGAAACGCGGGGCCGAAGCCACGTTCGTGGCCGCGGGGCGCAGCTCGATCGTGGACCTTACGTTCGCGGGCGCTTCGCTGTCACACCGTGTGCGGCACTGGCGAGTCGTTGTCGGGGTGGAGACACTGTCGGATCACCGATATGTTCGGTTTGATGTCTCTCGCCCCGCGGGCGATGCGCCGGTCATACCGGCCCCACGCGAGCCGCGCTGGGTGCTTAAGCGACTGAATCGGGAGGACCTCCTGGAGGCTGCCATCGTACAGGCCTGGGCCATTGCGCTGGACAGGCCTGTTGATATCGACGATGAGGCGGCGTGGTTTCGGGAGGCCATGACACGCGTCTGCGATGCGGGTATGCCTAGGGCTCCACCTTATCGTCCGAGGCGTCAGGTCTACTGGTGGTCTGCGGAGATCGCGAGGCTGCGACAAGCCTGCGTGATCGCGCACCGCCAGTGGACCAGATTCCGTAGGAGGCGTAGCCGACCCGCAGATACGGAGCCCCGATTGGCGGAGCTTCATGAGGGATACAGAGAGGCCAGAAATGCCCTCCGAGCGGAGATTAAGCGGGCCAAAGCCGCGGCTTTTCAAGAGCTGATGGAGACGCTGGAGAGGGACCCATGGGGGCGGCCTTACCTCATAGTAAGAGGAAAGCTGCGCCCCCGAGCCCCGCCGCTGACCCAGACTCTTCAGCCGGCTCTGCTCGGAGGAGTGGTCGAGTCTTTGTTCCCGTCGCGGGCGGAACATGTTCCACCGCGCATGACTCCGCCAACTCGGTCGACTTTGGCGCCCAGCGTGGTTGACGACGACGTGCCCGAAGTCACTTGGGTAGAACTAGAGCTGGCGGTGCGAAGGCTTAGCGCCAAGAAGAACACCGCCCCGGGACCCGACGGCATTCCAGGCCGGGCATGGGTCCTAGCTCTAGGGGAAGACGCTCTCGAGCCTCGATTCAGAGGGTTCCTAAGCGCATGTTTGGAGCGGGGCCAGTTTCCAAAGACGTGGAAGACGGGGAAACTGGTCCTCATTCGGAAGGAGGGGCGCCCGGTGGACTCACCGTCCGGCTACCGGCCCATAGTGTTGCTCGATGAGGTGGGCAAGCTCTTTGAAAGAGTTATAGCGAAGCGCCTCGTCGAGCACCTCTCTAGAGAAGGGCCGGATCTGGCGGATGCCCAATATGGCTTCCGCCGAGGGCGCTCCACCGTGGATGCAATCATGCGCGTGAGGACTCTGGCGGAGGACGCAGTCGCTCGGGGCGAGGTGATGTTGGCGGTGGCTTTGGACATCTCCAACGCGTTCAACACCTTGCCCTGGAGTTGCATTATGGAGGCGCTCGTGTACCACGATGTGCCTCTCTACCTCCGCCGCATAGTCGGGGCTTACCTGACGGAGAGAGCCGTCATCTACCCAAGTGCGATCGGTGTCGGTCGGAGAGAGATGTCGTGCGGTGTTCCGCAGGGATCGGTCCTGGGGCCGCTCCTGTGGAACATCGGATACGACTGGGTGCTTCGCAGTGAGCTCGTGGATAGTGCTGCCGTGACGTGTTATGCGGACGACACGCTAGTGACGGCAAGCGGGGCTACACACCGCGAAGCGACCCGGAAGGCCACGACCGCGGTTGCCCAAGTTGTGGAAAGGATCCGGCGGCTTGGTCTCGAGGTGGATCCGCAGAAAACCAAGGCAATGTTCTTTCATGGACCTCGGCGCGGACCACCAGCGGGATCCAGCATCACAGTGGGAGACACTCTCATCGACATCAAGCCTCAGATGAAATATCTGGGGCTCGTACTCGACGGTCGGTGGGACTTCGGGGAGCATTTCCGAAGTCTGGTCCCCAAATTGGTGCTAACAGCTAACGCTCTGAAGCGTCTGCTGCCCAATTTGAGGGGCCCGGAGGACTCCTGCAGGAGACTCTACGCGGGTGTCGTGCGGTCCATGGCTTTATATGGGAGCCCCGTATGGGCCGACAACCTGCGAGCCAGCCACGTGGACCTGCTGCGTAGACCGCAGCGGGTTGTGGCCATCAGGGCCATCAGGGGGTACCGCACGATATCCTTTGAAGCAGCGAGTCTCCTCGCCGGATCGCTACCGTGGATCCTGGAAGGGAGATCCCTTTCGGCGCTATACCGCTTCCGAAAGGCGGCGCGGGAGCGGGGACACGATCCTGAGCCTGAAGTCATCTCACGGCCCGAATTGGCCGTGAGATCCCGGCTCCACAGGAACATGGTGGCGGAGTGGGAGCTACAACTTGGGCAACCACGCGCAGGGCGCGCCGTAGTAGCGGCGGTAAGACCCATCATGGGGGAGTGGCTAGAGAGGCCACACGGCGGCCTCTCGTTCTGGCTGACGCAGATCATCACCGATCATGGATGCTTCGGACGGTATCTGCATCGGACCGCGAAGAAAGAGCCAACGTCCGAGTGCCATCACTGCGACGCGAGCGAGGACTCGGCGCTGCACACGCTCACTGAGTGTCCGGCGTGGGAGACGCCGAGACGGGAGCTGGTGGCGACCCTGGGAGTGAGAGCTCTCACGCTCGCCACCTTGCTCGCAGCGATGGTTCGCTGCGCGGATGCGTGGGCCGCCGGCGCCTCCTTCTGCGAGCAAGTGATGCTCGTGAAGTGGGCGGCGGAGCGCGAGCGAAGAAGAATCGCAGCCCTTGCGGCCCGCGAGGAGCGAAGGAGAATCGCAGACCGCGCGGCCCGCGACGAGCGGCGTCAACTCGGGCGTCGGAGGACGCAGAATGACCTCCGCCCCCCATGAGCGCGGGCCTGGGGGTGACGGGTGGGGTCGCCTGTCACCCTAGCAGAAGCAGGCCACGGCGGTGGCACGCATCGCGTGCCCCCCCATACCCGGGGGCGAGTTGGGGACTCCGTGGTCCCCACACCGGAAGAGGGCCATATCGAGAGATATGGCCCTGGGTCGGCCGGGGTGCGAGGGATATGTCTATGACAATCTCACCTCCGGCAACTGACGGCCCACAGAAGGCGTGCGTTTTAGTCGGTTCGAGTCCGACATAACCTCCTCCTCCGACTCCGGCGGGGGAGGTATCCGTGGGGATTTTTCGCACGATAAAAAAAAAAAAAAAAAAAAAAAAAGGTATGCTAGGAATTTCTACAGCAGGACTCTACATTAATAGTAGAAGGTCCTCATTCCTCATCATGATGATGAGGAATGAGGACCGGTGCCGTTCTAAGATGGGACAAAAAGTATTATTTCTGAAAGGAGTCTGAAAAAGTGTATAAAAACCGCAAGAGAAAATGTTGCGCCAATCAGGAGGTGTATTGCAGTTAAAATAGGCTTGGACCCCAAAGATCTTCGTGGAGTTCATACACTCGTTTAATTCCGGACACGTATCTTGTGCTCAAAATGTGCCCTATACGCGCAGTACATATTTCTTGGTTGTCTTTTGAGGATAGCACGGGGTGCTACTGCGGTGGACGAACTTAAATTCACCAAGCATAGATTATTACAAAGAAATCCGCTGGCGTCAGAGCCTCTTTTGTCTTGTGAATTAGGTCCAAGATACGTGTCCGGAGTTATATGTCTCGGATAACAATCACTGTGGTTTGACAGTATGGTGACCGATTGCTAAGTCGGATTCTATGAGGTCGATCCACGCTTAGTGCAAAATATTTATAAGCACGAATGTATAATATTTGCATTAGTCTGGGTGTTTCTATGAATAATAATAATATGCATTTAGCAAAATAGAACCCAAAAATGTTTATCTATATTCTAGAACCCACCCTCTAGAACCCATAACACTAGTTTGTTAAGCTATGCTTACTTTGGGTCTAGATAGTGCTATGTAGAAGTTTTAGATTTAATTATCTCTAAAATTAGAATCTATGGGAAAGGGAGGTACTGCTTCCAGTAACCGACGGCCCACAGACGGCGCACAGTGGATCGTTTCATACAAGCTAGACGTCGGAAATTCTAATTATATTTTAAGTATTTTTATTTATTTATTTCCTACGTATTTACGTAAAATATAACAATAAAAGTGATCTTCAATACGTATTGATAATATACTCGTTCGCACTAACTTTGCCGCTATCGTAGAGAAGGAGGACGGGACGCGGCTTACAAACTTAGCGCGAACGGGTAGTTATTTAGTCCATTGGGCTTACCATTGGACAATCATGAGAATGATGATGAATGATGAGAATTTCAAGTAGTCAAATAATGGTTAGTCACCTTTCTTTGCGAGATCCTGCGAGATCCCGTCAACTTCCATATTCGTGATAAAACAATATGATGCAAACTCGTGCGAAGTCAAACAATGACTGATTTTTAATTTAGAAGGTTGGAGCTTTAAAATAAGCTAGGTACTGTAGGGACACCAAGGTATACTCATATTCTCTGTTAAAGTTAAGAATTGGGATTTTTTTAAGGTATAAAATAGGTTCAATTCAATATTTTTTTCTACGAGAACTAAGTGGATTAATAATGTAAAAATCCATAAATAGAAAGTACATACCTTCATTAATATCCTCAATTTTTTGTTTCACGTTCACACACTCACAACTTATAAAAATCAGTCACAACAAAGAGACACAAAAATTGCAAAATAGTTATTTTTTCAAGTAACTTACTTTATAAACTTTTCTACCGTCATGCTTAATAACGGCGTGAGGGTAGATCATTAGTAATATTGTTTTTGAGGTCCCTGATTATCTGTAAATCATTAAGACTATAAGAAAAAGCTTAATTAAGTAATGAATTTCCGACGTCTAGCTTGTATGAAACGATCCACTGTGCGGCGTGTGTTTTAGTTGGTTCGAGTCCGACATATCCTCCTCCACCGGCTCCGACGGGGGAGGTATCCGTGGGAATTTTTTGCACGATAAAAAAGGGAGGTACTGATAAAATATGATAAAAAAATGGTAATCCCTTTTCGTGCTACATCAACTAGAGCAGTAAATAAGTATGTATGTATCTACAAACATCTTAAAGATGACATTGTTCAAAACCGGAGCGAGGCTACCGGCCGCACAAACACCGTGGATCATCTACAGATTACGTTGATAAGTGTTTACAGTGCTCATAATTCTTAGCGATAATCGAATTAGGCTGTTTGGATAGGATTTAGAGATACCTCTTTGTGGATTGTACCTAAACTTGTTAAGGCCAGAGTATAAAATCAAGAGAAAATGTCAAAATTACTTAGTACTGCAAAAATGTTTTTATGGAATTCACATTATCTGCCTGGCCCTTTCCCAATTATCTTTTCAATATTATTAATCTCCGTTTTACTTAGCTTTTAATTAGCGATCTGATGATACTGATTGTGAACTCAATTTCTGTATTAGTCTGTAAGCCTTCTTTAAAAAATATAAATAAATAAATAAATTACTGCTTACGTTATTATGTCCTCTTTCAAGCAATTCATCAGTTAAAGGCCTATAATTCTTCTTTGAACCTTGATTACAAAATTGCTCTCATGCTTTAATTTCAAGAATACTATATCAAGACTGAATTTTGAACATCTTTTTATTAAGAGAATTGGACTTTTAGAGATAAATTAAGTACAATCTGCAAATACTCACCCCATCACTATTCAAATACTGTTGCTTCATCACCTCCAGCTCAAGATTCTGCAACGTCGGCATCGATATCGAATTCCTCCTCAAACTCGCTTTTCTCTGTTCTATCACGGCCTGTTCTTGTCTTATCAGCTCATCTGATTCTAATGCTCCAAAAGCCCTCGACGTACTTGGGGAAGAGTACAGATCTGTTGATTGTGTGTCAGGAGTTACAGGACTTGCTGGCTTAGAAGATTTAGCTGATTCAGGTTCTAGGGTAATGTATAACGTCCCTTCTGGAGTATTAACTACTATTGTATCATTATCTGGGGAGGTATGAACGTCTCCCAAATCAGCCGCATGAATTTTCGCGATATCTTTTCCTTGTATAAGGGGTTCGGCATCTTCTTTTTCATCTTTGGTTCGTTTAGGACGTATAGGCTCGTTGGGTTTGACTAGATCTAGTTCGATGAAATCGTCTGCGTATGGGATATCATTATTTCTGTTCAGTTCTGGAGAGTTTAGTCCGTTTTCGATATCTTTTGATTTTTGATCTTTGCTTTCCATTATTTTATTTCATAGTAGAGATCTGGAAATAGAAAACGCATCTTTAATACACGACTATATCCAATACTTAAAAAACAGTCATGTGCAAGACGGACTCATGCATTGAGGGTTCCATAGAAAACTGAATTGAGAGAAGAACTTGTGTTACATAAACGGTAATATCTTTTTATTGCGTTGACCTAGAAGTTCGATTTTTTCACAACTGTAAGAGGTTCCAGATATTTTTTATGAATTCGAATTTGATCCACCTTTACATTCCCAAGAAAAAGGTCTTATTAGACAGACAGACGGCCTTTCGTTTTTTCCTTTTGAGGTACGCAACCCTCAAAATTGATTTTTATTGGTTTGGTTTGTATTTTATGCGCTGCCGTATCATTAATTTAGTTGTTATAAAACTTAGCTGGGTAAAGTTTGCCCTCTTACTCACTGATCATAAGCTTAAGTAGGAGTTTGCTGTATTTCTTGACTCACTATAGTGTCATAGACCTTATCTATTTTCTTTCTCTGTTACCCATCTACCAGTCCGAACTCCAAACTACTTCATCGTACGTTTTTTGGATTGTAAAAGGTACCTATATTTGCTTAGACTAAATACAAACTCTTTACCTCGACGCAGCAAGTGTCTATTGCAATGCGGCGTAAAAAATGGCTACTTATTCGGTATAAGTTGCACAGCAAACATCCCATGACATGCACACATTGACAGTTTTAGTTCGATTCCGTTTGACAACCGGACTACTGCTACTGAAAAGTTGCAGTGGTCCGATCAACCGGACTAGCAACCGAACTACTGAGACTAAAGGTAAAGAACAATATTGAAACTAGCTTACTGCTTACTCACATAAAACGCTTTTTTCACGCCGTTTTTTTGTTAGCAAAGCTGTGTCTAATTATATGAATTAGTATATTTACTTGAACTATTAAATGCTAATCAACCTTTGATACTTTGGACTTAAGGATTTTTTCATACTCAGCACGGAGGTTATTATTAGCAGCAACAACTTTTTGTTATGTAGAAGTACCGTAACTTTGGTTATTGAATGCCAAACATACATTTATAGCCATGACTTACCTACCTAATATCTAACTTTAAAAGGTTTAAAAAAAAAATATTAGCAACCAAAATTACTATTATTCCCTCTAACCCCTCCAGCTAAGTTAAATTGCTTGTATTAGCATTGGGTCTGTATTGTAATGGCCAGAATTCGAACCCTGGACCTTCCGATCGTAAGGCTGACTTCTTTAACACTAAGCTACCGACACTTTTTCTTGATACATTGACATTTTTAACATTCTTTAGCTACTATAGAAGGTTCTTACGGAGGTGGGACTCAACGGTATTGCCGTCCTAATTGAGTCTGACTGGAGAAGTAGGTACCTCCGCCCTACAGAATAACCTCATGTGGTGTTCTTAGCGGTAAGTAGAGTAGCCAGAACTCACTGGAGAGTCTTTGTGCTGTCAGTGGGAAGACCAATAATTGCTTGTCCTGCTTTGTCTTCTGCACTGACTGCACAGAAACTCTCTGTTTTTACAGGATCGGTAGCACGAGTATGGCTCCGCTGGTGATGAACACGTCCATAGGCCACGGTAACTACTTTCCATCAGGCGGGCCGTGTGCTCGTCTGCCACCTAAGTGGTTTAAAGAAGCTGAAGAACTTCGATTGAAGGCAGTGAGTGCAATTTGCCACTTTTTTAGGGGGGGCTGAGCGGCAAAATGTAAGCTTTGAATACAATTTTATTAGGGTCGGCAGCGTGAGTGTGACGCCTCTGGTGTTGCATACGTCCATAGGCCACGGTGACCACTTCCCATCAGGTGGGCCGTGTGCTTGCCTGCCACCTGAGTAGTATAATGGTAATGATGACATGGATTTGCATTGAACACTCTCTTAAACACATTATGGCCCTATGGTACATAATTTTTATTACTAAACATGTACTTACACTACACTGTATCATATTCGGAAGAATACGCACATTGTGATGTGATCCGACTCTTTAATGTATAAAATTTTGTCATAGATATATTATGGATTAGAACAGAAGATCGTATGCGGGCAACGCCCCGCGCGCTTGTCTATTTTCCGCTCTAGTCTGATCAGCCCCTCTAGGCAAGTGGCAATTCATTGCTCGGCGTATGATGGAATAGAATGACAAATGTATAGGATTTGACGTTTTTGACATTCGTTGACGTCTGTCATATGACATGTCCTCTAGGCAAGTGGTAATTCGTCGGCCGGCGTTTTGTAGAATAGAATGCCAAATGTATAGGATTTGACTAGCGATGGCAATAACGGCTATTTTATAAGAACGATGCTATCGTTCCCGTTTTTTCTCAATAACGTTATTTAAATCCGCGCTCAAAAACGCCGTTATCTAACGTCGCCGACGAGACGACATTAGTTAGCGGTGTTTTTGAGCGTTTTTGATCACTGTTATTTTAAACAGTTTTTTCGTTAATCTGTTATTAGAAATAGAGTTACCAGTAACCTTGACTCATTCATTCAAGCGATGTATGGAAGTGAAGTAAAAATAATGATTAAGTATTTAATTTATTATCGATATATGAGGTCACCACAGAGCTGGGCACACAATAGGTAATATTTCTGTTGTATTACGTTACAAGTATGTGACTTCATATTTTTATTTCTTTATAAATCCTACTAATATTATGAACGTGAAAGTTTGTAAGTATGTGAGAATGTAGGTATGTAAGGATGTAATGTATGTGAGGATGTTTTTTACTGTTTCACGTAAAAACTACTGAATGGAATTTAATGAAAATTTTCAATAATATAGCTTATACATCAGGATAACACATAGGCTATATATAAGCGATGAGCGAGATCAGAATTCCACGCGAGCGCGGGCATCAGCTAGTATTCTAATAAATATTCTAGGACATTCTATTCTATATAAGAGTAGCATAACTAGCTTCGAAAAGAAGGAAACAGAAATTTTTAAAACATAATATAAAATTTTAAATTACAGGAATCGGATGATAGAAAACGTTACAAGCAAATGTAAATTTTAGCACGTTCTAATAGAGACTACATTATGATAAATAATCATAACCAAGCCTACGTAATTTATAGAAAAAGTCCAAACGCAAACAAACACCATCTCTATTTCACTCTTACACCTACCATACCTACGTGATTGCATTCCTTTCCTATCCTACTATTATATTACAAAATACCAACAAAATAACGCTAGCAGTCTGCTATTCAACTACCAATAGCAGTCAGTAATCGATAACATGTTTGTCAAATTTCCAAATAACGGCTACCGCGATAGCCGTTATTTGGAAATTTCGAAAACACTGTTATTCGTTACCATAGAATAACGTTACCGAATAACGGCTATTCTGATAACGACCATCTCTAGATTTGACGTATATATGACAGGCGTCAACGAATGTCAAAAATGTCAAATCCTATACATTCATCATTCTATTCCATGATACGGCGAGCAACGACTTGCCACTTGTCTAGGGGGGCAGAGGTCGCGGGATCCTCGCGCAGTGCATATTCACAAAAAAGTATCCAAATAAGTATATGTGCCTATTTTGTCCGTATTCTAAAACCCAAATTACAAACAAGATGTAGTACATAAGTCATTATAGAGCTGTGTAATAATTATGTCTTTAAAATTTAAAACTTTTATAGCGGTCTACTAATCGATTTCGCATTATTTATATAGATAGTTTTACAATAGATAACAAAAGATAAAAATAGACACTAGTATAAAAATAAAACAATATTTTTGTTATTAATAATCCTACCCTACTAGTGACTGGCGGCGTCACTGTATAAATGAAAATACTGTACTATCCCACAGCAACTTATCCGACCTGTGTGAAAAATAATCTAAAATTAAGGTATAATTCCGAAGACGACCTCATACGACAACTGCAAACAGATACAGTGTACCCATTACTTGTAAAACTCCGATACGAATAAAGACGATTGAGAAGTCGCAATGATTACGCGTAACTGCTGTGTGCTCCTAGCGTTAATTCCCAGTCGCATCCGAAGCTTTTTCAGCTCGGAGTCTGGGGTCCGCTTTACCAGTCTTAACTACGGATTTGGCTAGACCTAGACATTTTCCGTGAAGCGATTACCATCTGACCTCCACAATTCAATGGTAACATTAGGCGATATCCAAGCTTTGCAGCTAGACCGTTGTTTTTGGAATTTTAAGGCTCCAACTACCCGTAACGACTACCATAATAGATGTTCTTATGGCAACCGGGACCGACGGCTTAACGTGCTCTCTGAGGCACGACAAGACCAATGTAAATACCCATACATATTGAATAAATCACTTGTACTTTTCCACAATTATTTATTTATTTTAACCTTACCGGTTTCACCTACCGGTAAGGTTCAAATAAATAAATAATTGTGGAAAAGTACAAGTGATTTATTCAATATGTGTAGCAAGTTCCACCAAGTGCCATCAATCTCCAGTATAAACAGTCTAAATACCCATATTTCATGCACACAAATATTTGCACTGAGCGGGGATCGAACCCGCGCCTCCTGCGTAGCGGCTGCGGTCACTACCGCTACGCCACACAGTGGTTCGAAATTTGAGCTCCATTGACATAGAAACTTAAAGTGAGGAAATTAAAAAAAAAAAATTGTAATGGCTCTGGCATACCTCGCTATATGTCATATTAACGTATGAATGGTATAAGTAGCCTCACGCCTGAGAAAAAAAAGTTTTGTGTTTTTTTTGTATGGGAGAAAACACTTAAAGTGCTTTTTCTTTCAACTGAATGGAACTGAAGGGCTAGTGCTCACACCAGCTATTGTACCACACACGGCGATCAAGATGACATCAAATTCACGCACCTTTACGCACCACTCCGCACGTAGTAAAATTTTGAAATATTGAATTTTCGATATGTGATTTTTCAAATCTTTGACGTAGTTAAATGTAGTTGCCGGTTCATTTACTTATAATGTCATTAGTTTTTAACCTATTAGTGACTTATAGGATGACAATAATTAAAAATAATATTGATTATACGCATAAGTTTTTTACAAAATTGCATTCCGAGAGCTAAGTAGCTCATTTGTTAATCACCGTGATTATGGTTGTTTATGATTAAATATGATTGACGTGAGATCAACCGATTAGGCTCTGGCATACCTCGCTATATGCCATATTAACGTATGAATGGTATAAGTAGCTCCACGCGTGAGAAAAAAAAGTTTTGTGTTTTTTTTTGTATGGGAGAAAACACTTAAAGTGCTTTTTCTTTCAACTGAATGGAACTGAAGGGCTAGTGCTCACACCAGCTATTGTACTACACACGGCGATCAAGATGACATCAAATTCACGCACCTTTACGCACCACTCCGCACGTAGTAAAATTTTGAAATATAGAATTTTCGATATGTGATTTTTCAATCCTTGACGTAGTTAAATGTAGTTGTCGGTCCATTTACTTATAATGTCATTAGTTTTAAGCCTATTAGTGACTTTTAGGATGACAATAATTAAAAATTATATTGATTATACGCATAAGTTTTTTACAAAATTGCATTCCGAGAGCTAAGTAGCTCATTTGTTAATCACCGTGATTATGGTTGTTTATGATTAAATATGATTGACGTGAGATTAACCAATTAGGCTCTGGCATATCTCGCTTTATGTCATATTAACGTATGAATGGTATAAGTAGCCCCACGCGTGAGAAAAAAAAGTTTTGTGTTTTTTTTTTGTATGGGAGAAAACACTGAAAGTGCTTTTTCTTTCAACTGAATGGAACTGAAGGGCTAGTGCTCACACCAGCTATTGTACCACACACGGCGATCAAGATGACATCAAATTCACGCACCTTTACGCGCCACTCCGCACGTAGTAAAATTTTGAAATGTTGAATTTCTGATATGTGATTTTTAAAATCTTTGACGTAGTTAAATGTAGTTGCCGATCCAATTACTTATAATGTCAATAGTTTTTAACCTATTAGTGACTTTTATGATGACAATAATTAAAAATAATATTGATTATACGCATAAGTTTTTTACAAAATTGCATTCCGAGAGCTAAGTAGCTCATTTGTTAATCACCGTGATTATGGTTGTTTATGATTAAATATTATTGACATGAGATTAACCAATTAGGCTCTAGCGGAGCCAAATAGGTCCTACTCACTACATATCGAAAATTCAATATTTCAAAATTTTACTACGTGCGGAGTGGTGCGTAAAGGTGCGTGAATTTGATGTCATCTTGATCGCCGTGTGTGGTACAATAGCTGGTGTGAGCACTAGCCCTTCAGTTCCATTCAGTTGAAAGAAAAAGCACTTTAAGTGTTTTCTCCCATACAAAAAAAAAAACAAAACTTTTTTTTCTCTCGCTTGGGGCTACTTATACCATTCATACGTTAATATGACATAAAGCGAGATATGCCAGAGCCTAATTGGTTAATCTCACGTCAATCATATTTAATCATAAACAACCATAATCACGGTGATTAACAAATGAGCTACTTAGCTCTCGGAATGCAATTTTGTAAAAAACTTATGCGTATAATCAATATTATTTTTAATTATTGTCATCCTAAAAGTCACTAATAGGCTTAAAACTAATGACATTATAAGTAAATGGACCGACAACTACATTTAACTACGTCAAAGATTTGAAAAATCACATATCGAAAATTCAATATTTCAAAATTTTACTACGTGCGGAGTGGTGCGTAAAGGTGCGTGAATTTGATGTCATCTTGATCGCCGTGTGTGGTACAATAGCTGGTGCGAGCACCAGCCCTTCAGTTCCATTCAGTTGAAAGAAAAAGCACTTTAAGTGTTTTCTCCCATACAAAAAAAACACAAAACTTTTTTTTCTCACGCGTGGAGCTACTTATACCTTTCATACGTTAATATGACATAAAGCGAGATATGTCAGAGCCATTACAATTTTTTTTTTTTAATTTCCTCACTTTAAGTTTCTATGTCAACGGAGCTCAAATTTCGAACCACTGTGCGCCACGGAGGCGTATGCAGTTGTCGTATGCAGTCACCTTCGGAATCATATATCTTATTTATTAGTAACTGGCGGCGCCACTGTATGAATGAAAATACTAATCCCATATCCGCATTCCACATTTCTACTTAAGTACAATCAAATAATCAAATCTTGTATAAGTTTTCTATACCCCGAATGGAAGAAAGTCGTTTCTCTATATCTTTAACATCTATCTCACGATGTCTGTGTGTTGCAAGCCGTGACGGGGCCACATTAACTCACCCATATTTGAGCTGCTACTAAGTAAGCACTCCCTACGTCAAAAGGCGGTGATTTATGAGTTTTTTGTGTTAAATATAACACGGCACTTCGAAGAAGACTACAATTATAAAGTTTGTGATAAGATTGATAAAGCATTTGCAGTTACGATGACATAGATACCTAATGTGTTTTGTTCTGTTCTGTTTATTGACTAATAAGATTTTTGGTCGAAATTCTTTCTTTTTCATGCTCCTCCTTTTTTATACCACTTATGGAAAATGGATACCGTGGCCTATGGACGAGTGCAACACCACGGAAGCCACACTCGTGCTGCCGACCCTCTAAGAACAGAGAGATTCTGTGCCGTCAGCGAAGAAGACAAGCGGGACAAGCCTTAGATCTTCACACTGACAGCACAAAACCTCTCCAGTGAGCTCTGACTACTCTACTCACCGCCGGGAATAAAACACGAGGTTATAATACCCACGGTATTGTGTAGTACGAAGGTACTTGCCTAGTCGAACTGCTCAATTGGGACGGAATTACAGTCGGATCCTACCTCCTCCTTGTTAACTTCTGCCACCTTTCATCTTTCTGTTGTTATCGTTATTGGTCGAAATTATAACATACCTACTTAATCATTACTGACAATAAAACATGTGTCCAAATAAGGAACTACTTAATTTAAGAAATAAACTGTTTCAGATTTTTTTTTATCTAGTTGCTAGATAAAAAAAATAGATTTACAAACGAATTTTTCACTAAGCGCTTTTCCAAGCAGGAATGCAGTCAGTTTCATCAGAGACTCCTTGAATTCACTAGATAGGGTTATTTACATTTCTGAATTCCACTGTGTACAATTATTTTTTCAGTTTTTCTGATGAACCTTATAAGTATAAATCTGTACTTAATATCATAAAGCTGAAGAGTTTGTTTGTTTGGTTGGTTGAACGCGTTAATCTCAGGAACCGCTAGTTTACTTGAAAAATGTGTTGAATGTGTTGAAAGTTGTGTTGAATAGCCCGTTTATTGAGGAAGGTTATAGGCTAAATATCATCACGCTAACTACTTGTTGAAAATAATTGTTAGCGAAATGTAGATATCCCTTTTTCATCCCCTGCCTACCCTTTTAGAGATTTACAGGCGTTACGTGGATCGAATATCATAATTGATAAATATTGAATACACGTCTGCCTACCCTATAGAGGTGTGACTATGAACATATATTTAGAGATACATATGCAATATACCCATTGATTTACGTAGTTACTAAAGTAACAATATAACTATGTAAAATAAACATAATTATTACAAAACTAAATAACACTAAAAAAACTATTTACACTTACATTAATAAAAAAAGACACACTACACTTAACTTAATCCACTTAATTAACCAACACTTTAATTTACAGTATTGACGCACACAAATCGTTATACAAAGTGCGTTCGGGACCGACTCCTGCGCACCGTAAGGCTCGACACACACTGGCAAGGTTACGTACACAGCCATGTTTGTGTACTGATTATCGCCTGATTAACATCGAAGACCTTTTTTCTTCTCTGACGTCACCATGTTAAATTATGTAAGAAAAAATATTTAGATGGTGATAATAGATTTCGATGGGAAGCTGTTGAGAGATCCGCCAATTTTTTTTAAGTAGTAAAGGGCCATAGTTCAGTTAATGAGAAGGGACCATTGGTAGGACATCTTGTGTCTGACTCATATGAAAAAGGTAGGTATGACACGACGGTATTCTTGTCCCAATCAAGCAGTCCGACTGGGGAAGTACCTCCGCTCTACAGAATACCGCAGGTATAATAACCTCGTGTTTTGTTTTCAGCAGTGAGTAGGGAAGCCAGAGCTAACTGGAGAAGTTATGTGCTGTCAGTGGGAAGGTCAAATGCTTGTTCTACTCGTTTTCTTCGCTGACAGCACAGAATCTCTCTGTTCTTAAAGGGTTGGGTTCGTTGACACGAGTCACACTCGTGCTGAGTGTGACTCCCCTGGTGTTGCACTCGTCCATAGACTACGGTAACCACTTTTCATCAGGTGGGCCGTGTCTGCGACTTTAGTGGTATAAAAAATCGACATTGATGACATACGTGTCACGTCACACGTATGACGTCACATGACGGCGTAAGTGGGCGTCATCGTCATGCCAATATAAGGGGCTCTTTCAGGGGCGGATCCAGCTTTCAGTTCAGGGGGGGGTCATGGTGTAGTCGAGACATAGTTTCGGGGCGGGGGGGGGGGGGGGGGGTTTGTCTAGTCTCCCAATAAAATGTCACATAATGGAGGAGGAGAAAAGTAAGATACCTTGAACGACTGTTGTTAAATACGATCCAGAACCCGGTTAAGCTGCTGGCCCCCAAGTTGAAGGACGCAGCTGGCACTCTGGCTTGAGGGGGCTGGGGGACTCCTGCAGGAGACTCTATGGCGAAAAAAGATGTCAGAGCACCTTCGGTACTAAATCCGTATCAAAAGGCGAGAAATCGAGGCTACGAAGTCCCAGCTTTCTCGGGACATGGTGGAGTTGAAACTGCGACTTGGACAACCAAGCGCAGGGCACGCCGTGATAGTGGTGGTATTTCTTACCACCACTATCACGGTGAACTAGCTAGCCGCAGTTGACTATCACCCATCATGAAGAACTGGCTAGAAAGGCTTCAATGGGGAACTCGTAGCGGTTGACGCAGATGATCACCGGATATGGATGTTTCGGAAGTTAGCTGCGGCGAATTCAGAAGGAGCCAACGCCCGGGTGTCATCACTGTGATGCAAGCGAGGACACGGGGCTGCATACGCGGACCGAATACCCGGCATGGGAAACGCCGAAGCGGGTCCTTGTGGCGGCCCTCGGGATGGGAGTTCTCTCGCTTGCTTACAGTGATGGCGTAAAACCGTAAGCTTGCGGCTGCCACTGCCTCCATCTGAGAGCAAGTAATGCTCGAGAAGGAGGCAGGGGAACGGGTCTGGAGAAGATTCAGTTGTTTCCCATTCCACATAATACACAATGCGCGAAGGACGCGGGCGACGGTCCCCATCAGCACGGGCCTGGAAATGACAGGGGGAACCGCCTGACACTCTAGAAGAAGCAGGCCGCGTTGGCGGCGCGATGCGCGCCTCCCCTTTCATGATTATCGTTCATATTTTCCTGATTGCTTCCGAATCCGAGGTGACCTCGGAGCTCAGGGGCCGCCTTCCGTCACTTCCTCCTCCACTTCGCATGACGTTGGGCGTCCATGGTGGTGAGATGAGACCATTTGCACGCATGTCACCCTTCACGACTTCAAGCCAAGACTTCTTGGGCCTATCCTTTCCACCTGGTCCCGGTGGCTGTGCTACTGCCAGCCATTTGTTACCCACGTAGCCTGGCGGTTGCTGCAAGACGTGGCCACACCAGCGAAGGCGGCTCTCTTGCATTTTATGTGTGATGTCGCGGACATGAAGGCTGCCGCGGATCTGAGATGCGATCTTTACGCCGCACATCCACCACAGCATTTTCATCTCCGTGACACGTAGCTCCTGCTTATGTCGCTCCAGCAGCGGCCACGCCTTACAGCCGTGTAAAAAGACAGGCCTAATGATCGTTTTATAGAAAGAGCCAACTTTCGAGTGCCATCACTGCGACGCGAGCGAGGACTCGGCGCTGCACACGCTCACCGAGTGTCCGGCGTGGGAGACGCCGAGACGGGAGCTGGTGGCGACCTTGGGAGTGAGAGTTCTCACGCTCGCCACTTTGCTCGCAGTGATGGTTCGCTTCGCTGCGCGGATGCGTGGGCCGCCGGCGCCTCCTTCTGCGAGCAAATAATGCTCGTGAAGTAGGCGGCGGAACGGGAGCGAAGGAGAATCGCAGACCTTGCGGCCCGCGAGGAGCGGAGGAGAATCGCAAACCGCACGGCCCGCGACGAGCGGCGGCAACTCGGGCGTCGGAGGTCGTAGAATGACCTCCGTCCCCCATGAGCGCGGACCTGGGAGTGACGGGTGGAGCCGCCTGTCACCCTAGCAGAAGCAAGCCGCGGCGGCGCGCATTGCGTGCCTCCCCGTACCTGGGAGCGAGCTGGGGACTCTATGGTCCCTACACCGGAAGAGGACCAGATCGAGAGATATGGCCCTGGGTCGGCCGGGGTGCGAAGGATATGGCTACGACAATCTCACCTCCGGCAACTGACGGCCCACAGACGACGTACGTTTTAGTCGGTCCGAGTCCGACATAACCTCCTCCTCCGGCTCCGGCGGAGGAGGTATCCGCGGGGATTTTTCGTACGATAAAAAAAGAAGGACCAGGCATATGAGCCAGCTGCGTCATCCGCAGCAGAAGATGGCCACTGGCCACAACCGCTGAGCCCGCGGTAATAGCGGTAGTAAGGCCCATCCCATCCTATGGGGGAGTGGCTAGAGAGGCCACATGGCTGCCTCTCGTATCGGCTGACGCAGGTTATTACCGGGCACGGGTGCTTTGGTGACTACCTACGTCGGATCCAGAAAGGAAGGCTTCTTCCAAGTTCACAAAAAAGCCATTGAAGCTGAGCCCAAGTCAAATTGTTGCCCGAATCGAAAAAGTACCTCATGGCTGTCAGCTCCAGACCTTCGACTGCTGGCCTGGTTAGTCATTCGCGCTTATTTCTTTAACATAACGGACAGGGTGTCAGGTCCGAAAACTATTCGAGTCCATCGGTTGATCGGCTGCGCTGCACGATAAATTGAAATTTTCAATCGTGCGAATAATATTCGTACTGATGTTTGGTGCCCCATAAAATTATAATACTATTAGGTACAAAGAGACAGTCTTCTTATGCGTGGTATTTTTTTAAATTTATCAGTGACATTGGGATATTTTTTAGTAGGTGACCCGTCCAGGGGGGGGGTCATGACCCCCACGACCCCCCCCCTGGATCCGCCACTGGGCTCTTTATTGTGTCTGCCTACACCTCTGAGAATGGAACGTGATCTTATGTGCATGTATCATCTACGAACCACGCGATCCTATGTGGAAGGACATTGACCGATGTTTTGTTAGATAGTTTTTCTTCAACTAAAAAATTGTTTACCTATTATTTTATATTTGACCTCGCGAGAATATCATTATTTTATACTAGCTGGCCCGGCGAACTTCGTACCGTCATATTTTCAGCCCCCGTGGTATTCTGATCCCGTGCCCGCTGACATTAGAAATCTTTAAATTTATCAGTGTTTCTCTACAGTATGATGCATGTATTATACATATAAACCTTCCTCTTGAATCACTCTATCTATTAAAAAAAACCGCTTCAAAATCCGTTGCGTAGTTTTAAAGATTAAAGCATACATAGGGACGGACAGACAGCGACAACGACTTTGTTTTATAATAGATATGTATTGATGATAGTGATTATGGTAACACCACCACATACAAATGAAGGGTTAAGACGTCTTTTCATGGCGGAAGATGATCTCACAATAATTGTGAAATCCAAATAATTTGATCGAACAGGCTGGTTCAAAAACTTTGATCAATATCGCATGATTTTTTCACTCATTTTTATTTTTAAAGAATATTAGCAGCCGCAATTTACTAATCAATTTAGTTTACTAAACCTGGAGGGGTTAGTGTAGTGGGAATATTAAATATTCCCACTAACCCCTCCAGGTAAACTAAAATGCTTATATTAGGAGTGGGTTCACATCGATTCGAACCCGGGACCTCTCAGCCGGCTCTTTAACCACTAAGTTACCGACGCTTACTGTTTGATATTTACCGATTTAATTATGATAATATCTTGCCACAGACCACAGACCAATATTCGC
The DNA here is from genome assembly GCA_914767945.1 of Eilema depressum. Classification (NCBI taxonomy): domain Eukaryota; kingdom Metazoa; phylum Arthropoda; class Insecta; order Lepidoptera; family Erebidae; genus Eilema; species Eilema depressum. The sequence goes on along the minus strand of OU612029.1, from coordinate 1,097,952 downwards.
CAATAATAATTCATGCTAATTTGATCGAATTGCTTGCACCAGCCTGTTTAATCAAATTACTCGTACACTATGACAGATGAGTCCCCGTCTGTCATAGACTATGACAGACGGGGACTGGTCTGTCATAGTGTAGACACGTTTGTTCTGTGATAGACGGGGACTCGTCTGTCATAGTGTCTGTCATTTGTTTTAGTGAATGCTTCCGTTTCCGTTTTGACGTCCGTGAAAAGCTGGTAATTGTCAAGCTTTGTATGCAATTGGGACTGATTCCTGCTAACGCAAACCTTGAAATTCTATCAATTCTTATATCCTGTCTAATTAAATAGTAATAAAATAAATATCCTTATGTAAAATATCTTGACATTTGAATCCAACTCAGTCGAATTAATATTTATTTATGTAGGTATTTGTTATTTATCTAATTTACCTAACCTATGGTCATTATAGTTGTATTGTGATACGAATTTTATTGTGCTGAAAAAAAAAAACCACGAATTTGAGCGTATACAACATAGGTAGGCACAAATTGTAAACAAAACATTTTGATGAATGCCAAAAGATTAAAAATTTTACTGAATATAATTTACTAGTAACCGAAATTACCCGTCCAACCAATGATATCCTATTATAAACTATAGAAACGTTGTCCGCACTCTAAAGCTGGGTCCACATTTGTATCATTTGCCCGATCCGATCACCGTATCCGTATCGGCGACGCGTATTTTGATTTGAGCATCAAACCCGGATACATACAGAGCACTATTTAACCCTAGGTCCAGTCTCCCACTCCTTATTTCCTTATGGAATAGTTTCATCATCCTCCGAGCCATTTTTCCAACTCGGTTAGGGACTTTCAGGTTAGCTACAAACCGCCTAATTTCCATATCGAAGAACTGTAGTTATTTCAACCTTTTCCTGTATTTTTAGGGCCCCAACTATCCACCCCAGCATGGGCGCACCCAAGGGGAGGGAAGTAGGTACTTACCCCACCCTGCTCTACCTGAAAGACGACAACACAGCCCCCCCCCCCCCCCCATCTGATTTGACTTTTGCCCCATCCCTTAAAGAGAGTTGGGTACGTAAATGCCACAGATTTGTATGGCAACCGAAACCGACGGCCTAAAATACCCTCCATACACGGAGGAAAAATGGTCACCAGGCAGGTCAGTCTTTCGCTAGTTCTGCTTAACCTTCCAATATACCTACTAACAGCTAATCCACTCGATTACCACTCAGCCACGGGCCCGGCAGCGAAGAGGCTACCTTTCTGCATATTTCATGTGTCATTCATTGCATAAAAAGGTGAATCTGTGTCATATTAGCATGTTTCTTAATTACTTTACCTTGAAAGTCGATAAGAGTCTACAATGATAGCCTGGTTATTGTTTCAATGAAAGGTGAGCAAGGCTTGTCTACACACTGGGGGTTGCTATTGGTCACCCCTCTCTTCCTGTGGGTGTCGCACGAGACTAACTAAGGGATAGGGCTCAAAGCATCTCATAGGATGTCATCCATATTATCTCTCTTACCTTTTTAAAAAAATATTCTGTGACATACACAGCGCAATCTAGATTTAAAGTTTAGCATAGTTTAAGACGCTTATGCTATGGGTTCTAGAATGCGGATAAGCATACTTACTTATTCATTTTTTTTTTGTAAATGCGTACTCACATATTATACATAGAAGATCAATAAATAGGTATATTCGTGCATATAAATTATTTGCTCTAGGAATCGAACCCGCGACCTCCGACGTAGCATTCACGTATGATTTCAATTCAATTGGAAAGAAAAACGAAGAAACATCTGAATGAAATTTTTGAAGCATTTACTATGCTAACTGTTCAAATCGAAAAAAACGAAGAAACATGTTTTGTATTTTGTATTATCTGTCAAAACAAAACCTACGTTGTCATGAGGTTATTAGGTATTTCTTCAGAATCGTTTTTAATTAAATTTAGAAATTCCGTAAGTTTAGAGATCACACGTTTTGAAAACGTAAATTTTCCTGACTGGCTACGACAATTCACCTAGGTACTCGTACCAATATGTGACGGCAAAATATGCTTAATGTTAGGCTTAGTAACTAAAAAAACCTACCTATAATCCTTAAACCAATAACAAACTAGGACGATAGAATCTCAATTTGTCTTCAGATAAAGCGTTCTATAAAACGATATTTACCTTTGAACGTACTCACTGATCCAGGCCGGCTATATAAGCAGAAAGTAAAGAAACATTATCAGAAATATCAACACCAAAGTCCCGTAGAGAAGATAATCCAAATACATAATACACCAATGTCTCGCCACTTTATCATCTTCTGTTTGGCCACACTCGGCGGACATCTTTGTTTCAAATATTTAACACTAACGACCTACACAAACACTCAATTGATGTCAACTAAATTAAAAAGTTAAAAATTTAAATTACGAACACGACATTTAAATTTATTAATTAATTCCACTTCGCTGTTTTTTTTTTTCTTATAACAAATAACACACTGGTATTTAAGCAACTGTTTTAAAATTTAAATTAATATTTTTTTTAATTGAATTTACATTTAAGAAATGTATGCGAGTAAATGTTGAAACAATAGTGACGTACAACCGCGGACTAAAGTGGGAAACCAATTCAATTTTATCGATATAAAATGATGTAAATGAAATTACCAATCAGTAATGAGTACTGCGTGACCACTAAACTGTTCTCTCTCACTCTGTCGCAAGCCATTAAAATGAGATAACTACAAGTTTTAATTACGCGGTAATTTCCTAAACAACTGCACAAAAGACGGTCCACTTAGCACAGAATCCTTCAAAACTGCTCTGAAGTCATGAGAACACTGAATTCGCAAATCAATCTTGAAGGTCATTGCAGTTCAGTTACATGCCCTTGAGAGATGACCAATGTTTACTTCAAACGCCCAGATCCTCAGGTATTATGGAGCTTAGTTCCGGGCGTGAAGTCATATCAATTATCATATTCGGTTGATTAGGTAATATGGATCGGTTAGTTCATGTCTCGTCATCATCTTAGCGTTGTTGTCAGGTGCTCTGAAGTCTTTAGCTCAAAGACCGAGATTCATTTACTCATTCTCCTCCTTCTAATATTGCTTTTATGAAAGTCAATGCCGTCTGACCTCCTGATAGCTTCTAGTTCTAGTATCTAGCATAGTCTAGTTCTAGATATCTAGTTCGTATCTATTTAAATAAAAGTTTTGAGAGGGATTCCAATCACATATTGAAAAAAACTGTGAAAAAGGACCTACATAAACATATTAGCAGTACTATTATCTATTCTGTGCTATTAGGTAGCTGAAAACATGAAGAGTTACCTAGTTTAACTAGTCTAATAATACATCTTCGATATCGCCAATTGATTGTGGAGGTCAGATAGCAGTCGCTTTACAAAAAATATCGAAGTGCAACCGCATCACAATTAGAATGGAAAGCCGACGGGAAAGGGCTCAGGAAATGATGATGATGAGAATTCTCTCAACCTGTACAAGCGAAGCGTGAGTAACAAGAACTACCTAGCAAATAGATGGATATGATGGGGTTGCTCCTTTACTAAAACCGTAAATAGCTCCATTCAAATCTCAATAAGATAAGGTAGGTAGGGTTTACTTATATGTAAAAAATCGTGAGAGTCAATGTCAATGCGTTTAATCTTCGCTCCGTTCGATTACACACAGAAACAATTACGTTTACAGAAATAGACTGTAATACTGAAATAAGTAAATTCCGTAAAACCGTCGAAGTGTTTCGGATAGTAGTGAAATTACTATACTCCATTTACAACTGACTACAAACACCTACAAAGGTAACATCATCTTAGCGCTGTTCCAATAGCATCTGAGGCTTTCAGCTTCAAGCCCCGGGGCCAATTACTCGGTTCTTCTCCTTTGGGTTTGATGGTTTTTGAGGGCGACTATCTATTAAGATTTTTTGTGCATCATACTTAACTTAGTTCTAAATATCCACTTGCTATAAGGTATGTCTATCAAAAAGTAAATAAAAACGTGATTACTTTTCAGTATTTTTTGAAACTATACATTTGCGGTTCAAATTCGTTCATTTTGATTATATTGTATCCTTATTAAGAGCATAAACTATGGGTATAGGTTACTAAAGTGTTTGTTATTTAGCTACTAGCTTTTGCCCGCGGCTCCGCCCGCGTGGATGTCGGTTATCGCGACCAAACATAGCCTATGTCCTTTCTCGAGGTCTAATCTACCCCTATACCAAATTTCATCAAAATCGGTTCAGTGGTTTGGGCGTAACAGACAGACAGACAGACAGACAGACAGAGTTACTTTCACATTTATAATATTAGTAGGGATGGTGTAACCCGTGTACCTAACGGTAAATGAGGCAATTTGAATACTTTCCTTGTATGTATAAAACAAAAAATATCCTTTAATATTCCCCAAGTTTATCACAAACACTTTAATTTCCTCGTAGAGTTCGTTTTATTAAGAAACGCAACGCTACCTACAATAATGATAATAATTATGTATAGGTAAAGTTACACACATATTTTTGACTATAATGAAAACTATGAAAATGAGTCGAAGTCAAAGTCAAAAATCATTTATTCTGTATAGAGCATTAAAACGGCACTTACAAAACGTCAAAATTAACAACAAAGAAATCGAAAATTAAAGAGAGAAAAGTCAATGGACCCAGGGTCAAAACGCGACCCTGGCCTTAGAAGACTCCGGCAAGAAACTCAGCGGGCATTTTTTTCGGTCAATTTACAAAAAGTGCTTAAAACCTAGAACTTGTTCTATGTTAAAAATTTAATATATTATGTCATTATTTTGCCATCTGACCTTCACATGGACCTTCATGGAAAATAAATATCGAAGTTCAGCCGCACATTACGAGCACAAGCCGACTCCGAAATAAATGTCACTAATTACCCGACTACGGCGAAGCCAAAGGAGGGTTATGATTTTGACAGGCTATGTATGTATGTATGTATGTATGTATGTATGTATGTATGTATGTATGTATGTTCGTTTGTTCCCTCATAGCTGCTCAACTACTTATTAGAACTGGACATATAGCATATCGTTAGAATCGTCTTGATCGTCCGATGGTTATAGGCTATATGACGTGTCACTAATTCTAATGTGACGCCCTCTAGCGGCCATAAAGTACTGTGTTGAAAAAATAATTTGAGATAAATATGCCGTGTATGGTATCAAATTAAAGAACTCAATTAGCACATTTCAAATATGCATAAATTATAGTTGTTGGGTGCCCCAAAATAAAATAAATAAAAAAATAAGTTTAAAACTAAAACCCGACTACTAAACAAAAAAATATCTAAAATAGCCGTGGTCGTATGCCACTTACTATAATAAAACGATACATACATGCTATTCTAAGGAAAAGTGGCATACGACCACGGCTATCCTAGATATTTTTTTGTTTAATACTTTTCAGAGCGTGATTTTTAAGTAGTCGGGTTTTAGTTTTAAACTTATTTTTTTTTTATGTGACGTGGTTGATCCATACTACGACGTTTATGGGCATCTCATCTCACAGATCAGTTATACCCCGAACCAGCTAGCATATTTGTGCTTGGAAAAATCATGTTTATCACCTTAATAACTGTTCTCTCACTAGTTAAATACGAAAATTTATATTATTCACCCAGATTAATTAGCTACTTTTGATGCCAGGAATAGGTTTTTTATAAGTCACAGGAATAAGAGCCGTATCTCACGCGGATGAGCCGTAGATAAAACATATTGAGGCACTCCGGGAATGCCGGCAGAAGTGAAAACAGTCTGTATAACAAATGAAAAAGTATTTACTTCACAAAAAAAAAGTGCGCAATGCGCTTTAAAGAAGTTTACACTTCAAAGAGGTATCACATGTGAATTGTCACAATATGTCAAATAGATACTACTGGTCGTATAGAATTTAAATGACGTGACGTGCGAGACGTGACGATATTCCATGATTACAAAAAAAAATCTATGAAAACTACCCAACACGTCATTGCATTTCAAAAATAAACGAGTTTTTTAAAGGTCTAACTATTTAAATAGTCTTGGGAATTCAGGCTCAGCTCAGCGTTACAAACTTCGATACATTTATTACATACATGTACAAATAATTAAAAGATGTGTATCGGAGATAATCGCCTGCAATAAATTAGCATACTAACGAGTCCTTGGCGAACAAAGGTCCCTATTCACTGGAGTAATGAATGTGTTTTACAAACGGCGACGTGCTATGTCATGGCTCCCGTACTACACGACTAGGTACTGCATCGTATAAGACAGACATACATTGGTTTAGTTGCTCTTAGTTTTAAGTATATACAGTTACGCCTTTTGCCTAATGAGCTAGGCAGAGACTTCACGTTGTCTGCCATCTAAATCGCTTAAAGTAAAACAATTCCACGTATTTTGTTCCTGGCATAGATAGTTACACCGTTCGTTTCTTCTTTCAATTATGAGAGTTACATCCTCATCATCATAATCCTTGCAGAGTCCTGGTGGACTCCGAAGTCACCTCAGAGTCCGAGTTCGTTTATTCCGGTCTAACTGGGAAGGAACTCAAATTCGATGTTTTCCATAAAGCGACTATTTACTACTTATATTAAATGATCTCCAAAACCCATTGGTGATATTGATGTTCTATAGTTCAGTATCAGTTGTCGATTTTTAGGACTCCGGCGTAATGACTGCCCTAGATGATCGTATTGTATGATAACCGAGACCGACAACTTAACATGCTTCTCCGAGGCACGGCGGGAGGATCTTATGAACAGACACTCATCCATCCTAACTCCTTTTATTAACTTCTGATTAATTTCTATGTGACTTTCAATACTGCCCCTCTAGACAAGTGGCAATTCGTTGCTCGGCGTATGATGGAATAGAATGACAAATTTATAGGATTTGACGTTTTTGACATTCGTTGACGGCTGTCATATACGTCAAATCGTCAAGTCTAGTGATCCTGCCCCAGGTTCATTTTCCGTGGGACTTCCCGAGTGTCATTACTTAGTGTTTTAGTGATGTAGGTACCCACCTACCAGGTGCACAGGAGTTACCATATGTGTCAAATAATAAATCAATCAAATTAGCCTATCGCAGTCCACTGCTGGACATTAAGGCCTCCTCCAATGTTGGGAGGCTTTGGCTTTCTGTTTCCAGCTACCCAATGAGACTAGCATTAGCGTGCTGCATGAAAAAATCTTAACCCCATCTGGGTTAAGATTGTTTTTTCAACTTCCCTTTTATAAATTTTCATGCGTCGCCACTGCCTTCTTATAGAGTTTTATTATTCTTCATTTCGACTTGTGCGAACTATACCTACACTATTACTAAATTCCATTTAAAACGGTTCATTTAATTCGGAGAATAGCGTGTAGGTACGAACACAGTGACATTATAGTTTATATTTGATGTTATTTAGATAAACTGCAAGAAACATGTTAAGATTGTCAGGCCCATTTTAAAATTGACACAATTTCCTTGTTCGAATGAAGGACGAACTTATAATTTTATAAAATTGAGGACGTTTTCGTAATTACTGGTGACAATCATAAACAGATTTACTACAGATGCCTATGTTTATATAAATAATACTGAAATGCCTTCTGCGGGTACGCACAGATTGCGAAACCTAGAAACCCCGAAGCCCCGCGACTATGGGTCGGGGTCTCGAAAGGCTCACGACCATATTGCCACTGAAAAATAACCGAAACGTCGTCGGGCTAAATGTAATAATGATGAAATAATACAAAATATATCGCGATAGAATAGTTTTATTTCAATGAGTGATATTCGCAGAAACTTCCGACAATATTTTACTATTTTTTATTTGAAATTCTATAGAAAATGACTTTTCATTCATAGCGGATTATTACAACACGCAGGTGTAGATTGTCATGCACAAACGAATTTCAATTCAATTTTTTATGATTTTTATTTTATGTAACCTAGGATAAGGCAATCTGACACCCCGGTATCTTAAAACCCAAGAGGGCGTTCGGTTTTAGTAGGCGGACATAACTGCAACCAGCAACCGTCGGGCGGCGGGGGACATTCTAGGGGTATTCCGCTAGAAAAAAGAAAAAAACCCCACGATAAGGTACAAGATAATGGTTCTAGTTATGAAATAGACGTTCATCGATATTTAATTGAAGGTAAATTTCTCAAATTCCCACGGTATTAGAACGACATTACAATTACATTACATCTATAAATTGAGTGATTTACAGGTGATTGATTGATTAATTTGTAGGTGATTAATTGAATGATTTATAGATAATTAGCTGTCCCGGCGAACTTCGTACCGCCATATTTTTCCCGTTCCCGCTGCACCTATTTTCTCATCCTTTAAACCTTCCCTGGACACCCACGAATATTTCAAAACTAAAATTAGCCAAATCGGTTCAGCCGTTCTTGAGTTATAAAATAACAACGAAAAGTGGCATTGATTTTTATATATTAGATAGATGAAAGAAGCAAGTAATAGAAGTAGACTGAACAAATGAGCATGAACTCCATAATCCATATCACTGAATTTTGCTCAGATTTCAACTTCAGAATAACCAGAATACGGAGACCACGTTAAGGCCCGGTCCCAGTTGTTATACGAACATCTATGGCAGTCGTTTCGGATAGTCGGAGCCGTAAAAAGTCCGACTAATCTAACAATAGAACTTCGATATCGCTAATTATTGGTTGTGGAAGCCTAATGGCAGATTAGACTGGAAAGCCGACCCCAACTGAGTTGGGAAAACGCTCAGAGAATGATAAATAATGCCTATTGCAGTTTAAGTAGGTAAAATTTTGATTATAATCTGAGAAAACGCATATTTTTAGATAAGATATAATTTTGAGGCGTCACTCATTACGTTAGCTATGCAGATGCAGATAAAAAGCACCGCCACTTACATAAGCAGATATTTTTATTTTATTATGCAAAATTCAGCTGAAAAGAAACGGCGGGACTTTGCGGTTTAGCAGTCAGTCTTACGATCGAGAGGTCCCGGGTTTGAATCCTTGCCATTAAGTACACTACCAACGTGAAACAACTCACAAGCAATTTAGCTCATAAGGCCCACTTAGATGGCAGACAAGCATGGATATGAATCCAAAACATTGGAGCCCGGGGTCTTCTTCTCTCATTTGCGTTATCATGTAGGTATATCGCTTTTATGGGATCGACTGCCGTCTGATCTCTCAAACTCGAGAGAAAAGCCTGCGTAAGAGCCTTGCCGTCAATCAGTAGGGGAACCGGCTTGCAGGTGAAATTGTCATGGACCCCTACGACAAAATGAAGTGAAGTAAGTGTTTTGTTGGGTGTATACCCAGCGAACCACTCATTTTGTTGATAGAACTGTAATCCATATCAAAATATCATCGAGCACTCTACGCATTTGCGATTGTGATGATTTGCTCCTAGTGACGCTCCTTTATAGTATGTACGGGCAATCGAGGATTCGACAAGAAGCTCTAGCGCTGCCTTTCTAAGAAGATTTGGGAGGTCCGACTGCTGAACAGTAACCAAAACTTTGGAAATAGTGTAGAGTTACTTCCAATAATATTATCATATACGAATACGCCTAATAATATACGCATAATTTAATGTAAACACCTCAATTTCCCATAAACATACTTATCAATTACTTATATTGTAACGATAACATGGCAGATAAATTCCATTCAAAACAATACAACAAAATAATACTTACATGACCATCACAGAAAACTTAATTAAACAATAACAAATAATACAAAAAATCACCTACCACTGTTTCACAAAAAAAACTTCGAAAAACGCGGTGTTTTTTTATCACATACACAATTTTTGTATTGCGCGCCGTGCGCAGGAGTGGAGTCGCGATACACTGGCTCATTATCTGATCGTTTACTCGATAGCCCACGGTCTGAGTAATGCTGTGACGACTTCACCACGTGAGGTAAACTATTTAGATATAACTTGAAGAAAATTATTTAAAAAACAAAAGTAAAATTACAAAAAAAATAGGTCATAATCGCCTTTGGATTAGTATTAACTTTCAATCGATTTTTAGATCACGATTCCGATTAAATACGATACGAATGTTATCAACACATTTGCCGTAATTAAATTTGTGACTACCCTCGTGTTTTGCATTTTTCTATTTTGATAAAAATCGTTGGTAGGTAGGTAGGTACTAAAGCATCAGTACCTACACTCCATCTCAAAAGTTTATTACGTCTAGCGAGCCTATTGCCGTCTAGCGGGCACTTAATCATGGGCTGTATGTTTACTATCGGGTGAAGAACAGTCCTATCCCTTAGTTGCCTTCTACGACACCCACAGGAAGAGATGGGATCGCCCTATTCTACTCCACCGGGACCAACATGGTAAATCCCTACTATCCCTACTAATATTATAAATGTGAAAGTAACTCTGTCTGTCTGTCTGTCACGCCCAAACCACTGTACCGATTTTGATGAAATTTGGTATAGGGGTAGATTAGACCTCGAGAAAGGACATAGGCTGTGTTTGGTCGCGATAACCGACATCCACGCGGGCGGAGCCGCGGGCAAAAGCTAGTTATTTATAATTTATATAAAATTTCTTAATGTATTTTTAATTTCGATTTAATCTGTACTATAATAGTCCCATATTTTTAATGCCGGCTGAACTTGCAACCTGTTTTTTCAGGCGACTACAATATGGGATTCTTCAAGAAGGGCATTAGAAGATTCTTACAGATTCGGCAGCATGACTGTGAAGCCGTAACTGTTGCATACGTCACAGATAACATAATACAAAAGTCATAGGTCCATAAGCCACGGTGACCACCTCACCAGAACTTACAGGTGAAGTTGTGATAACAATTGTACCCATTTCCTCCTAATGACACGTTCACTCGTCCAGTATAAATCCAGCCGGTAAGTGTTGGCTCGTGTTTAGTTGCACAACGACCTGTTAGCCCGGCGCCGGATCTTATTGTTGCGGTAATATATCCTCCCAGACGAGACGAGATTCGGATTACTCAGGATAGCAATGTAGGACAGGGACACTGGGATTTTAGAGAACCGCGATATTTTGACACAACGATCAATCTTTTTGTAATCTTCCAATTCTTGTGTGACCACACTTAAAGATGTTATCTTATCAGTCAGATATCTACTACGGTTAAGAATACCATTTAGGTGGCAGCCAAGTTCACGGCCCAACTGAAAGTGGGGACCGTGGCCTATGCACGTGTATGCAATACCTACCTACCAGGCCCTCGATTCTGCTAAAGCAAAATCACTGTCGTGCCACAATCTCTGCAAAAATTGGCATTAAATTTTAGACTTTATTGCTATAAGTTAAAGTTCAAAATTAAATGACAATATTTTCATTACACGCTTTCGTTCACTCTACAAAAAGCCATTCAATTTTAAACTTTAACCACATTGCTTTAATTTAAAGGCTAAAATCAAATGGAATTTTCTCGCAGTCTCTGTGGTGTGACAGTGGTTGTGCTTTAGCAGAATCAAGACCCAGGTAGACGTCATACTCGTGTTACCGACCCTGTAGGAACCCTACATTGTAGCCGCTTGGAGAAAACCACAGCAGGGAGACCATTCCACAAAATGAGCCTGCGCGGGATGAAGTTCCTTGCATACCTACTTCACTCTGCGCACCGTTTCCGTTTGCGGATGAATTCTCTGCCTGTGACGAGTAGTACGATGATAGAATGTAGCCGTTGGTATCAAGTCAAACCTACCTGCCCCCCTAGACGCCTGGCAATTCGTTGGCTGGCGTAATTGTGGAATAGATTAGGAGGGCCGTGTGCTTGTCTGCGACCTAAGTAGTATAAAAAAAAAAGATTGATGAATGTATTGTGATTGAAACGTATTTGATGTTTATGACAAGGTATATGGTATACGTAGACGATTTAAATGTATGGGATTGATATGAAAATCTCATACACTTAAATCGTTGATAGGTATACAGGTAGTATTAATAAGTACCTCCTACTACGTATCTGTGTCAATCGCATGAAAACACAATGTATCGCACATCACAATAATTACATTAAATAAGATTGTTTAGTGGCGATTGCCAATTCAATTTATTACCTACTTTTAAAACATAAAAGCTTATTACGTAATAACTTAGGAAAGAAGGTCCCTGAAGTAGGGACTGAATAAATTAACCGACTTGGTAATAAATGGATCTCACAACTTTTTGCGGTAGAAGAACCGAGGGCGCCGAGGCTTGGCATTTTTTTACAAGTACCTATTGTTTTTGATGGGATTGGTTTAACCATAACTCAATCATTAATCAAACATTAATCAATCTATTCTATGCTACAAACATATTGCTACTTGTCTAGAGGAGCTATGAAGAAATGAAAAAGATAAAAATTGTGGAGAGCTACTCAGGCCCCTACCCGTATGGTAACAGAGAATGCATACAAGTACCTATCACCACTCCATCTCATAGGGTGTCGTAAGAGGCGACCAACGGAAAAATACGCCGACGATATCACTGTAAGAGAAGAAAAACTTGACATAAATTAAAACCCTGTACCAACCCGTCTGGCCAACGTGGAAACAGCAGGCCAAAGCCTCCCAACATTAGGCCTATGACTGCGATAGGCTAATTGATTCATTGATTCAGGCCTATCTATCCCATGACCATGATTATGTAGGGGAGAGTTGGATATTACCGCGCGGTTGATAATTCCGCGCGTCAGCATAATTCAAAAACCATCCACTCGTTTTGCGATACAGTGCGTAAACAACGAAGCTCAACATACCTACACCCTTCCCCGCGCAGCAATAGTACGCTACGCGCGACGACGGAGACAGTATGTATCGCACAAGTTTTTTTCGGCAATCCTTATAAAATTTCGTACATACTTTCCATAAGAGGTAAGTGATACTGTATTATTATAATACTTTGACATCATACATTTTGAATGCTTGCACAGTGTAGAATTCCGTGTTAAAATACGTTTTTAAATGCTATAGAATTTTCTATATTATTTGGATGTTAAAAAATTAAATGAGTAAGTTTGATAATTTCGCGCCCGGGGCGCGATATTGTAAACTATGAAAGTAATATATTATTTACATTAACTTGTTTTTACCCCCGAAAAATAGTTATGTATGATGTGTCTGCCTGTGCGTCTGTTTGAATTGTGTAGTACCTACTATGACTATTTAAAATAAAATACATACAAATTACCATAACATAATTTCATTTTATTTTCGTTTTAGATGGATGGATCTGTGCCCAAGAGAAAAAAGAGGTCATGGGATAATATTGATTTTATTTATTTTTGAGGCTGATTAGTCTATATTTAATTCAAAGGGGTTACTAAGACTTCAAGTCAATATGTTTTGTTAAAATAATTATAAAGAATTTAAGTTTTTGTTATGACATTATATCGTTATACTTTATATAGGTAGTGATTTAACTTTTAGAAGATATTCCTCTTCTAAAAGCTAAATCCCTAGCTACATAAGTCCTCCTCCACCCTCTTTATCTTATCATAAAAAATGAAAACAATCATTTTCACCGATTTGTGTGCAATTAATGTGGGCACGATTTTATCAAACCTAGGCACGATATTATCAGACCAGTTTGACAATACCACGCCTTTAACGTTTGTTGTAATTTTACTATAATTATTTCCTTTTTAAATTGTCGATTATTTTGTTATACGGTATATGTCCCTGAATAAATATCCTACTAATTACTGCATTTTGTTTCTTTTAATATCAATCATTTTCCGAATTATGGACCCAAGTCCTTAGGGGCTCGGTATTATCCAACTCTCCCCTACCCATTGTTACCAGTAAGCTTCACTCTTCAGTTACAGCAACACCTATTAGTAGATACCTACAGAATCTCGTCAGCATAAATTATGATGGTCAATTATCATGTGGCTCGTCGTGGAGGCATCGTTAGCAGAGGTTGCTCACGTGAGTTCGCTTTGCACAATCATTATGTACTGCCGAATCGCTAATATACATGATCTAATTTTGCTAATAAGGTACTCAGTAGGTGTAGTTTGGTAGCAGTTTCTTGACTTTCTTGTTAAAAAACGTTTGAAGCTTAGGCGTACAAATCTTGAGTAGGTAATATATATATATATTTCACGATTCACTGCGGCCTCTGAACGACTAACTTAGGTGTAACTTTTGCATATTATGATCTACAGATATAGACACATTGGAAATAATAGATACCTACCTTTTTTATCGTACGACAATTCCCCATGGATAAGGAGCCCATGGAGGGGGTTCTGTCGGACTCGAACAGACTAAAAGACACGCCGTCTGTGGGCTGTCTGTTGCCGGAGGTGAGATTATCCTGGCATATTCTTCGCACCCCGGCCGTGGAAATAATATCAGAAACTTAACGAAGATCTCTAGATCATCCAAGAAGACTGTACGGTTAACTTACACCCGTATTCACAAACAATACTTCGCTATGCGTACTACAAAAACTGTGCAAAGAACGAAAAATTCTCACTCTCAGTGCGTTCGTTTTGGCAAACCTTTTTATTCATTGATAACACTTAAGTAATACTTCGTTGAGGGAACGCACTGCGTTAGATACTGCTCCGTGATGTTTGTGAATTAATTTTACCAGCCCTATGCGCTCGAGCACACTATGAGACCTCACAGTGTTGTTTGTGAATACGGGTGTTAAATGATCAATCGGTCCTTTTTTTAATTTTGGTTGGCATATTGCGTTTTAAAAAAATAGTTAAGTAGGTACTTAACCGAATGGAGTATAGGTAGTATTAGTAGTAGGTACTATTACTTATTCTGTGGTATAGGTGGGTTTTCTATACCTACGTTGGGAGTATATTGAGGTAGGTATACAAATAAGTAGGTATCCCACGTCCTACATAGATACCTAATGTTCTAATAAACACGCCTCACGTCTGCTTCACACGTATGCATTACGGTAATATCCTACTTGACATAACAATTTAGACAAATGTGATATCATCTTGCGTTTCAATTGACTTTAGGAAGAGGATGTCCAACTTAGCGCGTCGCGTGAACACATTTGGTGTGAGACTGCGACCTGCATTTTCACAGGTAAGTAGATAATATTATGTAGTTAGGAAATTTATATAAATTTTAATTTTCATTGTTAATTTTTTAATACCTACTACTTAGGTCATCGACAAGCACACGGCCCTTCTGATGGTAAGTGGTTACCGTAGCCTATGCACAAGTGTAACACCCAGAGGAGTCACACTCGTGCTGCCGACCCTATAAGAACAGAGAGAGAACTCAGTTCCGGTCTAAATACCTTTTGTAGATGCAGAATTTCTGTGAGACATGCTGTAGATACAATAATTACCATTTTATATGCAATCAGTGGATTTGATTATAATTTAACATTTCGACTAATACTACATACCACTTTTTTATGACTTTGCCTTCAGCTTACCATCAGGCGAGGCGAAGTCAAATTGACGTGTCCTATATAAAAATAAACCTTTTCCTTTTAAAATGCTCACAATTGTACCATCTGCTGGTTGGTGTCAATAGGTTTCTTTCCTCCATTCTTTCACATGGGAGCAATAATATAGCTTGCTGGATATACTGGACCCTCATTCTGATTGACCAACCTTAACATAACTACGGGATCAAGAGGAAGTAACCAACGAGCTTAAAACCTGCAGCAGAGCCTCGTCCGTAGGTATACCGGTTTGCAAGTTGCAATTGAGGTGTCTACCTCAATTGCAACTTTTAATGAGGTCCCAAAACCATCCAAATATTAGACTTCGCCTCTGTTGATGCAGTTGATGCTAGTTTCCATAGTAACAAGGTTTACAGGCACTTTTACCTGATATTATATTTTGTGGTAATAATTAGGTACGAATTTGTAGTTGACTGCATAAAGCAGCAGTAGACCGCACAGTGAAATATGACTTGAATGTGATAGGTACTATTGTTTTCTACTCAACGTTTCTACTGCCGTTTACCCGTATGGAAGTATAATAAGTTTAAAAATGTAAATGTGTAGACCAATGAACGGCTCGCGGCACTGGTACTAAAGACACTTCTATTACTATGAACCACACGTGCGGTCCTCCGTGGCGTAGCGGTAGTAAACGCGGCCGCTACGCAGGAGGCGCGGGTTCGATCCCCGCTCAGTGCAAATATTTGTGTTCATGAAATATGGGTATTTGCATTGGTCTGGTCGTGCCTCGGAGAGCACGTTAAGCCGTCGGTCCCGGTTGCCATAAGAACATCTATGGCAGTCGTTACGGGTAGTTGGTGCCCTAAAAAGTCCAGAAACAACGGTCTAGCTGCAAAGCTTCGATATCGCCTAATGTTAACATTGGGTCGTAGAGGTCAGATGGCAATTGCTTCACGGAAAATATCGAGGTCTAGCCAAATCTGTAGCTATGACTGGTAAAAGCGGACCCCAGACTCCGAGCTGAAAGCTTCGGATGCGACTGGGAATAACGCTAGGAGGAAGAAGAAGAAGATACGTGCGGTCAGACGACATGTCATCCGCTGCTGCTGCTGTCTGCGGTCGGCTACGAAAACGTACCCTAAAGGTTTATAAAAAAAACAACAGATTGAATACAATGTTCTTTAATTAAGCGAATTCTATATACTGATTTTATCACACAAACGACTGTGAACATGAACAACATACAATAATTACATGGTACGTTAAAGTAAACGGACGCCGGGCAAATTATTACAAATTATACATAATCTGTGCTTGAGAATGTTGCCAGATCTAAACAAATATTATATTGCACAATTTTTTGAGACAACTACTTTTAAATAAATTGATAACATTTCATAGAATTATTAAAGATTTTACTAATCTAAAATGTCTAGACTACAGATTATTAATTAATCAAAATATTGGTTCCAATTTCAAATGTCATCAGATAAGAACCTTATTCGGCTTGACCAATCGTAACGTGAACGCGCTTGGACACGCACGTTCGTATTCGTTTACTCAATATCTTTAAGGTGCTGCTAATATAGCGCCAGAGGGCTTACTGCATCCGGATGAGAAAGAGGGATGAGGCTATACAATTTCTATAGCCCAATCTCTCTTACTCATCCGCGCTTTAATACACATTATAAGCCAAACCAAGTACCGAATTACTCACGTTACGACCGTGATTAGACACGTTATCAAGCAGAATAATACCGCAGACGACAGGATAATTACAATTTTGTTAATCTAGATATTTTAGACTAAAAGTATATTAACATACGAACAGTTTCATTACAGAAGATTGTCCAACCATCGCTAGGCAGGCATAGGACGTAACATGCTGTAGTTGACATATACTATAGATTGGAATGTATTACGATTAGATATTACTTAACAACCGCCCTAGACAAGTGAAAATTCGTTGGCTGGCGTATTGTAGAATACAATACTGAATGTATGAGATTTGACGTATATGACAGTTGTCAACGTATGTCATAAACGTCAAAATACGTGTCATATACGTCAAATCCCATACATTTATCATTCTATTCTACAATACGCCGACCAACGAATTGCTACTTGTCTAGGGAGCAGAATGAGATTGGATTCGTGTATTATAATAAAAATATTTGTCGAGTGCATTGGAAGAACTTGAGGTACAATAAAATTATCTTATTATTAAACTGTCTTGTTTGAACTATGTAATACGAATAACTGTATTAACATTCGCATGTAATATGAATAAAATAAATATACAAATAATAAAGTACTTACTTAACTTTCTAACATAACATAAAATACTAAAAGTAAAATAAAATAAATTTAATAAAAAATATTTAATTTTGTCTTTACTTATGAAGGACTATCAACGTGTTGATGCGATTTTCATATTAAATATGTTATAATCGCATTAAAAATAAGACAAATTGTTTTATCATTCACATCCAAATAGTATACAGGACGTCGATATGTGAATTGTATCGACTTGGATATCCAACCTATATATCACTTAATATTATAAAAAGGAAAGGTTTGTTTCTAATCGATAAACTCATAAACCATTGTGCTGTGGTGCCCTGAGCACGATAATTATTCGTACCATAAACGTATTGAAAGCACGGAGCATTGCGATTGGTCGACTTCACACACATACTGGTTCACAGAAGGCAGGCGGCCAATTGCAAAGCTCCATTCTCTCGATACTAATACGAATATTTTTCGTGCCGAGCACTGATTTCAAAAATTATTTTACAAAAAAAGAATTGTAAGAAATATTCTAAAGTTGAAATTGTAGCACAGTGTGTTGTATGACCGTATCGGCAGACATTGAATGCCATACAAGAAGCAGTTTTCAACTAATAACATTTTTATAAGATAAATACCAAAATCCTTTAAGAGTTAGTTTTATTTCAACTTCAACAACGTAACACAACGGCAGGATTCATCACTGTTTGATAAGACAAGACATAGTACTAGATAACCTTAATAGTTCTTTATTAACTAGGTTGTAAGGTGCATTATAACATTACTGGATTCTAAAGAAACCGCTAATAAGGAATAATCATTTGCCTTTAGCCGAGTCTAGATAGACTTAAGCTTTAGCTTTTAGACTTAGGCTTAGGCCCGCTCTAGACTGGTACTCAGTTCTGAATCTTGATTTATTAAGGACAGATTGTATAGACCATCTGTCAAATCAGCCTTAGAATGGCGGCGTAGACATGTTTCTTCGCTCCTCTTCGACCAATGAAGTTGATGAGATATCTCTAAATAAAGACGTTCACATGCCACCCTTTTTTAGGGATTTCATTGGTTGAAGAGAGAGTCTTGATTTTGTCAATGTCTGCCATACTGAGGCTGCTGAGATTCAGACTGAGTATCGTTCTAGAATACGGGCTTTAGCATTTATATTTCTTGTGCAATCAATTTGAAAATGATTTAAATCAGATTTTAGACCACATCTTACTTACGACCAGTTTTTAGCCCCAAACTATATCATACACGACAAACTTTTAACCCCTCACAGTACAAGCATAAACATATGAAGCACCTACCTTTCCAAATGACGTCATATGGCACCAACAAAACCCACACAATTTCATACAAATTAATACTGAGTACTTCATAAGCACTGTAAGGCCAGTGCCACACAGACGTGAGATAACAAAGCTATATACAAGCTACAACAATTACACACTCGCTAATATCTATCACAAATTAAAATAAAAGCACTTTTTAACGGATTCTATCGCGATTTATTTAGCATTATTTACTTTTAACCCGACGTTTCGGCTATTTTTCAGCAGCCATGATCGCGGGGCGACTAAAGATGGTAGTTGTCATATAGCTAAAAGTAGAAACCGTTAAAAAGTTGTTTTATTTCAATATCACAAATGAATTCTATGAAATGTGAATAGAGATTATTAAATTACAGTACCATATTATACCTTTTAAGGGAATGGACTGTTCTTCTTCTTCTTTCTTCTTCTTTCTCTCTATCTCTTCTTACCCCTCGTTTTCACCAAGAAACAAGTCGTAAACTTGTTCGATACAAAACTTGTAGAAGACTTGTCAAAACTCAATTACTTGTTTTATACATGATGTATTGTGATTGTCTCTAACACTTTTTTGCTGTATACAAGTTTAAAATACATTTCGTTCACACTGAATTCTGTGACATGTTGCAACTTGTGAAAACGAGGGGTTAAAAAGAGTGTACATACACATATATATACATATAAGATGAATCGTAATGATTTACTATTTAAGACACTGGCTACTATTGCTTAACAAGTTCGGTTATTTGTACTGACATGCCACCACTCAATAATTATATAAAACGGTTATATAAAATCTAATAATTATTACAGGATAATAGGTATAATAATAGATATGTAAAGGCTTAAACTATTAAAATTAGCACACGGCAACAAACGTTTAACACAGTACAGTTACACTGAATAAACAAATTTGATTGAAAGCTTTTTAATTTCATTGTAGTATAATTCATTGATTTGATTCTAAATTAGTTTGTCGTTTAGAATCGCTTAACAAAGCATAGCTTTTAGTATGCTACCAGCTTTAGTCGAGCTCTTAGACTATCAATAAATATTGCACTTGCTCGAAATACGGTCGCAGTTTTTTTTTTTTTTTCATAAAACCTGTATAGGAATATAGACAACATCCAACTCATTGGTGATATCGAATCATTACAGTTGGACCAGTTGTTAAAAAAGTCTAACAGCTGATGTAGCTGCAATACTTCAATATCGCCTAATATCGTTATTGGGTTGTGGTGGTCATATGGCAGTCGTTTCAAGAAAAATATCGATGTCCACCCAAATCCTCAGTTAGACTGGTAAGGCGGAACCCAGACCCCCAGGTGAACCGTGAAAGTTTCAGATGCGACTGGGATTAACGCTAAGATGAAGAAGTTAGACACGTTGTTGGACTTTTTAGGGCTCTAACTACCCTTAACGACTGCCATAGATGTTCGTACGGCAACCGGGACCGACGGGTTAACGTGCAAGAATGTATATAGGTATACATTTTTTTTTTATACCACTTAGTTGGCAGACAAGCACATGGCCCACCTGATGGGAAGCGGTCACCGTGGCCTATGGACGTATGCAACACCAGGGGCGTCACACTCGCGCTGCCGACCCTGAAGAAACCTTCTAATGCCCTTCTTGAAGAACTCCATATTGTAGTCGCTTGGGAAAACCACCGCAACAATATAACCACCGATACAATTGCCAACGCATAAATATTGATAGTCTAGGAGCTAGTTCAGATGGTAAGTACATTAATAATAATTAATAATATGTCATAATAATTACATCAACAGTTGAAAGTCTTTAATATAAAAACAGACGAGTTCATGTTCGTGGGGAGACCCCCCACGTTCAAAGGCATACATTACATTAGAATATGGATATCACTCGAATTACTCGTACATTAAATAAACTCTAAAATGATAATATATTTAAGGCGGTTATTCGAAGTATCTAACGCATTGGATCATTCTTATTAGTTCCAGTCAAAATTCCATGGAACTAGTGAGAATATTTATTATTCAGTAGTTCAATGGACAAGTCAACAAGTGAATAAAAATGTGTTAAATCTTGTTTAGGTAGTTCCATGAAATAATTTATGGTGGAACTAGAGAGACGCAATAGTTCCATGGAATTTGATAATGGAATTCATGAAAGAAAACTTGTCAAATCTCGTCTTATTGGTTCTATGAAAGAAATATGATGGAACTAGACTAGATAGATTAAATTTCAATTGTTCCAATATCAAATTATTGCGGAACAAAATTCTCACTTGTTATTCCATGACAAATTATCAATGGAACTAATGAGAGTCATCCATTATAACATACATAATTGATTTCTTTTTACATAGTTTTTAATTGCTACATTCTGATTCATAAAAAAAAAGAATTAGGTATAATATCATAAAAACTGTTATTTTAATAATAAAACATAAATATCCCATGAAATCAAGCACACGATCAAATTCTTAGTTCAACACACAACAATACGATACGGTACGGAATAACACTAACGCTGGATTTCACCAATGAGAGTCTATGGGTGCTTATACAGGGTGGCGCAAAAGTAGTGGCACTAAAGAAAATACCTTTATTTTTTTTATATGACATTTTCTGTTATTCTGTTGTTGAAAATTGTGTAGAGAACAAATGTAAAATACACTGAAAATAAACATGGACCGTTTTACTCCCCAAGAACGTGGAATAATTGTGTCAATGTTCTTACGGAATAATTCATCAGTGATAAGAACACAACGTTTTGGCGATTTGCCTTGGCCTGCAAGATCACCCGATCTGACCAGTCCAGACTTCTTTCTTTGGGGTTTTTTGAAATCTCGGGTGTATGTGAACAAGCCACAGACTCTCGCAGCTCTAAAAGAAAACATTCGTCAAGAAATAACGAACATATCGCAGGAAGTGTTACGGCAAGTTATGCAAAATGTCATAAATAGGGCTCAAATGTGTATCAACTCTGGAGGTCACCATTTAAAAGACATCATCTTTAAATCCTAATGGTACGAAATTTAATGGTACAAATATACATTAAAAAAAACCTAAATCTAGTTTTCTAATTTAGAAAAAATGTTATAGCCGAACCAAATAGGGTCTTTACTTTTGCGCCACCCAGTATAAATACATAAACAAGTTAACGGCATCGGTTACTTGCTCCGACAAGTTTCCATGGCAACAAAAATGATGATAGTTCGTTGTTTACGTACACCACTTATGGCAAAAACAATCGCCACGCATTCGCGCCATATGTTTAAAATCATATGGGCGCGAATACTTTTTTTTTTTTTTTTGAAAAACAACGAATTAACTAAATAGGCTATTTGACAACATTAAAAATATACTACAAATTGTGGCCATCCTATTAGAAAATAACGTTAAAAGACCTACGAGACTACAATTTACTCTCAAATATGTGTATTTTATGAGAATTTCAAATATAAAAATGTTATATTTTGTTGATTTAATGTCTATGACAAAAACGCTCGTGATTGGTCAGAGCTCTGGGTGACGTCATTGCTACAAAATATCTCCAGTTGTATGAGCTATTATTGTTTGTTTCGGTGTTATTATTTGCTTTTTCCTTGATCATCGCGAGTTTTATGGACATATTTTGTGATTAAGTTCGAAATGGATACAAATTTTGTGCGAGCCGATGATAACAGCAACTTACCTACAATAGAGTGACGTCACAACTCACACGCATAGCCATGTTTAAATATCCTAGCGTTTTTCGCGCACCTTTGAAAATTTAAACTATAGCATTAATTTTTTAACATAATGCATTGTTTTTTTACAGAAATATTAATGTGATATGTTTATACTGTAATAAGCAATCATTTAAAGTGGTTTTTGAACATTAGTCAAATAGCCTATTATCATTTTTGTTGCTATGGAAACTTGTCGGGGTAAGTAGTCGATACCGGTAACCTGTTTCTTTATATAAGCATCCTTAGGCTGGATTTCACCAATAAGAGTCAATGTTTTTTTTTATACCTAGCACCTCCAATGTATGAATATTTTGGAATTCCAGTAAAAGTCAATTTAAGTAAACTGGTTCCCACATTTTAATCATAAGCATGATAACGCAGTTTAATTCAGCTTAATCGCAGTTAATCTCATTGGTGAAATCCAT
Source organism: Eilema depressum (assembly GCA_914767945.1). Classification (NCBI taxonomy): domain Eukaryota; kingdom Metazoa; phylum Arthropoda; class Insecta; order Lepidoptera; family Erebidae; genus Eilema; species Eilema depressum. Next base: position 1,074,785 of record OU612029.1, on the reverse strand, counting down.
TCTAAATAGTTGTAATTTCATTAGGATATTTCTTAAGTTTTATTATAAAACAATGTAAATTACTTCGAGAGCTTTTTGTTTACTGATAAAAGCGCCACCTATTGATAACATATGATCAACCAACAGCGCCATCTGCATTTAAGAACAGTTAACTACAAGGGGCAATTGGAATTATATCTAGTTTTTAATTATATTCCTACAATAATGAATTTAAATTAGTTTGTAATATGTTACATTATCACTTTTAAATGCGTGAAGAACACGCAAAATAAATTCCAATTAACTAGCTGCAGTTGTAAAAAATAATTCTTTTTTTTTTAGTAATTGTATAGTTCAAATTATAAAATTCTTTTATAGTGACGTCAGTATTTTAAAATAAAACATATTTTAATGCGCGGTTCGTCTCATGCCTTAATAAGATCTTTTATTAGTCCGTATAAGAGTGCATGATATTTTTGTTCAAGAATTTTGCCGGGATCCATAAACAAGATAGTCTTATGTCACACTGACATGACATTTTACTTTACTTCTTCTTCTAAAATTAAAGTCTCAAGTAAAATTTAATAAAATAAAATGTTTAAATCGATTAAGATAAGAAAAAGAATCGATTTGAATTGTTGGCATAATAAATGCTTTAAAATTTCATTCAAGTAAATGTTTATAAAATTAATGGCGGATACGCCAATCACTTGTTTCCGTTTTACTTTAAAATACTGACACAATTCATCATTAATTCACATGTCATCGAGATTAAAAAAATATCAATAATATGACTATATCATAAGACAAGACTTCGCACCCGTTCCTCAATAGATTTAAGTTTAAGCTATTTCCACATAGCTACAAAATATTCAGAACAGATCTAAAAAACCTTGTCTACCATTATAAGTACATAATATAGAAACTAAACGTTTACAAAGAGAGACCTAGAAGTTATTGACAGTCGATATTGACAGACTATTGAGGGGATATAGCAATGTGAGTTGGCAGTTTCTAGTATGGAAGGGTGGGGACCCTGTATGATCATTAGAGTCTTAGTGATGGGTCCAGGCTTTCCTCTCGAGGTTGAGATAGACTAAATAGGAAAAGGGGTTGTATATTTTCGCAATAAATCACGAAATATTACCAGGGGGAGGTAGGGGTATAGTGAGATATCACGTCACGTGTATTTATTTTTTTCTTATTAGGCACGATTTTTCTAGCATTAAAATAATAAAATACACGTGATTTTGAGTAGAGGGGGAGAGTGGTAGTCTAAAATCTCACCACGTATCACCATGGGGGAGGGGAGTGGATTAAAAAAATTGCTAAAAAAAACACGTGATGAATGGACAGCCCCAAAAGAGAAGTATGAGAGCGGTACCTGGCCTCCAAACTACAAGCTTTGGATCCAACCAGGGTTGGTAATCAGAAGAAGAGTTCCATGCAGCAGTGCAATTCTGTAAGCGTACAACGACGAGCACAACGTTGCGACATCCTTGGTGTGTGACGTCACCCAGTCCGACCAATGACTCGCAACGTTGTGCGCTTACAGAATTGCATTGCAGAGCACAAAGTACTACATCAGGGTACTTAACTGTGTAATAGATTGATATAAGATTCATAGTATTATACAGATACACTGCTCTAACGAAGACATCTCTAAAATTGTCGATTCGTTCGTTTCATTCATAACAGCTCATTCCAAAGAATGCAACAGAGCAAGATTTCGTTCAGTATTTAACATGTGTGTATAAGTTCCATAGTAAGTTGATTTTTTTAGGCTGGCAATAAAATAGGAACAAAGTATTGCTACCACTTCCCACATCGTTATAAATCCCTCAAGTCTTCGATAAAATTATTTTCTACATTCACATTACGCACTACAAATAATTCTTTATAAGCATTACTTAGAGATTATTACTATTAACAATAATAATATAATTATTCTATTGTTACTCCTTGATATTGCGTCCAAGTCGGAAGAGAGGATATTCTAGCATTTCCCTATTTTTTATAGTAAATTTCATTTATATCGATGAAAATAGGTTTTAAGTATAAATTTTATTCTCCATAAACAATATTACTCGTGGCTTTTTATTTTAAAAAGAATTTATATACAGTAATATTGTGTTTGAAAAACGAGTTCGTTCATTAAACACTATTATTAATATAATGATTGAAAAATGTATGATAAATAATTAATCTTTAGCATTATTTATAGAATAACGTACTAATACTCGCGCGGCAACATGGTAGAAATTTTATTTTTTCGTTGGCAACACTTAATTTTTTGTTGCCAGTACTAAAAATAATGTTTCTACTGTGTTGTGTGCGGAGTGAGAGATAATACCGTTTCCGTGCTTACTTGCTAGGTTGCTACGAGTGTCGGGGAGACTACTCGCCGGTGTCCACCCAGTTCGCTTCCTCAGCTATTCTGTCCATGCAGTTGCATAAAAACTGATACTGTAACAGGAAGCCATCATTTAGAATAATCATTGATAAAGTTGATTTACACTAAACGAACAGAGAACTAGAACAAGAGCATTCTAAGAGTATTCTTTCTTAATATTTTTCAGCGTTTACATTTGAAAGAACAACGAATGAATTTTTTGTCACTGTTTACACTAAACATTTTTCGTAGAACGGATAGAATGAGCATTTGCTCGTTTGGTGTAAACCACCCATTAAATGAGTGTCCTGTAATGTGTGGAAGACATAGATATATTGGTGCAACATGGTCGTGTGTGTCGTGTTTATAATTAGCTGGCTGTCCCGGCGAACTTCGTACCGCCATATTTTTCCCGTTCCCGCTGCACCTATTTTCTCATCCTTTAAACCTTCCCGGGACACCCACAAATATTTCAAGACTAAAATTAGCTAAATCGGTTCAGCCGTTCTTGAGTTATAAAATAACAACGAAAAGTGGCATTGATTTTTATATATTAGAGATAAGGTATAATACGTTGCTTAGGGCGGCAATTTTAATAAATTTGCACCATCTGATGCTTGTGGATTCGCATTGCTGATTCAAAAGATATTGTGGGATCTTACAGGGCCTCAAATGATTCAGGCTACCGCTGGATTGCGGGATTGCAATCCCCAGTCAGTACGGAAAAGTCAGAAACAGAACTATGAGAGATAGTGACATCTGGCCTTCGATTCTGCTAAAGCAAAACCACTATCATGCCACTGACACTGCAAGAAATTTCCATTTGATTGTAGCCTTTAAAGTGATGCAGTTAAAGTTTAAAATTGAATGGCTTTTTGTAGAGTGAATGAGAATAAGTTGCCGCTGAACTTACGCCTGACTGAAATTAGTGTCGTCAGTAATTTCAAATAGCATTGCAGGCGTAATTGTGCTGAGCTTCGGTCGCGTAACTTCGGCATAGTGTATTTAGACACTTAAAGTGAAGGAGTAGGTATTTGATTGTATGTATGTGTATATAGCGGTGAGTAGTGTGTAGAGGGTAGGCAGGTTACTCACGTAAGGCGTGAACAGCGCGACGTTCCTGGTCCCCTGGTCGTGTCGCACGTACGTCAGGCGCAGCGCCGCCGCGTCGTCGTCCGCTCTCCACGCGCGAACTCCGCGCCAGCCCACGTCGACGGCGGCGCCCTCTACACCTCCGCCTTCACACCATGGGGAGAGCTTCAGGCCCGACCAACCTGTACGAGTGATAACATTAGTTGTGAATCTACTTACTGACTTTAGGGACTTTGAACAAGGGTCTTTTTTTTTATATACAAAAATCCCTATTTGAACATGCAAGTTCGACGTAGCCGTCCCCACCAGAGCCAGTAGAGATGGTCATGGTGGACTCAAAACAAGGGAATTAGGAGAAATGGCCACACAGAAGAGTGTCCAGTTAACAGAATCCCCTGCTAAAAGTAATGTCGGACTCGAACCAACCATAAACGCTCGGCCATTTTAGACTATCAGTTACCGAAGATGACTACCTCGCTCTCGCCGATTGATGGTCTGAGACAGTCATAACATATCCTTCGTACACCTCAATAGACTTAGGGTCATCGAATACCCCCTAGAGTGTAAGACATGACCACGCTTACAGCGAGCTATATGTGTGCAATGCGTGCGCGATTTATTTTGTAATAATCTATGCTTGGTGTATTTGAGCTCGTCCACTGCTGTAGCACCCCTTACTATACTCAAAGACACCCAAGAAACGTGTACTACCAATGGGGAAAAATGTTATTTTTTTTAAAGAAAGCAGGTGGACATGTTCCTCTTATAAAATTATCATAGCAAATTTGTATGGACTTCTGGACATTCTAATTTTCAGACACTGACACATAGATATTGAATTTCAATTATTTAGTATTTTAAACATTTCTATCACGGGTTTCTTTTGCAGAGCAAACCGGTAGGGCGGTAGGAATCGGATTATAGGGACTTCTCGCCAATGACGTGTATATAGAGTACAATACATCTCATATCATATCATACAATCTGATTAAATTGATAAAGATAAAACGTAAAAAAATGTAAAATAGATGTTAAGTTACAATGTAAATTAACATAATAATGATGTAGATCTGGCAGCTAATAATTTTTTACTCTACGTAATGTTATGTAACTGAACTGAATGAAAAATAAACATTTTTATTTTATTTTTTACTAGCTTTCGCCCGCGGCTCCGCCCGCGTGTATGTCGTTTATCGCGACCAAACATAGCCTATGTCCTTTCTCAAGGTCTAATCTACCCCTATACCAAATTTCATCAAAATCGGTTCAGTAGTTTAGACGTGAAAGCGTAACAGACAGACAGACAGACAGACAGAGTTACTTTCGCATTTATACATTTCACATTTTAGGTCCAAGATATTATGTTCCGAACAATACATACCGACAGTGAGCGCTATCGCAGGTGTAGCCCTGCAATCAGTCCTCGCAGGCGGGAAGGCGACATGTCCGTAGCCAGGTAACGCTCTCGCCAACGCTAAATAGTCGGGGGCGCGCCGCACGTCTTGTAGCGCCTTGAGCTGGTACAGACGTGCGCCTGCGACGCACACGCCGCGGTTCACGTCCTCCACCGCCTGGAATGGTAGCATGTATAGTGGGAACTGCGATGTGTATAGTGGGGATTGCGATGTGTATAGTGGTGATTGCGATGTGTATAGTGGTGACTGCGACCTGTATAGTAAAGAGTGCGATCTGTATAGTAGGACCTCATCTGTCGAGACCACTGTCTCCTAAAATACAGGCGCAAGTCTACTTTGGGAACCAATATTAGGATCTATTATAACACTCAAGATTACATAGTTTAAGACAGCGTATACATATTATAAATTATTTTTCACGCCAATAAACTAATTATTATTACTCTCTGTATAGTAGCGCCTCCTCTCTGTATATCCTTTATGAGTAAAAACATATATGCAGAGAAGAGGTATTCCGTATGAAAGAAAGCTTGATGTTGCGAAGGTGAATGAGGTGCAGTGAGAAGTAAAATCCCACCTACTTATTAATTTTGCATCTACCGGTTAATAACAGAACAAGACGCTTCATTCGATGTTGTTACCACCTAGCATATTTTTTTTGGGAGACACTGAGGGACATGTATTGTGTCGCTCGTCGTCTGATGCTACTATATGCAATCGATTACTACTTATACGTCTTACACCTGTTTGGCCGTCTAGTATAATAATATCAGGGTAGGCTCTACACTCCCAATGATATTACACGACGGACATTACTCGGTGTTACCATATACAGGTGAAGTTGTCAAGTAAGCCTACCTGCCAAAATATGAAAGCCGCGGCGGTGGTGTCGTCGGCCACGAGCGTGACCTCTGTGCTGGGGTTGAACAGCCACTTGCGGATGGACAGGCAGCTGCTGGACGCCGTCGAGTAGTTCTGGATGTACAGCGAGTGCGGACATTCGTTCGGTTGCAATTTGCGTTCTGCAAAGTAGAGCAAAAATATTTTAAAGTTATTCTTGAAAATTGTCGAAGCGATTTAATGGATTTCTGAGTATGTACTAAAATGAACAATTTCTATAAATTTAATCTAGCTCAGGCGGGATTCGAACCTGCGATCTTTCCATTACTTTGTGTAGTTAACATACTAAATGCTTTAACATTCGTTCAATTGACATAGATATTGAAGGAATAAATAGTAAAAGTACACTGATAAACTTAAGCATTCAGTGTCACATAACAGAAAAATAAACAACAGTGTTTTAGCGAGCTCTCTTTCGAACGTTCTGGCGGGCATTCTGGTGAAAGGACATTTATCTGTGTATACCAGATATCCCAGATCCTCCCCTGGTGCTCATCAGGGGAAATAGATAAAATGATCTACATATTAAGGGTAGACCACCCGACCGACCGTGAAATGAGGCATGTGAGTTCGACGGAACGTGAATGTCCCAGATCCCCTAGGTGTTGTTACGTCCATATGCCACGGTAATTTCCATTACGTGGGCCCTGTGCTTATCTGCGACCTAAGTGGTAGGGAAATAAATACTTGCACAGCTTACCGAAATTGTATTCAACGATCTCGAACAGGTAGAAGTACTTGTGGACCGACTTGGCCAGGCCGATCTTGTCGCAGACGGCGCGGTACACGTCGTCCGCGTTGGTCGACTTGAGCACGCTCACCGTCACCACCTCCTTGTCCGGCAGGAGCACCTTCAGGTCCACCGGCGTGGGGTTGGACGAGTCGTCCGAGTCGGTGAGGAACTCTTGCACCGCGTCCGACTCGGCTATGACTCGGATTGCGCATACCTGTGGAGATTGGATGAATTGGGTCAGATAGATGAGTTATATTGCTCGGGATCTTAGACCTAAAATGTGCTCTATACACGCAGTATACGTTTTACAAAACAATTCACGCGCGCCAGAAACTTATTTGACTCGCGATTTAGGACCAAGATACGTGTCTCGAGGTAGGTATACGACATTTTAAGCTACGGAAATTATCGTACAAATTGAAAAAAAAAAAAAACAGAAAGACGACCAAATTAAATCAGATTTCATTTTTACAGTTCGCGCTTTTGATATTCAACTGCGCTTCTAACAGTTCTCCGAAGACATGTCGAATTAGTTTTTTTATCTCTTCAGTCTTTGCAAATGCTATCTGATAAATACCTAGTATACAGTCACGCTTCTTTCCCAGTAGGGTAGTCGGACACCACATGTAAGTATAATATGTAATATAAAATATTACCTTTTCTAAATACTGTTCGAGACCTCTTCTCCTCGCGTCGAGCTGTTGTTCGCTCAATGTGAACGGCCACTTGCCCGGTAGTTTCGGAAAGTTGAAACCTGGAACCGAATGGTCAAGGTCAGGATAATCTAGGGTAGCCAGAGCTCGCTGGAGAGGTTTTGCGCTATCAGTGGGAAGACCAAAGGCTTGACCTGCTTGTCTTCTAAGCTGACGGCACAGAATTTCTTTTGTTCTTATAGGGTCGACAGCACGAGTGTGACTCCCCTGGTGTTGCACTCGTCTATTGGCCACGGTAACTTTCCATCAGCAGGGCTGTGTACGTTTCTGCGACCTAAGTGGTGTAAAAAAACCAACAATTTGGCTGGCATCGAAGTAGGTTCAATGACTTTGAGAATAAGGCTTAAATGTCGATAAATGATAAATTAAAGTAGCTTGTTATCAGGCAGTGAGCATATAAATAAAATGATGGAAACCTCAGATGCCAAATCTGAACAAATTACAGATGTTTCTTGTTTTTTTTTATAATTATATAGGACACGTCAATTTGACTTTGCCTCTCCTGATGGTAAACTGAAGGCAAAGTCTCGGAAAAGAGGGTCACCATTATAGACACATACCATGTTACAATGATGGCACTCAGCTTGACGGTCTCATCAGACGCTTTTTCACGCCCCGCTTAACGAACCCGGGACTGTAGGACGAGGGAAACACGTGAACGTCTTAATGGTGCGGCAGTAGGAGTCGCCGAACCGCTTGGAATATTCTGCACCGTATGTAGGTGAAATCTGAGTCCTGCACGTGTTGTCCTATATAGGAAAGGGTTATTAAAATAAATGTAGAACTTACCCAAAAACTCTTTCCTCAACTGTTGGTGTAACGCAGCGAACTCCCTATACCGCCTGCTGCATAGATGCCTCCCCGCCATGTGCACGTTGAACGCGACGTACGACCGGCCCGTGTTCCTCTCCATGACCAGCCTGTAGTCGGGTATGGACACGGGCAGCGAGCGCTTGTCGGTGTAGTCGTACCGCTGGTAGACGGTCGCGCGGGAGTTGGCGGCGCCACCGATGACGCCGACGGGGGCGGTTCCATCATCGCACGGCTCTAGGCGTTCGGCTTCCTGCAATAGATTATTCTAACTGAATATATGGTTCCTTTATCCCGGGGGGGTTAGGGGAGAATTACCACCCACATTTCACATAACATAAACTCACGCCTATATCCCCGAAGGGGTAGGCAGAGGTGCTAGCACCCACATTTCGCCGTTTATGTTTAGGTCCCAATGTAATAGGTGGCGAGCCTATTGCCATTAACCGGGCACTTATAAACCTTGATTACCCACATTTCACGAATCATTGTAATAGGAGGTGAGTTTGTTGCCGTATTCCGGGCACTATTGTTAAATCGAGCCATGCATGTAAGGCTCAGTCTGGGCTGTATATATCTGGCTGTTGTGAAACAGCCCTATCGCTTAGTCGCCTTGTACAACACCGCATGGGAAGAGATGGGGTGGCCCAAATTCTACTCTGCCGGGAACCACGCGGCGTTAGATGTTTTCAGCGTGGTATTAGATGTTTTGTCGGACAGCATTAGAAACTCACATGAGCAGCCTCCGTGGTTGCTCATGTATGCTGATGATATTGCGCTCATGGACGCGGACAGGAGCAGATTGGTGCGACGCGTGAAAGGATGGAAAGAAGCGCTTGAGAACGGCGGTCTGAAGCTAAATGTAGCGAAGACAGAATACTTAGCGTTAAACTCCACAGATCCCACACCCGTCCGCATAGGCGATGATTTGGTCGAGCGCACGGACCAGGTTAAGTACCTGGGATCTGTACTTCATGTGACCGGTGAGATCGACCGCGACGTCAAGGCACGCATTGCTGCCGCGTGGGCCAAGTGGCGAGAAATGACTGGCGTGACCTGTGATCCTAAAATGCCAGTCAGGTTGAAGGGGCAGGTCTACAAGACGATCATTAGGCCTGTTCTCTTGTATGGTTGTGAGGCGTGGCCGCTGCTCGAGCGACACAAGCAAGAGCTGCGTGCCACGGAGATGAAAATGTTGCGGTGGATGTGCGGCGTTACGCGTAAAGATCGCGTACGGAACTCTCGCATCCGCGGCAGCCTCCATGTCCGTGACATTGCGGATAAAATGCAGGAGAGCCGCCTTCGCTGGTGCGGCCACGTCTTGCGGCAACCGCCAGGCTACGTGGGGAACAAATGCCTGGCAATGGTACCCCCGCCGGGTCCAGGTAAAAGGGGTAGGCCAAAGAAGTCCTGGCTTGACGTCGTGGAGGGTGATATGCGTGCAAATGGTCTCACTACCATGGACGCCCAAGACCGTGCGAAGTGGAGAAGGAAGAGCCGGAAGGCGGACCCTGAGCTCCGAGGTCATCTTGGCCACGGATGCAATCAGGAGAATACGTCTATATGCAGATGATGGGAACCACGCGGCGGTTCTCAATTGTCTAAATACATAATATCATTTTTGCTGTCTAATATTATTTTACTACTTGTCTCCAGAGCAACGACTCTTATGAGGCACAGGTTCGGCACCCACATGGAGTACTGCTGTCACCTTTTTACCGGAGTGCCTGCGTGCTAGCTTAACCCATTCGACTCAGTGCAAAGACGGGCGTTGAGACTCGTCGGCAATCCCATACTCGCAGGCGATGTGGAATTTGTGGCCCATAGTTCAGGGTCGGCAGCACGAGTGTAACGCCCCTGGTGTTGCATACGTCCATAGGTTACGATAAGCAGTTCCCATCAGGTGGGCCGTGTGCTTGTCTGCCACCTAAGTGATATAAAAAATGTATTATCTACAAGCTGTTGCCTGATGGAACTATGTTTGTCACTGTCAAATGTATACTGGTTTATTGCAAATCACAGGTCAAATTACCTGTGATTTGAATTAAAACACCTGTGATTACAATTTGCCATTGAAGGGCAAGTGGCGGCCTCCTTCAGGTCACAGAGTTGTTGGTTTTACTATACATGAGGAACTTGCAACTCCCTTCCTTCTTTTACCATTCGTATTCAACCTTATTACCTGTATGTGTATCATAAATGTAAAGCTAAAATAAAAAAATGATACAAAAAGAAATATCGGAAAAAGTCAAAAGGACTTCAACTCACGACCATTCCCTTTTTCCGGTCAAAATCTATAGTTACTAACTAATTTCTTTAAAATTTCATTAGGTAACTTAAAGATTTTCAACGGTTTATCACAATGGCTATTAATTTAAATATGGAGATATACGAGTTTTATTATTCAACATAGTTTATGTTGTGGTTTTCCTCATTTAGAGGATGTAAACTCATTTTCAGTATAAGGATAATTATATTGAATCACAGTAAATTGGCAGGATGCCTGTACTGGGAAATATCTTACCTATTACATATTACCCAATATCGATTTATCATACGGACAGTAGGAGTGATTTAAAAGGTTATATAACAATATAATATAATTAATTAAATGCGTTGGTGTTTAATATTGAAGAGTTTTTAAGATTGAATAATAAGAGATCTGATTCTCAGCATTCCATGGATGGTGCGTGCGGTCGCCGGGTCCATAGCGTGATACAGAGAGGAACACCGTGACGGCGACTGGGACTTGCGACCCAGATGTAGGTTTAGGGTGGCCACCGCATGATGCATCAGCGCTCAGCTCCTAGTATACCGCTATTATACAATATTTTCAATAGAACGCATTCGTGTGGCCATTATATGGATAGAAATAGATACACATTAAAAGCAATGTTCTTTAATATACACCAACACAGTTAATTATAGATTCTAATGACCAATCCACCTACAAACGACCTTTAGACAATGCCAAATTCCATTTTAGTATAAAGAAGGCCTGTTAAGGAATCATTTGCAAGCGTTAATATTGCTAGGAATATGTGACGCGCATTCACTCATTGCTACATTCTTCGCCGAGTTGGTTCATGGTGGTGTAAAATAGGGCCACCCCCTCATCTTATCTCATGGGTGGTAGGTATAGAAGGAGAAGGTGATTAAGGAATAGGGCTGTTCTCTATCCGAAATAAAGTCCATGACAAAATGCCCGCTTGAATAGGCTCGCCCCATATTATGCGAGATCGAAAATCATACTTGGCGAACCTTTGCCTACCACATCGGGGTTTTACAGGCGTTATGTTATGTGTGTTAGGAGTCCACTTAAGAACCTCGTTTCTGACTGTATGTCGTGAACAAACAAGTACTGTAAGGGGTCAGTAGGAACCTCTTTATTTGTTCTCCTGGTCACCTGTTGCTGGTTTCCTCACATTGGTTCTTTCAAAACCGAAGAGAGTCAGTCTTCATGATATTAAGACATTTATTGGATTTTTTTTATACCTACCACTTAGGTGGCAGATAAGCACACGGCCCACCTGATGGAAAGTGGTTACCGTGGCCTATGGACGTATGCAACACCAGGGGCGTCACACTCGTGCTGCCGACCCTGAAGAAACCTTCTAATGCCCTTTTTGAAGAACCCCATATTGTAGTCGCTTGGGAAAACCAGCGCGGGGAGTTCATTCCACAGCTTGAGTGTGCGAGGGATGAAGTTCCTTTCATACCGCACAGTGTGCACCGTTTCCGGTCGCAATCTGTGAGGATGAATTCCCCGCCTATGGCGAGAAGTGCGATGATAGAATGTAGCTGTGGGCATCATGTCAAAAAAATCATCTGAGCACAAACCATTGTATAGGCGGTAGTACCTACATATAAATGTTAATATCGCGGCGACTGACTCTCACTGGCTTGGATACATAAGCAAGTAGAAGTGAACCAGTGAGTCAACCAAATAGGGTCGTAAACAAAATCTGTCGCTGTACCCAAAAACGGTTGAAAATAAATGATCTTACTCTTTGTGTGACAGAGATGACGGTGAGTGTGAGGCAGTCGCCACCTGACTTGATCAGGTCCACCACCTGTCTGTGTGTCGAGCCTTCTACGTTCACGCCATTTCTGGAACAAGATACAAAAACAATGTTACTGAATGAGGAATCTACCTTCTTTGTATAATATGCGAATACCTATGACCCTAACTATGATAGGCTAAGAACTTTTCAAATGATCCTCGTATAATTTACTATGTTTTATTTGAGAGAAGCCTATTTGCAGCAATAGACTGCAATAGGTTAATTACTTAATTGATTGATTGAAGTAGTATTTCAGCCGCGTTGGTTCCCGGTGGAGTAGAATAGGTCCACCACTGCCCGTGAGTGTCGTAGAAGGCGACTAAGGGATAATACTGTTCTCCGTGCGATAATAAACATACAGATCATGATATAGTACCCACTTTACAACAATAGGCTCGCCCCCTATTACGTGGGACCGACAATTTTAATTAGAACACCTCTGCCTACCCCGTTCGGCATAGGGTTTGTAGAGAACATAATTATGAATTAATTATGTAAGTATGAAGGTGGTCCTTGTACTATGGGTACCGCTAAGTAGGTACCTCCACAATCATATGCCAACATATACAACAATATTGTTCGACCAAATCACACGGTACATAGATTAGTCACGTGTGAAACTGTTCAAATATATTCAGGTCAGGCTGCCACCATTGTCAGTATTGTCACTACATACTTCCGTTATTTGACATGATAAGCACATGTCATTAGTCATACGTATACTCACGCCGATTGGCCTCCAGGATAGGCAGATAAAAAATAAAGAAAACACTCTCTTAAAAACTTATAGCATTTAATGTCACTTCAATGCTGAACATAGGCCTCTCCCAATATGCGCCACGTTTGCTGATCCTACGCCTTTCGCATCCAGTCCGTCCCAGCCACCTTTTAATGTCACTTATAAATTATTAACTGTTGCACGCGGTTTCACTCGCTTGGATGTCATTTATCGTGATCAAACATATCCTATGTCCTTAACCGAGGTCTAATCTATCTCTGTAGGTACCAAATTCCATCAAAATAGGTTTAACGGTTTAGGAGGCAAGCGAATCCCATAACAGACATGCAGTTACTTTCGTCTTTGTAATATTAATATGGATAAGCCGATACGAAATGCTAGAATGGTATTGCATGATCTCGTCTTAATGACGTATCATAATGGATAACAATGTTATTGTGCCGTATGAGGTAAAAACTTTAAGGATAACGGTATGATTCCGTAGCCGACCGCATACGACAACTGCCAACGCTCGCAGCAGATACGCGTACTTCATTGCGGCTTCTCAATGGTCCCCTTTATCCGTATCGGAGTTTAACAAGTTATGGGTGTCGCTTTCGTATGCGGTCGGCTTCGGAATCATAATATCTTAGAACAAAATTGTTCTAAACGGGTACAAAATATACATGAAAGAATCTTTCAATTACAAGAATTGGTCCCTTCATCTTGGCGTTTATTATTCACTGTCGGGGATGTAGAAGACGTACCAAATGGAGAAGAAAAGTAGGAGAGCTCCCATCTCAATTTCGGATAAAACCGGGTCAATATAGGATGATGAAGATGATCAACAATTAATACTGCAAATTATTCAAACAATATTAGGAACCGAAATCTATATATATTAAAGCGAAGTACTACTCACTGATTAATCACGAAACCTCAGAAACTATAACACCTACAAACTTGAAACTTAGCAGGTTGGGTGAACACATCCGCTAAGAACGGATTTAAACCTAAAATTCACCGATGCATAGAAGTTGATCTAAATAGCTCGTCAAGTAGTATTACTAGGCAACCAAACTGCTTAGAACAAAAGTGTTCAGGGATGAGGCAGGAGTGGGAGAAGGGTCCGGAACATGGATAAGGTTTAGATATTCACCCAGCATTCGCTAGAGAGTCCTCTGTCTCCAGATCATACACCTCGAACCCGGCACAATAATAGTAACAATATCGAAAGCTTCCCACGCCACCTCTTTTGACTTCTGACATCTTGATGCAATGAGGAACATCGACACAAAATTCACAATAATATTTGCCTCTATTAAGCTTGGCACACTTTGTTCACTGAATAAAAAAGTTTGAAAAAAGTTCAATTTTTGTCCGAAATTGTTCACCGAGGAATTTAAACTCCTCGGTGAAAAAATTGTTCTAAATTCAAAAGATCGTCTCGTACAAAAGACGAGACCAAATCAGACTGCAGCTTCGTACAAACTAGATATAGAAGTTACACGCGCGTATCGAAACACTAACAAGCCGCTAATGAGTATCAATTAGATAATGTTTGACAATAAACATTGACACATGAATTGCGCCGTTCGGTACTGGGTCACGCTGGTTGCTGATAACGGATTAGATGCAGTTGTGACCTCCACTGTGATGAAGTGCGTGTTCCCACTGAACACATGCGTACCTAATGTTTTCAATGTATGCTAGAACTTTCGTGCCTGAACTTGTTCTGAATAGCCGAAGCCGAACCCTTTGAATTCCCCGCACACTTCAACTGTGGAATGAACTCCCTGCAGCGATTTTTCCAAGCGACTACAGTATGAAGTTCTTCAAGAAGGGCATTAGAAGGTTCTTACGGGATCGGCAGCTCGATCGTAACGCCCTTGGTGTTTCCTACGGCCACGATAACCACTTTCCATTAGGTGGACCGTGTGCTTGTTTGCCACCTAAGTTTACAAAAAAAGTGCTACCCGGATAGACGCTCGGATGATGATGAATTATGTAAATTGTAATTATTGTACCCACGTGCTACTGCTGTATGTAGCTCGCAAGTTGCAAGTTATGGAATAAACTGCATAGACTATATACATTTATTAACCCACTTCAAAAAGGAGGAGGTTCTCAATTCGATCCCTGTTTTTTTTTACAGAATATTTGCTCAGTGAAAACATTCTCTAAAGAAGATTATGAGGAACACAATCAGATTTGATTTATTTGATACGCAAACCAGTGACTTATTGCATCAGTCTTATTTCCTGGTAACCTTTCAGTATAGGCTCAGGAACTAATTTACGATCAAGAGATGACTTTCAAATGCCTCACAAGATGATGGAACTTTCCGAAAACCACTTATTGAGACTATCTTCCGCCGATATCGTAAAATCCAATTAAGAAAAATCAAGCGAATTATGATCTTAAATGGCCTGCTGTTATTTTTATAGTTCGTAGTATTATGATAGATAGTACTAGAAAGTTTTATTGCATGCCTTTATGATATTGTTATGTCATACAATGTACCACCTTCCAGTACCTGAATAACTGGCAAGTCTTTGGGCTTGCAAGATTTCAGACATTGCGATGTCTTAGCGAATTTCTAAGCTGTTTGACTCGCCTACAATTTTTTTACCGATTTCGAACTTGTCATTTACCGAATCCAATAAAACTTTTGCACGCCTTTTCATAGCGATCCTACAAAAACTGCCACGGTAAGAAGAGGAATGTCTTAAACAAAAATTATATAAACGCATCACAAGTTCCGCATTCAATGCGCCCACATCACTGCGAGTGTCAAATTCCTTGCCCTGTTGATAAGGAACAAATAGGTTATTGGATTTATTGATGCAGTCATAATCTATATTGTCCGTAAATGGTATTACCCCACCCCTATATGTAAACTGGCACCAGACGGCACCGACTGCATGCATGAGACTGTGATAAGGGCAATGGATGACTGATGAGTAGTTGAATTTATATTGGCACTGACACAGTTTCGGAAATGTGGAGTACCTAGGTATTACTAAGTTCTACGTGGAGACATAGATAAAATCATTAATCGTAACTTTTTTTATTGATGTGATCTATAGCCATGTTCATGCTAACTGATCTTAACGTTCATTTGTGTTCCTTTGTGATCAGAAAATGAAAACTGATAATTGATATAGTTTTTCATGATGGATGGCAATTCAAAAGTATTGGCTCCCACAGAGACTTCAATTGTAGTCCTTTATGTAATGGTATACGCAGAGGGCGCGGGTTCGGTTCCCGCTCAGTGTAAATATTTATATGTCTGTTTGCATTGGTCTGGGTGTTTCTGTGCCTCGGAGAGCACGTTATGCCGTCAGTCCCGGTTGCCATACGAACATCTATAGCAGTCATTGCGGGTAGTTGGAGCCCTCGAATAGTCAGAGTAGTTTAACTACAGTACCCCTAGGACGAAAAACTATCGTAATCGTATCGTAAACGTAACGAGAGCATGGAATATTGCGATTGGAAGGCTTCACCCGCACACACGCTCACAGTATGCAGGCGGCCAATCGCAATGCTCCGTGCTCTCGTAACGTTTACGATACGATTACGGCAGTTGTTCATGCTCACCCCTGATGGCATTCGTTTCACGGAAAATATCGAAGTTCAGCTGCATCACAGTTAAACTGGAAAGCCAACCCCAACCGAGTTGGGAAAAGTTTCGGAGAATGATGAGTGGTCTACTCAAGAGACCTATGGCATGGATAATACTTCACACTTGAAATAAAGTTCTTAAACGTATTCGAGACATTATGTCCAATCGGAAGCAATGCGTAAGTAGTATCGCCTCCGTAGTATCATAGTAAAAGAACGATCTATTTATTCTGTGGTAGTACAGAAGTATTGAATTTCTTATAATAACATTACTATCGCTTACAGATAAGTTGATCAGCAGCGCCGTTTATTTTGATAGTAAACAAGAAATCACATATCTGTTTCGTGCTCTATAAAGCACTTTCACATACCTAATGCGTTTTGGTTGCGGCACAGCAGCGTTGCTAGCGGAACCCTTCACATTACAGCAACAGTAGCGAGTCTGACGTGTAGTCCATTGAAGTGTTACTTATTTTTAGGCTTGACGAGCAAGATTTACAGAACGTATTTTTATGAACATGCTTTGTATTAAAAAATTTATGAAAATAAAAATGCGTTTTGTGACTTTTGCTCGTCAAGCCTTCAATGGACTACACGTCAAACTCGTGACTGTTGCTGTAATGTGAAGGGTTCCACTCGCAGCGTTGCTGGAATGTAAAGTTAAATTTAAGGGGTTGAGTAGGTAAAGCAAACTTATCTGACTTTTGCAACCCCAAATGTAATTTTTCAATGGACTAGTTAGGATTTTGTTCATTCCGAAATGACTCAAACATGCTTACGGCGTACATCTTTTGCAACATACTACATAATATATGCGCTTACAATACTAGTCTCGCAGACTAATAGCATCTGACAAAGCAGTGATGGCATTCTACTAAATGACGGTTCTAAACTAAGTGATATCAGTTCTACCCTAAACAGTAATCTGGTCGCGCGACTAAACCGTCTGTATGTGAAAGTGCTCTTATTGATACAAATACCATTTTATCAGTTATGTCGTAACATATGTTCAAAAGATTATTGCTGATCATTAAATTGTTTCATGGACGACATTTTATATTTTAATTAGTAAAGGCAGTAACAATATTTATGCACGAATAAGAAAGCGGCCACCGGGATCCAAAGTGCAAGCTTTTGATGTACTTACATACATGCATATACTTACTGTAAATACCTGAAAGTGTAGGCAAACGTGTATTAACACCCATATTTCGCCAATTGTGATTTCGGTCCCACGTAATAGGGGGCGAGCTTATTGCCGACCAACGGGCACTTATTCATGGACTGTATGTTTACTGACGGATGGAGAATAGCCCTATCCCTTAGTCGCCTTCTACGACAGCCACAGGAAGAGATGGGGTGGCGCTATTCTACTCCACCAAGACCAACAAGGCTTTTAATGTAACCATGGGATGGGATGTGCGTGTGCATCACGACTATCACGAGCCTCCTGCAAATTGGCATGTGTTCAGCTACTTATGACGCTGACGGTACGTGTAGGCCACAGTTACAGCTACAGCACAGCACGTTAATAACTCGTGTAATTTGTCGTTTTCTAATTATGAATTTAGTACCTTTAAAATTTCAAGGAAAACATTGAAATCGCTCGCATAATCAACGCTTCCGTTGCATTCAAAAGTTTATTTTCTGATTTTATTTTATATACACATGTTTCTATCTAATGCAATTTATATTTAGACCAAGGTTATCTTAGCCACCTCTACTTGCTTGGATAGTACCTACTCTTAACTTATGTATCCAGCCCTAATTCGCAAAACTTCAGAACAACTAGATCGATTTGGGCGATTTCTTCTTTGTTATATGATTATGTATTGCTGAATTGTTAGGCCAAGATTTACATACAAAGGAAAATTTTGTAAAAACCACGGTCTCGGTGATGACTGGTTAGAACTGCTCGTAGAAATACATTTTGCTTTGTATGTTTGTTCTCTATTCATTCTTATATCATTCATTTGAATGCACTAAAACTGCGGGCAGAAGTTGTGAAGCTAAGGTAAAAAGAATAAGTAACAGACGTTGCAGTTTCATTTTATTATCTTCTTCATCCGAGCACCAATGCAACCGGGGCATCCAAAGCTTGCTCTATGGAAGCCATGATCTACTATCGATATCTTACTACTCTTTTCAAGAATTTGGTTATCTAAGCTTTTATAGGAGTCTCACAAGTCCTACACCCACCCTTGCGACCGCCTCCCTTAAATTAGGACATACTACTAATTATTACCAATGTCGACCGGTACTTAAGACATTTATGACTTTACTACATATACATACTACTAATTCGTTCCAAACATCTTCCCAACTATATAAATGTCGAATATGAGTGATATTGAATATTCAGTAACTGGATAGCGAACGTCAGACCCTCGTCTTCTTGAATACGGTAGGAAAGGAGCATTATTACGTGGTTGCTTTATAAAAGGTTACATCGATTACCTATCTACTTATTTGTGTGTCTATATTACTAGGTCTTGTCCGCGGCTCCGTTCGCGTCACATGCCGACCAGCGACCCAATGCCCACGACTTATAGCCGCGTGGTTCCCGGCAGAGTAGAATTTTGGCTACCCCATCTCTTCTCATGCGGTGTCGTACAAGGCTACTAAGGGATAGGGCTGTAGGACATCAGACAGAAATATACAGTCCAGAGTCAAGCTCCAATGCATGGCTCGAGTCAAGAATAGTGCCCGGAATACGGCAATTCTCACCCTCTATTACGTAGGACCGAATACAATTATTGGTGAAATGTGGGTGTCATTTCACCTCTGCATAACTTTCCGGGGATAAAAGCGTGACTATATGTATGTATGTATGCCCACGGCCTACAGGAATCTATAATAATCTATCTCTTGCCAAATTCATCTAGATCCGTTCAGTTGTTCTGACGTGAGTGAATAACAAACATTCATAATATCCATCCGATGCCAGAGCCAACAATGCTACTAAACTTGCAAATAAGTAGCCATTCGTATACACATTTTAATTTAGCATAACAACGAATTTTTTATTATACTTTACGCGGCTCTATCGTTGAAACTCTCCAATCAAAACGACTGCGTTCTTTTTTCTTCTTTTTTATATGCAGCCTGTCAATTGACTACACCGTGCTGGCTGGTAAGAAGCCAGAGTGAAATCCAGATGATAAGGTCCACTACTCCAGATGTTGACAACCCCAAAATGTTCCATATCTTGCGCTCAGGAGTATTAAGCTCGGGTTCTTTAGCCGAAACACATCTGACAAAGCAGCGGCCTAGTCAGATGTGTTTCGGCTGAAGAACCCGAGATCGTACGTAATACTTAAGACCGGATATGTTGTTATTAGAGTTTTCGGGATATTTACCTACCATAATTATATTGTTTTGAATATGCCATTGAAGTGCCTTGAAAACCTATATTCCTCCGCGATCATGTATAGCGCTTGCAACAGTCTCGAAACATCTGATACTCAAAACAATACATGGAAAATATCCCGAAAACTCTAATAGTGAGTGATTGTATCATAAATTACGCAATAGAAAATTTAACAATGAGAAAGACACTCACCTTGAAACGGCACAAAACTTCTTCTGCAGCAATGGCTCACACAAACAATGCATGTTGTTAAACATTCTTTTTCAAATCATCCAACGGATTCCTACGTCAGTATCCTACGTACAATCACATAACACTGCATCCTCACGAATGGAGACAAAAAACTTACGTAATACCTATTTGGTTAAAACCAGGCTCGTTTTTTTTCGTGATATAAATATACAAATATACTGGTTTTGGATGTGGAATGTGAGTTCTGAAATGTATCCTTATAGGTATGAAGATGTAAGTATACAAGGCAGTAATATCGATAAGGAAATAATGAGAAACAAAGTCAGAATACTGGCGATCATTGATGAAAAAGCGCTACTCAACTCAACTAACACACAACTATCATAAGAATCAACGAGATATTTACCATGTTTATTGTTTACCTGTGCTGTGTTTGAGAGTAGTATGAGAGGTTGAGTCTTGTATAAATGACCATGTCAATCATCAACTAACACAGATTACTTAAACGGTTTTGTGAAGAACAGTCGAAGATGCACAAAAATGTTTTGATAGAATGTACCCAAACTCGAAGAGAGAACAATATCGGGACATAGAATGAGAACAACGATGTAGGTATTATTCAAAGCATCCTAGCACAACTAACATCAGAAATAGCTAAGGGACCTAAGTCGGATAGCCAAGGAGCAGTAAAGTATGATTAGGGGCACAATTAATAGACATGGAATTGCCATTAGAAATAAAGACCTCTAAATATATCATGATAAGGACAAAAAACAGAATATCAAAATAAAATATCTTCCAATGAAAAAACCCGCATTCTAGTCGGAATATCCTCTTAGCGAAAACAGATTACCTATCTCTAGTCTAGAACATTCGAAAGGTGTTTGCGAAACTCTCCGAGCCAGTTAGTGTGGGCGAAACTCGATAAAACCGATACTAAAATGTCATAGGGATTGCTGTAAGTGAGACCACTTTCACGTGACACTGAAATATAGCACTTTCGTTTGACGGTAATGTTTTTGCGTTATTCCGTTTTATTACGAAAACGTTTTTATTGGATAATTTTTGACGTAATGAATAGTGATGTTCTTAACTTTCAGTTTTAGGAATTACAACGTGGTTCTCGGGGAAATGAATACAATGCCCCTTCAGACGAGTGATCATCTCTTTCCGTAACGTGGTATATTAAAGTATAGGTCATCGGAAAGGGGGTCAATAGAAGTCAAGGAACGAATAGAAATTCTGAATTTGAATTATGTAGGAGCCTTCGTGTTATTCCAGACTGCAATCTATCCCTGTGTCAAATTTCAGTCAGATTCCTTCAGTCGTTTGAGCGCGATTGCGTAACGAACATCCAAATATCTTGATAAACTTTCTTATTTATAATATTAGTAGAATTCTGATGACCATACTGTCTGTTCACCCCTTTTTACAGTTTCGAGATATGTCATAGACGTAGGTAATGAAATTATAAGTGTTCAAGTATTTGAATATTCTGTTATCTTCAGTGGTTTCATAAAATTCACTGAAAACTGTTAGCTATCAAATGTCCGCGAATCACTCGTCCATGACCGCCGTCGGTGCACTTCGATTGGAACGTGCCTGATAAACAAAAAAATAAACAAGTATTATTTAGTTAGTCACCGGACTTTAAACATACCTACAGATAGTCGCACTTGTACCTTCCTAGGCAGAGGCGTAAAACTATCCCATGTTTGGAAACTGATTACGTAATAGAGGGTAGATAGGTATGTATGACCCAGGTATATCCCCTTGCATTGCACACATACGGGAAAGTGGGGAGACCCTAGCTGTAGGCCTGTACGCTTTTAATCTTGCAATGCATACAAAATGTTAATAGGCTAATCAGACTAGCCAGTAAATTCCTTCAAAAGGTGTCAGAAATATAATTTCAGCCACATTAGACTCACCATATTTTGATGATATAGACGTTGAGTTTAATACCGCTCAGGTTTCAGAATTTGAACTGAATTCGCGGATTTCTTAACAACACGTCGCACAGAAATCATACTTAGGTCCTCAGAACGCAGGCATACGTATGTGCAGAATTATTAACTACATTTCTACGGACAGTGATATTTTCAAGGCCAGACACTGCCTTTTACGATGTCCAATGAATGTGTGCAATTCGATTCAAAACTATTAATAGGGAAACCAGATTCGAGATCATTGATTGAGATAAGAAGACCTCACGTGCATTAAATAGCAGAAAACAGAGCGTGTGATTTTTGCATATATCATTGATGTTGCGCTAGTGGAAAATGTGGGAATGCTCTTCACAAACAGAATCGTTTATATCGCAACGCTACACGATTTAGGTGACAGACAAGCACACAGCCCACCTGATGGTGCGCGGTTGCAGTGGCTTATGGACGAGTGTAACACCAGGGGAGTCATCATACTCGTGCAGGCGTGCAGCCAACCTTGTTAGCGCAGAAGATAAGCAGGACAAGCTTTTGGTCTCCCCACTGAAATCACAAAACCTCTCCAGTGAGCTCTGGCTACCTTACTCACCGCCTCGGTACCACTTAGGTGGCAGATATTAAGTTAAGCGGGCCACCTGATGGTGCGTGGTTACCGTACCCTATGGCCGTATGCAACACCAGGGGCTTTACACTCGTGCTGCCGACTATAGCTAAGATTCGATAGGTTCCTGGGGTCCTACCACGACTTCTGGGGTAAAGTCAACCTCACCTGAAAGCCGGTGCACCGACTGATTGACATAGGAGCCGGAAGCCGTTGGGGGTTTGCTCCCATGGCTTTTTGGTAGATATGTAATATATTTTTCATCCCACCATCTCGGAAAGAGTACTTTTTTTCTTCGATATCTGAGTGTAAAAGTCGCTTTTATCCTCTAGAGTGGAAAGTAAATTTGAATTTAGAACATCGTGTGTACTAGGTTTGTGAACTCAAAACATCATTAAACCTATTTACTTCTACCTCTATGGTGCCGATTTATCATACAACTTTTTTTTAATTTATGAAAAACTCAACTCGGAACCTCCTTGGTGTACCTACTTTTTTTTTTAAATTTGCTTTGCGCGCATAATTTTTTTTTTCACGTCCTATGGTTGAACATTGTTGTTGAATTTTATTTGTTGATATTTTATTATTAGTATTATTACACATAATTATTATACAGCCTCCGTGGCGTAGTGGTAGTGAACGTGGCCGCAACGCAGGAGGCGCGGGTCCGATCCCCGCTCAGTGCAAATATTTGTATGCATAAAAAGTTCAACAACAACGGTCTAGCTGCAATGCTTCGATATCGCCTAATGTCACCATTGGGTTGTGGAGGTCACATGGCAGTCGCTTTACGAAAAATATCGAGGTCCAGCCAAATCCGCAGTTAAGACTGGTAAAGCGGACCCCGAACTCCGAGGTGAGAGCTTCGAATGCGACTGGGAATTAACGCTAGGAAGAAGAAGCATTTCATTATTTCCTCGCTGAGGTGGGATGAAAAGTTACGTGTTGCACTCGAGTGCAAAGATTTTACACCTTGTGCTCTTTTGATTCCCTCGCTAACGCTCAAGATTCTAATTTATGAATCACTCGCTATGCTCGTGATTCAAATTTAGAATCTTTCGCTTGCTCGGTCATCAAAACTGAGCACGCGGTTAAAAAGCAACTTTGCACTCTTGTATAACAAATAACTAATGTTTTCGGACATACCTACTGGGTATTTAGTAGTTTTAATTTTTAATCTTACTTGAAAAGTCACCTTTATTCATGAAAAAGAAATAAAGTATGCTATGCTACTAAAGTATGTTTATCTTCTAGTTTTTGTTATGAAGTCAATAGTCGAAAAATTCAATGTCAATAAGACAAAAAGATTATATAAATACATACAGTAAATTCAATTTTTTTTGCGAAAATATAAGGTAATTATTGAATCAAATTAGTACATACATACATATACTCACGCCTGTAAATCCCCGAAGGGGTAGGCAGAGGTGTATTAACACCCACCTTTCGCCAACTGTGATTTTCGGTCCCACGTAATAGAGGGCGAGCCTATTACCGTCTAGCGGGCACTTTGTCATGGGCTGTATGTTTACTTTCGGATGGAGAACAGCCCTATCCCTTAGTCTTTTACGACACCCACAGGAAGAGAAGGGGTTGCCCTATTCTATTCCACCGGGAATCAACACTTGTAAGACCACAAACCTGTCACTCTACAAACGAAAGGCACAGACAAACAGAAACACAAAACTTCCCTAACCAAACACACTTAACTCACAATGTGTACAAAGAGACGACGCAATCACCAATCACAACATAATATTGACTAAACGACAATGTTTTTGAGTTGAACACTAACAATCGAGTAATCGGAGAAAGTGTCCGGCCACCACAGAATGAACTATTGAGCACTTATGTTGCAATTGCTGTGTTCAACACTAATAGATAATAAGTTTCGCAATTATGATACTGTTAAGTAAATAATAGAGAGAGAGAGAGAGAAGGAAAATTCGAAATAAAACCCTGTACCAACCCGTCTGGCTAGCGTGGAAACAGTAGGCCAAAGCCTCCCAACATTAGGAGATGTGATCCAGCGGTGGACTGCGATGGGCTGATTGATTAAGTAAATAACTCAGACTAGAAGAATCTGAGGTAAATAATAGTAGGTACTTAATAAATAATATTTTAGTTTAGGATATGTTACATAATGTCATCTAGACTCAAATTAAGCACAGTGCTCGTTCTTGAAGGCGGATAAACATATTTAAATTCTTTTTGTGTACCTACTAAAGTTTTACATATCTATAATGGGCGCTCGGGATCCTGCCTTTTCGCCGAAAATTGTTTGGCCGATTATCACTTGCCAACCAACGTTTCGCCTATTTTTCACTTTGACGACTAACGATTGTCAAATTTTTGTATGACAACGTTTCATTTGGTAGAATTATTGTTAAGCTGATTATTGTAATGACAAAAAACGTTTGGGGAATTTATCTTTTGTCAAATTATTTATTAGGCCAGACAACTTTTAGACGAATCGACTATAGTGCGCCCCGAGTTGGATAGGTTAGGTTAGAAGGCTAACGCGGGAGCGGAGCTCCCGCTTTAGCCAGGCATTTATCTTTTGTCAAATTATTTATTAGGCCAGACAACTTTTAGACGAATCGACTATAGTGCGCCCCGAGTTGGATAGGTTAGGTTAGAAGGCTAACGCGGGAGCGGAGCGGAGCGGAGCTCCCGCTTTAGCCTTCGTGGTTATTTTTTTATAACCATCCATAAATAGTGGCTTACTTAGTATTTTTGTACGCCACATTCAGTAATTTTGACAACAACTACATGAATATTACGCTAACTAAAACATTCGCTACTTGAAAGTTGGCATTTTGAAAAGTGTCATTCTGAAAGGAAGACCAAACGTAAAATTGGCAACTGTGAGGTTGGGTAATAAAAACAAAATTATATCACAAGTTGGCAAATGATTATTCTGCGAAATAAAATTCTGCGAAACGTTAGTTGGCAAGTGATAATCGGCCAAACAATTTTCGGCGAAAAGGCAGAGATCCATCTATAATATTAGGTAACCAGACTAGTGCAAATAGTTTTTTCATCCCACCATCTCGGAAAGACTATTTTTGCTCTTCGATAACTGAGCGTAAAAGTCGTTTTTATCCTCTAGAGAGGTAAAGTAAATTTGAATTTAGAACATCGTGTGTACTAGGTTTGTGGACTCAAAACATCATTAAACCTATTTACTTCTACCTCTATGGTGCCGAATTTATCATACAACTTTTTTTTAATTCATGAAAAACTCAGACTCGTAACCTCCTTGGTGTACTTTTTTTTTAATTTGCTTTGCGCGCATCAATTTTTTTCACGTCATATTGTTGAGATTGTTGTTGAATTTTTATTTTGTTGTATTTTATTACTAGTATTAATACACATATTATACAGCCTCCATGGCGTAGTGGTATTGAACGCGGCCGCTACGCAGGAGGCACGGGTTCGATCCCCGCTCAGTGCAAATATTTTTTATGCATGAAAATGGGTATTTGCATTGGTCTGGTCGTGCCTTGGAGAGCACGTTAAGCCGTCGGTCACGGATGCCATACGAACATCTATGGCAGTCGTTACGGGTAGTTGGAGCCCTAAAAAGTTCAACAACAACGGTCTGGCTGCAATGCTTCGATATCGCCTAATGTCATCATTGGGTTGTGGAGGTCAGATGGCAGTCGCTTCACGGCAAATATCGAGGTCCAGCCAAATCCGCAGTTAAGACTGGTAAAGCGGACCCCGGACTCTGAGGTGAAAGCTTCGGATGCTGACTGGGAATTAACGCTAGGAAGGAGAAGCATTTCATTATTTCCTCGCTGAAGTGGGATGAAAAGTTACGTGTTGCACTCGAGTGCAAAGATTTTTCACCTTGTGCTCTTTTGATTCCCTCGCTAATGCTCAAGATTCTAATTTGTGAATCACTCGCTATGCTCGTGATTCAAATTTAGAATCTTTCGCTTGCTCGGTCATCAAAAATGAGCACGCGGTTAAAAAGCAACTTTGCACTCTTGTATAACAAATAACTATTATTATTTGTTAAGTATTTTGACGTATGTTACTGGTAATATGGCTGGCAAGATCTATTCCAATATTTGTATAAATGATATATTTTTGCTCCTTTCTTCACAATAAAAAACGATCTTTCAAAAACGATCACGATATCAATGAAAATTGTGTTACGATACGAGCATACCTTTTTTGACATTATGTAGATTGAGATATCAAGACTGAATTATGAACAGATTTCTATTTGGAGAATTGGCCCTCTGGTGTCTGTCCCATCTTCTAAGATAATCAATCCATATAATTCGTTCAAAATTATCAACCACTTCTAGAAATGTGTAATTATGAGGGGGTGAAAAGTGGCTAGAAATGGTTTGTGTAATATTAGGAACATTACACGGTACCGCTCGCCTTCTGTTTGCTTGGCTTGTGTGCATAGATTCTCACACGTCATCACATCACCATTCTTTGTCAAAAGGATTATAATTTGACCGTCAGACCTCAGACTAAAAGATTTTCTATTGTCTGAGTCGTCAGCCTGTAAATATATGGGACGGTTATATCACCTGCGTCGCCTCTCACGATATCCATGATCAGTGAGTGAAACAGCAGCTATTCTTAGCTATGTATATCACCTGGTTATTTTTAGATTTGTATATCATCTGTTTAGTATTCCAGTATAGTAGTAAAATTCAAATAAGGGTAATAAATTATAATCAATTGGAAAAAGCGAAATCAATTCTCGGGCGGGACTCGAACCCGCGATCTTTCCCTTACAGGGGGAACGCTCTGACCACTGAGCCACCGAGCTTCGCCCGAGAGTGATCCAATTTTTCCAATACATCCATCTTACGGCGATGGTAGGAGTAATCTACCGATCTTCGTACGAACTATCGGAATCAATGAATGATGTTGCAATCATTTTTAAACATTGATTTTTGATAATGTTAAAAGCAACATCATTCATTGATTCCGATAGTTCGTACGAATATCGGTAGATTACTCCTACCATCGCCGTAAGATAGATGTATTGGAAAAATTGGATCACTCTCGGGCGAAGCTCGGTGGCTCAGTGGTCAGAGCGTTCCCCCTGTAAGGGAAAGATCGCGGGTTCGAGTCCCGCCCGAGAATTGATTTCGCTTTTTCCAATTTATTATAATTTGTTTAGTTTAGCAAACTAATTGCTTTAAAATTATCTCAAGGGTAATAAATGTACTGATTAACTATAAATTACAGGATCATCCCAGTGATTGCTAGATGATACATGTTACAGGCTATCTCGTTCGACTAGTCTCTGGCGCGGGGACTCTGCAACACCAAGGGAGACTCATGCTGCAGACCCTGTAAGAACAAAGAGATTCTGTGCCATCAATGCTAAAGATAAGCAGGACAAGCCTTTGGTCTTCTCACTGACAGCACAAAACCTCTCCAGTGAGCTCTGGGTACCCTATACACCGTCGGGAACACAACACGAGGTTATATTATAGCCGCGGTATTCTGAATATGTATGCTAAATGCAGCTATAAATTACAGGATCATCACAATGATGATGGTTGATGTTACAGGCTATCTCGTTCGACAAGTCTCTGGCGCAGGATTACCTGTCGACGTCGAGAAAACAAGTGAAGCTAAACCAAATCACAGAAAGGTCTTTACTTTACCTTTCTGTTGAGTGAATCCAGGGCTCCTAAGTGCGAGCTATGTCATTTAGGGAAATTGCTAATACGAGCTGATACGTATGAATGCTTGAACTTGCAACAGAGCTTACCATTAAACTCGCTCTATGAACTATGCGTATGAAGTATGGACCAATGTAGGTATTACCAAGTCGTGTCGACTAAAATCTAGCAAACAAAACTGGTTATAGCATAAAATTAATGGACGTGACGTCAAAACGTTACAAAAAATTAACTAAGTAAACATTGGCTCAGAAATTAGTCAGGCTATTGATTTGAAATGTAGACTGGAAAAAATTGTGTTTGGCAGTACAAATAATGCTCGAATCACAGAGTAGACTAGATAGGTATAGTACAGCGTGTATTGCACGGGACTAAAATGTGCTCTATACACGTTTCTCGCATGTCTTTTGAGGATAGCACGCGGTGCTACTGCGGCGGACGACCTCAAATTCACCGAGCATAGATTATTACAAAACAATCTGCTCGCACCAGGGCCTCGTTTGTTTCGAGAATTAGGTTCAAGATACGTGTCCCGAGGTATAAATGAAATAACACAAAGGAGAGTGCCATTTTTTCGTCATCTACGGTGGCGTCACACGGGCTATTAAGTGATAATGTTCATCGTAAACCGAATCGTTACTCTCGCATAATGTGGCATTTATAAGGTATTCTCTTTATTCTCATTATTCTCGACCGTGAAGGTTGAACGTATTTCACTTATACACTGCACTGGTTCACTTATTACTTAGTACCGCAAGTCTTTCGTCCCACTCCCATCCCACCACGTTAGGACGAAAGGCTTGCGGTAGGTATCTAGCCTGAAACACATCTGTGTTTCGAATTTGCACTGGCTCATATACACAATCTCGAAGACATTAGTCGGTCGCTCAACCTCTTTACATAAAGCAATGGTAATGAGTTTTTGTTTTGAGTCAAGAAGCATTTGCAAACAGGAAAGCGGTAAATTCTATTCTTCTGGAATCGTTTCATTAGTAAAGATAAACAGTGACGAGATTGGTTATCATTGTTTTTAACGATCACGGGTCCGAGTCGGTATATAACAGTATCCCATTGAAAAATATTCAAATTCGTAACAAACGTTTTGAGAGAACGAAGCATTGCGATTGGCAGGCTTCACATACACACAGGATCACAGTAGATAGGCGGCCAATCACAGTGCTCAATTCTCTCGATACCTTAACGGTACAAATTCGAATATTTTTTTTGTTTTCAGGGTACTGATCTGTGGCAGTAGGTATTCGTAGTCCACCTTGGTCTATCATGGTTTGCATCATTATCTATTCCACCCATGCAGATATACCACGGGTCTGCGTTAGTTCTCTTCGATTGTCCAAGTGTACCACGGGCATAGCATTCTCCAATTTTGTGACCATGGGTCTACATCAATGACCAGTCCAAGCAGATGATGTTTATAAGGTGGACCACGGATAGCGAATGATTCCAACAATAACACCAGATTTACATTGCTCTTTAAGTATAACAAATGATACAATACTGATATTCCCCTAACATGACAATAAAACTGCTAAAGATTTCAGACATCTGCTTTTTTACTTCAATGTGAAATAAATACTGCCAATTCAAGCACTTGAACAAAGAAATCTAGGCATTCACGAGTGGTGGGCGTAATTGGAACGTTGATAATGCAACAAAAAATTCTTACAACGCGTCATTGTGCAACCGCAGCACCAGCTATTCATACGATCTGTATTGTGCAAGGTGCATTTATAATATGCAGTGCCTTTTGTTAGCATTTAATAGCTTTATTTCTTGGCTGGTAAACAAACAATATCTTTTGCGCTGACGGTACAGAATCTCTCTGTTCTTACACGTTCGGCAGTACGAGCGTGATTCCTCTGGTGTTGCGCATTCGTCCATAGGTCACGGTAACTAATTACCGTCAGGTGGGACTCGTGATTGTCTGCGACCTAAGCAATGGCCCACATTGGGAGAGGTCTATGTCCAGCAGTGGACTGCATAGGCTGATTGATTGAAATAATCAGCAGTATTCATGGAGAAGTTACCTACTCTGGAGTAACCCAAAGAGTGGTAGGTTCAGTGATCGAATAAAAAATAAGATTCTATGAGTCAATGACCCACGCTTGCGCAAGGGTCAAAGTTCTTCGTACAAAGGTCACAGGTATTGACCACAGCATAGCAGATACCATCCTTGTGAGTTACAATTTTGTTGCTGGTTTCAAATTGCGAAGAATAAATCAACCGGATACGGATGTCATAATTATCATTATCTATGTTATGTATCATTATTTTGATGTCGCGGTAAAATGTTTTTACTGATTTTTTGTAACTAATATTATAAATACGGGAGCTTGTTACTCAATCAGAAGCTAAAATGGCTGTTTAGGATACTGATAGATTGTGTACAGTCAGCGAAGGGTCAAAATTTTCAGAAGAAAAGCCAGTGGAAAAAATCTTACTTCGTAAAGAATTACCATGGTAATTTTGTATGAAATTGTCTCAAATTTTAAATACTGAATTTCAGATGCATCCAGTTTTAGACAAAGCAATTAAGTTGCATTTAAGCATCTCTACCACAGCTGTCCTTCGAGGAATCTCTCAACACTGATACCAAGTTTTTTTTTATACCACTTAGGTGGCAGACAAGCACACGGCCCACCTGATGGGAAGTGGTTACCGTGGCCTATGAACGTAGCAACACCAGACGCGTCACACTCGCGCTGCCGACCGTGAAGAAATCTTCTAATGCCCTTCTTGAAGAACCCCATATCGTAGTCGCTTGGGAAAACCACCGCAGGGAGTTTATTCCATAGCATATTCCATTTTAACCATTGAGTGTCCGTGGAATGAAGTTTGTGTGACGAATGATCGTCCGAAATAAAGGTGTGTACCAAATCTCAGAACAATAAGTCAGATCTGATTCTGACTGTACTAGGATTTGCAAGTTACGATTATAATAGCGGTAAAAGATTCCTGTGGGAAAATTTTTATTTTTCATTGAAATGTTTGGAATTTATAAATAGAAGGCGCTATCCAATTTTACAGCGGGTAAACCACAGACTCAACATAAAAACGATTGTTTGGCTCAAAGTACAACACAGTTATTTAACTATGCTTATAAATAAGTATGTTTGTAGTTTATAATAACTTAATTCACAACAGCTGTATTTGTACATTATGTAATTTTCTATTATACGTCCAATCAAGGCTATGTTGGCGTTGATATGAATAATTCCTATGGACGTAAATCGGAATGTTCGGTAACAACATTATTCTCTTAAAGGTACGATACCGTAGCCGACCGCATACGACAACTACAGACTCATGCAGCAGATACAGCGTACCCATTACTTGTCAAACTCCAACACAAATAGAAGTGACCATTGAGAAGCCGCAATGAATTACGCGCACGTGCTGCGTGGGTCGGCAGTTGTTGTATGCCGTCGGCTTCGGAATCTTACCTTAACAGCCAGTTGTAGGTTTTAGTGTTCCTTTTCAGGAGCCCTAGGGTCTTGCCTACCAATATTTTAGAGTTTCAAGACAACCGCACCTGCTACTCGGTGGATCTGCTAAACAACAAACGAGAAAAATGCTGAGGCACTCTTTCTTTTCAGGTTTTGGAGGTCACACAGTAATTGCTCAGGAAAAGTCCAAAATACTGTAGCCAATAATATTTTCTACTTGATATTAAGGTTTGATTACAGCAGTGAAAATAATTGCATTCAAGTTCAAATAAACTGAGTTCTCAATTCTCATGTTTTACTCAATGAAATAATGATTCTGTTTCCAGAACGCCATGACCTAGGAATATTTCAGAGTCTTCAGACTTAGGCAAGCATGTTCTACGAAGGCCACATTATCACATTCCATCAAGTCTGAGCAGTCACCAGTCAAAGGTGAGTCTATTAGAAAATAACTATTAAAAAAATTCTCCCCTTTTTGTTGAAATCCAAGTCATTCTAAGCTGATCTGAAGACGCCTTTTTGTTGACCTTTTTTGCAATTTCTTTTTTCGTCTTAAAAAGTAGTTTCGCTTTAGGTTTTCTTAGTGCTGAATACACGTTCTTTATTCTTGTAACAGCCTTATCGAACGCAAAATAATGGCAAGTCAACAAGTGCACAGTAAACGGAAATGGTCGGAATGATTGATAGTTGAATTGCGACACTATTTGTAACTGTCTGCGTCGTGTCTGTTTCAATTGCAAGTCGACTGGAATGGACTGGTCTACTGTATAAATATAGTTGAGGTGTTTCACGCGATTGGACGAATAAGGCGCAGGTTTATTTTAGTAGATAGTATTTTTATTTCTATTTTAGGGTGTAGAGGCACAGAATTCTGACTGAATATTACTGTACAGGGTCCTAACAACGGACGAGGCTCGGGCGCAAGCTTTTCTCTCGGAGCAAAGATTGGCAAGCCGATATAAAAACAGTAGGTACCTAAGTGGATCTCGGGATCCAAAGTGCTGAACAATACTTGGAAAAGTTAGAAACCGCATTAGGGCAGCAGTTAATGATTTGTGCTATACCAGTTGTCGTTTGCACATAACAAGATTACAGCATCGTCAGCCGATTCAAGATGAGTTAGGGAGGGAATAGCGTGGACAGCTGACGCGTGGTTCAAAAATCCATGCAGCAAGAAAAGGCTATGATGATAACCAAGATGAGCATCACAAAAACCGCGGTAGCCTAGTGGTATGGGTAATGGACTGCTGAGACGAGGTCTCGGGTTCGATCCCAGGTTTACCATGGCACACACCAATGACTTTTCGATGCTTTTCGAAGTTATGTGTGTATTTATCGCAGGTTTATAAGTGCCCGGTTAATGGCAATAGGCTCGCCACCTATTACATTGGGACCTAAACATAAACGGCGAAATGTGGGTGCTAGCACCTCTGCCTACCCCTTCGGGGATATAGGCGTGAGTTTATGTTATGTATGTTATGTTATGTTAGTTTTCCCCTTAAACCATTATTTCTCCTTATCTACAGGTTGTAGAATAAATAATAGTACTACGTGCCTATCTGGTACCTATTGCAAATGTTCTAACTAAAGCCATGGTAACTCTAGGAGAGAATCACTAGTTTCTTTGCTCACTTGTTATAAAAAAGAGGAAGCTCAAGTCAGCATTTAATTATGGAGTCTTCAGTTCTAACGATTTAAATTACACAGGCCAGTCAGCGTAGGGTACAAGTTTAATTGTTTTACCGCCATACATGATCATTTATCCGTCTAGCACACAGAATAATTACGGCAATTTGGCCAATTATTTGCCGTACAATTGTCAAAAGCAAACTGCGCGTGCTCTTACATTAAAAAATTGGTACGATTTTAGCCGCAGTTTATTTGCTCCACTGAATTACGTCGGGGGTTAAGAAGAATTACATCATCCCACTACTGAATGGTAAAATGATCATTATCATTTGTAGTCGCATTCGAGGCTTTCACTTCGGAGCCCAAGGTCCGTAGCCTTCCAGCTTTTGCTCCTCCAGTTAGCACAGTCTTGGACATCCATAGTAATTAGATCATTGGCCATGGGCGGTAAACTGATGATTCTAAATAGAACAGTGCCAGCAACAACAGATCAACTCCGGGTGCAGTACAAGTACGGAACATAAAATAGAAAGGAAGTTTCCTGATACCTCCTTAGTGTGAAAACTTGTGTCGTCATACTCTCACATAATATAATTATGATAACTTGCTTATGTTGGAAACTTTGTCTTTGGCGAATAACTTCATTTTGAATTTTATCCTTGAAAGAAAATCTAAGCAGCTCCTTAGCACACTATGCGGCCTATAGTTTTTGGGCCAGCCCTACCGTCATTCAGTGTCCAAGTTTTGTCACGGTAGACTCCAAGGACACCAAATACTTAGATAGCCTAGACTTACGCAATGCCTTCACGATTAGTAATTAATTATGGTAAACATCTTCCAGATGACATAACACATGATTACATACAAAATTGTAAATAAACTCTTTATTTAAAACATGTGAGAGGTCTTTGATGTAATAATAAAGCTTCCATTTATCAACGTTATTAAAAAAGTTGATAATGTTTTATCAGTTTGCATAATTTACACATACACGAGAATCAGAAATCGCAAAGATAGTATGATATTTATGTCGCTTATATAATTAATTGATTTATTAACATCATCATGCTGACAGATAAATTCTGATTTGTATAAAATTAGAAAAATCAACAACAAACATTTTGGAACAGCTATTGTGAGAATTTACATAATAATATCTCACAGGGTTATTAGAGGTGTCAATTTGAAAGTTGTCTGGAAGAAATCGCATCCAGAGATAAAACCGCCCAATGCACTAAACATTTTGTTTTTTTTATACCACCTAGGCAGCAGACAAGTGCGCCACTCGCCTGAAGGAAAGTGGTTACCATAACCTATGGACGTGTGCAACACCAGGGGCGTCATGTCATACTCGTGCTGCCGACCCTGTAGATTTGTTGTTTATGGTGTATAATCAATAATGTTATACCTACTGTATTGCTCGTGACATATATCTTGAACCTAAAATGTGCCCCTACTGTCCGCGTGCGCCAGGGCTTCGTTTGTCTCGTGATTTAGGTTCAAGATACGTGTCCTGAGGTATATAGCTCTGCAGTACGAAAAAGGTGCTTATGGGCGTTATAATAAATGTAATTATAATATCCGGTTTTTCATGATAGCAATTTACGACAAAGCCTCATTTATTTAACCAATTAATTCCTATTTTTGGTAAACCAATTAGCGAACCTCACAACCGAATGTGTAAAAAATACAACAAAAATGATGCAATGTTTGCAGTTGTAAAAATAGTAATAACTGAGTCAAGGCACTTGCGAAACCTTATTAATGTCAGTAAGCCTGAGAAGTCCACAGTTACTAGTTGAAATAAACTATGGTTAGAATGTAGTTCAATAGTCGTAGCTCTCCACTCCAACAGAATAGAATCACATCATCTACAGGCATTGACTATGGAAGTGGATGGCTACAAGGGGAGAGGAAGACCTAAGAGAAGATGGATGAACTGTGTGAAATAGTATGAAGTATGTGGGTATAAAATGGTATGTGGCGCAGATAAGGCGAGGCCTATGTCCAGCAGTGGACTGCAATAGGCTATTCGATTGATATGGGTATGGAGTGAATGTTGAAATGACTGCAAGTAGAGATGAATGGAAAAAGCACATAATGTTGCGCCGACCCCAAATAAATATAGGATAAGGGCAGGAGCATGATGTGGACATCATTTGTGAAAATTTCAACTGTTTAGCTATCACAGATAACGAGAAACAGCCTGGTGAGAGAAGACTAGACAGACAGACGGATAGCGGAGTCTTAATCCATACGGAACCCTAAAAATCATTAAAATCGGTCAAGCCGTTTCGGAAGGAGTGCGCCCACAAACAATATAACATGAGATTTTTTCAAGTCGGTATACTAGATTTCTCATAGTAGTCGATTACACATTACTAGTATTATCTACAATCAGTGCAAACTAGCAACAACTTGCCCTTGGAATGCGAACACACGTACGTAATTTATTCGGTGAGATTTCAACGCACTACCTCACGACGGCAAACTCGACGACTTAGCCTTATACAGGGCGTCCCACGGCGATGCCACATGGAGGGAAGGTACCTTAAATCCTTAAGTTAGCTCATTTTACTTAAAGGAGACATCATTTTATTTTCAAAAAGAAACAAAACTGCATTTAAAGATTTTTAAAAATTCGCTTGCCACACCCGGCAATCGAACCGACTAAAATCCGAAAAAGTAACACCCTGTATTTTTATGACATCAATCGATAGTGTCAATCATAAGGATCAAATCTCTCTAAGAAACATGGTAAATTAAATGAAAGGAAGTCCTTGAAACATAAACTTATAAATTCAATTTGGCAAAATAAAACACTTAACTCAAATTTCATCCATCCATCTGATACCATATTAACAATGAAATTCCATATTTAAATCACTTTTCTTTTTTTATCGCGTGGAGACCGCTGCATCAATCGATAGTGTCTATCAAAAGGATCAAATCTCTCTAAAAAACATGGTAAATTAAATGAAAGGAAGTTCACAAAATCTTAATTTATAAATTCAATGCAAACAGACACAGCACTTTTACTCCAGGAACCATCAGATAAGGTATCTTATAAGGTCAACACTAGAGATATCTTTGATGAAATTTATTTAGTAAAATAAGTACATACTGAATGAATGAACTTTGTTACCTGTTTAGAATTTAACTTTATTGGGTAACTGCATGAGGTTATGTAGAGGGTAGGTAGTAATTTTTAGGTGCTTGATTAGAAACCTGCACGCGGTGTACCCTGGGCAACGAAGATGGCGAGTGAATTGCCCTATTGTATCAACTTATAATCTGTTAATTGAGACGGCGTGCGGTTTTAGTCGGTTTGAGTTCGACATACCTAAACACACGATAAAAAAAGAAAAGTGATTTAAATATGGAATTTCATTGTTAATATGGTATCAGATGGATGGATGAACTTTGAGTTAAAGTGTTTTATTTTGCCAAATTGAATTTATAAGTTTAGGTTTCAAGGACTTCCTTTCATTTAATTTACCATGTTTCTTAGAGAGATTTGATCCTTTTGATTGACACTATCGATTGATGCCATAAAAATACAGGATGTTACTTTTTCGGATTTTAGTCGGTTCGATTACCGGGTGTGGCAAGCAAATTTTTAAAAATCTTTGAATGCAGTTTAATTTCTTTTAAAAAATAAAATGATGTCTCCTTTAAGTAAAATACGCCAACTTAAGGATTTAAGGTACTTGCCATCCATGTGGCATCGCCGTGGGACGCCCTGTATACTGCCAGCACTGACCCTCAGAGATACGAGTACGAACATAGGTAAGTTATGACTTTGTCATAATATAAGGATTACTGGCCACATTATGTTTTGGATTAACCGGGAAATGGACCAACTGCGAATTGGACTAACTGCGAATTGGACTAGCCGCGAATTGGACTAGCCGCGAATTGGACTAACTGCGAATTGGACTAATCGCGAAAGGGTTTAAATGGATCAATCTCTAATTGGACCAATCGCGTCTGAAGGCTGTCGAAAGATCAATGGCCGTTGAAGTCCGTTCCACGGCGTTCCGGCCGTTGGACGGCGTGAAAAATGTAGGCGCCCACTAGATACGGAAGACAAGAGGACCAGGTACTGTGACGATCATTGGGAAACGCCTACGTCCAGCGGGTTAGTCGCGATTCCCCCCGACATTTTTTGTTTAATAATAGCGTGATAAAACGCTATTTTAGAACCGAATCATTTTCGGGGATAATCGAGAACGGGGAGAATCGCGACTACCCTTTCCAGCAGTGAATTGCTTGAAATAAGGATTGACACAGCAATTCACAAATATTCCAAATTAATTGAATACATATCCTTGGAAAGTTAATAGCAGTAGGTTGTTGACAGCCTACTCTTTATGACCTAAAGACCTAACATGAATGGCATCAATATTTCAAAATAGGCATCAGATGTGGGCTTCAAGGCTGCTAAATTTATGATTATACATCTTTGCCGAATGTACAATACAATACAATATTCTTTATTGTACACCATAAACAATATTTACAAAGAGTTGTGATTTGAATGTAGTGGGAAGTGCACAAGTGTGGGCCCGAATGTTATGATTAGGGTAGGATTACTATGATGGAAGTGAGGAGCTTGCGCTTGCCGCTAAGTACCAAGTAGTCTATCTATCTGTCTATCAAGTAGTATATTGCAAGGTTAAGTAAACTAGCCAGACCAGTCTTAGGATGAGTGACTATTCATAATACTCAGAGAGCATGTTGAGCCATCACCTTGTAAGTGTCAGTTGCCATTCGAATCCAGGTAGTTCAAGTCCTAAAAATGTCTAACTATACAACTTCAATAACGCCAGTGGGTTGTAAAAGTCAAATGACACCTATTTGGTAGTTTTAATGGAAAGTCTGTAGAATGAAGACTTTGGTGATCTTGCTATGTCAAGAGATGGTGAAACTATAGTGTATGGATAGTTGCACAGACTGGTTAGATTAAATTTTGTTGACTGTTTAAATGATTATGTACCTACCTATTGTGAAAATTAAAAAAATATTATAATGTGAAGGAGTCACTGTGTGGCTCCTCGTTTTATCTGAACCATGTTGATTGAAACCAACAGCTAGATACAGAAATATCAGAGCTTCATTATTCAGAGATAAGATTTCAGACTGGTTGACTAGCCTTCATAACAACATCTCTCAACAACAATCTTCCTAAATGTTAGGATAAAAAACTTAAAGTATAATATAATGTAAATGAGTAGTTTTCAAATTTTCACATTTTTAACATTGCTATTTACATTCAGTTAGAACTGTGGTATTATAATGAGTGACCACAATTTTACATAACATAATGATTAATATTTATGGAGTGTTGCCAGTTATAGTGTAGCTTCTGAATAAATAGACCAATTAAGGTCATATTCATACAATATTTTGTTAAATTGAGTTTATAATACACAGTTACCAGAAAAGAGTTTTCCGTAACTAAGCAGAAGTGATACATTGGTGAATACCAATATCTAATATGCAAGTAAAACTTCTTATTCCTAGGCCTTGAAATATGTTTATGCAAAACCTCAAAAATGTTATAGAAAGTAGTATGTATGTACTTAATGCAAATTGAAATAAATATGAAATTACTGTGTAAGAAAGCATTACAAACTGTGTTTGTAATGTCTTTAGAAATACCTACTCAGATAATAATAGCCAGTCAAATATGATGTTAAATATCCAAGATTTGTAACATAAAACTACTGAGTCAAACAATAAAATCATATGAAAGTGTCCATATAAGTTTATGAGGCCAAATTAACAATTTATTCATCAGGGTTACATACAAATTCATTCAAGTATTGCAGAAATAAATAACGTTTACGAAATAAAACAAGTTTAGCATGAATCATCATAGGTATAACTACTGCTTTACGCCTATAAAATTTTAGGGCGTTGCGATGCCAGGCAATCATGTGGAGGAAATTTCAGAACACAAAGAGCCGGCGGGAAACATGTTGCCATGTTAAGTAATACAAACAATAATGGGAAAATTCAATGGGAACCAACACTTTTCAACGAGTACAGGGTTATCATAAACAGGCTGTTTTAGGTACTTACACTTCAAGTATCCGGTCACCCTTTCTGATGCCAGCTTGTTCAGCCGCCCCACTCTCCAGAACTGCGCTGACATGCTGCAGGGGAGCGTATAGTTCACCGTTAATCGATCTCAACTGCCCACCTTCAGACACTTGACCACGCACATTGAAACCAAATCCAGTCTCAGTTTTATAGATAGTAACGCGACGGGGCCCATTATTAGCCACTGGACCCTTATTATTTCGTTCTGTTCTGATAATACTGTTATTATCGGTTTCTGTCTCAGCCATTTTGAACGAATCCCATCACAGATAAATAATAATTTGGAATTGACATTTCTGTACGGTGTAGCCAGCGCTTAAATTAGATGCCAGAAAAAAAAATACTTTTTGGTAAAAAATTATACAAGCGACATTTTAGTTATAAAATTTATTCCTTGAACATTATAAAATGTTTTATGCACAATTTCTAATTCGTAAAATATTTTATTAGAAATAAATTCCAATTTGATTCTAATTAGAACAGCGCCATCTAGAATATTCTGTAATAATACTGCCAAGTTATACTCGGCTCACAAGATAAAACAGAGCCAGGTTTTAAATTTTTAGTCGCTAGAGAGCAGTGAATTCGAAACAACGTGGTACGAAAATTTCATTTTCTTTCACATCAAAATCAGCTGTGAACATCAGTATGGCCGCTCCATTATCTAAAAAATAAAATTGTTTTTGTAAAATCATACAAAAAAAATAGTAAAGTGCAGTTTTCGTACTTACACCGTCTGATATTGTACATTTACGAACAGTGTTGATGTTGACTAAAAGTGTTGCGTCATGACAGAGACCTCTCACTGACAAACAAATACAATAAAAATTGCGACTCGCTTATTACGGCGACTTTATTGTAATTTCTATTTGGCTCGTGTATAGTTTCTGTCATTCGGTCCGGGGCTGATGTTATTACTGAACCGTCGTCGAAGTAAATATAATGAGTAGTGTTAGATTGAGCTTCGTGTCCGTGAGTAGGATAGCAGTAAGAAGAAATTCACAACTAATATCAGGTGAGCGTTCAATAATTTCTCTATACAATATTGTTTTTTCGCTAGTTGGCGCTGCTCCAGACTCGTGTCGCAGTATCTAGCGTCGGTCTTTGTATTCGAGTGCATACGTGATTATGTGTTTGATAACAAAACGTGATGTTTTACGTACGCTTATCTTACGTGCTCATGCGAAGTCAGCATCTACACTCTACACATGGTGGCGTGATGCCCAGCGACTGGACATTTACCGCATTAATTAATTCAATATGAATCTGTTGCTACAAGCAAGCTAGCCCTATCAAGGCGAACGGAGGCAAGGTCAAGGATGTCACGTGCATTACGCTACTGGATATGTACAATTATTGAAAGTACATAGTTATGGTGATTTAATATTTTCATAATTTTGATTTCCTTCCAAACTTTTTGATTAAAACAAATGACCTCCAATGAACTTCAGTGTTATCATCACTGTAATAATCTCCCTACTTGATAAGGCTGAATAACAGACACCACAGCTAAAAAAAAAAAATATCTGTTAGAATATGTTTATAAATACAGCTACAATGATGAACCAAACAATTATTTTACAAAGTAAAGTAGATATACATTGTTGGATTAAAATGATTACCCCATAGTCCTCAATAAAGATATTTTATGAAATTAGTTACAGCCACTTCAAAGTAATATTTTTACACTGACCTTATGCCTAATAAGCCTAACAACCCATAATAAGCAGTAATGCAATAAACTTGGATTACTAACTGTTGCCTAATTATGACCTTAGACAGCTCTAACTTGGAAACTAAATGGAAGTCCTAAACTTTGATTTTGTTGTTTAAGATTCCAGTTAGAATAAATTGACAGGTAAAATGAATGAGTATTATTTTGTGAATGAACTACATAATATTATTGTTTTTTTATTTTTATTTAAATCTTTCTTTGTCATGTCATGATAGAAAACAATATCAGATTACCCTTGATTTTGTCTTATAAGATTCCAGTTGGAATAATTTGACAGGTAAATTTTTTATTGTATTACTTGGGAGTGAACTAATATTATTGGTATGGTTTTTTTTTCTTATTTATCTTGATCATGAGAGAAATCAATCAACAAAAACAACAAAATGTTAACAAAATTTTAATTTCACACATGGACTAGGTACCTACCTATATAAAATGTTCTGACTTAATTCAGACATAATAAAATTCATGACTGTACTCTATTATTAACTTTTCATGACTTATTTGTCATTATAATTCTCGTAATTTTTATAGAGGGTAGCATAGTAGGTACTTGCCATAAACCAACATAAATTTCTGCGTATTCATATACATCGTAACTCTAGTATATGATTGACACAGCTGCTGCAGCTGAACTGTAAAGGCCAACGCAAACGAGGGATTTTTCTCCGCGGCGGAGCAAAAAGTACGCTCCGTCAATAAAAAGTCCTCTGCGGAATTACCACGTACTCAACGCACACGGTGTGCGATCATTTGCTGTCCGGAAATGTAGAGATGTGCACGTCCTAAGAGGACGTCACTATAATTCAAACTTTCTCAACGTGAATTATAAAATTAATATGAAATTGTTATTATTAATTATTTTACAATAATAAATGAGCAAAACTTACCATATTTAGTTTTTTCTTCATTCGATAATAAGTCCCATACAGGAGTGGAATAAACCTCTTGGCATACCTGGTTCCATAACTTTTTCTTTAAATTTCGGTCGTGATACTCTTTTTTTGACGTATCATATAAAGCAGTTCTTTTTTCGACTTCTTTTATTAAAATATAACATTCTATTTCCTGGGTCATCATTTATCGTCGTGAATAATAATTAAATTATATATAGGAAAGAAATCGCCGCACTTGACGTTTAACATTATCTTATTTATCTATGACTGTACATACATAAACTGCATGCATACAGGGAGATAAAAAGGTGTAATGTCAATGAAGTTTGACCAAAAAGTTTGACTACGAGGAAGCACCGATACATCACTATCGAGCGCACAACGCGGATTAAAATCCGTCATGTGCGTTGCATCGCACAGTCACACGTGCTCTATTTTTTTCGGGGACTCCCCCGTACTTTTGTCCGGTCCGCTCCCTGCATGTCCGCGGTAATTCGAGCGACTTTTTGTACGCGGTACTTTTAATCCTTCGTTTGCGTTACTCGATACAATTGTAAGCGATCTATTTTAGAGGACTAAAAAGGCCGCGGATAAAAATCCCTCGTTTGCGCAGGCCTCAAGACATACGATAATCAACTGTAAATCAACATTGCTTAAGAAACACATTTGAACAACCAGAAATAATAATAGAGTACCTACAGAGACAGTGGTACCATAACAGAAAAGACAAAAGGTCTCCTATTGTGAGGTCACTCACTCTCGAGAAGCAGTCCTGCTTGGAGACAATAACAACATTTACATACATACGCTCACTCCTTTTTCCTCTGGGCTACGCAGAGAACAGCTTGAGACTTATATTATTATAGTATTTAATCAACTGAGCAAACATTAACTCGAAGTCCTTAAAGAAAGTGAGCAGCAGTGTTGTCTGCACAAGACACAAATTGGAAGGATTGGATGAAATGCAGGAAGCATGGAATACTGCTCTCATCTCTGGAATGGCTTTGCACAGTACTTATGAAGAGGACAGTGGCGAAGGGTAATTTTTTTTAAAGTGCAGCTGTTAGGAAAGTCTTACCTTATATAGAACGACCTTAGCATGAATATATACATCGCTATCATGGCTTTCCTATGCAGAGCAAGCCGACTGGAATCGGTTTATAGGGACCCCTCACCACTGGAAAAAGGTCATTGTTAGTACAGGCACCATGATCTTTGGAGCCTAATCCACTCCTGTAAACACCAAAATAAACCAAATACTTAATGGAGTTGTTGGAGAGCAGACTCTGAACTCAAGAATGAGAAACTTTTTATGTAACCAGAAGTAGTGGGTGATTGAAGGAGAAAAGACCGTCAGTTATAATAAATCATCAATACTTTTTGGAACTGTCAGAATTAGAGTTCTTAATCTTGTTTTATATCATTACTAGCTTTTGCCCGCGGCTCCGCCCGCGTGCATGTCGGTTATCGTGAC
This sequence comes from Eilema depressum, assembly GCA_914767945.1. NCBI lineage: Eukaryota > Metazoa > Arthropoda > Insecta > Lepidoptera > Erebidae > Eilema > Eilema depressum. The sequence continues at coordinate 1,031,261 of OU612029.1, read as the reverse complement.
CAAACATAGCCTATGTCCTTTCTCAAGGTCTAATCTACCCCTTCATCAAAACCGGTTCAGTGGTTTAGGAGTGAAAGCGTAACAGACAGACAGATATTTACTTTTGCATTTATAACACAGGTCAACAAATTAAAAAAAAATTTTTGGTGCCGAGGTCTCGTTAGTGGTTTTGTATTAGGTATACATTGGTAATACAAAAAATATTTTTACTGCTTTTTTCCTACGTGTAGTTTTTTGTCTATACTTACTCTGTTTTTTAAATTTGCTATAATCAGTACTTTCGGGAACATGATTTCACGTCTTATTAGTATCTTTCTACAAGTAAATCGATTTTGATATCATGTCTTCATCGCGAAGAAGTTGTCTCAATGATTCAAATGTGTTTTGTTATATTTGTGAAGAATAAACAGCCAAAAAGTTCAGGAAATCTAAACCAGATTCTGTAAAAAGTGCTTATTTTTCGTATTTTAAGTCGCAAATTGTAGACGAAAACAACCCGTGGATACCTCAAATTGTTTGCAAAATGTGTTATGAACGCTTGAGACAGTGGGTCAATGGTAGAAGAAGCCGTATGAGGTTCGAAGTGTCGATGCGATGGAGAAAACAAAAAAAGCGCTTCGATGACTGTTACTTCTATTGTGTCAATTTGCGTGGTGTTAATGTTAAAAAAATGATTTATCCAGACACAATCGGCTAGAAAACCTTTACCACATTCAGAGGAAGCACCTGGGGCCCAACCACCACCTCTTAAAGCAGGACTTATTCAGTCTTATTTCGTGTTTTGGTACCACAACCTCTTAAAACAGTATTGCATTAATGTCAGTTTAACCCAGCAGTTTTGTGACGTCACCATCGATTTTGATATTTTAGTTCATTCAACGTCAAATATGACATTCTTCAAAAAGTCAATCGTTACAATACAAAGAAAATATTATAGAAAAAAATATATTCGAAGATAATGAGGATATTATCAGCTTCCAAAAGCTGATAATTCTAATGCCCATTCACGAAATCGAGTCGTATGCAGTTATGTGAGGAATGAGACTCCTTCCATTGTATGATGCTGGTTCATAAGCGAAACAGACTCCTACAGAGGAATGATGAATAGAGACCACACTAATGAAAATACCTATAGTTCTCTGAAGAGACCAAAGGTAAGCCAAGGGTAAGCCCATATTTATCATACATTAAGTACACACTTAAGAATTGTAATGTGTGAATAACCATTATTGCTTTGGTAAATATATAATGTAACATAGTTATTTTGTTCTAGGTGTTGATTGCGTTACCATTTTTGATATGCAACTGATTCGAAGTTATCAATATGATTAAAGAAGTCCGATTCATTCAGAGTCGAGAGCCGAGCAAGCCGAGGGAACAACTACGCACAAATAATAACTTGCATGCCATATTCATGCGCGCCATATTCAAGAGTACAGCGGTTCCAGGAACCAGAATCCAGACACAAAATTAACTATTTCACAAATATAATTGACTTTTATTTGTTTTAAATACTTATCTAGTTTGTTTCAGTCGAGGCTGTTTAACATCAGACAGTTATACACCTATGACTTAGTCTCAGATCCATGGCTCGAATCAACAATAGTACCCGGAATACGGCAATAGTCTAGTGAGCCTATTGCCGTACACCATCCATTTCATCAATCCTTGTATTCGGTACCACGTAATAGGGGGTGCCCTATTATGTGGGACCGAATTGGTGAAAAATATGGGTGTTAATTCACCTACCTATGCCTTACCCTCCTTTTATCCGTGTGCATGCGTGATTATATGTATCAAGATTTTTTAAACCAATAATTACCGTAAATACTACTATATACCGACAAGTACCTACAGTAACGTCCGCTGTGATCCAGCCGCGGTTTCGATTACCGCTCAGTATAAATCAGGTTTTCCTCATGGACCAACTATGTATGCGCAACTAGTTGTGCCCTCCCAGAATGTGTTCCTAAGCATCAGGCTCATTTAGAGTTAGAGGTACCTATTATATCGGCGGCAATGTTACCGACATAGCTCACAGATTAAGCAAGTTGAAGAGGCATTGGACTGGCCACATCTGTCGAAGGACTGATGGCCGTTGGAGTAGATGAGCCCTAGAGTGGAGACCGCAAGAAGGAAGGTGGGACGTGCCCTAACCAGGTCAACTGGGACCTAAAAAAAGATGGCTGGGACAGACTGGATGCGGGAAGTGGAGGTTCGGCAGACGTGGCGCACGCACTAGTAGACTACTGGCCCGTGTAGAAAAATGATGGGTCATTTGAACCACCAGGTGACCTTTATAGAACGATATAAGAGCATAAAATAATAAGATTCAGCACTATGCCGTCACTTGTAAGCTGTCCAACTGAGTGCAGGTGAAGAAGAGGGGGTTGTAACCCACGATTACTTCACCATGTCGCATGATTTTTGTACGGCGTTGCGGAATAATGGATTAGAAGCAGTATTGAAATATTATGAAACTGATGCCGTACAAAATCAAATGACCAAATTTACCCTGGTAATGTCGGAAAATAAAATAAAAATTCCGACTTTGTGGCTCACCATTTTTTGTACAGCACTACGCGTTTGCTTGTTATTTTTCATGGATCTATCGATGGTAAGAATGCCGTACAAAAATATATGACCAAAATGTACTCACTCTACCTGTACTTTGTACCTGTACTCACCTGCACTCAGTTGGACAGCTTACAAGTGACGGCATAGTGCTGAATCTTATTATTTTATGTTCTTATATCGTTCTATATAGGTCACCTGGTGGTTCAAATGACCCATCATTTTTGTACACGGGCCAGTAGTCTATAGATAGCGTTGTGTAGAATGTCCTACTATATTTATTTATTTATTAGGAGAAGCTATGTCTAGCAGTGGGCTGCAATAGGCTAATTCATTAATTGCGTTCGATCTAAAGGTGGGTCTACGCTAGACGAGTCGAGCACGAGCCTATGCTAGCATTGTATCGGAATTGCAGTTTTAGACAAAAAAATGTGATGATGAGGCAGTAGATAGCTGCCTCAGGTGCCTCAGGTACCTCAGCTACCACACTATAAGTACAAGAATTTTGACTCGGCTCGTGCTCCGCTCGTACTCGGCTCTTCTAGAGTAGACCCACCTTAAGAAGCCAATCCTCCCTCGTGGTCCCATTAATGGTACAAAATCCTGGGACCACGAGAAAACAGGGATCTAAAATACCATTGTCATTTGACTGTCAAGCATGGTCTCAAGGCGGTTGATGCTTAGAGTAAGCGGTTGATGTGACAGAGTCGCAGTGCGCTTGAATATTATAACGTCATCTAAGTGACATTGATTACCATGGCAACTATCTTCTTATAATAACAATATACAAAACTAGCTGCGCGCCTTGACTTCGCCCTGGTGCGGTACAAGCAGACTTTAAAAAAAAGAAACATCACACAAACCTTGGCCTGAGAATAATGAATTCATAATAAAATGATCCGAGTTTTTTATTAATGAAATAAAAACCCGACATTTTGGTTATGTCGAATTCGAACCGACTATAACCGCACGCCATCAATTACCGAGGGTGAGATTGACTATGGCATAATACGCTCCGGCTGACCCACGTCCATCGAAAGGGCCCCCTCAGGTGTGGGCCTACTGTATTCCCATCTGGCCTCAGACAGTGGGAGGCGCACCGAAAAGTTTGAAGCAAGTTTTATAGTAGGCGGGACCGATTAATGTTCATTCGGTTTAAGATTTGCAATTGCTACCAAACATCTTTTTAGTAATAGGTGGGTGTATAGTATGGTATAATAGGAATGCCTATTGCCGTCAAGCGGGCTCTCTATCTTGGGCTACATGTTTACTGTCTGATTAGATGGAGAACCCGATTAGCTCAATATCTTAGTCGCCCTTTATGACGCCGAGAGGAAGAGATGGGGTGGCGCTATTTAAGTCCACGGGGAACCAGCGTTAGCAAATAAGTAGGTAGATATTTTTCGCGGTGCCAAAAATTCAGGCGTGATCATCGTGTCCCGCTTCTGTACGGACGGCAGTTTCCCTGACATTCTCATTTTCTGTTAATATATTATTTTCTGTTCGATATTTTTCTTCTTTTTATGGTTTTCAAATTTATATCCTGCCAGTTATTTAAAAAAGGTAAGTATTTCTTCAAAAAAGTTTTACAAATTACATAAATATTTCGCCAGGGTGTGTGAGAGAGATGGCGCTATAGAGTACGTATAGCACCGTCTCTTTCACACGCATTCTTACTTTTCCTTGAATAAAAGCTCAAAAATAACCTTACTCCTATTCGTACCATGACCTTACATTATTGTTCCTGCCTATAACCGGAAATGAATGAACAATATAGAATAGTTGTCTATTCCCTGCATTACGATTAATGAATCGTACAATGTTAGGGATGTGCTTGGGAGACAGAAAAGTCGGAGCACTGCCGGCGTTAATAGATTTTGCGAATAACCGGTTTTCTTTTTCAAAACCTCCGGACATTTTACTTACCTAAAGTTAAATATTTGTCTTTCTTTCATTCAATACAATTATAATATTTTGTTACATACATAGATTCGATCTCGATACGATTTTATCGACGAAGATATTTTATTATATGTCTTATTTTATCGTCATATTGATAGATATTCCTACATTTATTAATAAGTAGTTAGTAACTTGAATTTATTGGTGCAATGATCATTGAAGAAGATTTAATTAAATACTTCTTATAATTTTTGTTTGAATTCGTACCTTGGTACACTTAAAAATTACGGACTTTGCCATTTTTTTGGGTGTTACATTTTCCTAATAAGGTGATTATGATAACAATAGTAACGCATTGTTTCAAACAAGTAATTAAAATATTCATGAAAGTGGCTATTTTTACATTTAAATTTAACTTCGGCGTTACCGGATCATCTCCGGTGACATTCCTAAGACTTACTATAACCGGAGGAAAATCACCGGATTCGAAAATCTTCTCTGGAGTCAAGCCCTATACCTAATGTCAGTGATTTCTTTGTAAAAGAATAGAGAATATTTTCATAAAAAAGTTTTTTTAAAAGAAGTTTTTACTTTGAAGAAAAATATATTTTAGGTACTTTATTTTTAAAATACTATTTGTTTGCTAAATAACGAAGTAATCTCTGTGAGTTCTTTTCTACAATTTATACTTGCATTTATACATTTTAAATGCCTTATTGATCCACCTTGACGAGACCGCGTGTGGTTTTAGTCGGTTTGAGTGCGACATAACGGTCTCGCTGGCTAGGCAAGGGGGTATCCGCAAAACACGAAAAAACGGTACTAAATTCGTTAGCTACACATTGTATTCTACATGTTTACATAAATAAACACGGTTTCCTTGCTTTTTGGGTAAGGAAAATTATTTTTCGAATAGTATTTTACAAAATAATAATAGATCGGTCGCCAAAAAGCGAATTTTCATAATTGCTAAATTTGACATATGAACATTATTGTTAAAAACAAATACTGCTTTAAAATCTCGTCATGGTACCGATTGAGTGAACTAAAACTAAAGTGACGTCACAAAAGCGCTAAGCAGGAATACATGGCATGTAAAATGTACTGTTGTGGTACGGATATAAACAAGATTACTTTAAGTTTGACACAAAACTCTCCGGCAATAAGACTGTTTTGTAAACGGTTGTGGTCGGCCCCCTGTTCTAATATTATGTTCTACCCGTGAACCATCATTTGAAGAAATCCATAGTAAAATGTCTACCGATAGTGATATCGAAGAAATAGCGTCTGCAGAGCAAAAATCTTTTACCCTAGTAGAATTAAACGATTTAATGAGGGATCTTGAACTACTTAAAGGATCTGCAGAGGTGTTGGCTTCCAGATTAAGAAAATAACTTGTTGGTGACAGGTACCAAAGTGGCATTCTATCGTACTAGAGAGCAAGACTTGCTACCATTTTTTAATTCGGAAAATGATCTTGTCTTTTGTTCGGATGTGCAAGGCCTTTTCAAAATGGGTCTTTCAGAATACGAACCAAATGAACGGCATCTCTTTATGGATAGCTCTAAAATAAGCCTTAAGTGTGTTCTTTTACACAATGGTAACCAATGTGGTTCAGTTTCGCTGCTCATTCAACCAAATTAACGGAAGAATATAAAAATATTGCACTTATTCTAGCATGGAAAAGATAAAAGCGGGTATTTTTGATGACCTGCAGATAAGAATATCGATAAAACATACTGATTCCTCAAATTAAATGACCAGTTTGGACCTTCTCCTATGGAATTCTTTTACAGAAGTCACTAAAAACTTTCTTGAAAATCACAAGTCAAGTAACTACTCTGGAATTGTTAAAAACATGCTGGAGAATTTCAAAAACTTAGGATGTAACATGTCCATCAAAGTGCATTTTCTCTACAGTCACCTGGACCAGTTTACAGAGAATCTTGGTTCCTATAGCGAGGAACAAGGGGAAAAGTTTCACCAGGACCTAAAAACTGTGGATGAGAGGTACCAAGGCCGATGGAACCAGCATATGATGACTGACTAGTGCTGGGGAATGCAACGTGATTGTCCTGCTACACCTCATTCAAGAAAATCACGCCGCAGAATGTTTTTATGCACAATAAGACTTTAATAAATGTTGTTTTTGGTGGAAATTTGTTTTTTTCTGTTCAATAAAATTAAAAATCTAGAAAACCACACGTAGAAAATCAATATTTTTGCTATTAATGTAATTAGTATAAGGTCCTAAATTAAAAAAAGTGTTACAGCTTCTTGGCACCAAAACCACTGTTGACCAGTGTAATATTTTAAGTATGGATGTGGATATTAGTATGGATTAGTATTTGATATAGGACCTACCCAAGATGTGATGTGCCCCTGCGAAGTTTATGAAGTGCCAGTATATGGCCTCAGACTCCAAGGTGAAAATGATAAGATGATAATGAAGATGATCAATATCATAATGGCAGTGAGTGAGGCGATCTAAGGCAGTGAGGCATCTAAGACAGTGAGGCATCTAAGGCAGTGAGGCATATAATATCAAGGCCCACAAGATGTAGGTACATTCTAACCTTTAAATTTGACACTCATGAAAATTCATAATTTCAATTTTGTACCTACCTACATGTTTACCTTGTCAACTTTACTTCATTATTATCTTAAATTATATAAATTTACACAGTTGATGGAAATAGGTATCATCATTAAGAATATAGTATATCATTAAGAAACTAAACCGTGAGAAATGCGAATATTAAAAATAAAAATTATTAATAATTTACTAGAAAAACAATTACTTGCCTGTTTTGGGAGTTAATATTTTTCTTTAAAAAATTAGGCTAACCTGTACCACTAACTGTACCTATGGATTTTTATTTAAAAATGTTAAGAACTCGATTTTTCTGGATTACACTACATGCACAAGGTACTTAATTATTGTTCAGATTGATATGTTGCTGAAATTCACTAAATTAAAAATTCTAATCTATTTGTACTTTGCTAATATGTATTAGAAACTGTTTTTTTTTTCTTTTTGCAATAATAGCCAAATCTGCATTTATTGGTTGGACCATAAATTCCACAACAGACTACTTATATGTATAAAAAAAAAATTGGCGGGTAAAAATTATACTATTTTCGAAGTATAAAAATATTAATTAATTAATAAAGCTATCCATTACTAAGCCAACAGCCCCGTAACAGACCTTGTACCGGTTACCAATATGGCCTGCCCACCATACCGGTAAGTTCGCGGTCATACAATGTAATGTAACGTACATACAAACACGGTGCGTTGACATGAGCTCTTACGGCAATGTGACGTGCATATACTGATAACTTATCACTGAACTAAATTAATGCTTGTTCTTCGCTGTTTTTTTTTAGAACGTCTGGGTAAACAAATTTTTTTTTAATGTAGGTACCTAATAATTTGGCCCTGATAAAGTACGATTGTCTTTTCAAACAGCTATTTTTATATGGCTAAAAATATTTATTTTTATGGATGTAAGATCACTTTCTGTTGTCCTGAAAACATGCATGCATGGTTTCATGATGACCTGATAGTTGAGTAGTTAGATGATGTATGGGGTTTGAACAAAGTCGGGGTCTAAACCAACCTGCATTTGCGGCGGCAAATCTGCTGAATTACTGACGAAACTGATGCAGGTTTCCTTGTCAGGATTGGACTTGTGTGGACTTCAAAGCCGTTATTAAATTTAAGATAAACCAATGTATAAATAGGGCTCCAAAGCGCGATCTTTGAATGCAACTGGTATTCGCTCTCAGATAATGAAGACTACCCCCCTAGACAAGTGGCAATTGATTGCCCGGCGCGGCGTATTGAAGTATAGAATGATGAATTTATGGGATTTGACGTACTTTATGGTCTCTCACTATGGGCCTTATGAGTAAGCTCAAAGTAGCCCAACGAGCTATGGAGAGGGCTATGCTCGGAGTCTCTCTGCGAGATCGAATCAGAAACGAGGAGATCCGTAGAAGAACCAAGATTACCGACATAGCCCAGAGGATCAGCAACTTGAAATGGCAGTGGGCAGGGCACATAGCTCGGAGGACTGATGACCGATGGGGTCGAAAAGTTCTCGAGTGGAGGCCACGTATCGGCAGGCGCAACGTAGGACATCCACCCACAAGGTGGACAGACGACCTTATCAAGGCCGCGGGAACGCGCTGGATGCGAGCCGCTTGCAACCGGTCTTATTGGAGATCTATAGGGGAGGCCTATGTCCAGCAGTGGACTTCCTATGGCTGAAATGATGATGATGATGATATGACATTTGTCAACGTATGTCATAAATGGCAAAATACGTGTCATGTATGTACGTCAAATCCCATACATTCATCATTCTATTCTACAATACGCCGGCCATCGAATTGCCACTTGTCTAGGGGGGCTGATATACATGTCATAAGTCTATGACTCTACCTTCTAAATGCTGTTAGGTAAACGTTGGTGCATACTGTTTTCGTTTCGCTTTCTAATGCGATGAAAATCTTCGCCAATCTACAACTGAATCTGAGTACTTACTCCGAGTCAGATAAGAACTGTCTTAAAAACCTATTAGCTGTGCAATAACCGACTATGTTTATTGCTGGCGCGTGTCTATGCCTGCAGAAGCATATCTTTATTAGTTGTGTCTCGCGGTTGCATTCGCGATTCTTGGTCCTATTCGCGTCTTTGCAACTTTTTGCTCGGCTCCTAAGGTTCGTACCGAGATATTAAACACCCCATATCTATAACTTGTCCTTAGAACTGGTCTATCAAATCCAATAAGAATTTTCAAATCGCAGAGGCAATTCCATAGTGTAGGTATTTAAACTAGTAAATTCTGCAGCTACAGTATTAGTACATATACAGGGCCCGTTTCTCTTCTTAAAATTGTGCAATAATTCGTCAAGCAGGTATCACGTAGTGTTATGACATTTGTTCCTTTTTGGGTCATCAACGTTCCTTTTTGATCGACCTTACTGATAGGACATTTTACCATAAGAGGCAGATTTACAAGTGAATCTATCAACGATCGAGAGGTCCTGGGTTCGAATCCTGGCCATTACACTACCGACGTGAACCCACTCCTAGCACAAGCAATTTAGCTTAGTTGGAGGGGTTAACGGGAATATTAGTAATTTCGGTTGCTAATATTCTTTTTAAAAAATAAAAAATAAATAAAAAAATGTTGAATTTTTTTTATGAATCCGCTTTTGTCCGCTGCTGGACAAAGACTGCTCCCAATGTAAGCCATAGCTCCCGACCCTCCACCTGCCGCACCCAGTTAATCTCAGCCACCTTCAAAAAATGATGTTAGCGGAATGCAAGCAAGCAAGCTGGTCTAAACTAATTAAGACACGGCAAACCCAATAAACTTAGAAGGAAATCCACTAGCTAAACCTATAACTCAACGGTAACAAAATATTGTCTCATCTAACACAAACACCCCAATATCAGCTCTGTCAAGATTACAGATTTCTACACGTTTAAATCGCCGGTCAAATATAAGTCTTGTTTCTTAATGCATTGAGTTCTAATTAATTATGATGAGAAATAGCAATTCAAACTGTCACTTACGTCACTTGTATACGGTCTTTAACCTCGTACACGATTACATAGTTCCGACTAGGTAATCCAAAACCGCAAGTGCGGAATTCCGAGGTATCGGTGGCTCGACGCGAGATTGCATATATCGAGATGCATTATAGGTATACCGATAACAAGACTCGCACATTCAATCCAATGATTTGCATATCCAAATGTAAAAAATTATGCAATAACAGCGAAGGATTGTCTGAATCACCTACTTTGGCAAACGAACGCTGACTGATTGACTTTGAATACCAACTGAGTCTCTTCAAAACTTACATAAGCAATTGATTCCATTCCTTTGGTTGGTGTTGTAGAATCTAATATCCTGGAGGAAGAGAGTGATGGATTCTTTTCAGCTACAGCCATTGTCTTGCCAACATGGGTATAATTATTTTCACCATTGACACTCGAAAAAGGGCCCGTGATTCATCAAAAACAGTGAATAAAACGCTCTTTGTTTCACCGAGTGAATAAAAAAATTTGAATTTGGAACATGCGCGAATGTACGGATTCTAGTGAAACATACAAAGAGGTTGCACACTCTCACTACAAAAACGTACTAAAAGCCACCTAAATGTAATCACTGGCTGGATGGAATGTGGCTCAGTTTAAATTAAGAAAAAAAAAAAAATGCCGCCATTTTCCGTGTAATTTTCCTTGTAAAAGTTTATGTTTATCTCATAATCATAAAATGACTTCATCTAGTGATGAAAATGAAACTCATATTCTCGAACGCGAAAAGACTCCTGACTCTTTTCGCGCTAAAGCGGTAGCTATTACTGATAATTTGCTGCTTCTTTTGTTTACTATCCATAACAAAATGTAATTCATAATCACAGAGTAATCGTTTTCTCGTAGTCAATGGTGAAAAGTTGAGTACCTAACACGTGAAAAAAGAATTCATCTCGGCTCTTGTATCCCTCGATCCACTCAGGTTTCTCTCTAGAACCCCTCGCTGCGCTCGGGATTCTACCGGAGAAACCTTCACTCCTCTCGGGATACAACTTGGTGCCTCGAAAAGAATTCACCTTTTTTTCACTTGTTGGGTAATCTACTATAATCTTGGTATTTGCCTACATTCATACCTTAGTGTTACTTCATGACCTAAATAAAGTTAAAAAATATTGATTCATGGCATTTGATTATCTTCGGTCTTACGTGGTTGTCAACCCCGTATCATCCTGCCCTCATCCCGTTCCCATCCCATCTCCCCAATCAATCATTTCTTTGCTATGCCCTCTTTCACGAAATCCATCCATCTTGGTTTTCTTTTTCCAGTTCTGGCTAAACATTTAAACGTCATAAACCTACTTACCTACCTACTTTTACCTATGCAGGATGTGATGCGATGTTTACTTACACCTATGCAGGATATGACAACATTTATCTTCAATCGACTTCATCCTTGCGATGTGATTTAAATCGTGAATGTAATAAATATATCCTAACACTACCACAAGAAGTAATCCACGATTTCTGCATACAATGCAGTTTCTGTATAACTTAAAGTCTGCGAACGTATCAGCCCCCTAGACAAGTGGCAATTTGTGAATCCTTGAATGCTTTGACGCATATGACACGTATTTTGACGTTTATGACATACGTTGACGACTGTCATAAACGTGACGTGACGTGACGAATGTATGGGATTTGACGCATATGGCACGTATTTTGACGTTTATGACATACGTTGACGACTGTCATAAACGTGACGTGACGTGACGAATGTATGGGATTTGACGCATATGACACGTAGTTTGACGTTTATGACATACGTTGACGACTGTCATAAACGTGCCGTGACGTGACGAATGTATGGGATTTGACGCATATGACACGTAGTTTGACGTTTATGACATACGTTGACGACTGTCATAAACGTGACGTGACGTGACGAATGTATGGGATTTGACGCATATGACACGTAGTTTGACGTTTATGACATACGTTGACGACTGTCATAAACGTGATGTGACGTGACGAATGTATGGGATTTGACGCATATGGCACGTATTTTGACGTTTATCACATATACGTCAAATCCCATACATTCGTCATTGTATTCTACAATACGCCGGCCAACGAATTGCCACTTGTCTAAGGGGGCAAGTGATGTTGTCGTGGGTTTTTTGTTCTCCCCATAGATAAACAACCCACGATAGCACTGGTTTCATAGCCTACATTTTGTGGCTATGTTTGGTTATGATTTGAGATCCTGAGCATGTTTGCCGACCAAATAGTTATGGATCATATGCAGCACAGTGCACGCTCCTTCACGTATCAAGTACCGTTAGCAAAATCCCTAAGCGTACGGTGTCAAACATGCGATATATATAAATAGGTGTAAACCTACCATGAAGAAATGATTATCCAATATCGCGAGCCCTTTAAGCTTGTAACAACCATCAGTGACTTAAAAAAAATCCTTTTATTTCATGTTTTTTATATTTGACCGCTTAAGGTGATTACCTACGCGAATGACTTTGAGCGTTTAGGTATTTGGTCAAGCGGGGCATCGAGAGGTGCGGGGCGGGATCGCCGGGATTCGCGCACGCATACAACCACGTCGTTGAACGCAGCCTCTGTGCTAAACAATAAAAAATCATGGAACATAGAGTATGTGATACTAGATAGGACATCATTTGTCTTATGGAAAACTCAGTTGAATGCAGACAATAGAAAAATATAATGCACAATATATATTTATCCTTCATTGATAAGATATACCTACCTTTTAGCGGTTACGTATTAAAATACCGAAAATCAAAATCCCGAATGACAAAATCCCGAAGTTCAAAATCTCGAATTTCAAAATCCCGATTGTACGAAATACCGAAGTACAATATGCCGAAGTTCAAAATTCCGAAGTTCAAAATCCAGAAAGTTCTAAATCCTGAAGTTCAAAATCCCGAAAATGAGATTTTGGTACTTTACCGATGGTAGGCGTCCTGGTTTAATTTTTATACTTATTTTTACAACGGGGGTAGTTTTAAAATGACTTCTTCGTTTCTCATTCTACTTTGGCTAATTTATTACGTTGCCTTGTACGTTAGTGCATCCGAGTAGGTAATTTATAAAACATACATACATACAATTACGCCTTTATCCCCGGATGGTTAGGCAGAGGTGAATTAACACCCACATTACATAGGTACATATTCATGATTTATAATATCTAACTATGATATAAATATATGGTGGAGTTCATTCTCTTGCCCTTTTAACCTATATGTTTCCACGTTGAGGCCCGCAATGTCCATCCCGCGCATTCCGACTTGGATAGATTAGGTTAGAAGGTGGTTATTTTTTTTTATAACCACCCAAAAATTTCATTTTCGGGATTTTGAACTTCGGGATTTTGTAAGTCGGGATTTTGTACTTTCGGTATTTTATACTTTCGGTATTTTGAACATTCGGTCAAACGAATATTCGGGATTTTGAGTTTCGGTCTTTCGTACGTCGGTATTATGAAATTCGATATTGTAAGCTTCGGGATTTTGATATGTAACCAAACTTTTGGATTGTAAAGTATTTGCTACGGGTTGCAGCATTATATTTATCAATGACACATAACGCTAATATGAATTGCGTTTGTCCTACAGCTGATAATAATTAGAAAGCAGTCTTTCTCGTTCCAGAATTCCCTTCTTCAGAAAGCTTTTCCAAACCCTCGACTATTTGTATAAAATGATTTTTAAACATTTTATATTTATGTGACCATCTTGTTTCACATAATAGTGATATTTTAGGGACATATATTGTTGGCGTAATACCGATTACCAAAAAAAAAATTACGGTGTCTTTTAGCGTTCCGATGCAGTTTCGGATTTCTGGAACATGATTCAAGTCGTTGACTATACTACTAAATTTAACTTGTGGCAGGCATTGCGAAAATGTAAACTGTTTTATACGTTCCTTTCAATATTTTTTGGACACCGCCATCTTTTCCCGCCATCGTAGCACACCCGTCGTAGCCTTGTCCCACGCATTTGTTAACATCAATGTTTAAACATTGAACAGCTTTGATAAAACCATTAATTTCAGTAGCTATTGTTTGAGCATCCATTTTTTGCAACTGGAGAAAACCTATAAAAATACTGTATGCAGCTTTGACATCTGCAACCAGTTTTTTCTCTAATTAGAACTCCGCAATATTTAAAATCTCATTTTGTGTTTGTGGGGATGTATATTGAGCATTTTTTTTTCAAGTGTTTTCGCAAGATTTCATCACCAGTATCAATTTTTAATTTCAGCAAATTCTGAAAAACGCCTTCATCTTTTTCTTTTTTAGTAATAATGACGCAAAAATACCGCAAAATGACGCCATTTTTTTGTATTTCGGTTTTAATTTTATCCAAGCATATCAAATCGAACAAAAAACTTCATAACAACAAACTACATTAATAAGTGCATCTATTGATATTTTCGGTAATGCATGAAACGTCAGTAGTACTATTATTTATTCTGTGCTATAGGTGCGCTATACCATCGCAAAATATCTGCTAACACTCGGCGCCAAAGACTTGAGTGATAGGCGCGCTCTATATTTATAATGTATACTCTAAGCTTATGACCTTTCATTTGATACCCAACATGGGTATTTTTGAAAATATTCGATTTTGCATTGCCACTTTCACTCCTCATATCTTTCAAATGGCTGAACCGATTTTTATGAAACATAGCTAAGAACACTCTCCACTAAACCATCTTTCAAACAAAAGGAACAAAATAGAAATCACACACACACACACACACACACATTTCAATTTTTGTCGGGGGTTAAAAAAGGAGAATTTGGAACGCTATAGCCCGGTAGGTCAGTGTTCGTCCTATAAAGGTTTATTTACATCCCTTCCACGTCAAATTCTATTAGAGTAAACAGTGATATAACATTCGTTCGTTGTTCTTTCTTATGTAAACGCTGGAAGTAAGGTTTCTTTTATACAAAAATATTAAGAAAGAATGCTCTTGTTCTACGTAGCTTTAGCTCTATGTTCTAAACCCACCATAAGAGAATAGTCCTGGGTTCGAGTCCCGCCTGGGCAATTCACTTTTTCCGTTCTTAATCGATTAAAAAAGCTTTTCTGTCAAGATGTTTGCCTCACACTATTATAACCCGCGCCATGTATCTTGGAC
The DNA here is from genome assembly GCA_914767945.1 of Eilema depressum. Lineage (NCBI taxonomy): Eukaryota > Metazoa > Arthropoda > Insecta > Lepidoptera > Erebidae > Eilema > Eilema depressum. Next base: position 1,016,044 of record OU612029.1, on the reverse strand, counting down.
CTAAATCGTAAGATATACGAGGCTCTGGCGCCCGCGGATTGTTTTGTAATAGTCTATTCTTGGTGAATTTGAGTTCGTCTACCGCAGTAGCATCCCGTGCTATCCTCAAAGGACACCCAAATGTGTACTGCGCGTATTAGGGCACATTTTGAGCATATTTTAGGTCCAAGATACGTGGCGCGGGTTATACCCAGTGAGAGTTCTGATATCCAAGAGTTTATAAACAACCAAGCTTTGCATCATACGTACCGTACGCTTAGATGATATCTCATTGAGAAAAAGTCTCTTCCTTGTGACATAAGGGCACGATTTCACTTTCTAAGTACCGTACTTATATACTTTCTTCATCAAAGCCGATACAGAGATTATGTTACAGCAAGATTGGTGTATAAAACGGTAGTTTAATACCTATATCAAGCACTTCCTATACCGGTCGGTTATGTAACGTTTCACACTTTCTTAACCAACGCCGGTGATTCACACTCTATTGCTGTGTTAGGCTGTTAAGGTCGATGTTATTATTCTGTGCGGTACACTAATTTGGACAATGGATAAAACTATGATAGGGATCTGTTATGGTAGTACCTGGATCGACTACAAAACTAATGGGTCATTCGAAAGTAATTGTTCATGTGATAATGAGGGACCTAATCATTAAAAAACATTTCCATCACTGATACTATTTTGAAACTTCCTCTAATATATTCATCACAAGAACAAAATTTGTCTCCATAGTGCGTTTCCCTTGCCGCTCACGCCAGAAGGCCACAAAAATGTATTCAATTTCTATTCGATTGTCTCTCAAAATCAAATTAAATGTCAGAAACGATCACGATTTCAATAAAAAGAGGACCAATTCCCCTTATAATAATTTATTCATTAATTTTGCCTCGATCAGTGTTACGATATTCTTTCTTGAAAATTGGATTACGATACCATTTTTGACATTTGGGAGTATAAGGTGCAATCGAAACTGAATTTTAACCGCTTTATAAATTAGCAGAATTAGGCCCTAGTGTTGTCCTTTTCCTATAGTAATCTTATAGAAGGCAGATCTAGTGAATGAACGTATCACCGTCTGCCATAGCTAAAAGCTCGGGCGCCGGGCCGGTTGTTTATATCAAGAACCGCAATTTAGCTCTAAAGACCAGTTTTATTAGCATAACTTACAATTAATAGTCCCACTTTCATTGGATAGTTAATTTATGTACCTACTGATGTATATAGTACTTACCTGGACTGTCTTCAGTGGAAATCCTATTCTATATTTAATTCAATTTGTTCATAAACCTCAGGTGAACGCCAAAATAAAGGCGACTCAGTCCATGTTTTGTATTCCAGAAAAAAAATAATTATACATCTTTCGCTTACGTTTATAATTATTGTTTCATACATGTCCTTTGTTTAAAAGGCCTTCAATCTGATAGACATACGCATGTCTAGGTTGAATGGGCCATTCGGTAGTGGGGTCGACTACCGAATTGCCCATTCACCCACGCTACATAAATCTGTTTCGTCAGTCTTCTTTCGTCCATTGTCTCCACGTATCCGAATCATCTAAGCATCCCTTTCTCTATCTTAGTCACTACATCTCCAACCATACCACAACGTTCTTATATCAAATATATTATGGTCAAATTGGTCAAAATTATCATAAAACTAGTTGTCCATGAATTCGCATAATTCGCCTTAGGACATCAAGTTTTTAAAAACGAGTTCTAAACTTATTCAAGTTTTAATAGCGTCGTAATAATCTCATAATATTACTTTCGCACCGTCTCCGCCGTGGCGTCTGTATTCTGTATTTCTAAGTTTATGTAATACTGGTTAAATATGCAGAGCTTATGTTAATTCTGTTGTAGTGACGCAGTTTTATTAGCTAGTGCATTTCGCTGTCGTGTCGTACGGTTTTCCTCTTCGTGAATTTGGTATCCTTGGACAAACAAGAAATTGTACAACTGTGTATACCTCCGCCGCGTGGTTCCCGGCAGACTAGAATTTGGACCACCCCATCTCCTCCCATACGGTGTCGTACAAGGCGACTAAGGGATAAGGCTGTTTTACATCAGACAGATATACAACAGCCCAGACTCAGCCATACATGACTCGGGTCAACAATGGTGCCCGGGATGCGGCAATAAGCTCACCCCCTATTACGTGGGACCTAATTTATTGATTGGTGAAATGTGGGTGTTAATTCACCTCTGCCTAACCCTCCAGGGATAAAGGTGTGATTGTATGTATGTATGTATTATACCTCCGGGCATATACCTTGGACCTAAAATGTGTTTAAAAAGTGCTCAATACGCACAGTGCACGTTTCTTGGTTGTCTTTTTAGGAGTGCTACTGCGGTGGACGAGCTCAAATTCACCAAGCAGGTCACCTAGGTATAGATCGGTTCAAGCGCCGAGCAAGACAAGTGATGTTTTGGCCACACATGTCTCGTGATATAGAGCTTTATGTTAAACGATGTAAAATCTATCAGGAGTTTATTACAAAACAATCCGCATGCGTCAGGGCCGCCTCATTTGTTTCGCGATTTAAGTCCAAGATACGTATCCCGCCCGGAGTATACGAACAAGCTTAGAGTGCAGTTAATATCAATTTCTTAAGATATACTATTGATGGCGACCACAGACAGCCTGTGACCACGTCTAGTAGACCTGGTCGAAACGATAATTAAATTTCTATACCAAGACCACACTGATTCCTGTACCATTTACACAATAATGACATGCTGCAATATTCGCGGTGCAGTATAGGGGAAATGTTATAATAGAGCGACATCTTCTAGACGTTTTTGGACCTCTTCGATCAGAGCAGAGCAGTTCCGTACGACTTCTTCTTCTTCTTCATCATCTTAGTGTTAATTCCCAGTTGCATCCGGAGCTTTCTGCTCGGAGTCTGGGGTCCGCTTTACCAGTCTTAACTACGGATTTGGCGAGACCTCGATATTTTCCATGAAGCGATTGCCATCTGACCTCCACAAGTCACAAGCACAACCCAATGGTAACATTAGGCGATATCGAAGCTTTGCAGCTAGCTAGACCGTTGTTGTTGGACTTTTTAGGGCTCCAACTAACCCGTAACGACTGCCATAGATGTTCTTATGGCAACCGGGACCGACGGCTTAACGTGCTCTCCGAGGCACGACAAGACCAATGCAAATACCCATATTTCATGCACACTAATATTTGCACTGAGCGGGGATCGAACCCGCGCCTCCTGCGTAGCGGCCCCGTTCACTAGTTAGTTCCGTACGACTTCATCATCCTAAATTAAATTATAGGAAAATGATAATACCTATGTCAATGCAATGTCACCTACACGTTGACGACCGTCTATCAACAAATATTTGGGGGTCGTCGGCCGGCCAGAAGTCACTTACCTTGTTGTACCACAATCAAAATACACCCACGCGACCTCTGTGGCGTAGCGATAGTGTTAAGAGTTTAACACCCGTATTCACAAACAGCAATGTGAGGTCTCATAGTGTGCTCGAGCGCATAGGGCTGGTAAAATTAATTCACAAACATCACGGAGCAGTATCTAACGCAGTGCGTTCCCTCAACGAAGTATTACTTAAGTGTTGTCTATGAATAAAAAAGCTTGCCAAAACGAACGCACTGAGAATTTGTCGTTCTTTGCACAGTTTTGGTAGTACGCATAGTGAAGTATTGTTTGTGTATACGGGTGTAAGACTGATACGTAGGAGGTCGTGATTTCGATTCCCGCTCAGTGCATATTTGTATGCATGAATATAAATCTATTTGCATTAGTCTGGGTCTTTCTATGTATAATATTTGTATGTATTTTCTAAATAAAATGTGTCTAAGTAGGTATATCCGCATTCTAGAATCGATAACACTTTAGATCTAGATAATGTTGTGTAGAATGTCCTAGAATATTTATTTTATTCTAGGCCGTCAAGTTAGGGACAACCATTTTAAGGTGACCAGAAATGGTGGTCCGTATCCTCTGGACTGCACCTCAGCTTTTTACCATCTAGCGGGGTGCAATCAATTGACGGACAAAACATGAAATTTTTTTTAATTAAAATATCGCTTTGGCTGATTCTAGTCCGCTGCAGATTTTATGTATTAATTTATTTATACATATTATTAATTTTATTCCTCTCTCCATTTGGGCCACAGTCCACAGTTTAACATTAGATAATATTATAATGTTTGTCATACTTGCATTCAATTATATAATTATATTTGCATAGTAGTTTATATATTCAACGGTCGGATTCTTCTTGTTGACTACTGTTGATCTTATTGCAAATGTAATGTGTGCGCACGCGCCGCTGGTTGTGTGTGTGTGTTAGATTACCGTGTGTTTAAAAACGGAATAGATATGTATTTTCATCGTTAATTGAATCTATGTTTCATATAATATACGGTCTGAAAGAATTTATGTAGATATAATTTATTTTTATATTAGAAGTTCATTTTTCGAACAAATATTTTTTTTTATTTATTATATTTACTTTAATTTTTGTATGATTATGCTAGCAAAACATGTAACAATGTAACCTTATTTCAAGGAAATTCATTATTATGTATGAGAATTACTTTTAAATAGTTATTACATAGATAAATATTTATTTACTGCAGCCTCCAAGATTTTATAGAAGCTAATTGCCTTATCATGGAACATTACCAAAATCCATCTGGTGATCAAATACTTAATTATTTATCGTTATGCACATGTACAGAATATCGCGGCCATAATAACCTCATGTTGTGCTCCCGGCGCGGCGCGCGGCGGTGAGTTGGGTAGCCAGAGCTCACTTGAGAATTTTTGCTGTATCAGTGGGAAGACCAAAGGCTAATCCGGCTTTGTCTTCTACAGTGACGGCACAGAAACTCTCTGTTCTTACAGGTTCGGCAGCACGAGTGTGACTCTCCTAGTGTTGCGCACGTTCATAGGCGTAACCACTTTCCATCAGGTTAGCCGTGTGCTTTCTGCCACCGAAACTGTATAAATAAACGGTTCTGTCGTACGTAACATTATATTGAGCGTGGAGAATATCACGGTCAATGTTATCAACTATTAATATGACCTCGTGATAAGTAATTTTATATGCCTATGCCATAATCTCATATAAAAAAATCAATGCCACTTTTCGTTGTTAGTTTATAACTCAAAAATGGCTGAACCGATTTGGCTAATTTTAGTCTTGAAATATTCGTGGATGTCCAGGAAAGGTTTAAAGATGAGAAAATAGGTGCGGCAGGCACTGGATCAAAAATTCACGCGGGTTGAAAAAAATATGGCGGTACGAAGTTCGCCGGGACAGCTAGAATTTTTATAAATGAAAACTTATAAATGGTTTTTAGTGATGTAAGTAGCAATGTTACATAGTTGTATACCTCGGGACACGTATCTTGGACCTAAATTTTGAGACAAACGAGGCCGTGGCCTGGCGCGCAGATCGTTTTGTAATTATCTTGGTGAATTTGAGCTCGTCCACCGCAGTAGCACCCCATGCTATCCTCAAAACTCAGTTCCGTTTCTCGACTGATTGCGATCGAACATTCGTAATATTTTAAATCTGACCATGACCTTTCAAACAGAAAATAACCATCAAAATCCATTCAATAGTTGTGTCCATTACCAACAAATAGATAACTCGAAGAGCGAATATTGCCGATAACTCTAGCAGCGCACTGGGAAGGGGAACACTAAATTTGACAGTTGATATGCCATCGATACTAAATTTCTCCACGGTCTAAACTCGCCACGTGGTTCCCGGTACAGTAGAATTTGGGCCACCCCATCTCCTCCCATGCGGTGTCGTACAAGGCGACTAAGGGATAGGGCTGTGTAACATCACATAGATATATACAGCCCAGACTCAGCCTCAGATATATGGCAAGTCAACAATAGTGCCCCGAATACGGCAATAGCCTCGTAAAGGTATGATTCCGTAACCATACGCCTACTGCCGACGCACCCAGCACATCGGCTTATCAATGGTCCCCTTTATCCGTATCAGAATTTAACAAGTAATGGGCACGCTGTATGTGCTGCATGCGTCTGTCGTTGTCGTATGCGGCCGGCTTCGGAATCATACCTTTACGTGGGACCTAATACAATGATTGCTGAAATATGGCTGTTAATTCACATTTGCCATACCCTCTGCAGATAAAAGCGTGATTAAAAGTATGTTTATATGTTCGAACTCGCAAAATTATTCTAATTAGCATTCTATAATTAACTAGCTGACCCGGCGAACTTCGTACCGCCATATTTTTTTATCCTGTTCCCGCTGTAGGTATATCTCTAAATTTATCAGTGTTTCTCTACAATATTATGCATGTATTATACATATAAACCTTCCTCTTGAATCACTCTATCTATTAAAATAACGTAACATAACATAAACTCACGCCTATATCCCCGAAGGGGTAGGCAGAGGTGCTAGCACCCACATTTCGCCGTTTATGTTAAAGGTCTCAACGTAATAGGTGGCGAGCCTATTGCCCTTAACCGGGCACTTATAAACATGCGATAAATACACACATAACTTCGAAAAGCATCGAAATGTCATTGGTGTGTGCCATGGTAAAACCTGGGATCGAACCCGAGACCTCGTCTCAGCAGTTCACTACCTATACCACTAGGCTACCGCTTCAAAATTTGTGGCGTAGTTTTGAAGATTTAAGCATACATAGGGGGGACGGACAGACAGCGACAGCGACTTTGTTTTATAATATGTAGTGAAGTGATAGTGAAGTGAAGATGCACTTATTACAGCACATCGGTCGACGTAGGCGTACGTGACATGTTTGTTCACTGTTTGCTATACAATTACACGTGTCAACTGTCAATACATTCGTGCCTCACACGTGCCAATCAACGGAATAATTACTTTCGCGAGATAAAAATAATGAGAGACAATCAGTCTGAAAGATTATATGTCGAACTTTAAAAGTGAAAATAGATGGATGTTTTTACTCATCAACGTTAATAAGTAACAATCTATAGGCAGCTAAGATAGGCATAGATAAATGAAGTTGTAGTGTATGTTCGTAATCAATGCTTATGTATGCGCAATAGGTAGGTACCTCCTTAATATTGAAAAAAAAAATTGTTTTTTTTTGAGTCTATAAACAATTTTTTAATTTAATTTATTGAAAAAAGAACACAATTTCTATAATTTTATCCTTGCTGACAGCGGATATACGCCGTAATTTAGACTAATACTTTTATTTTTTTAAATACAAATATGGAACAGCATGAAAAACCTTGGGCTCATGGCCCCAGCTCCTCTGGGTCTCCACAGCTACTGGCAAGAAGAAAAAAAAAAAAAAAAACAGTGACTTTCAGTAGCGGTAAGCTGCTTTGAGGTTTATGACCACAGAGCTTAGAAGCGACTAGAAGTGCCCTTACACTTCGTTAGCATGGAAACTGGTGGCGCCAAACGATTGGTGGAACTCTCACGTAAACAAAACCGCGATAGATATACATTCACGACTTGCCTAAACGAACCTAATGATTTAGTAATTAAGTCGTGCGTGATTTAGTAATTAAGTAATACATAATATTTCTAGTTGTGGCCCGTGGCTCCGACTGCGTGATATTCTGATCCCGTTTCCCTTGGGAACCTAGTCTAACCGCGCCCTAAGATCATCATCACATTCATCACACAATCCTATTCTGTTGGCAACCTAACAACTTATTAGAATTAGAATAAAAAGTATCATATGACCTTGTACAGGTCACGGTCTGTGTGCCAGATTTCAGTTTATTCCGTCTTGCTGTTTTTATATGATGATGATGACTGATGAGATGACTAACAAACAAACACACAGCTGCGAATACGTCACTAAAAGTTTATAAAACAGTCGACATAATATCGTTGTTTTATACGTCATAGTCGATTAAATAGATTTTAGATTAGATTATTTGCATGACAATGAGGTAGACCAAACATGGCAGAAAAGATGTAAATAAAAAATCTCTAACTGTAAAATTCACACCACTGTACACTTTGATCAGCAATTTTATTTATAACCTATTATGGCTTCCTGAATATAAGTACAGTAATAAAATAACAACCAAACAAGTATTACGAGATCTTTCGTTTAAAAACAAACATTTTATCCCCTGGCTAAACTTTCCTTTTCATACAAACGTAATTCGCTATTATGTTTCTCTTACCACAGTAATGCGCCTTTAATCGCACCTAAAACACTAAGCAGTGACAGTGAAAGATGATTGAAGTAACCAAAACTACAATAACCTATATTACAATATTTGTTTAGAGAAATCTCGACCTTAGTGCAAGTAATAAAAGGTTGTTTTTATTTGTAAATCCCATGAGTTTATGTTCAACCATCATTAGTAACTTCACCTAGATTATCTAGAATGACAGTGGAAAGTGAAAGCGGTTACGTCACATTTATCATTTGTGTAACTCTGTGTAACAGTTTTTTTTATTCTATATTTGGTTCGTTTCTATAAGCCGTTCTTTTTTTAAAATTCTGCATTAATTGTTCAATGCACGGAACTTTTATGTTATGTTCACGATTTTATTGCCTTGTTACTGAACACTGTAGAAATTGTTACATATTTGTTATGTAATAAGCTCATGTTACTTTTTATTTAATTTTATCGGACAATCTCTTCCTTTTAAATTGGGTTAAATACGTTGTAGATTCATTAAAGGCGGGTTTCATATTACTAAAATCATTTGTTAGGATGCGTTTCCATTAAAGTGAAGATGAACGGTACTGAGAGGAGATAATAAACCACTACATGATTGGTTGATTTCTGCATGGTATCATCTTCGCTAGGTTCGTCTCCATCTCTTTAGAAATCACAGAACTGATAACTGTTAGTAGTTTCAGTCATAGAAACACAGTCTTATTCATGTCTAAGGCTGCGTTTTCATTGAAACGGTTTTACGTCCGTAGAGTACTAAGTAGAACACTGTCATCATGCTACAGATATCTACAGACTGCAGTATGGTCATGCAGTATATTCATATAGGTTGTGAGAGTGATGGGAGCCATATACCTCCCACCCTTTCTGTTCTTTTTTACACCTACTCTCTCTGCCTAGGAGGTTTTATTAGAAAAATATACTATCATTAAAAAAAACTAATTCAACTGATTCTATCGTGATTTACCGTGTGTTATATTTTTACATAAATTTCGATTCATATTAGTAAAGTCGGTGACAATGCTACAATGAATCAAAAATGTACACACGGCTCCATAGAACCATAGAACTCTCGTAATTTCTAATTATTAAGAGTTATATGGCAAGAACGATACGCACAAACATTCCATTTATTTCCAATCCCTACTGATTTCTTATAATGCGGGAGTGATTTGCAGTTCTCATGATACGATGTTCTGACATAATCACTAAGGTCAACGTCAAGGGAAAGCTATATCCATTACTTAATAGTTATAAGGTAGCAAAAGAGAGCTGATATCAACAGTCATGTCTCGAAAGGTCGCATTCTTCGATGCCATGCAAAGAGGATCTCTCTCAAATTTCTACAGCTCGAGGTCAGAATTCCGGGAAAGAAGAACCCAGGCCATCCTAGACGGAAATGGCTGCACGACATTAAACTATAGTCTGGACTAGGCTACCAGCATGTTAAAAGTAGGTACAGCATAGGATCCCAGAAAGTTTGGTCTACTGACTTCTAAAGTGTGAAGATAGCACTATCGATAAAGTACCAAACCAGCACTGAGTGAACAGTTACCGGGATATAGACCACATCATAGTCGTAGTCCATAGTTCATATTTATCCTTCTGAGGTGGGAGGGGGAGACAATAATCCATCACTTGATCCAAGGCAACCTCATCTGCAAACATTGGTACTCCTGCTAATTTATCGAGTAGGCGCAGTCTTTACTCTTAATATTGGAGGCCATGCAGTCAGACAGCAGACAGCATTCGCTCCTGTAATAGCCAAAGGCTTGAAAACCTCTGATGCAACCATGATCAAAGCTAAGATGGTCATAAAGCGACCATTGCTGTAATCACTATTACCCCATACAGCTTTAGAATCGACCCTTAACATTTACGGCAACACTAGAGATCAACATAACGAGATGACTGATGATTGACACCACAAAAAATATGATAGTGTTGCCAACAATACAAGCGATTTAATAAACCGTATAGTGTACACAATAACATTATTACGTAGTGTCAAATGGTAATGTCATCGCCCACTTGCATAAATATGATGTGTCATTCACCAACTTTCACGAGCTTATAAACTGTTGTATTTGTTGCCTACGTGATTCTGATGAGGAATGATATACGTGTAAATGAACATTAATACACGTACTGTGTTCATGGCGCCTCATCCTAAAGGTATGGCCCGCATAAGACAACTGCAGAAGCACGCAGCAGATAAGCGAAATTCATTGCGGCTTCTCAATGGTCCCTTTTATCCGTGAAGGGGTTTAACAAGTAATGGGTACGCTGTATCTGCTACATGTCGTATGCTGTCGGCTTCAGAATCATACCTTTACACAGCAGCCTCTGTCTCGTGGCGATAGTGAACGCGACTGCTACACAGGAGGCGCGGATTCGATTCCTACAGCCAAACACATATCCGCATTACTGGAAGTTTCCAGCATTGTAAATGTACAATTTTTTTAATCATTTTATTTGGCTTTGATTACTGATGTCGCTACGGTTAATTTTGGCTGCTACAATTTGGTTGCCAATTTTGGCTACCGATTTTGGCTGCCAATTTCAGTCTCATGAACATTAAACGAAGTTCTCAGGTTGTTGTTGTTGTTGTTTTGTTGTTGTTGTCCGTCCAGCTTGACGTGCGTCTTGCCGCCGCACGTCGCTGTCAAGCTGTTGTGCGTGACTTGGTAATATAAACTTCAAACACTGTGATAATAAGATTTAATTTTGTTTAAAGATTGTAAAATCCGGGCCGATGCCGTCCGTTTGGTGGGGTTGGACCTTTATACTCTGTTATTTGATCGGCAAACGTGGCGCATATTGGGAGAGGCCTATGTCCACTATGTCCAGCAGTGGACTGCAATATGCTAATTGATATATTTAATAAAACGAATTTAACAGAAACATCTTATTCTATCCGGTAATTCAAACAATTGGTTCTGCTACGTAAAAAGAATCAATAAACTGGCTCACCTTGGTAACCTATACATGCTATTATTGCTATTATCGTATAGTTGCTATTTAAAAACAAAACAAGTGTTGAATAATCACTAGTTTAACTTCAATGTGCGTCTGACATGATTCTTAAATTACACACATTAATTCACATTATGTCTGTTCATTAATGATTTGAGGAAATGACTTTTGATTAGCTATTAGCTTATTTCTTTTTATCTAATGATTTGCATAATGATTAAGTAATAAAGACTTCTGCGTAATACTTTACAAAATCAAAAAAAAAGTCGTGAATAATTTGACAAGTGCGGCATCAAATAAGTATTCTTTATAAAAAGGAACTACATTACGGTAAATAAAGAAACCATAGTACTGTCGTTCGCATCTAGGCCCGTATTCCATAATGCCACTCAGCTGAATCTCGACCCATCCGAGGAAAGATTGTATACACAGATTGACAGGTTTGACTGGTTATCAGGCAAATTGTCTATACAATCTGTCCCCAGCCAAATGAAGACTCAGCCGAGTGGTATTCCAGAATCAAAGGTATGATCCGTAGCCGACCGCATACGACAACTGTCGACGCACACAGCACATGCACGTAATTCATTGCGGCTTCTCAATGGTCCCCTTTATCTGTATCGGAGTTTGACAAGTAATGGGTATGCTGTATGTGCTGCATGCGTCGGCAGTTGTCGTATGTGGTCGGCTACGGAATCATACCTTAGGCTGGTAAAGCTGCTGCTGTATATATTTTGAAGTTCTAGTTTCGGTAGTTTCGGTTTTGCGTGGACAAGTCAAGTCAGTCAGGTTTAAAGTACTCTGTAAAATATTAGATTGATCGATTTATTATTATATTTCTGACACCTCTAATTTACTTTTATTATTATAAGGTTTCCAGGACAGTTTATCTTTCAACACGACTTCCCGAGTGTCGTTACTCAATGTTTTATGTTACCTTTTGTACAGAAGTCATAGACGTCATAGTAGGGGCAGGCAATGGAGGAAATGCGTGTGAAAGTCCCATTAACAAAAAGAAATTTTAAATTCCACCCTCGTATAACAGGATTTTTTGTTGTTGTTAAATATCCAAAATTTAAGCCTACAATTGAAGGCCACCGGTACTCTCCGATAATTTTTCGTATAAGGCAAATGAAAGAGTTTAACCGACTTGTGCTTGCACAATACTTCACCTTGACACCGAAACAGGACCACAGTGGCAACAATCGCGATTAACACCGCTCATTGTCCATTATTTTCCTTCGAACACTTTGATCACGGGTATTAAGTTGCATCCAATGATAATTAGGCGGCTTCTTCAAGAATGCTGGCAAAATGTCAGTCGAAAATGGCGTAGGTGCCTACTAAATAATGGAAGTACTTGACGTTTATTACTAGTCATATAATGATTGGTTAAGTGCGAGTCGAACTCGCGTACTGAGGGTTCTGTACACAACTGGATTGAGGGATAAAGTTAGCGTTGTTTTGGCAAACTGGACTCACAGGAAACCGCAGTGGTAACGGGTTGGCCACATCTACAGAATGCCTGATGGCCAGAAACGAGTCCCAGACTGGGGACTTCCAATCGTAATCAGATAGTGGGTCGCCACCCAGCTCAGCCAGATAAGCTGTCGACCTGAAATATGTACCTAGCTAAGTTATACTGGACGCTCAGGGGACCTCAGAGGATCGGGTACTTTGACGCAGGCTTATGTCCACAGTTTATACCGCAAACAGCTATAGATGATTGAAATAAGGTTTTTAGTCGCCTTTGCGGCTGATTTTTCACAGCTGCAATAAATTGCAGACATGATCTCCATGTAAAGAAAGAAAGAAGAAAGAAAGAAAGAAAAAATATTTATTCTAGCTAGACACTTAAGATACACAGCACAGAAGAAAACAAAGGCGTTAAATAAGCAATTATACAATTTGTGTCGTTTATGTACCTCACGCGCCAACCGAAAAGGTTCTGGCTCAGCATATAGCCTGTCAGCTGTCAAGACAGCTGTCAGGCGCTGGTTTTCAGCCAGACCTATGTGAAGGTGATGCACGGATGCAAATCAGCTACACTTATATAAGCAACCCAAAAAGGAAAAAACAAAATAAACAAATACACAAACAAACAAGTCTAGGTAATTTAAATGTCAGTGTGAAGGGATCATCATTCACTCGTTCCAACCGTCTTCCCTCATTACCTTCAGAAATCCACTTAGCTATTCATGAATTCATTGCAAGTGCGAATAAATATCCATTTATTGTTTCAAGTCGAAGAAAACGAATGTGAACCATTAACGTTTATTGAGCCGTTCAACTTGAGATTACGCGAATCAATAAATTGTAGCTACTGTAATTTATTGACTCCTTTTTAGTCAAGTTGTACATCTTTCCCCACCAATGATGTGTGCAGCCGTACAGGATGTAGAGAATACCAAGGCATTTATTGATACCGTTAAAGCTTTGTTTTATTTAACCTATTTTGTTCCTACTGGGCAAAGGCCTCCCTTAAATTTTTCCCCCATTCTCTCTCTGTTACTTTCATGATTTTAACTCTTGTAATATAACGTTTGTTTATTCGTATTATATGCACTGCAAGCTACTGTATCATCCGGTTGCAACTTTGTCAACTTATAGTATTCGGGTATTGAATTCAGAATTTTTTAACTAGAAAAGAACTGTTCATTTTGATTACGACTATTCTTGTGACAAGAAAAAAATCACTTAATCCATGAAAAAAATATCGAATTCCTAAAATCTGCATATTAACAAAACTTTATTGAACTCAGTTTTTCCTTTACACTAAATATGACTACTATGCAGAAGGTTCTTCACGCAATATTGAGTCATAAATCCTTCTGATTAATTACAATAATTAAAATATTTGCTTAAGGTTTTAATCAGTCGCTGTCATACTCGTACAGACCTACAACAAGGTCTGCCTGTTTCGGAGAAGTTGGGCAACAGATTAACATGACTTTTTGACGCATTTATCATTACATTAAATAACATTTTTCATAAATCATTGTCGCAATAAGACTATTAGTCATGGTTAATGTGGACGGGTTATTTTCCTGCTGATGCTTTATTGTGTTGCATTACAATGTTTATTTTTACTTGGTATATGAGTTCTTCTTCATCCTAGCGTTGATACCAGTCGCATCCGAAGCTATCTTCACCTTGAAGTCTGGGGTCCGCTTTTCCATTCTACTGCGGATTTGGCTGCACTTCGACATTTTCCGTAAAGCGACTGTCACCTGACCTTCACAATACATTGACGATATCGAAGCATTGCAATTAGACCAGTTGTTGAACTTTTCATGGTTCCAAATACCCATACCGATTGCCGGGACCGACGGCTTAACGTGCTCCCCGAGGCACAACCAGACCAATGCAATTCATGCATAAAAATATTTGCATTGATCGAACCTGCACCTGTGTGGCGGCCGCGCCCACTACCACCACGCCACAGAGGCAGATATAATGTACCTACAATACAAATTAAGCTCTGTTCAATCGCCAGGTCAAATGTTAATTTACATAAGCACCAGCAGTACCTTGAAGGATTTACAATGGCGTTTAACGAAGAAAGTAAAATGAACAATGGCGCCCATTGTTCTATGCTTCCCAGACGCTGTGCTTGTATTGTAAACAACGCATAAGTGGAGTGAAAATCTGTCGTAATGATTGACGTTTGACTTGTCTATTGTGAAACATTAAAATTGTAATGATTTTGGTTTCACTTTTATTTGGATGGCGTGGTAATAGCATAGAAAGATAATTGCGTAAAGTCTATCTCTATATCTAGCAAGGCGCGCAAATTAGCCAATCATAGTCTTTATTCTACGCCTACGCGGTTGAGGAGTGCGACAAAGCCCATTATTTTGTGACTGTAGTTTTGATTAAGTCATAGTAAAATTACAATCACATAAAAATGACAAATTGCTTTGTTTTCTTCAGAGCAAATCACTGATTCAAAAGATTCGCATCCTTGGTTGTTAAGTCCTGTAAAGCTGGGTCCACATTAATGATACGCGTTGAAGCGTGGCCTCAACGCGTATCATGATCGCTAGTTTGGACACAAGATGATACCCGTTAACAATACACGCCGAATCTGATACAGCCCGATCCGCACTAAACGCGTATCTTGATACACCTCGTATCCGATATACAGCATTTACTAAGTTTTTTTACGAAATACGCCAAAATGAGCGTCCATATTTATGATACAAATACTCGATACGATACGACTGATCGTGATACTTACGTCAAAGTGCTACAAATTAGTTTTTTTTTTGGTTCATATATCTGTATTGTAACTTTTTAGGTGTATGTCATAGTGAATCTCTTTCCTGAGATTTTGCCTTCAGCTTACCATCATATCAACGTGTCCTATGTAAAAAAATATTGCACATGTGCTAACTATCGACTTTGAGACTACAATACTTGTTTAATGAAGAATGTTCTACTTCAAAGTTTTCTGTAGAACTAATTTTATTACTTATCAATCTTATCATTTCAATGTCAATAATTAACTAAGGAAATATATTCTAAACATTCAATGTAAGGCTAGTTTTAAAGTCGCGCTGACCGCGCGCTGACAGCCGAAACATAATAATATGAACTTCTAGGAAGCGTTTTAGAATAACACGTAGCTGTCAGCGCGTGCGTTGGCCTGACATGCTACGCGCTGAGCAGTCAGCGCCGATGTTCAGCGTGACTCTAAAACCAGCCTTACATCAATTGATTACGTATTATAAATATTATATTATAAGGCAAATGCAGTAATTCAACTCCGAACGGCCTTGGAGTTATGCATAATTATGAGTACTGACACTGACCTACCGGTTTATATGGCCTTGTTAGCGGATACACGCATAATTTCGTATAACATTTTGTAACCAAAATTTATTTATTTACTGGCCTATGACCGTACCTTCGCCCATGGCAACCTATTCTTAGTGTTATTTTTAAACTATCGCCACTATCGTGGTGTAAACTTATTTTTTACCCGACTGTCGAAGGAAGGAGCTCTTTCTTTCTTTCTTAATGGTCGTTGCATCATCAGACTGTAGAAAAACTCAAGATGTTTTCTAGCATCTACCTCCTGGCTCCATCATCAGAAGTCAGAACGTCACAAAAAAAAATTACTAGTTGCAATGAAAGAGTTCCGCTATCCACTTCCTGGCTACATTATCATATTAGCTAAATAGCATTATCATCCAGATTTGTTAGCAAATAACATTATTTTCAAGTTAAAACCTACTTCTTAAATTAAATTACGTAGGTGTTTAAAGTGAATCATAATCAGAGCAAGATGTTTGTTTCTTGTTAGACAAAACAAAACACAAAGGACTCATCACCTTGAGAAAACGAATATAGAAAGGTCATGGATTTAGATGCTTAAAAACTGAACTTAGTTAATGCACTTGTGCGTATAAATAAATAGTACCTAATGTTGCATTTTCTGTCGAACGGAAATTCATATACGTAATTAGAATATTAATTGGCAGACATTTTAAAATTAACCTTAACATTATTGGAGGCTGAAATGTAGACCTTAATATTGTTTTACATATTAAGGTAGCAAGCTCAGGGTCAATGGTTTTTATGACCATGGACGCTTGTAACACTAAAAGGGGTCACTCACGTGATGGGTCTGTAGCCTCAGATGGGGAAGATTCATGTTTTTCGAGTCTTTTGGACCAATGACACAAAATATGTCTCTTGGCCAAAACGGCTCATTGGTCAAGGAGACTGGAGACACGAGTCTACCGTGCAGTACTAGGGAAATTGCGGTGACGAAAGAGACGAATATGAGAGAGGAACGAAGGCAGAAGCATGCAAACACAGACAGTTTAACTGGAAGGGGTTAGGAGGAATACCGTTATTTCGGTTGATCTTGTAAAAATATGTAAAACATATTTTATTTGTATAACTAAAGTTTGTATTTTGCTCCACAGGCGGCCAGCAATGTCGCGCGTTACGACGGTCGTGTCCACGCCAGTTCAGCACATGTGCGGTTCTGTGCAAGAGTCCCACAGAGCAGCCGCCGGGGCCTCCACACCACACACACCCCCCTAAAGATCCTATGAATACTGGTGAGCATTTTTTATTGTATTCGTTTTTCTTCATGGTTATAACTTTTGGAAGTGCCTCTGGGTCATGGATTGTCTAATTCGTCGCGGCTTTTGCGAGATTTCTCCTTTTTGTAATAACTTTGGAGATGATTTAGTATGTGTATAAGTTACCCTAGTTATCTCATGTTATTTTGACTTCAATCTTTGCTAAAATTCTTGGGCCTAGACAAGCTTATTCATTCTAGCGGATAAAGATTCGCGTTAATAGCTTTCTGGGAAGTTCTCTACCTCATTGGGTAGCAACAAGATCTGTTGTCATACTTGTCATACATCCTTCCGCATCTTTTAGTAAACAGATTGCTTCGATCCTCACGAGCTTTCTCTCCCAAATAATTAATTGAGCCTTTCACACATATCTACCCGTTTTGGAACTTTTGCGATGTCCTTTTAAAACATCACCGATTTGATCGATGTGTACGTTCTTCGACGTCAACTCCGAGCAACTTTCCCAGCGATTTAACCTTATGAATTCAATTTGTATTTTTCATTCTACATGCCCACCTCAGCATACTTAATTACTCCAGCTAAGCTAAATTTACTTGTGTTAGTGGGATCCTCTGGCCGACTTGAGGCAGACTTCTTAACCACTAAGGCACCGAAGGCTTTTCCGATTATAGTTCTGCTTTAATACTCGTACTATTACTATCAACAAATGGCTCCACTTCTAATCATCTTCCACTTACAATCATCTTGTTTATAGCCCTAGAACGTGCTATCAACTTTTTCCAACAGTCTTATAAAGCTTCAAAATCTTTTTCTTCAGGTTCGTCAGGAGGCAAGAAATCAGGCTCAGGCAGTGGTGTCCTCACGTGTCCCAAGTGCGGGGACCCCTGCACCCACGTAGAAACCTTCGTCAGCAGCACCAGATTTGTCAAATGCGATAAATGTCACCATTTCTTCGTGGTCCTCAGTGAAGTGGACACCAAGAAGAGCATCAAGGACAATGCCGAAAACAAGTCTGGCTTCTACAGGTGAGTTGATTTGATACGTTTCTTCGGTAAGAATGTATATAGCCTTATAATCTTCATTCATTGAGCTAGAATCTGCTATATGAAGGGGCAGGAAAATTGTTTTAAGTACCTTTTTTTCGTATGCAAATCCTAGCCAGCCAGTGGGGGTGGTTATGTCGGATCCGAACCGACTAAACCGCTTGCAGTCACGGGTATAACGGGGCGTGAGGTAGCCCAATAAGGCAGTCGCTTTGCACCCTGACTGACCGGGCCATCTACGACTTGAAATGTCTCCTTCGGATGTGGGACCATATGTCCCTATCGATCTTTAGTATCTACTAATAATAAGATCAATGGGACAACCATCTTACCAGTCCCATGTTTGGACTGGGTTAATGTGGAACCGGAATAACTCTTGATACATAGTACTTTCGACCGGTTGTTGATAAACTGCCCAGCCCCTCTAGACAAGTGGCAATTCGCATAGGCATGACCTCGCCCTTGTCTCGCAAGGTGAGGTCGGCACACCTCAATTTTCGCTTCCGCCAATTCTAATAACTAATGACAATGACTGACATCTCCGTTAAACTTCTTCTACTTCTTCACCTACTATAATATTAAACTATTTTGCAAGCAATACCTCTTGCTTTGTTTACAATTTACAATAATTGATCTCATGGTCATATGATTTTCCAAAAATATGTTAAAAAAGAAATAAAACTAATTAATTATTTTTAGTTATTTCCGACTAACGTTTGTAATTTAGTCAGAATCAACAAATCATTAAGGTAACGGCATATATTTTGACCCCAAGTCGGTAGAGAAACGAGGCCTTGCGCGGATTGATTTGATATCTTTGATTGGTGGATTTGAACTACTCGGCCGACGTAGCACCCTGTGCTATCCTCGAAAGACACCCAAAAAAAAAAATCGCGTACTGCAAATATTAATATAGCACATTTCATGACGTCACTAGGGTTAAGATCTTATATCATACTAGCCTTCCGCCCACGTGCATCGGTGCATCTCGGTTAACGCGACCTTTGCTCATATCTTCGGTTCTACTCAACCGATTGCGATCAAACTAACGTAAGATTTTAAGTCTGAGTAAGCCCTTTCTAACAAAAAAAAACCGCATCAAAATCCGTCCAGTAGTTTTTGCGTCCATCGCGGACAAACAGACAGGAAATTCAAAAAAAATATTTTCGTGTTCAGTATCGTTAACATAACATAACCCAAGTATTTTTTTTTAAATAATATCTCCAATGTACAGACACGACCATTTTACAATTATATAATAGTATAGATAGATAGATATGCCCGGCAACTATAATAAACTCAGCAGTCAAATACTAAAGTTTTACTCGAACGTTTTGTTTAATCCTGAATAACGTCATACTCAACTTTAACTTACACGTTACCGTTCCACACTCAAAATTCTGTTTGACACAAATCAACATTGTTTCTTTTCTTTTGTTGTCTAAGTATAACTAAAGTCGGTCAACGTTTTTTGAATAAACAACTTTATGTACGTATCACGTAAATCTCATTTTAACTAATCACATGTCTCAATCTCCTCAAACTCACCGTAACGGACGACGCAAGAACCAAATTTTAATGCCTATCTACACGGCTGTATTATTTATGAATTTCTCGCTGAAGAAAGCTTTGTCTCATAGTAAAAAGTAAAAGTATGTAGTAATAGCTGTGAAGTCGTCACTCGCGAGACGCGGGTGTCAGCGTTCACGACAGAAAAAAAGGAAATTGATTGTAGCTTTTATTCGGTATCGTTTAAGTGAGGTGACAGGTCCATTAATCATGTTCAAATTGAGACTGTTTGTGACTTCAGGTGCATTATTCTACTTGACAACTGAATTTCAAATTCATTCATACCGTGAGTAGACAATTTCAAGACTGGCTGGCATATTGTAGAAAAAAATGACGAATGTATGAGATTTATCGTTTGACTGTTAAATACTGTTTATACTGGAGACTGGCGTGAAAACTAAACCTACTTAAAGTGTTGTTAAGGGGGTATTGTAAACGCGAATAGCTCGAATACAGCAATTTCGGGGATTTTTGCGGTTTTTGAAGAAAAAAAAAAATATCTGCGTGATAAATTATAACTTCACCAATCTCTAGATATTTTTATGCTCTATTTTTTAATACAAACATCGGCATGATTTGGCAGAGGCGTTTTTGTGAGAAACGTGTTTAAAGTAGCGATATTAAGCGTTTTAGACCCATGTTTTGACGCTAATTTCTATCGAGCCAATTATCATGAACAGTATTTCTGTTTTCACATGACCCTTGACGGTTTAGTCTATTTTATGAAAAATATGCTTTTTTTTTGGCGTTCCAAACGTTTAAAAATGTTAAAAACTACTGCGATCTGACCTTAAATTACATTATTGTTGGTCAAGCCTAATAAGGATCCCAAGTTGATTCACTGTGTACATCGCATCGTCGTGATTGTCGTCTAAGTAAGCGTTGTTTTGATACAACCTCGTGGAATACTTAATCGTGTGTGTCGAAATTTTTAAACATGATTATGACTGTGAAATGGAACGACCACTTATGTCTAAAACTGTCTGCGGTATTCACGAGTTTTGTTATTCGTTTTTGTTTTTCAATACCTACTTCAATCATATTTTGATAAACATACATACTTACATTACTTACATATAAACACAAAACGAGGGATTATGCGCATGGATTGCCAGCTTTTTGTCCAACAGAAGTATTCAAGCCGTCGTCGATGGCAGCTGCTCGGACCGCATGGACATAAACGCTGGTGTTCCGCAAGGCTCCGTGTTGTCCCCGACCTTGTTTCTGCTGCATATCAATGACATGCTGTCTGATGGCTCCATCCATTGCTATGCAGATGACAGCACCGGTGACACGTATTACACGGGCCGTGCAAATATCCCTAGGTCGGAAGTGGAGGAGAGTCGCGAACAACTTGTGTCCGAAATTGAGACTACTCTCTCTGGAGTATCCGATTGGGGACGACTAAATTTAGTCCAATTCAACCCTACCAAGACACAAGTATGTGTATTCACCGCTAAGAAGGCTCCATTTGTCCAACGAACACTCAAGCTGTGGAATGAACTTCCCGCGATGGTTTTCCCAAGCGACTACAATATGGGGTTCTTCAAGAAGGGCATTAGAAGGTTTCTTCAGGGTCGGCAGCACGAGTGTGACGCCCCTGGTGTTGCATACGTCCATAGGCCACGGTAACCACTTTCCATCAGGTGGGCCGTGTGTACGGCAATAGGCGGGTGAGCCTATTGCCGTATTCCGAGCACTATCGAATCTTGGCTGTATATATCTATCTGATGTTAAACACCTCTATCCCTTAGTCGCCTTGTACAATACCTCATGGAAAGAGATGGGGTGGCCCAAATTCTACTTTGCCGGGAACTATGTATCTACGGTTATAATATGCAATGCCGATATCGACAATCCTTTCAATCTCAGACGTGCTTGGGAATGTCTGACTGATGTAATAGAAAAAAAAACAAACAAACTGATCTTTGACAGGAAATAAGTTACGGCAGAAACACTTAATTAAATCGTTTCCCAAAGTGACAGCAAATAGGGATTACCCACGCAGTTATATAACAACAAACAAAACACACGCGCAAATGTTTAAACCAAGCAAACACGTCTTGTCACTATTCAAATGTGGAGCCGATAACGAATGGCATTTAAAATAATGATTCATTATCATTAAGCTATTCTAAACGGTTGGAATTAAAAAGGAATAGGCGCCGAAGTTAATGATACGTATCTGTTTAGAAAGGTGAACGATTTGTGAATCTAAGCCGACATTTATTAGAGTTAATGATTGTGTCTATACCGTGCCTTGGAGAGCACGTTAAGCCGTGGGTCCCGGTTGCTTTACGCACGACCATTTATGACAGTCGGTAAACCCTTACCGACCCAACTACCCAGTTGGAGTCCTAAAAAGTCCGACAACTGGGCTAACTACAGAACTTTTGGTGGTCAGATAGGATTATGGAAAATGTTGAAGCTCAGTCGCTTCGCGGATAGACTGGAAAACTCTAGGACTCCGAGGTAAAGAATGCGGATGCGACTGGGACAGTCTGGGATTAAAGCAAGGAGGATGATGGTGGTTGTCTTAACTATAAGTAGTCAAGCTAAAAACCAACTTGCCACTGTTTACCCAAGTAACAAAAGTAAGAGATTCTCCAAAAAAAGCTTCTCATCTGACTTTTACTAAATTGAAATCGCGTGATGAACGCAGACACACCTTCCTCTAATGCCGATCGTCTCTTCGATAGAGGAGATAGATAGATAGTGACAGTCCTGCCCCCCTAGACAAGTGGCAATTCGTTGCTCAGCGTATGATGGAATAGAAAGACAAATGTATAGGATTTGACGTTTTTGACATTCGTTGACGCCTGTCATATACGTCAAATCCCATACATTTGGCATTATATTCCATCATACGCTGAGCAACGAATTACCACTTGTCTAGAGGGGCAGACTTACTTCCTGTTGCCTACCAGTACATATAGATATAGCTAACACCCTATATTAGCTCCATCAAACTACTTCTGAAACGCGTCCGCGCTAAATACATCGCTTATAAGCGTCATGGTAGGTCAACTGTTACGTTTTTGTAACAAAGGCATTGACACCAGTATAAGTCGTCTAATTAAAGTTAGATTATCCTTGTTTTTAAAATTAAACTCACGCAAAAATATCAGTGTTTGTGTACACGAAATATTTATACGTACATTAATGTACATACGATGACGAAGCATTAAACCCATCACTCACATCACGTTTTATGAAGCTAATAAGTTCATTGCACGCAAGGTTGCCGAACGCCCGAACTTGACGCATTGTCAGACATTTTAACCGACTTCTAAAAGGAGGAGGTTCTCAATTTGGATGTTTTTTTTGGTTTATACGCGCATACTCCATCATGTAAGACAGATTTGTGAAATTATTTTTTTATTCGAACTACAATTCCAAGAGCCCATGACTAAGTGCCTGCTTAACGGCAATAGGCTCGCCCCCTATCACGTAGGACCGAAATCTTATGGCGAAATGTGAGTGTTAATACACCTCTGCCTACCCCTTCGGGAATTTACTGGCGTGAGTATATGTATGTAGGGTTCATTCCGAAATGGTCCCATTTAAATTTCGTAAAGATCTGATGAATGGTTGGCCTGAAATTGGCTACAATTTATATGTATAGAGGGCAACCTCTGCTGGTTCGACCCCAATGATTAAAATCTATGTTATTGTACTTATTTATTACCCACTCGATCAAGAACCGCTGTCAATACAATTAACAAAAATTTGACAATTGTTAGTGTTAATTTATTGCGTCACTACCTACTTACCTGAAGCATTTTGAATACGCATTAGGGCGTATTTACACTTTATCGTGCAGACAAATTCTGTTGTCGTACAGTTTACAGTGTCGTGGCTTGTATATTTAAATGAGGGCGCTCCCATATGACACAACCTTAGGGCACAACACGATTAAAGATCGTTAACGATTTATTTGATGTAATGTAGATGTTCGATGCACGCTCCAACTGTGGAATGAACTCTCTGATGTGGTTTTTCCAAGCGACTATAATATGGGGTTCTTCAAGAAGGGTATTAGTAGGATCCTACATGTTCTGCAGCATGAGTATGACGCCCCAGGCATTACATTATGTTCATAAACCACGGTAACCAATTTTCGCCAAGTCGACATAGGCCACCAAAGTGGTATAAAAACAGTGGGAAAAGTTAGAACGCCTGTGCTTCAACGATAAATAAAACGTCACGATAAAACTGTGAGGACAGATAACCTCGGATAACTTATCGTCACGTTTTTATTAATTGTTGTCTGCACGTGTTTCGTTCTCTACTTCTCTCGTGACACTTTTGTTTATTAGCATACTATGTATGTGTACATACGCTCACGCCTACTTCCCTCCGGGGTACTAACATACTTCACGAGCTTCCTCTACTGTCATCAATCCTTTCATGTAAGCCCGCCGGTTTCGAGTATTTCTGACCTACTCTTTTTTCAAAATTTTATTAATTTGACCAATGTGTGTACTGCGAGGTCGACCCCGGCAGGTCTTTCGCCTGTGCCTTACTTATCTGGTGTGTCATTCGCTCCGTACTCATTCGCTCTACGTGCCAACACCACCTTAGCTTACCCTTTTCAATCCTCGTTACAACATTCTCTTCCAGGCCACACCCATCTCGAATCTCAGTATTCGTCTTACTTATTAGCATATTCTTTTGAGATAATCATTATCCTCAATCATTACCGTTTCACACGGGAGCGAACATTTACACACTACTGACCTCTGTCTGAACGTAGAACTGCTATGCCCCAATGAACCTATCATAAAAGACAAAGCGACATTTGAATGATCGTTAGGATCCAAACAAGTCACAATCACTTAACGATTTACGAACAAATGGAAATAACTAAACACGACAGTTGTAAACCGATAAAAAAGCGTAACGACAAAGTGCGAATAAGTCCTTAGGAGGGGACCGCACTAATCAAATGATTAGAGCGGTTAAACCACAAGTCGTACGTCGACTTTAGCACTAGCGGTCGCGACCTTCTGCAAAGACGTTGTTATGATGAACCAAAAAGATGGATGCCCTCCGTCTGTCGACATGAAGTGGGCTAACGAGCACTTCTTGTTGACTTGAGTATGATCATGGATGGTCGGGACCAGATTTGACTTCTTACTGCATTTGAGCTTCTCGTGAGGAGTGATGCCCGTATGTGCTTTGATATCGTTCAGTAAGAGTATGTGTCTAATACTACTGAAATATATACTGAAATGGTCCGACGTATTTAAGTGAGATTTGGAACACAGATAGCTTACTAACCTAGATTACACTTACCAAAGAAACGATTGTAATTCGGAAAAACAAACTCACATAAAAATTACTGCAAATAACTAGATAAGAATAATAGACCTATCGTATTGAATATAGTTTTAGATAAGCACTGCACCGAAAGACTACGGAACCAATTATTATCGTAGTGTAACTACTAGTATATCAATCATAGCAAAAAAAGTAAAGCTCTATATCCGGTCTTTTTTCACATACCATGAGAAAGTAGCACAACTATTACGATATATTAACGATTATTATTATCTAATAAACCGATCAAATGCGAGTTGGGAGTTACGCGTGTTTCGGGTTTTGGACACCACAAACATTACCCTAATTGTCAGCAATTCCCATAAACATAATATTTTTGAGCACATTCATTTCTATATATGTACAAATATATTTAAAATTACAGGACTGCTTTTCCAAAAAAATCACTCTGAATGTTGTAAGGAAGGTTCTAACAAAAAGTTCTTCTTCTTCTTCATCTTAACGTTAATCCCAGTCGCATCTTGGAGTCTGGGGTCCGTTACTGCGAATTTGACTGAACTTGGATATTTTCCGTGAAGCGACTGCCATCTGACATCCACAACCCAATGGCGATATCGAAACATTGCAGCTAGACCAGTTGTTGGACATTATAGGGCTCTAGTTGGAGCCCTATAATGTCCGTAGCATAGCTGCATAGCACATCTCCGGTGGTAAGGCAGCCTAATAAGTACTTAGAACTAAAATGAAGTAGCAATCACTGAACCGGTTCTATAGGAAGGTCAAGTTGACCTCATATTTAAAATGATAGATCATTTGACCTCAAGTTAAGTGTCTAACCTATAGTAGATACTGTAATTTTATCCCAAAATAGAAGTCACTAAGTACATAGTAAGTATAAAAAAATCACTTAGAATGACTACAATCGTTTTGGCTGTGACCACGCAAGCCAATGACCCGTCGACTTTATAAAATGTGTTTATACAATAAAGATACTCGTGTACATATTATACAAAACGTATTATATTATGTACATTTATCTTTGTGTTCGTCGTATTCTTTGTTCATTGACAAACATTTGAGCGAATGTCGTGAAAATAGCGTAGTTAACACTTTTAACATCTTTTTCTTCCCATGACAAATACCAGTTCATATAATTCAGAACATACACCATAGAGAGCATGTCATCTGGTATTTCGAAGTCGGTGGTAATACTGGTAATCCCTTAAGGCCCCGAATCAGATTACCATCGAAAAATTGGTATTTTCGAAACCGTTTTTCTTTTTAACTATAAAACCTACAGATCTGGAATTTACATGCCTGCATACTACAGGATATATACAAAGTAACTTCTCCTTTTCATAAATTAAATAAAAAAGGAGGAAATAATTGAAAAGAGGCTCTGAACATCACTCTAGGTACTCTTTCTTATGAAACCAAATATTTTCTACAATATGTATCCAATTAATCTAAAATTTCACATGTATGTTAAATAAAATTAAATGTAATAGCATGACGTGATCTTCTTAGGGGACCCTATTAAATTATCTATTAAAATTATTTTTACTGATTTTTACGGCTGAAAAACGAGCGAATGACCTTGAGCATTTGTATGGTCAAAGTCATTTAGGTACACTTATTTAGAACCAAACAAAATATTTTTTTGATTTGAGATTGACATGTTCATTTACATTAGTAGTGTAGCACTCACCGGGATATTTACTATGTTTTTTTCGGTTTTTGGGGTCTGCCCAATAACAACTATCTTGGCGGTTTCGAGAGCATCCGTGATCATGGTGCTTGTAACAGCGCAGAAATATCGGATAAGTACTCGAATAACGCAAAAAACATGGTAAATATCCCGGCGAATGCTATTCTATAAATTATATCAATCTGTGAAACATCTACCTAGTTCAATAATGAATAATGTGACGAACTGATGACATAACAAATACTAAATTAACATTAGATAAACTAAAACAATATCCTCATTAAAACATGCATCAAACACACATTAAATTGAATTGCCATCATAATTTAAAGCGAACGCCACAATAAAGTTGTCGATCATTTTGTTGTGATACATATTGTATAAACGAAAACAATTTGCATCAAAACAAAAAGCATTTGTAATGGTGTCAGTGAGTCATCATTATCATATACCGACCATTCGTTATTGCTGTAAGATGTCATCTCCTCAATTTTTTATCTGCTTTCCTTGCCATGTCCTCATTCACGCGTCTCCGAGTAATACATTATGCAGTACATTTCTGAATGATACTCCTTTCGTACCGTGGTTTTAGATCACTGCAGCAACAAACAATTGCCGTCTGTTCGTTGCCGTATGGTTTTTCCACTTGGTTACTCGTAGACTTCAACTGCACAAAAGGAACCGCTCACCTTTCGTCTCAAAATTAGTTAGGCTTTCGCACAACGTGAATTGTCTTAGATACATCTTTAACTGCTTCATTAGCCAGTAAAGTAAATAAAATAACTGCTTTATTGTATTCAACTTATTAGCTAATGAACTAGGATAAAGTTATCATTGTCCTAGGTGTTCAGTTCCACTGGGCTTAGTGATGGATCCTCCCAAACTCCTTCGGGGCTGTTCGTTCTACTAGTGGACTAGACGATGGATACCAAAACAGTTATAAGCATCGCAGGATTCACTAGGCTAACAGTAGAACCGTAGAACACAGTGAACCCCAGAGTGTTGTTTCCTCCAATTCAAACTGGAGATGACCCTAGGTCAACCGAAGTCCAAAGATCATGTCTTGACAGTTATACGCCCCGGCAGATGCCGGTGTTGCAAAACCAAAGACGGTGTGCCGATTTGGTCGGTTTGAGTTCCGCACGGAAAAAGGATGCTGTATTCTCCACTGATGGATCGTGATGGTGGTTCTTAGTGAAGTGAAGGCCCATCTTTACTAGGTACCCCTTTTCTATGAAAAAAATTCGATTGACCGCGAATATCCTTCCAGTATCGTAGTGCCTTTCGATCATAAATAAGCACATAATAATTGACAAAGTATCATGAAAGCGACACTTTCTTCAAAAGTAGTTCACCAGTTGTAATCCGAGCTCTTGTGCTTGTCACTTTCCATTTCTTTGTTATGAAAAAGGACGTAAAACGGACGCGTCGGTACTCTCGGCAGGTACTAATTTGTCATTGGAAAGGATTCACTTTCACGGACGCTCATAAAAAGCTCATCGCATTTCGTAAGGAATACAATTTTCCTTGTTGCTAGGGTTCTTGGTAATCGGTTCTTGCATAAGCGGTAGGATGTAAATCTGTTTTTATGAGTCGTAAATTCATCATGTCGTATTCTTGCCTACCTCAGTCACCTTGAAACAGGAGAACCGCTTGGCAGCAGGATATGTAGGTGCCCAATTAAAGCTTTCTAAAATTAAGGATCCTGGAGGTAAGCAACGGACAAACGGATGGCAATACCGAAGCTATAAGAGTTTCATGTTCACTATGTTACCCTTAAAAAGATCAAATTATAAAAAAAAATAGTTGACTGTAAAACTTTTATTTCTGAAAAGTCGTAAAACAGTCGATATAGTCGTTTCATTAGAAGAAATACCAATACATATACCTTGGAATACATTTAGATTATACATTTAGATTGGAAGAAGTAGAAGTCAACATCGAGGACATGATATACCCCCGATTAGTCACTTTCAGTCCCTACTTGACTAACTGAGCTACCTGGACATGTCCTGGATATGTCCTGGATATTTGGAATTGACCCGGATAATATACGTCTTGGGTTGATACAACTGATACAAGCGTGCATTCGTAATAAACATATCCTTTGTTTTTTTTTTCAATAATCCGTTAAGAAGGTTAATGATAAAGATAAATATTTTATAGTAGCTATAGTTTATGGTGTTATATGATTATTCATTATATTATCAATAGTTTATACTTGTCGGAAGTAAATATTACTATCTTACGGGTAGATCCCTGAACAGGTAAAGTCAGCGCCAAAAGTAGATTATAAAGTGTTAATCTACTTTTGGCGCTGACTGTACCTAGCCGTAAGATAGTAATATTCTAGATACTTCGCTCTATATTCAAACGCCCAACACTGAATTTTGTATAGATCACAGTTTGCACACAAGATCTTAATCCCCCTGTATAAATCACCACATAGCAGTCATGACATGTTTTAGCTGGATATGCACCAGCACATATAAAAACCAGCAAAAAGTGCGGTTTCTTGAGTGTTATATAACAATTTTGACGGAATATTTATCTTAATGCCTTAATTACTCTCTTAGACCGTCAATTAGCTAAAAACTGACTATTTAAAAATGAAGACAATAGGTTTTTTTTAGTGTGAATCTGTACTTACCTAACCTTCACGCCATTGTGCTTGAATTACGCAATTACAAAATCCTCGAGCTACATTACAGCTTTCAAAATAAAATAAGTGTATATTTTAGTTTAAAGAGTGTGTTGACGGTAACTTTTCAAAAAGTTACTCATTAATGTCTAGGATAAGTTATCTACTGTATACCATAATCAATAAAAAAAACACATTAGTCCAGCCATTAAAAACATAATCAAAAGACAAACTGGTAGGAACCGTGTTTGCTGACTGCTCCACTTCTACACAGTCGGAAACACTTGTACCTAATTAAATATAAGTACTGGTAGGAATGGTCACAAATCACTTCTTTCTAATGTCAGAGACACCGCCCAAATAATTATATTTACAACAATACGCCATCCATATTCTTTCTCCAGAATTCCTATAACCCAAAATTATCTATTTCTTTCTCTTCTCCAGAAAACCACCGCCGCCTCCCAAGAAGATCTTCGAATACCTGAACAAGCACGTCGTAGGCCAGGAATATGCCAAGAAGGTTCTATCAGTGGCTGTATACAATCACTACAAGAGGATCTACAACAATATCACCAGTGGAGCACCTCCAGACGCCCACCACCCTCTACACCACACACACAGAGGTAATTTAAAAGGTACAGGGCGCTGATGTTCTTTGTCATCCACTGTAGATGAAAGAATAGCCCATCTAGTTTGATATGTAGTGAGTAGTTGCATTGAGACATTTGGTCTTTGAGTATTTACATCGATTAAGATAGAAAAGAAAGTATTCGAATAGGATTTGACGTTTTTGACATTCGTTGACGCCTGTCATATACGTCAAATTCCATACATTTGTCATTATATTCCATCATACGCCGAGCAACGAATTGCCATTTGTCTATAGGGCCAGGCGGGACTCGAACCCGTGATCTTATCTTTATAGGGGGAATGCTTTGAGCATTGAGCCACCTAGCCTCGCCCGAAGTTGATCCAAATTGTTCTATACCTCCGTCTTGGTGTTCGAGTCCCGTCTGAGCGGTATTAGCTTTTTCTATCATAGGTAATCGATTTGAATAGTTAGCATACTAAATGCTTTAAAATTTCATGCAATTTGAGTATTTAAGCCCCGTTTTCAGAACAACGCTCAGTTGTGAATCGACTCACAACGACGTCTATAAAGCTGCGTTTCCATACTCGCGGCAGAGCGAGGGAAGTGGCCAGAGAAGTGGGCAGAGACGTGGTGTGAATGGTATATTCGTCATGCCGCGAGTACTGCCGCGTATGTTGCTGCGAATGTCGGCTTGGCGGCACGAGTCAAAGGAGCGGCAATACTAGCGCGATGAACTATACGAGACCGCTAGATGGCGCTAATCAGTAAACACGGCTTTCGTTATTGCTCCTTGAATATTTACTTTTAAAAATATTTATATCGATCTACGGAAAGTGTATAGTAGTTGAAAGTGATAGTTTTTATTAATAATCTATTTAATTAATTCACTATGCTGTAAAAGCATAATGCGTACACTGCTACAGCGTTGTCCTCCATACGTTTACGTCCGTCTCCATTGCAGGGCGAATACTACAAATGCGGACCAACACGATGATGCGCGTGTGTGAACGCTAGGGCATTAATCGCGCGAATATTGCCGGCAACACGATGAGCAATGCGAGCGGCAGTATTTAAACGCGGGGTAACACAATCTGTCCACAATTGTCAATTAGATCGTTTCAGTATAGTAGGGGGACCAGTCAGTGATGGTATACGAAGTTTCGGTTAATAAGTGTGCATATTAATAACTTATTATTGTTGGTGTGTGATATATGCGTCCCCTGCCATATTGCCCGAAAGGTCTTAACACGAAAGGCTACCCCTACCCCGAAAGGTCTTAACACCGAAAGGTTAATCTCCCGAGTTAAATATTCAAAGCATTTGCAGGTTTCTTTGTATTTTATCAATCTTTAGAAATAGCTTTGACTCACCTCTCTAACAAGAAGTTTACATAAAATAGAAATTAAATAATCAGCTTAGTGATTGAATTTATTTATGGTTCTTTTTTTGACATGCGGTAATCATAAGCTATCAAGTCCAATTAAAATATCTGAAAAGAAAAAGATGCAATGACCACTTGAGATTTCGTGTTATACACATTTGCTGTCTAAAGCGCCCGGGGGCATGTTATAGCGATGTCTTCCACATATTATTACGTAAATACAGCCGTTTAGACAGTAATTACGAACACATTTTAGTTCTCGTAGATATGGCTTTTGCTTTCATAAATCTCAATGCACTTTGCTAGCCATATTCCAGTAACTGGATTTTATGGACCTTGGATACTAAAATGCAGGCTGTGGATGCATCTCAGTGACCAAGAGGCAAGAGAGACGCGGACAGATGAAGAGACAGTCCTTTAACTGGATTCTCCCTAGCAGGCACTCGCTACAGGCCCCTGCACATTGTTCATTTAGCCTCCCTTAAACTTCTGGAATGTAGCATCGTTTAGAACCTCAATAGGTGACATTTCGCCAAAGCTCCGATTGCCTTAGCCCTCTCTCTTTCCTCGTTACTCATCTCTTCGTTACCACCATCTTCCTGTGTGTATCAAGGCGTGTTTGACAACATCTCTAGTCTGATAATCATTCATAGGTCTTCATAACTACGTGTCATCACCTTGGGCGTATGCTATTCGAACTGCAAAACATATCCATAGAAAGCTGTATGCCAAGCAACTGCGAAACATCTTCAATATATTACAAAACAAAATCACTTCCTAAAATTGTATTACAAGCCGCTTTTCTTGGCATGTCAAAGAAAGTGAAAATGAGCCGCAGTCGACGTATTTTTTAGCTCTCCGTAACAAATTCTTTTAACTGAAACTACAAAATTGGAATTGTGAAAGTGTAGCCAATCGATGAACGAAACAGCACGCTCCAGTGGCTAGGTGACCTTAGAGGCGACATTTTTAGTACGCTTGCAGTGATCAACTGGCTTTTATACAATAAATTTTTAGGAAATTAACGCGATCATGATACAGGTCTATAGCTCAGCCTCTTAGGCCCGTATTCTAGAATGCCACTCAGCTGAATCTCGATTTACCTTAGGCAAGATTGTATGCACAGATTCCACAGATTTGACAGGCTGTCAGACAGATTGTCTATAGTTCTATACAATCTGTCCTCAGGTAAATCGAGTTTGAGCTAAGCGTCATTCTAGAATACGGGCCTTAGATAAGTGGCAATTCTTTAGCCGGTGTATAGTAGAAAAGAATGACAAATGTATAGGATTTGACGTATATGACAGTCGTTAACGTATGTCATAAACGTCAAATCCCATACATTCGTCATTCTGTTCTTCAATACGCCGGGCAACGAATTGCCACTTGTCTGGGGGCAGGTCTGTAGTCTACCTCTGACGATGGCCAGTGCAATCTGGTAGAAACGTCAGGCAATATAAAGGTGTGTAGGTATATTCGCAAAGACATAAAATTCTTCATAAGCACCATCATTCTCATCACTAGCTGCCTGCCTATGATCTACTTTTATTTGCGGTGCATTTTCTTCTATGCTTTTTTTGTCAAATGTCATATC
This sequence comes from Eilema depressum, assembly GCA_914767945.1. NCBI lineage: Eukaryota > Metazoa > Arthropoda > Insecta > Lepidoptera > Erebidae > Eilema > Eilema depressum. The sequence continues at coordinate 983,019 of OU612029.1, read as the reverse complement.
ATCTGTTACTCCTGCCTTATCATGTCCTCTTTCACGCAATCTTTTCTTGGGCCTCAGTATCTCAGCACCTTCTAAAATTTCCAATGATTATTCCAATAAGTTATTCAATCATCATCGTGCCGATTATAAATCCATTACACAATATCACCCAGCATTCTATAAAAGTAATAAAACCAATTCTAACAGCGATACTCTGAGATAAATGCTCTGCTGACATTGTAGTGCTAATAAATGATTAGTGCTTATATGCTAATAATTCATTATTGCTGGTTTCAATCATTCGTTGATTTACCGCAACCTATTAGAGTAAATAACAGAGGATATTGTAACGCACACCGCGTGTTTACCTAATGAGTTGTAAATTGTAATCGGCTACCTACATAAATTAGTGTAATTCTTAGCTAAGGCATATAATGAGGTTTCAGATTCAAACACTGTCAATTAAATAACAGACAACGTAATGGTGGTCATACGCCATGCTGCCTACCATCACATTGAGATGACATGAAGCTGCCGATTGAATCAAATGGAATTGATTAAGATTTAGAAAAGAGAATCGACCTCGGGCGGGACTCGAACCCGCGATCTTTCTCACCGTCGCCGTAGGACGGATGTATAGAAATATTTGGATCGACTTCGGACGGGCCTCGGTGGCTTAGTGGTCAGAGCATTCCCCCTGTAAGGGAAAGATCGCGGGTTCGAGTCCCACCCGAGGTCGATTCTCTTTTCTAAATCTTAATCGATTTGAATAGTTAGGATAATAAATGCTTTAAAATTTCATTCAAATGGAATTGACTTTGTCGGTCAATCAATTAGCCTATTCCAGGCCAAGGTTTGCCACAGCACTCGATCCTCCAGCTCTCGTATTCAGCCTACCCCGGCTACCCTTTTTCAAGTGTGATCATGTGTGTGGGTCGTGATTTGAACCGTTTTACTTCTTCTATCGTGGCGATGGCGCCTAGACTTTCAGACAGTGTTTTGCCAGTGTGCTGCTACCTGGATATTAGTTTTACTTGACATTTTGGGATGGATATTCTGGGATATGGACATTTTGCACCTTCAGGACATTTTGAGCATTGGATCTTCTAAACCTAAACCAATTATACGAGATTTAAAGTGTAAACTTATGCAAAGGGTATTGGCGAAATCGTATGAAGAAGAGAGGTGTTCTGGATAGTTTTATTGGAGAATATTTACTCACTGGTATTTATACTGGCTGTACATGTATATACTCCTCACACCTTTTTCTCTTCAGGGTAGCCCGCCATCGGCTTTTCTCTTTAACCACTTCACGACTTCCTTTAAAATAATTACAGGTATAACCCCCCTGTTCTCGTTGCAGACCTGCTACACCTGAACAATGCGAACGGCAGCGGCGGCGCGGAGGTGCTGGAGCGGCAGCATCACGAGCTACGCCTGGATAAGAGCAACGTGCTGCTGCTGGGGCCCACCGGCTGCGGTGAGTAGCCTCCCTAGCGTACATCTGCAGGTGGAGGTGGGACACGACAGTATTGCCGTCCTAATTGAGCAGTTCGACTGGAGGTGACGGGTGGAGCCGCTTGTCACCCTAGCAGAAGCAGACCGGCATACCCGGGGGCGAGTTGGGGAGTCTTTGTCTCCCTACAACGGAAAAGGGTCGGATCGGAAGATATGGCCCTGGGTCGGCCAGGGTGCGAGGGATATGTCCACGACTATATCACCTCCAGCAACCGACGGCCCACAGATGGCGTGCGTTTTCGTTGGTTCAAGTCCGACATAACCTCCACCAGGCGGCCGGCGGAGGGGTATATCCGTGGGTTTTTCGCACGATAAAAAAAGCAGTCCGACTGGTGAAGTACCTCCGACTTACAGAATCCCGCGGCTAGAATAACCTCGTGTTGTGTTCCTGTTGGTGAGTAGGGTAGCCAGAGCTTACTGGAGTTATTGTGCTGTCAGTGGGAAGACCAAAGACTGGTCCGGCTTTGTCTTCTGCGCCGTCCGCTCAGAATCTCTCTGTTGTTATAGGTTTAGCAGCAGGAGTGTGACTCATACCTGACACAGGCCTAAAACCACGGTAACCACTTTCCATCAGGTGGGCCGTGTATAAAAATGGGACATAATAAAAAAATGCACTTATTTGATTAAGAAGACCGCAGGCTCTGTATACCTAAACAATTTACCAAATACACTACGATTACCGGTTCACGATTTCCATTTTGGACTTGTTTACTTAATTATTGCATAATTATAATTAAATTATGTATGAGTAAACAAAAAACAAAGAATATTTTGAACAAAAAAATGTTTTGTGCTCACGAGCCGTGCTCAAGATTATATAAGCGTTCATAAAAATTTACATTTAATATTGACTAAATTAAAAATTGACGGCGGATAAAAGTATTTTGACATTCGCTTTACTTGGGTTTGGTAATAAAATAAAGTATTTAATTTTATTGATTTGTTTCTCACATATTAGGTAAAATATCTCTTGAAATAAAACCATTCTTAACGAATTCTGTCGCGATATATTTGTTATTTACTTTTAACTCGATTCGATTGATACGATACGTTTCGTGCGCGAGACCGACTCGCACTTGACCGGTTTTTTGCCTGATGGTAAGCTGAAGACAAAATCTTAGAAAAGAGGATCACTCAGCTTATGGCCTCATCAGATGCTTTTTCACGCCCCGCTTAAAAAACCCGGGACTGTAGGAAGAGGGAAACATGAGTTTGTAAGGAGTTCCAGGTCCTAATGGTTCAGAATTGTTAAATAAATAAATATTCTACGACATTCTACACAGTGCTATCTAAGTGAACATAGATTCGCTTGTCCCACGCGCTACTTATTCGATTTTGAAGAAATTTCTTGTGTTATGGGATAAACATACTTAGAGATACATTTTTTTGTTGTAAAGTAAACCTATTAACACATACAAATATTTGCACTGAACGGTAATCGAGCCCGCACAACGACTGCGTACCAGTCGTACGCTCTACCGCTACGCCACAGAGGTCGTCTAACATTATCCATAGAAAATACCCACGAATTATGTTTGTTCAGAGCTAACCTATATACGGAGGCGGCTATGCACACATCAATAAAGTTAGAACTGTGGTCCCATGTAATAATTTGCACACATCGCTCTCTGCATATGAAACATTAGCCACATTTGGGATTCAGTGGTCGATCGTTGTAGGTATATGCCGTCCCACCCACGCGGGTCACGAACACACTGTTCAAATATACACATGACTGTTTCAGGTACGTGTCCCGCCCGAGGTACACAGTTAAATAGTGGCACTACTTAACTGTGTACCTACCACGGGCTTGGGCCTAAATTGCAAGATTCGTGAGACAAACGAGGCTCTGGCGCCCGCGGATTGCTTTGTAATAATCTATGCTTGGCGTATTTGAGCTTGTCCATCGCAGTAGCTTCCCGTGTTATCCTCAAAAGACATCCAAGAAACGTGTACTGTATAGAACGCATTTTGAGCACATTTTAGGTCCAAGATTTCCCGAGAAATACATCAGTTTGGTCAACAAAACTTTTCACGTTACGATTGCAGTTAAAATTCGTTGTCAAGCGGCAAACACCCACAGAAATAAAAGCTTGTATAATAAATAACATACATATTCCAAGACAGAACCTGGCCCTTAAATTACATAACATTTGTAACAATGAACAAGCAGGCTAATAGACATTCTGGGCACGCACCGAGCCGCAGTTCCGTTTTAATGAGCTTTCTGTATTATACATACATACGTATTGCTTGGGACATAATATCTTGGGACCTAAAATGTGCTCTATACGCGTACAACACAACACCATCTGCTTCTATCCTTGCACACCTTTTCATACAAAGTTACACAGCTTTGTATGAAAAGGTGTGCAAGGATTTATCGACACAAAGGAGAGATACATATCTTTGAAAACTTTAGAAGTTCGTTTAACCTTTCATTGAAGCCTACCTGTTTCTTTTGGGTATTCCCAAAAAAATCTGTTTATATATTCCACATGTTACCTAATTAATATATTATTCACTATTTTGGATGTTCATAATAAACCCAAGGCTAATTATAGTTGTGGTATGTTTGTATAATGATGTGATTATTTTATTTTGATCGAATTTCATTTGGTTGTATAATTTTAATCAGTTTAAAGCAGATAAGTCAGTTATATAATGACATAATCTTAATAGTAAAATGCAGCTTTGTTGTAGTGCGAATGAGATCGAACTGTGTATCGGTGTGGTGAGCTTGAACGCCTTAAATTTTGGTTTCGGGGCTCCACCAAAAGTTAAGATGGAAGGCGGTCCTTTAATATGCACTTCATGAGCTTCTTACAATGAGCAGTTTTCCAGTAGGTATAATAATCAGTTGGTTTTTAAGTCATCAGGAGATGGCGCTAGCATAGCTTTTGGTAATTTTGTCTGTAAATTTAATAAATATTATTTTTAAAATAATTGTATCAGAAAAATTACAGAATATTTATGTAAAGTAAATCATTACAAAACCGAAGTACATTTTTTGTTCCATAACTTAGAGAACACTAGATATGACCACACTCTTCTTACCAAAAGTGCCGGCTGCGCCATCTAGCGCGTCTTTGGGAACCCTATAAATACCTACTGGAAAACTGCTCATTATACCTAACTAGCCAACCTGCCTAGCTTCGCTCGTGGCATACTTACTTCGAAATACTGTATCACCCACCCCTTTATGCAGTTTATGCCATACTCGTATATGCTCGCAATTTGTTAATCTACCGGATTTGTTTACATTTATGATCACTGCTCAGCTCCCTTGAGTAGTAGCGTTATGTTATTTAGCTAATAAGCTTCTTTGATAAGGGGTTAACACAAAAATATTTTTTCAATTCGAACCAGTAGTTCCTGAGATAAGTTCAACCAAACAAATAAACTCTTCAATCTTCAGCTTTCAATATTTGACTAAGGAACTGATTTTTATACATATTTTAAATATTCAAGACTTTATAATTACATCATGTAATATTTACTCCAAAAATCAGCTGCTTGATGGTAATTTAGATACATTTTAATTGGAAGAATTTATTCATTTGGTATTTCGTAAGAATGTCTGTAAAAGACTCCTTCCTACTTTATCCTTAGAAGTTGGTCAGAATACTCACAATGTAAGAGAAGCGGGGCCCCTATTTCGGGCTATTCCCGATCCCCCTAGATGTTACGACCTTATTATAATAATCGTCGTTCATTACCACGAGAAACACGAGATATCTCCGCCACTCTCATAACCTATATCTATTCGTGTCGAGCATCGCGGTGGCGTATTCTGCGGATAATAATCGATATATTTAGCGACAGATCTACCAGCTAAAATGCAAATATTAGCATCTAGTGCATTTATGAAGTGTTCCACAATTCATCCTAGTGTTAATCTCAGTCGCATCCGAAGCTTTCAAATCTAAGCCGGGCGTCCGCTTTTTGCAGTCTTAACTCTGCGAGTTACGTTATAGAGGGTTCCACACTATCACATTTTATAAAAGAGTGATGTTTATCATCTGTTTTCTAATAAATGTTGTTACTTAAGATAATTAAAATATGTCCACGCAAAGGTTGCTAAGCCGCCATTAGTACATATTTCATATGTTATCCGTAATGTACTATACTTTGTTGTGGACAATAAACATTTATCTTATCTTATCTTACTTGATTGCAGGTAAAACACTGCTAGCACAAACGATAGCGCAATGCCTAGACGTGCCGTTTGCGATCTGCGACTGCACCACGCTCACGCAGGCCGGGTACGTCGGCGAGGACATCGAGAGTGTCATCGCTAAGTTGTTACAAGACGCCAACTTCAAGTGAGTACCTCTGCATTCTATTATGCTATAAGGTAACTGTACCAATGCTCGACACTGTACCAATGCTAGACACTTTCGAACAAAACCCAGTATTTTGAGAAAATTATCCATTTGTTTTATAAGACTATTGACTTAAAAGATGCCTAATGGTATCTATAAGATATGTTCAAATATTCGCAACACCATCCGAAGTAAATTTAGAAAGACTGTTGACAGCAAATAATGTGACTCCGTGAACACGGTCGTGTTATTTCTTAAGATTTTTGCCAAGGGTACTGATTTTTATAGGTGTGATTTTTTTGTTTATAAGTTATGACTAATACTAATTTTAGTATAAACGTTATAAATATTGAAGTTATTGACATACTTGGACCATTGGGACAATGATGTCTAGCATTGGTGTTTTCGACCAAGTGCATAATAATTTAATTTAAAGTAAAAGTATGATAGATTTTAAAGATTTTATGGGCAAAAGTTAATGTCTAATTGTTGCTGTAACAGTTAAAAAAGAATGTAACGACCATGCTGTAATTAATTTGTTAAATTTTTTAGATTGAAATTTTATTTTTCCTTAAAGTGTCTACCATTGGTACAGTTACCTTACCGGTTTGTATCTTGGCTGCAAGTCGGGAGAGAAACGAAGCCCTGGTGCGCGTGCGGTTTGATATAATCTATGATTGATTGGATTTGAGCTCCTCCGTCGTCGTAGCACCCTGTGCTATCCTCAAAAGACACCTAAAAAGGCGTATTGCGCATATAGAGTACGTTTTGTGACATGACTGGGGTCTGGATATATGCCGGTAACTGTTCACTCATTAAGCGCGATTGGTCCAATTTGTGATTGGTCCAATTCGCAATTGGTCTAATTCGCGTTTGGTCCAATTCGCAATTGATTGGTCCAATCTTATGTTCAAGGTTAAATGTATTACTAACAAAAATGATTTTATTTCCAGTGTGGAGCGAGCACAGACGGGTATCGTATTCCTGGACGAGGTGGATAAAATCGGCGCCGTGCCCGGCATACACCAACTCAGAGATGTTGGCGGTAGGTCCTATGTACTTTTTCAATGGACTAACCTTTTGAAATCATATTCCTTCTTGTTTCTGATATAATTTAATTAATGTTCGATGATGATCACGTTGATTAACTTCCAACATCTTAAAGTGTTACGCTTTCATAGGGAAATCTAAATACAACACCTTTTTGTAGGGAAGGTCGACTAAATCGTACCGCCTTTTAAATCGTACCACTTTAATTTCTCGTTAAATTACAATTTTTCTACACTGGTAACACCAAACTATGCTCTAATATCGCCTCCAACTACCCACCATTTTAAGTGAATGTCTAACATGGACATGATTTCATGAACTAACTGAACCTATTTTGAGAATTAAAAATAATGAAAAGTCATAGTTTCAGTTTACTTAGACAATATCTTAGTTTACTATGCGTATTTTTGAGGAAAATCTAAGATATTAAGTAGTATTGGTAAGAATCTGATGACCTAGGACAACTACCCTATTGCACAGCTGAGTATGTGTGTGTGTGTGTGCAGGCGAGGGCGTGCAGCAGGGCATGCTGAAGATGCTGGAGGGCGCCGTGGTGTCGGTGCCGGAGCGCAACTCGCGCAAGCTGCGCGGCGACGCCGTGCAGGTCGACACCACCAACATACTGTTCGTGGCCAGCGGCGCCTACAACGGGCTCGACAGGTGCGGCCACGCTGTTGGGCAACTAAACGTTGTGTGCCCTGTTTTGTTGTTAGCCGACACCGCTGTGTTGGCCCGATATCGGATTATTGAATATGATTCGAACCAAACACAAGTTTCATACAAACTAAAACTGACTGCAAGCGACCTTAATGACATTCTCCTAATTACGTGTTTTTTCGCGTTAATAGATGAAGAAGATCACGGATATAAGAAAAAAAACTAGCTTCTATGTCATGTCAACAAGGTCGAAAATTGCTTGCACCAGATTTTTTCATCTCTAGCTTCCCTAACTAGTCTGTCCTAGCTTCCCTATTGCGCTGAATTGAACTGATTTTATAGGATATGTGTGAAAACCGCTCATGGTATCGGCTATCGTATTGTGAAAACGCTCTTGTAATGATCAGCCCCTCTAGACAAGTGACAATTCGTCGGCCGGCGTTTTGTAAAATAGAATGCCAAATGTATGGGGTTTGACGTATATGACAGGCGTCAACGAATGTCATAAACGTCAAATCCTATACATTCGTCATTCTGTTCCATGATGCGCCGAACAAGAATTGCTACTTGTCTAGGGTGGCTGTGGTGATGAGTTCTGTTATAACGCGGTGTGGTGCGCAGGCTGGTGCAGCGGCGCTCCAACGAGAAGTACCTGGGCTTCGGCGCGTGGGACGCGCGCTCGGGGCGGCGCGCGGCGGTGGCGGCGGCGCAGTCGGACGCGTCGCCGCTGGACTCGGCGCAGCAGGACAACGACGAGCGCGACGCCTGGCTGCGCAAGGTGCAGGCGCGCGACCTCATCGACTTCGGCATGATCCCGGTAACTATCTGTGCGCTAGGCGCTAGGCGCTAGGCGCTAGGCGCTAGGGGGCGAGCCTGTACGCGCTAACGTACACTCGGCGCAGCAGGACAACGACGAGCGCGACGCCTGGCTGCGCAAGGTGCAGGCGCGCGACCTCATCGACTTCGGCATGATCCCGGTAACTATCTGTGCGCTAGGCGCTAGGCGCTAGGCGCTAGGCGCTAGGGGGCGAGCCTGTACGCGCTAACGTACACTCGGCGCAGCAGGACAACGACGAGCGCGACGCCTGGCTGCGCAAGGTGCAGGCGCGCGACCTCATCGACTTCGGCATGATCCCGGTAACTATCTGTGCGCTAGGCGCTAGGCGCTAGGCGCTAGGCGCTAGGGGGCGAGCCTGTACGCGCTAACGTACACTCGGCGCAGCAGGACAACGACGAGCGCGACGCCTGGCTGCGCAAGGTGCAGGCGCGCGACCTCATCGACTTCGGCATGATCCCGGTAACTATCTGTGCGCTAGGCGCTAGGCGCTAGGCGCTAGGCGCTAGGGGGCGAGCCTGTACGCGCTAACGTACACTCGGCGCAGCAGGACAACGACGAGCGCGACGCCTGGCTGCGCAAGGTGCAGGCGCGCGACCTCATCGACTTCGGCATGATCCCGGTAACTATCTGTGCGCTAGGCGCTAGGCGCTAGGCGCTAGGCGCTAGGGGGCGAGCCTGTACGCGCTAACGTACACTCGGCGCAGCAGGACAACGACGAGCGCGACGCCTGGCTGCGCAAGGTGCAGGCGCGCGACCTCATCGACTTCGGCATGATCCCGGTAACTATCTGTGCGCTAGGCGCTAGGCGCTAGGCGCTAGGCGCTAGGGGGCGAGCCTGTACGCGCTAACGTACACTCGGCGCAGCAGGACAACGACGAGCGCGACGCCTGGCTGCGCAAGGTGCAGGCGCGCGACCTCATCGACTTCGGCATGATCCCGGTAACTATCTGTGCGCTAGGCGCTAGGCGCTAGGCGCTAGGCGCTAGGGGGCGAGCCTGTACGCGCCGGCTAACGTACTCAACATATACCAACAAAAAATCTGATGAAAGAGCCGGTATACAATGACGTGAGTCCTTTGAGCCCGTGATTAGTTTATATGAGTTAGGATAGCTTGATTGACGCGCCTACGCGTCGCTGAGTACACTATCACGTAAGGATTAGGAATTTTTAGCCTAAAATTGAAAATGCCAGTCAAAGAAAAAATACGATATTTCGTTAGAGCTTGTTCTCACTAGCATTTTTTTAATACGGCGTCAAAGTTGAGGGACGAAAAGCAACGATATACTGTATGGGGTTTATTTTTTATTGCTTTTATTAACTATTCTTCCAATATAGAACAATATTTTTCATTCATTTTCAATAATTCGTATCATATGAAATATATGTTTCCAAGATTTTTGAACTCAATTAAAACCTAGCGCAGTGGTCCCTCAACTATGACGCCGTAATAAAAAATTCTAGAGAGGACAAGTTCTAATGGAATATTGTATTTATTTTTCCTTTGGCCGGCACTTTCAAGTTTAGGACCAAAACGGGTGATGTCCTTTGTCGAACACTGCTGTTTCATTCTTATTAATTAAGTCGGTATTATTTAGTATGGTGAATGATGAATAATTTTAACCGGATTTTTTTGTTTGTTTTTTACAGGAGTTTGTTGGGCGATTTCCAGTATTGGTACCGTTCCACAGTTTGAACCAGGAGTTACTTGTGCGGATATTAACAGAACCTAAAAATGCAATGGTGAGTTGAACAATATCGTATTTTCCATTTTTTTTAGATTGCGTAGTTTTACATGTACCTAAATGCCTGATCCGTTTCCACTTGCAACTGATCATATGATCAGAGTGGACGAACCCCTTATAAATCAGTGTGAAAATTAACATCAAATTCCACCGAAAACTGTTACTTTTTACTCCCATAAATAATTATTGTTGTAAAGTATTGATGTAAGATAATTATCTTACATCAACTTAAAACGGCGCGGCGGATAGTCTTGTGTTGCCCAAAAAAATGTAATTTAACAAGAAATCTAGAGGTGGTACGATTTAAAAGACGGTACGATTTAGTCGACTTTTCCCTATTAGCCGTTCCGGCACGCTGTGTGCGAAACCGAATCTTGGAAACTGCTCGAGTGCGTACAGGATGCTCGATAGAATTTTTTTTTAAAGTAGCTGCGTGTGTACTAATATAACATTTTATTAAATTGTTCAAGGTGTCACAATACAAGCTGTTATTCGCTATGGACAAGTGCGATCTGTCGTTCAGTGACGAAGCTCTGAAGGCAGTGGCAGGGCTCGCAATGGAACGGAAAACTGGAGCCAGAGGGCTTCGGGCGATAATGGTGAGTTATGCCCCACACCCAATCTCGTAACCATCATCAGCCTCCTGCTCTCATCCCAAGTTATTTGGGGTCGACGCAACATGTATGCTTTTTCTCTTCATTCTTCAGTCTTCTCAACATTCATTCCCTTCTTAACCTTATCATCTTTCACACAGTCCATCCACCTCCTTCTAGGTCTTCCTCTTCCCTTGTAGCCATCCATATCCATAGTTAATGCGTTCCTCACGACATTACTTTGATTCCTACGCATTGCATGTCCGAACCAGGCCTCGATTCTGCTAAAGTACAACCACTGTCACACCGCAATGACTGCGAGAAAATTCCATTTGATTTTAGCCTTTAAAGTGATGCAATTAAAGTTTAAAATTGAATGGCTTTTTGTAGAGCGAATGAAAGAGTGTAATGAAACACTTTTCATTTAATTTTGTGACTGTAAGTCTATAGAAATTAGGTCTAAAATTTTATTTTATTTTTTGCAGTCTCTGTGGTGTGACAGTGGTTGTTCTTTAGCAGAATCGAGGGCCTGGTCAAATGACCACTAAGGCCAGACTCAATCTCGTAACCATCACTCGTATATTTTCGTGTTTGTAATTGCTGGCGAACTCGTGACCAGACGTCAAAATGTGCGCGCATGTGCACTGGTCAACCAAACAAGTCAATAAAAAAGCTGCATTGCAATTCTGTAAGAGCACAACGCAGGCATAACGTTGCGATAACTTTGATAGATTGTAATTGGTCAGACTGAGTGACGGGTGACGTCATTAGAAGTCGACCAATGACGCAATATTGTGCTCGTCGTTGTGCACTTACAGAATTGCATTGCTAATTAATGTCGCGAGCCCTTGCGCTTGTGATTAGTTTAAGGCGCTTTCACATTAAAGGTGGAAGGAAGCATTGCAGTGTTGCCACTGTGGTGCGCTAGCCGCGCCACTACTAATTTTCGTACAAATTTGCAGCGCCACTAGCGTACTGTTATACCCATACCACAGTATAACGAGTCATACAGTAGTTCATCGCCTTTGATGTTTACGGAAATGCTATCATTGTCTAGAAATTTGCGGTTTTGTCAGGGTTGTCACATAATTTTTATTTTTTATTTAATTTCTACAACCTGTATTTAACAGTATATTTTTGTTAACTAAAGGCACATCCACTCATCTCAACTAAATAACTAGGAGACGCCCGCGGCGCGGCTCGCGTGGATGTCGGCAAATGCGACTTTTAGTCATATCTCCGGTTCTACATTATCAATTGCAAAGGCAAACATACGGTAGATAAGTGTACGTGTTTTAAAAGACAAAAATAATGCAAACATTTATGTCGGTACATTGTTTTATTAAAATAAAAAATACACTATAGTAACTTGAAAACGGTACCTTATTGATTTTATTGAAAATTTCGAGTCCGCCATCTTAGATCGCTAAATAGAAAGTGTGTTCGTAACCGGCAACTACGAAAACCCCGAAAACGATACCCATATCGATTTTATTGAAAATTTCCAGTCCGCCATCTTGGATCGTGAAATGGATAGTATATTCGTAACCAGTAACCACGAAAACCTAGGAAACGATACCCATATCGATTTTATAAAAAAATTGAGACCGCCATCTTGGATCGCGAAATGGATAGTATATTCGTTACCAGTAACCACGAAAACCTGGGTAATGATACCCATATCGATTTTATTGAAAATTTCGAGACCGCCATCTTGGATCGCGAAATGGATAGTCCACTCGTTACCAGCAACCACGAAAACCCAGAAAACGATACCCATATCGATATTTTTTTTTAAATTGATTTGGCCATGTTTGAACGCTAAATGGATAATAATTATATTCGTATTCACCAACCCAGTAAACCTCAAAAATAAAAAATAAAAATTAACAAACAAACTGAGTCTATTTTTTTAAGTACATAATAAATAAACCTAAATGTAAATATATCAGCCCTGAATTCTGAGTACATGTTAGTACCGGGTACCGGCTACTAGGTATGCTTTCGTCACCATTCCGCTTAGAGTACGCGCCAAGAAATAAGTCCCTAGGAGGCGGCGTAGTAATCGCAACTGATGTCGCCATATTGCGAGTTGATTGGTTCAGGCCATGACAGTAACTTGGCCTGAACAAATCAACTATTGCAGCGATGTCATTTTAGTTCTTAGTTTTGCCGCGGGACTTATTAGCTGGCGCGGACTCTACACCGCACGATTGCTCTGTCTAGACTGCTTCGTCGACAGACTGGATGAAATTCGTTAGACTGTGGTATTATCGTGCGAATGTGTTGCTGTTGTTTTTACCAGTGGGGTGAGCACGAACAACTATCGTTATCGTATCATGAACGTAACGAAAGCACGGAGCATTGCGATTGGCCGCCTGCCTGAAGCCTGCCAATCGCAATGCTCCGTGCTATCGTTACGTTCACGATACGATTACGATAGTAGTTCGTGCTCACCCCACTGGTGTTAGAACTATCATCTATTTTATTGCTATGGAAACTTGTCGGGGTAGATAGCCGATACCGGTAACCTGCCCCACTAGACAAGTGGCGGCGTATTATAGAATAGAACGACTAATGCAGGGATTTAACGTATTTGACAGTCGTCAACGTATGTCATAAACGTCAAAATAAGTGTCATACTCATATACGTCAAATCCCATACATTCGTCATTCTAATCTACAATATGCCGGCTAACGAATGGCACTGTAACGCGTGGTTGTGGCGGTGTGTACAGGAGAACCTGCTGCTGGAGGTGATGTTCGAGATCCCGGGCTCCGACATCGCGGGCGTGCACATCCACGACGGGTGCGTGTCGCGCGCCGAGCCGCCGCGCCTGCAGCGGCGCCGCGAGCCCAGCGCCGCCGAGCGGAGCGCGCGCGCCGACCTGGACGACTGGCCCTCGGTGCGCCTGCACAACTGTACGTAGCTAGAGCATAGCGCAGGGCGCACATCCACCACTGCGTGTCGCGCGTCACCTGGACGACTGGCCCTCGGTGCGCCTGCACAACTGTACGTAGCTAGAGCATAGCGCAGGGCGCACATCCACCACTGCGTGTCGCGCGTCACCTGGACGACTGGCCCTCGGTGCGCCTGCACAACTGTACGTAGCTAGAGCATAGCGCAGGGCGCACATCCACCACTGCGTGTCGCGCGTCACCTGGACGACTGGCCCTCGGTGCGCCTGCACAACTGTACGTAGCTAGAGCATAGCGCAGGGCGCACATCCACCACTGCGTGTCGCGCGTCACCTGGACGACTGGCCCTCGGTGCGCCTGCACAACTGTACGTAGCTAGAGCATAGCGCAGGGCGCACATCCACCACTGCGTGTCGCGCGTCACCTGGACGACTGGCCCTCGGTGCGCCTGCACAACTGTACGTAGCTAGAGCATAGCGCAGGGCGCACATCCACCACTGCGTGTCGCGCGTCACCTGGACGACTGGCCCTCGGTGCGCCTGCACAACTGTACGTAGCTAGAGCATAGCGCAGGGCGCACATCCACCACTGCGTGTCGCGCGTCACCTGGACGACTGGCCCTCGGTGCGCCTGCACAACTGTACGTAGCTAGAGCATAGCGCAGGGCGCACATCCACCACTGCGTGTCGCGCGTCACCTGGACGACTGGCCCTCGGTGCGCCTGCACAACTGTACGTAGCTAGAGCATAGCGCAGGGCGCACATCCACCACTGCGTGTCGCGCGTCACCTGGACGACTGGCCCTCGGTGCGCCTGCACAACTGTACGTAGCTAGAGCATAGCGCAGGGCGCACATCCACCACTGCGTGTCGCGCGTCACCTGGACGACTGGCCCTCGGTGCGCCTGCACAACTGTACGTAGCTAGAGCATAGCGCAGGGCGCACATCCACCACTGCGTGTCGCGCGTCACCTGGACGACTGGCCCTCGGTGCGCCTGCACAACTGTACGTAGCTAGAGCATAGCGCAGGGCGCACATCCACCACTGCGTGTCGCGCGTCACCTGGACGACTGGCCCTCGGTGCGCCTGCACAACTGTACGTAGCTAGAGCATAGCGCAGGGCGCACATCCACCACTGCGTGTCGCGCGTCACCTGGACGACTGGCCCTCGGTGCGCCTGCACAACTGTACGTAGCTAGAGCATAGCGCAGGGCGCACATCCACCACTGCGTGTCGCGCGTCACCTGGACGACTGGCCCTCGGTGCGCCTGCACAACTGTACGTAGCTAGAGCATAGCGCAGGGCGCACATCCACCACTGCGTGTCGCGCGTCACCTGGACGACTGGCCCTCGGTGCGCCTGCACAACTGTACGTAGCTAGAGCATAGCGCAGGGCGCACATCCACCACTGCGTGTCGCGCGTCACCTGGACGACTGGCCCTCGGTGCGCCTGCACAACTGTACGTAGCTAGAGCATAGCGCAGGGCGCACATCCACCACTGCGTGTCGCGCGTCACCTGGACGACTGGCCCTCGGTGCGCCTGCACAACTGTACGTAGCTAGAGCATAGCGCAGGGCGCACATCCACCACTGCGTGTCGCGCGTCACCTGGACGACTGGCCCTCGGTGCGCCTGCACAACTGTACGTAGCTAGAGCATAGCGCAGGGCGCACATCCACCACTGCGTGTCGCGCGTCACCTGGACGACTGGCCCTCGGTGCGCCTGCACAACTGTACGTAGCTAGAGCATAGCGCAGGGCGCACATCCACCACTGCGTGTCGCGCGTCACCTGGACGACTGGCCCTCGGTGCGCCTGCACAACTGTACGTAGCTAGAGCATAGCGCAGGGCGCACATCCACCACTGCGTGTCGCGCGTCACCTGGACGACTGGCCCTCGGTGCGCCTGCACAACTGTACGTAGCTAGAGCATAGCGCAGGGCGCACATCCACCACTGCGTGTCGCGCGTCACCTGGACGACTGGCCCTCGGTGCGCCTGCACAACTGTACGTAGCCAGAGCATAGCGCAGGGCGCACATCCACCACTGCGTGTCGCGCGTCACCTGGACGACTGGCCCTCGGTGCGCCTGCACAACTGTACGTAGCCAGAGCATAGCGCAGGGCGCACATCCACCACTGCGTGTCGCGCGTCACCTGGACGACTGGCCCTCGGTGCGCCTGCACAACTGTACGTAGCTAGAGCATAGCACAGGGCGCACATCCACCACTGCGTGTCGCGCGTCACCTGGACGACTGGCCCTCGGTGCGCCTGCACAACTGTACGTAGCTAGAGCATAGCGCAGGGCGCACATCCACCACTGCGTGTCGCGCGTCACCTGGACGACTGGCCCTCGGTGCGCCTGCACAACTGTACGTAGCTAGAGCATAGCGCAGGGCGCACATCCACCACTGCGTGTCGCGCGTCACCTGGACGACTGGCCCTCGGTGCGCCTGCACAACTGTACGTAGCTAGAGCATAGCACAGGGCGCGGGGCTAGCGGACTTCGCCCGCGTGCACATCCACGACTGCGTGTCGCGCGCTGAGTCGCTGCACTTCCAGTGCCGTTGGCGGCTGCGTCCAAAAATCAGAACATGGTACGATTTAAAAGGCGGTACAATTTAGTCGACTTTCCCCCACCTATTTTGAGTAGCAGGACTTGTTTGTCGTCTTACACATTCTTTGGTCTTTCTCATCTGTACCAAAATTCGGCCTAAATTTGTAAAATAAAAGATAAATGAATATTACACAATCAACCTGCTAGATGTACTCAAAAGATTATCTTATTATTCGTAGCTAGTGTAGCACTAATATTGACAGTATTAGTTGAACAATGTATCGTATAAACCATATACAATAATGGTATAGTTACTAATAGAGCTATCGGGATATTTACCATGTATTATTTTGAGTTGCCAATATTTCGCGTAAACGGTGCAATTGCTTCAATCAATCAATTAGCCTATTGCAGTCCACTGCTGGATATAGGCCTCTCCCAATATGCGCCATGTGCATCATCTGTCTATCCTCCGCCTTGCGCATCCAGTCTGTCCCATCCACCCTTCGCAGGTCGTCGGTCCACCTGGCTACGGGGTGGTCCCACCTTCCGTTTTCCTTCGCGCGGTCTCCACTCTAAGAATCGTCTGCTCCAACGGCCATCAGTCCTTCGGCAGATGTGGCCAGCCCACTGCCACTTCAGTTTGCTTATTCTGCGAGCTATGTCAGTAACTTTTGGTTCTATGTCGGATAACTTCGTTACGAATTTTATCCTTCAAAGAAACTCCAAGCATAGCTCGCTCCATAGCCCGCTGCGCGACTTTTAGGTCACGGACTAACCCCACCGTCAGTGGCCACGTTTCGGCACCGTAGGTCATAACATGCAGTACGCACTGGTCGAAAACTGTTTTGCAGCATTGCGGTAGGGGCGAAGAGAAGACCCAACTTAATTTGCCAAATGTTCCCCACCCCAATTGGATCCTTCTGGCTATTTTTTTCTCGGAAGTTGCTTTTACCGAGCTGGCCCTGCCCCAGGTAGACATATTTCTGAACAACTTCGAGTGTCGCCCCCTTCGATGGCAATCGGTCTCGGTGCAACATGTTCGTTGAACATAATCTTGGTTTTATCCAAGTTTACACCGAGGATGACTTGTCGAGAAGCTCCATTCAGGCTGTGCAGCATTTCGTCCAGTTGTTCCAGCGACTCCGTAACTTTGACGATATCGTCGGCGATGCGAGATGTACTCACCGTTGACATTGATACTCCGCCCAGTCCAATGCAGAGTCTTGTAGACGTCCTCCAATGCGTTGGTGAATAGTTTGGGAGATATAATATCTCCCTGTCTCCACGCTGGAGGCTACTGGGTTTCGTCTTCTGATCTTGGAACTGGACGGACATTGTAGCAGTGTCATTTTTAGGAGTAAATATATCAATCTACCCTCGTTCTTTTGTTACGCATACATCACTACCACTAGTTTCACTCTCACAACAAACTCGATCTCGATAACGAAATATCGATAACTCCAAACAATACATAGTAAATATCCCAATAGCTCTAAAAAACCATGATAGTTAGTCCTATAAAATGGCTGACGAGTCGATTTTATTCGGAATAGGTTCTTGAACAGCATAGGACCGCGAGCTCGACTAACGAGACAGGCCTGCGAACGGACCCGGTCGGTACGCAGCTCGCGCCTCGCCACTATCGCGAGGAGTGCGGCCGCCTCGCCATGGTGGCCGTGGCCGACGATGACGATATCGCCATCGCCGACGACAGTGTGGCCGCCGACGAGCCCGCTTGCGCTGAAAGAGACCGGGCTTATGCCTTCCACTAATTGTATGTTGTTGTTAATCATTGTTGGAGTCATACACACTATGCGGTACCGACGGGTCCGTTCAGACCTCGTTATGAAAAAGTTCTTAGTTCTGCATTTTTATTTAGAGAGATTGTGACCACAGAAATATATATTCGGATAGAACGGCTATAGTGTTCACGTTGCGACGTTTTAATATAATCATGCCTTTATCCCCAGAGGGTTAGGTAAAGGTGAATTAACACCCACATTTCACCATTGTATTAGGTCCCACAACTAGGGTGAGCCAATTGCCGTGTTTCGGGCACTATTGTTGACTCGAGCCATGCATTTAGGGCTGAGTCTGGGCTGGTGAACCAATTGCTGTATTCCGGGCAATTCTTGGCTCAAGTCATGTAGTCTAAGTCTGGGCTGTATACATTTGTCAGATGTTAAACAGCCCTACCCTTAGTCGCCTTGTACGACACCGCATGGGAAAATATGGGGTGGTCCAAATTCTACTCTGGCCGAGAACCACGCGGCTTTTTCTAATATACTTCTCCATATTTATTCTACAGGTAAAAATAGCCATTATGGCATTGACACGGTATTTTTATGATGTTATTACAAGCCAGTCTTAATAGTACTGAGTAAGCGTTCGAAAGTTCCTGCCTCACTTAGCAAGAATTGTCTAAACAGTTGCCAAGCGTTCCCCGCTCACATGGCCGTTCTATTCTAATATATATCTGTGGTTGTGACTTTGATAACTTATTATTCCTTTTGCATCTTTGTTCGATTGCAAAAAAAAATAAAATTTCTTTTATGATTTAGAATCATTCCTTTCATACAAGGTTTTTGTATTAACACTATTCAGTGTTGCTATTACTCGTTTTATCATATGGCTAACTAAATGTAATGAAATTCCTGCTATCAAGCAATGAAATGAGCAAAAATCAAAGATTCTGAGACGTTCATCAAACTTTGCTATCCAATATGTAGACACTCATCACATCGGATGAAATCTGGTTAGCCTTCGCTACCGCATAATGTCACCAAGGTCACCGCATAGTGGGTATGACGTATTAGTGGGGTATTAGTAGAATTTCAACTCTTGCGCAGTAATTCAAGAAACAAAATATAGCTTTCTGTTATTACCCGACTGCGCCTGCGAGGGTAATGTATTGTGTTACGCGCGTATGTATGTAGTTTTCTTTGTTCCCTCTCAACCTAATGTTTGGATGGATTTCGATGATTGGGGCTCAAATGAAAAGTATTCATCTCCCGAGGGTGTTTAAGGGTACATTTTGTACCTATAGGGTACATTTCTTCTTTGAGTCAACAAAAACTTTACGGTAGTTTTGAATTTTTAAATTAGCAATAATTGTTTTGCAGTAGTGAAATATTATTTCAACCATAATTTCGTAGAACGTAGTCCTTATTTACTCTTTAAAGCAACGTTTCAATTGACTTTCAGAATATATTTACGTCTACTAGCAGTACTCCGTCAGCCCCAACATGGATGCTCAAAATACGCTTTTGTTAGTTTCTTCTTCTTCTTTTGGAATACACTTCACGATACATTTTTTTAAGACTTACGTAAACTTAACGAGCTTGCTGTTGACAAAAAGCTATCGTTTTATTTTTTCCAAATGAATTAATACAAAACTATATAGGCGGAAATAGGAGTAACCTTTTTTAATGTGCGGAAATGTTAAAGTCCGAGGGTAGTCGAGGGACTACCCTCGGACTCGAACCGACTATAACCGCACGTCGTCGCGGGTCTACAGCCGGCTGACTCACAGCCATCTCTGGATTCCATGTATCTATCTTGCCCCCAGACAAGGGGAGGCAGAAATACCCTGCACTAGCTTTAATAACTAATATACTGACTATAACCAGACATTTTGACAACATTAAAATTTAAGCGTCCAGCCCCTATAGACAAGTGGCAATTCGTTGCTCGGCGTATGATGGAATAGAATGCCAAATGTATGGGATTTGACGTATATGACAGGCGTCAACGAATGTCAAAAACGTCAAATCCTATACATTTGTCACTCTATTCCATCATACGCCGAGCAACGAATAGCCACTTGTCAAGGGGGGGCAGAACATTTTACAAGATTATTTGATTCATGTTCCCTGGCTGACGTAATTATTTGACTATATTTTATTTTTATTAATTTGTCCGTCTTTTATTTAAAGAAATTTCCAAACGGCTTATAGATGCTAACCCGTGACCAGAGGACTGGTTTATTCCTTGCACAAAGGATTGGTATTGCCATTCAACGTGGCAATGCCGCCAGCCTTCTGGCCACCCTCCCAGTTGACGTTGATGGGGAGGAATTTTTTGATGCCTAAACCTGCAGCTTTGTATATAGGTATTGTTTTTATTTAAGTAAAAACATTAAATTCCAGTAACAAATAATTGACAAAATATTATGTGCCATAATAAGTAATGCGGGTAATGCCGATTATGACTATCAGATACATATCCTTTATCGACTGTACAGACAAATAGGTATCTTAACTTCTTTTTTTCTGTCCACAGAGCCTCAAGATATCAGTTCCACAACCATCTGTCACTCAGTCGTGTATGCTGTGAGCGGAAACAAGTATGGTGGTTACAAACGAACAGACAACCGGTTGCAAACACAACATATGCCGTGTCCCATACATATCTTCTCATGTTAGCAATCTCGCCCACTGTGTGGGCTATGACAACGCCCATATGACGTCACCGGACGCAACGACCTACTGGACAGTGGGTAAAGACTGAAATATCGACTTTGGACTACACATGCGTCCAGTCTACAAATTGAACCAGTGTGAGATCTCTTTAATCGCTTCTTTGTGTCTAAATCACGTGATTCAGAAGATTAGCAGTCTGCGTCAGAAGTGGCTGAAAGTTTGCTGCATAGTATAACCTTCGCATCGACGTATTTACAGCGTAGTCTGAGGAAGCGTCGCGAATATCGAGGGATGTGCGGTAGGCAGACAGAGCTAATTGACTGTAGCAGACTATCAAGAGCTGACTCTTCTGACTAACTTGTCAAGAAGATCTTCTGACAAAATTATTTAAGAAGTTATTAAAATTGTAATTACAACAACAGACCAGTAATCAAATTAAAAATCGTTCCCAGTTGATTTAGATGATAATTTACATCGTTTTGCAATAACTTAACTTTTTTGGCTTTTTCTTGGTCTAGTGTTGAAAATTAGTAAGAATCGCGTGATGAGTCCCAAGTAGCCTCTGTTCTAAGCCAATGATCATCAAACGTGAAAACAAGGCTGTAATTCAAAAGAAATCGCGAAAAAATTATTTGGCTAAGTTACGTTTTTTTTTTATATGTAAGTAGTACATTTTTGTGAAATATTAGTTTTAAAGGTGTGTTTCGGCAGTTTCTCAGTTAGACTCGAGTTTTGTTGGAGCTAAATGTGTCATAACTAATTTTACGGACACTTTCGTTTTTACCCACTGATTCCTCGCTCACATTTTATAATTTAGGACTCGGAATTGTCCGTAAATTCAGTTACTGTAGTGATATGTAAATACCTTAATATTTATTATATTATATTCATTCGATAGCAAGAAATAATTGAGTGCTCTACTAGTTCATACATCCCCGGAGGGTGAATTAACACTCATATTTAACCAATCATTGTATTAGGTCCCACGTACGTGAGCCTATTGCCGTATTCCGGGCACTATTGTTGACTCAAGCCATGCATCTAAAGCTGAGTCAGTCTGGGCTGTATATATCTATCTGATGTTCTACAGCCCTATCCCTTAGTCGCCTTGTACGACACCGCATGGGAGGAGATGGGGATGGCCCAAATTATAATGTACCGGGAACCACG
The DNA here is from genome assembly GCA_914767945.1 of Eilema depressum. Lineage (NCBI taxonomy): Eukaryota > Metazoa > Arthropoda > Insecta > Lepidoptera > Erebidae > Eilema > Eilema depressum. The sequence continues at coordinate 961,250 of OU612029.1, read as the reverse complement.
CGGCTAATTTATATCTGTTATATTATCGTAATGACATGTGCTGTGTAAAAAAATTGAATGAGTAACCATAATTATATAGTTTGTCATAAACATACAGTAATAGTTATGTAATACTAAATATTAGAATCGCATTTGTCGTTAGCTGAAGTTAAAATAATGTACATATTAAAAACATGGTAGGCACTAGGTTAGCGGAACTTAACAACTTCGAAACATGCCTTTCCACTAACATGTGCTATAAGTGTGAGATTTAATAGACATTTTTAAATATAGTAACACTGTTTCATTCTGCAGCAAAAGGTCGTTACCTCTCTTCCATATTTTTCTTCCAGTATTTGAACATGTTACAAAAAAAAAATCTTTGATAATAGATTTAAATGAAGTCTTACTGTTAGTTCCTTGTGTCAGAAAATATTTAAAGTAAAAAAAAAGTTGTGTTGTTAATGACCACCATACAACGAGCTCTTGTGGTGTAAATTACTGTAAATAATTATGATAAATAGAAAAAGCATTATAATTAAGGTTTATTAAAAATAGGGTGTTTGCTGTCCCTACTAAGTTGTAAGTACGAAAAGTCACACTCAAATGTTAAAATACATAATTTGATTATTTCGGCTGGCAACACTGAGAGAAGGAAACTTTTTGACATTTTGTTAATTATTATACATAATTATTTTTTATTTATAAATGGATCGTTGTGGTGTGATTATAGTTAGTGTGAATATTTTTTTTTTGTTAAAAATCTCCAAAAATATTCGTATAAAATATTTCAGGACTTGTGATAGGATAAATTTTTACGGCATGTTGATATAATCACATTGCAACTCGGAGTAAAATAGTATAAGCCTATTTTCAAATTAAAACATAAAGAAAACCAAATATTGTATGTTTTATTCGCATATTATACTTTAAAAGGTAACAGATTCATCTAATGTAAGTGGGTATAGCTGATGGCCGCGAGTCCGGTGGGAAGGAAAGTAGTTCCCCTTGGTCACTTGGTCACACAAGTCTAGCCAGTAATAAATAATAATGCAAACTCCTTGACCAAGCAATTTTAAGGTTGCCAGTAAAATCAACTTTTGATGTATCACTATCTAACGTGTGTTACGTCCTAGCCCGGCCACGGCGGCAAAAAAAGCCGTGGCAATGTCAGTAAACAGTACGGATGCGTACTTTTCTGTACTCAAAAAGAAAAAACAAGTACCGCTTTATTTCACCAGATATGGAACATTTTTTGTGGCCGGGCTATAACGCATGCGTCCCAGCCCGGCCACGCTTCTATCTAAATGAAATGGGACCTTTATGATATTATTTACGTATGGGGCACTCGTACACATCGTGTACCATCGAATCGAAGTAGATTTTCTTTGTAATCGGTAGTTAATACAGTTTAATAACGAATCAAACTTTATTATATGAAATGCCTTATAAAATATTAGAGCAAAAACCGTAATTTGACATGTCGAGTTTTCTTATGTAGGCGCAATAGCTCGTGTGTGATTCTCCGTAGCACGACCACGGATGATTATCTTAATTTTCATGTAGTACAAATTCATAAAAAAAAGTGTACTTTATTGTACTATAGAATAAAATATATGTACTCTGATATTTTCGCTGATATAACGTATGTGCCCTGTAGTACCTTTCTGGCACGACCACTACACATTTTAAGTACCTACTTTTTACAACTTCAAGGTGAAAAATACTATAAATGAAATTGTACTTAATTGTACTCAATTGTATAGAAAATTTTGAGCGGTGGTTTACCTGTTTCAAAGCGTTTTACTTTTTAAGTCACAATGTTAAGCCCTTACTATTAATTCTAAATAGTCAAAAGTAAATAAAATTACGTTTAGTATTTATATTACGTTTTATTTTAAAATAATATTCATTGGACGTAGAATAGTACATAGGAAAGTAGGTAAAGTCTTTTATATAGAAGAAAAGTATGCATCTCGCTTTGCAATTTTAACCTTTTATTAGTATTTAAATAAACATATATATACATGTATGCTTAAATCTTTAAAACTACGCAACGGATTTTGATGCGGTTTTTTAATATATAGAGTAATTCAAGAGGAAGGTTTATATGTATAATACATAAAAGGCATAGTTTTAAAGGCATAGTTTAAAGGCATAGTTTTGTTTATTAAACACGTATAAGTTGAAATTATCTATTTAAATACCAAGTTGTATTAAATGAGTAAGCAGTACTTAGGTACCTATATTAGTTTATTTGTACTATTGAACATGATCTTTTTTGTATCGAAACTTTTTTAAGAAGAAAGCAACTCAAAAGCTACCTATAACTCACTCGTAAATTATAGTAAAACAAAAAGTCACAGTTTTATAGGTGCCATTGTGTGCCTAATTGCGGTGGAATTAGAGCCAATTTATGAGCAAGGGTGTTGAAAAGGACTACCTACTTTCTTATGTACTATTTCTACGTCCAATGAATATTATTTTAAAATAAAACGTAATATAAATACTAAACGTAATTTTATTTACTTTTGACTACTTAGAATTAATAGTAATGGCGTAACATTGTGACTTAAAAAGTAAAACGCTTTTAAACAGGTAAACCACCGCTCAAAATTTTCTATACAATTGAGTACAATTAAGTACAATTTCATTTATAGTATTTTTCACCTTGAAGTTGTAAAAAGTAGGTACTTAAAATGTGTAGTGGTCGTGCCAGAAAGGTACTACAGGGCACATACGTTATATCAGCGAAAATATCAGAGTACATATATTTTATTCTATAGTACAATAAAGTACACTTTTTTTTATGAATTTGTACTACATGAAAATTAAGATAATCATCCGTGGTCGTGCTACGGAGAATCACACACGAGCTATTGCGCCTACATATACATAAGAAAACTCGACATGTCAAATTACGTTTTCATCCCACCATCTCGGAAAGACTATTTTTGCTCTTCGATAACTGAGCGTAAAAGTCGTTTTTATCCTCTAGAGAGGTAAAGTAAATTTGAATTTAGAACATCGTGTGTACTAGGTTTGTGGACTCAAAACATCATTAAACCTATTTACTTCTACCTCTATGGTGCCGAATTTATCATACAACTTTTTTTTAATTCATGAAAAACTCAGACTCGTAACCTCCTTGGTGTACTTTTTTTTTAATTTGCTTTGCGCGCATCAATTTTTTTCACGTCATATTGTTGACATTGCTGTTGAATTTTTATTTTGTTGTATTTTATTACTAGTATTAATACACATATTATACAGCCTCCATGGCGTAGTGGTATTGAACGCGGCCGCTACGCAGGAGGCACGGGTTCGATATCCGCTCAGTGCAAATATTTTTTATGCATGAAAATGGGTATTTGCATTGGTCTGGTCGTGCCTTGGAGAGCACGTTAAGCCGTCGGTCACGGATGCCATACGAACATCTATGGCAGTCGTTACGGGTAGTTGGAGCCCTAAAAAGTTCAACAACAACGGTCTGGTCAACGACTGGGAATTAACGCTAGGAAGGAGAAGCATTTCATTATTTCCTCGCTGAGGTGGGATGAAAAGTTACGTGTTGCACTCGAGTGCAAAGATTTTTCACCTTGTGCTCTTTTGATTCCCTCGCTAACGCTCAAGATTCTAATTTGTGAATCACTCGCTACGCTCGTGATTCAAATTTAGAATCTTTCGCTTGCTCGGTCATCAAAAATGAGCACGCGGTTAAAAAGCAACTTTGCACTCTTGTATAACAAATAACTATTTTGCTCTAATATTTTATAAGGCATTTCATATAATAAAGTTTGATTCGTTATTAAACTGTATTAACTACCGATTACAAAGAAAATCTACTTCGATTCGATGGTACACGATGTGTACGAGTGCCCCATACGTAAATAATATCATAAAGGTCCCATTTCATTTAGATAGAAGCGTGGCCGGGCTGGGACGCATGCGTTATAGCCCGGCCACAAAAAATGTTCCATATCTGGTGAAATAAAGCGGTACTTGTTTTTTCTTTTTGAGTACAGAAAAGTACGCATCCGTACTGTTTACTGACATTGCCACGGCTTTTTTTGCCGCCGTGGCCGGGCTAGGACGTAACACACCTATCTAACTACTGATTAGTAACACTATCTCCTACACTGTTCAGAGGTCTTAGTTGCTCATTTAATAATGTGCCTTAGCAGTCACATATCCAATCAATCAATTGACCTATCGGAGTCCAATGTTGGACATAGGCCTGCTCCCGATCCTCCGCCTTCTACGTCCCCCAGCAACTTTTTCAGGTCATCAGTCTATCTTCCTTCTCGCCTTCTCGTAGTTTACATTCTAGGGCTCGATTGCCTCAAACATAATTTAATCCCTCCGGCGCATCTGGACAGACATCTCTGCGACTGCCTCTGTGGCGTAGCGGTAGTGAACGCGGCTGCTACGCAGGAGGCGCGGGTTCGATCCCCGCTCAGTGCCAATATTTGTATGCGTGAATATAAATATTTGCATTGGTCTGGGTGTTTCTATGTATAATATGTATGTATTTACAAAAAAAAAAGTATCTAAGTATGTATATCCGCATTCTAGATTCCATAACACAAGCTAATTAAGCTTACCATGGGTCTAGATAGCGATGTGTAGAATGTTGTAGAATATTTATTTATTATTATTTATTTATTAGTTTTTTTTTAATATGATTATAGAATAGTAGATTATGGTACCTACTAGTGTGTAAAGTTGGTGATTACCGCCGAAGCGACATTGAGACCCGAGCCACCCGGCGAGGGTCTTAAGAGAGCCGAGGACGGTAATCACCATACACACGATTGGCATACGACTCTTTTCAACACACTTGCGAACAAAATAATACTAAAAATACTAACACAATAGTAGAAAATAATTCGTTTTACTATCCGCGCCATAGATATTTTGGTATAGATAATAATAGAGTTCAGTGATGCGTTCATCTTTTTTGTATCGAAACTTTTTAAGAATAGACACCTAATCAATGAAATTTAAAAAAAAATCTAACTCACTTGTGAATAATAGCAGTCACAGTTACATAATAGGTGTCATTACGTGCTTAATTGCGGTGAAATAAAATCGTATTTATAAGCAAGTGTGTTGAAAACCCTATTATACTCCTCTAGTTGGCCATTTGGCCTGGGCTGTAACTAATGAGCAGTTTTCCAGTAGGTATAATAATCAGTTGGTTTTTAAATCATAAAGAGATGGCGCTAGCATAGCTTTTGGTAATTTTAATGTACTCTGTGGTTTGTTTGTGCGATGTTGCCAAAGTTCATTTACCCATATTACAATATATAAAATATGATAAAACGCTTAATTCTTTTCGCGTCACTGTCTGTAATTTAAAATAATATTATATTTATAATAATATTATCAAAAAAAAAATGTCAAAACATTTATGTAGGTAAAGTAAATTATTACAAAACCGAAGAACATTTTTTCCATAAATTAGGGAACACTAGATGTGAGATCTTCTTACCAAAAGTGCCGGCTGCGCCATCTAGCTTGTCCTTAGGAACCCTATAAATACCTAATGGAAAACTGCTCATTGGACAGAAAAGTCTCATTAGTTACATTAAAATGAAATTTCCAAATAATGTAACTACTTGGAAGAAAAATGTCCAACTAGTTACATCAATGTAACTACAATGTAACTAGGTGGAATAGACCAGATTCTCAACTGGACAAATTCTCAACTGGACAGATTCTCAATTGGGCAGAGTATAGTCATGTAATCAAAGAATCTTAATTTTTTACCAGAATCTGATGATCCTTAAGTATAGTTGTCACAAAATTATGAACTTTATGACGTACCTACCTATATTTTTGAAGCCTGGAGGTACTTAAACCAACTGTATTTTTTTGCATTTTTCTTACTAAACTACATAATTTCTTCTCTTATTAAACATTTTATAACTCTCTGTTTTGCTTATATCTAAAAGGGTCTCCACTACATGGTACACTTCTTTATAGCTGGTATACAAGGCTACAGGAGTCAACCGGATCACATTAGGGTCCCTAAAATCGGGCACAATACCACGAGCCTTCAAAGCCATACTGATTCTGTATGCCTCATCGTGTTCTAAACAAACATGGCCTCCTCTCCGGCTATCCTCTCTCAAGTTACCAACACTAAATCCATATTTTGCCAATTTCCTTTCGATAAGATAGATTAAATACCCAGTAATGTGCAGAGATTTCTTCCTAATATTCTTCAGCCCAGCATCATTGGTTATTTTGAGCGACCCTTCGAGACCCGCCATTGAGAGAATATTCGGTGTACCGATTTGCCATCCGTTACCATCTTGTTGATGTTCGAATTCCTGCTTAAGCAAGAATTGGCTCTCTGGTTTATTTCCAAACCATCCAGCTAATCCAGGCAACTTTGTAAAATGTCTCTTGTTTATGTACATCGCCGCTGCGGACCCTGGGCCTCCGTTTAGATATTTATAAGTACACCACACAGCAAAATCAGCATCTAATTCCCCCAGATTGATGTCTATGGCGCCAGCAGCGTGGCAAAGATCCCATCCTATAATTATACCCCTTTCTTTTGCTGCTTTAGTAACTTTCGCCATGTCCAATATTTGGGCACTTCTGTAATACACCATTGGTAGTAATGCTAAAGTTACTTCTTCAGTCATTGCGTTTATAATGTCGTCTTCATTAATTATATTATTTCGACTCTTGACTACTTTGACTGCTTCTTCTGGCGTGTAACCTTGAAGTCTGACTTGACTGTCGACTGCGTAACGATCGGTCGGGAAGTTAGCATCATCCACCAGAATCTTGAACTTCTCTACAGTAGGCTTATAGAATGTGCTGATAGCTTGATGGATATTAATAGTAGTGCTGCCAGTGATGGTGAGCTCGTCTGGATCAGCCCCAACTATCGGAGCCATCAGTTTAGTTAGATATCTGGAGTACAAGTAGTACTTGCTATCTTCGACGTTCCACATTTTTATAGCTTCATCTTTCCATGTCTCCATAGCTTGCAGTATGCACTTCTCAGCATCTTTAGAGGCCAGACCGAGGGAGTTACCACACATGTAAATGCAGCCTTTTCTTACGTAGAATCGCTGTTGGAAATGTTCAAGAGGATCACTGCTGTCTAATAATTTAGGGTAATCAGGCCCATCTTGGTACTCAGGATGCATTTTCTTCTATTTCTTGACTGTCTACCGTTGCCTTCACCTCTCAATAACACCAGCAAAGTTGGTCCTTCGAGGAGCAGATAATAGGTGATGGGAACTGCAAATCCGGTACCTATATAAATACTGCAAAGTTTATTTGGTAGGTACCTATATCGATATCTTATCTTTAAGACAACACGTAATTACCCCTGTTATGCAAATATCGACGTGTGGCGCTAGGTTGGTACTGTGACCATGATTTTGACTTTCCCCTTGTGGATATTTCTATCATGCTTGTTGAGGCTTTCTGAACGCGCTAGTCTGTTTTAGTACCTACTGCTGAGAAATGCCCATCAGGTGCGTCCGCATGGGGGGTCACATGAGGGGATTCCTTCAAAAATGCCTTTTTAGAAGATTTTCATTTGACGTGCACCATTTGGAGGTGCAAAAAAAGAAAAATATTTTATTTCTGATCCTCACAATGAGTTGCGTTATATTATGTAGGTTTTTTTTTATATACGACACGTCAATTTGACTTCGCCTCGCCTGATGGTAAGCTGAAGGCAAAGTCTCTGAAAAGAGGGTCACCATTACTCAGTACTGTGGCTCCGAGTCACCTGAGCCGCACGACTGTGTCCCTTCGTCCAGCATAGGTACTCATAGAACTATGGCTGTAATTTCGTAAGTATAAGAACAATTTTTTTCCTTTGGCAACTATTTATAACTATTTCAGAACTATTTTTTGGCATTCATGAAATATCAAGATTCCATGGTGAGTATGCTGGGCGAAGGGACACGCACGACTCTCCCCCGCAACCGCGGCCAGTAGAAAGCTCTTGAAGTATGCAGCCTTCGTGCCACAATATATCGTGGCGCCGCCGGGTCGCGGTTGAGACCATGGGCAGTTGGGGCATAAAAGCAAAGAAAAGAAACTGGTACGCGTCAAGAAATAAGTCCCTTGGAGGCGGCGGCGTAGCAATCGCAACTGCTTTCGCCATACTGTGTTTTGATTGGTTCAGGCCATTACAGTAACATGGCCTGAACCAATCAACACAGAGTATGGCGGCGATGTCATTTTAGTTCCTAGTTTTGCCGCGGGACTTATTAGCTGGCGCGGACTCGGTGGCGGATGGCGAAAAATATGTAAAATAAAAATGACTTTGCTCTTTCATAAAATACTGTTCGCAGATGTCTCCGAGACATGGTCTCCGTAGTTCGGTAAACAATAAAACGTTGTTACGCGATATCAACACGAGGTCTCGGCCGAGGTGATTATGATCATAAAAGTGATAGGTTGATCGTTCTAAATCTGAAGCGCCTTGATTTGTGATCACTAATACTTGCTACTGTAATTTGCTTTTTGAATTCGTGGACATTAAAAAAGTAGCTCAGTACAGCTGTTACGAGGGGCCTCTATTCTTGTCGGTTTCCCTTTAAGAGAAAGTGATTTTCGACAAACTAGATCGTACCTACGTAAGAACATTAATAAACTTTTAAAAATTTGCACCCTTAGCCACTGCAGGCACTTTAAATATTTTTTTCATCCCACCATCTCGGAAAGACTATTTTTGCTCTTCGATAACTGAGCGTAAAAGTCGTTTTTATCCTCTAGAGAGGTAAAGTAAATTTGAATTTAGAACATCGTGTGTACTAGGTTTGTGGACTCAAAACATCATTAAACCTATTTACTTCTACCTCTATGGTGCCGAATTTATCATACAACTTTTTTTTAATTCATGAAAAACTCAGACTCGTAACCTCCTTGGTGTACTTTTTTTTTAATTTGCTTTGCGCGCATCAATTTTTTTCACGTCATATTGTTGACATTGTTGTTGAATTTTTATTTTGTTGTATTTTATTACTAGTATTAATACACATATTATACAGCCTCCATGGCGTAGTGGTATTGAACGCGGCCGCTACGCAGGAGGCACGGGTTCGATCCCCGCTCAGTGCAAATATTTTTTATGTATGAAAATGGGTATTTGCATTGGTCTTGTCGTGCCTTGGAGAGCACGTTAAGCCGTCGGTCACGGATGCCATACGAACATCTATGGCAGTCGTTACGGGTAGTTGGAGCCCTAAAAAGTTCAACAACAACGGTCTGGCTGCAATGCTTCGATATCGCCTAATGTCATCATTGGGTTGTGGAGGTCAGATGGCAGTCGCTTCACGGCAAATATCGAGGTCCAGCCAAATCCGCAGTTAAGACTGGTAAAGCGGACCCCGGACTCCCAGGTGAAAGCTTCGGATGCTGACTGGGAATTAACGCTAGGAAGGAGAAGCATTTCATTATTTCCTCGCTGAGGTGGGATGAAAAGTTACGTGTTGCACTCGAGTGCAAAGATTTTTCACCTTGTGCTCTTTTGATTCCCTCGCTAACGCTCAAGATTCTAATTTGTGAATCACTCGCTACGCTCGTGATTCAAATTTAGAATCTTTCGCTTGCTCGGTCATCAAAAATGAGCACGCGGTTAAAAAGCAACTTTGCACTCTTGTATAACAAATAACTATTAAATCGTCCAATAGAGTAGACAGGGCAGTCAACCTACCTACGCTCGCGCTCGAGAGGTTGCGTGTTCGAATCCCGGCCATAATAACACAACCCATCTGGTGACAGCTTAGCTTGAGGCATTAGCGGAGCGGAATTACTAGTGTCATTTTGGTACTAGTAACCAAAATTACCTACTTTATATATATTTTTATAAAGAATACGAGTAATAACAACCGAAATTACTAATATTCCCTTTCACCCCTCCAACTAATTAAGCTAAATTGCTTGTGCTAGGAAGTGGGTTCACGTCGGTAGTGTAATGGCAGGATTCGAACCCGGGACCTCTCGATCGTAAGGCCTCAAACACTAAGCTACCATGAAACGAATGAACCGAATTTGATGCAATTTATTTTCAAATAACGTCTGGGAGTCCGCCGGATTCCTTGACATTTATGATTACTGCTCCACCCTCTTGAGTGGTAGCGTGATGATACCATCCTCGGTAAACGGACTATTCAATACAAAAATAATTTTGCAATTTGAACCAGTAGGTAGGTAGCACAACGAACAAACTTTATACCTAATCCACTAGCTGTTGCCCGCGGCCCCGCCCGCGTGGATGTCGGGTATCGCAACGAAACATAGCCTTTATCCTTTCTAGGGTCTAATCTACCCCTGTACCAAATTTCATAAAAATCAGTTCAGTGGTTTAGACGTGAAAGCATGACAGAAGGCTATGTTTGGTCGCGTGGTCCCCACACCGGATGAGGGCCAGTTCGAGAGATATGGCCCTGGGTCGGCCGGGATGCGAGGGATATGACTACGACAATCTCACCTCCGGCAACCGACGGCCCGCAGTCGGCGTGCGTTTTAGTCAGTTCGAGTCCGACATAACCTCCTCCTCCGGTTCCGGCGGGGGAGGTATCCGTGAGGATTTTTCGCACGATAAAAAAAAAAGCTATTTTTGGTCGCGATAAACGACTTCCTTGCGAGCGGAGTCGCTTCCAACAGTTGATATTAGTACCTATACCTACTTGGATTATTATTTGTAAAGTTAAAAGATTCATAACCAAGGGTTTGCTCGAAACCATAAACATATTTCTAAGTTCTAACATCACTTTTGATAAAATGCGCTATAAAAGGTGTTATAACATTATTATAATTATTATAGCAGCGTTAGATAGTTCAAAGTACCTACATTTAAAACCACCCCCTATTAAGTTGTGTATTAACCGATGTTACGGGGCGTAATGTACCATTCGCAGCGAGCATGTCATTCTCATTACCGAGCATGTGATAAAGAAGCTTCTTTCCTTGTACTAACTGCACCAATGCTCGATGTCGACTCTGATTTGCCTCACCAAAACAATTCATTTGGGTTCTACAAGTAACTAGGTACCTACCTACCTATTGAAAGGCCAAGTCCGCAATCATTTGCCAATTTACTGTAATGGCGTATGACTATACATAAGCTAATTAGATCAAGATAACCATATAAATCAAAAAATGGAAATGGGACAAGTTTTAATAGATTTAGCTTGACTTTAGCGATTTATTTTTAAGTATCGTAGTTGGCAATACTGCCTACCCGTTCGGTGATTTACAGTAATGCAATTCAGTAAGCGCACAACAACGAGCACAACGTCGCGACAGCCTTGATGTAGATTATCATTGGTCGATCTCCAGTGACGTCACCCAATTCGACCAATGACGATGTCTTTGAAGGCTGTCGCAACGTTGAGCTCGTCGTTGTGCGCTTCAGAGTTGCATTGCACATGATTGCACGATGAAATTGCATTGTAACATACATGCGTAAACATTCGACTATACTATACCTACCCTATAAAGCAAAGTAATAAGATCTTTCTATGAACTGAAATAGGCTCTATCTCTGTTACAACAGAGCACCCTGTACAGTACAGGTTTATTAACATGTTTACAGCTCAGTGATGTCTATTTCATATCTACCTAATCCGCAAATACTTAAAGGTATTGAGAATAATCAAACAATAATATTTACAACGCTTCACATTTATGACTGCCTATAAAATTATTATTTTATTTGCTAATAAAAATATTTTTGAAACCAGTTTGTAAAAGGGACGAATACCTACTTATCTATTGTAGGTACTGGAATTAAAAACTCTCCACAGGAGAATCGTCAAAAACCGGCCAAGTGCGAGTAGGACTCGCGTGCAATGGGTCCTTTACCATTCTGCTTTTGTTATTTGTTGTTATAGCGGTATTTCTACCGCTATAACAACAAATAACAAACTACTCGTATAGGTATATCATTTGCGACTTGCTAGCTAGCTATCACAAGCACTAGATGTGCTCTTCTAAACTAGAGGGGTTCAAAGTGAGGCTGTCATTATGTAAGTGTCAAGTCTTCCAGCTACTTGACCTTCGGCAATTGACTTCCATGAGGACACAGCTTAGTTTGAACCAGTTCGAGTCCAACATAACCACGTGGCTGTGCTTCTTTTTCCTACTCCTATCTTGATACTTTTGAGCGTTTAAAGCCACAACGTAAGCGCTGCCACTCACTCTCTTCATCCTACCGTTAATCTCAGTCGCATCCGGACTTCCATATTTTCCGTGAATCAAGTGTCCTGACCTCCATACTTCACAATATCGAGGTCTAGCCAAATCCGCAGTTAGACTGGTAAAGTGAACCCCAGACTCTGAGACACGACCACGCGTTCACTACTTCCACGCCACAGAGGCTGTCCCTCACTATTCGTAGGCATTCTTAATACAAAAACCTTTTTATTAGTCAAACAGTTTATTCATAAATCATATTCGACACCATATTGACATATTTCACATTTCAAAACAGTTAAATTCCAAATCAAAACAAAATATACTGTCACCAGAGTCGAAACATTTTAAAGCAGTTTGGCAAATTAATATATTCTTGAGGAACCTTAGGAATAAAAAATCATGAATAAGTTTGCGCCATTGAGGATTTGGTTGCGTCAGATATCCTTGTGTCATGGAGAACGGTCCAATTGTTTGCCGAAGCCAGATTACGGACCTGTGGAAGTGCAACGTTCGGGGCTCATGAACGGTATTAAGGTTGCTGCTGCGAAACCTATTGGAGCACAAATGGGAGCCTGCACTATTATGTACCAGGTTAGTTTTGCTACGTCATAGATGTTTTTCCTAGTATAAATCGCTTTTCCCGGTCAGTAAGTATATTACATTGTAAGGGTTTAGCTAATATTGGTAGTGGCTGGTGCCGCTCCAGTTAGATGTTAATTGCAACTTAATTTTTAGGCGGGTTCCCGTTATGAACAAGATGAAGAAATTGGCGCAAGTCACTTTCTTCGAGCAGTCTCCGCCGCTTCCGCCCAAGGACACTCCAGCTTTGCAAAAGCTCGGTTTTTACCGCAGCATGGAGGCTCCATCACCTGCACCAGTGACAGGCAATCCATATCCTTCACGCTCAGATGCCCAGTTACCAACTTTCCAATTTTAAAGGATTATTTGTTGGAGACTGCTGCCAGGTAACTAAAAATGTTTTGTACTTTACAATTGGCATATCGGCAATGAGTGTACGTATCAATATTTGTTTCCCAGAGCCTACTACAAGCAATGGGAGATAGAAGATCTGAAGCCTTTAATCTGGGATGACCTACATCGCATCCCACCCGAGCAGCGAGTCATAGACTTAGCGCAACGAGCTTGTTGGGGTGGTCCTTTGAGCAACTCCATGTTCTGCGAGTACGAAAGGATAGACATTATGGAAGGGGAGAGCCTGGCCGCCTTCGCGAGTCATAATATGAGAACCAATTACTGCTCTGTAGCAAGTGTAGGAATGCCATTTGAGGACACATTAAAACTGGCGGAGACGATTGAAAGTAGACGAGTAAGTAGAATTTCTGTACCATACAATAGTACACGATAAAGATATTATTGGATGTCCAATTCCAAAAATGTTGCCTTCGAAGAGTATCTACTAAGTACTTATAAATGTTACAATTGATGCTAATTACTTAAGTTAATCGGTGACAATAATGTTGGATGAATGCTTTATATTACAGGAGTATCCTGCAGAAAGGCCACACATGAGATCCTTCCCACGAAGAAGCTACGAAGTTTATGATTTAGGACCGAATAGCGCCACATGGATAGCCGTTGTGGTGCCCGGCTGTGGCACCGCCGATCTTAGGTTAGTAGATGTCAGATCATTGTGATCTTGTTTTCTTTTATCTTCCTCATCCTAGCGTCCCAGTCGCATCCGAAGCTATCACCTTGGACTCCTTGGAGTTTGAGGTCTGATTTACTAGCGTTGTTTTCAGGTGCCTCACAATGCATGCAATTATCGCAGCGGCCTGCGGTACGGGTAACATGCAGATGGGACATCACGGCATGGATCGTACGCCACACACGCCTCTTGGTCTCATGTCCGGGGGCGATGTATACACAGACTATAAAGCGTTCAATATCTCCTACATGGAAACTGGAGTCTTTGGTAAGTATTTAGAAAAATCCAAGTTAAGCTCTTCGGAGGTAGCTTCCATTTTTTTTATGAAATGACATCGAAACCGTCTGATTTATCGATGTTACCTTCTGCAGTTAGATATACCTCAGTGGCGTATGGACGTATGACCATTACACGCATGGACTGGTCCTAACTTCATAATTTTAAAATTAATATTAATTATTACACAGGTATTGTGGCGAAGACACGTGCTGTTTCAGCGTGGAACGTGGCTATGGCAGCTTCGGAGTTCCTGGCCAATGTTGGTGACCTTAACTTTAAACAGCTTGAAGTTGGCAAGCAGAGGCTTAGTAAGTTATAATATTGTCATTACTGCTTAATATTTGGACATAATCGTGTATCTTATAATCTCTATGTATTTTCAGAATTGAGCTTGGCACTTAACGACGAGGACTGTGTGAAGATAACTGAAAACTTGGCTCTCCAACTGGTCAACAATGCGCAACTTGACAACGCCTTAGACGCCATGACACTGGTGGATAACATAACGCTGGATGAAATAACATGCACAGCCCGAAATTTATCTGCCAAAAGTAAGTACCCACAATCCCTCCATTATTTTTCCTTTCGGGGATCCATGACACGACAAATTTTCCTTGGTTTTTCTTAGCTTTCCTCCTGGTGTTGAGCCTACAACCAGTGGGGATGTTGGCTGGCTGGGTGATCAGCTCTATTGTGGAGGGCCATTTCATCAATTTCCCCTGTATAATGACTGCCATAGATGTTCGTATGACAACCGGGACTGAGAAACCTAAATGAAGATCCCGAGACCTTTATGAAATCCTTAAAATTGTGTTTTATCTTCCCCAGGCCGTGACATGGCGGTGGCTGTAGTTGGTGACATCACCTGTGTTCCACATGATCGTGAAATGATTCGCTAATCATGTATCAAGTCTTACCTACTATGTAAAATGAACTAGATAATCGATTGAAGAATGGTCGATTTAAGGTAAAAACTAAGTTAAGCTAATTTTCGCCTTGACTGAAGACTGTTCAAAAGCATAGTGTTAATCTTTTCAGTTCAGAATATCAAGTTTTCTAAATGTCAAGTTACCGAAATGTCAAATTCCCAGAATGTCAAGTTCCCGAAATGTCTAATTCTCAAATTGTTCAAGTTTGCGAAATGTCAAAACATTTTTTTAATAAACTAGCTGCGCGCCCCGGTGCATTTATATTTTTTTTTCATGCAAACCTTGTCCTGGCAATAGCAAATTACAAAAAAAGAATAATTCAATTTGCTGGAGTTCTTGAGAACTTATGCGATGCGCATATAATCACGCCTTTATCTCCAAAGGATTAGGCAGAGTTGAGTTAACACCCACATTTCACCCATCATATTCCGGATGCTATTGACTTGGGCCATGCATCTGAGGCTGAGTCTGGGCTGTATTATATCTACAGCTAATGTTATACAGCCCTTTCCCTTAATCGCCTTGTACGACACCGTATGGAAAAAGATGGGGTGGCCCAAATTCTACTCTGTCGGGAACCACGCGACTGAACGGCAGGGCCGATTTGGATGACATTGTATTGTGTTTATTTCAATGGGTTCCTGGATGGTTTTGAAAATACAATTGGACCCGGTGGGTGACGCTGCTGTCGGTTGTTTTACCAAGTAGGACAATGTCTGCCGGGTCCGTTAGTTTTTATTTTTTTATTTTTTTATTATAGCTTTTGGTTTATTATAGCTTTTGGTTATATCACCAGTTCTACTTAACCGATTCCTGCCGTTCTACCCGATCTACCCTTCTGTGTAGGCCTAGTCCCTTCCGGAACGTTAGGTCCTTTAACCGGAATGTCCAGTCGGTTCATTAGGTCTCTTTCCCTGAAAGTCCATTCCCCGATCGTTCACTTCTGTGAACGTCCACTGACCTGAATGTCCATTTCCCTGAACGTCCACTTCCCCGAACATCCACTTCCTTGAACATCCACTTCCCTGAACGTCCACTCTCCTCACGTCCTATTGGTATAACGTAATCTTCTTTTAAAACTTGGAATTACTCCAAAAAGGTTAGCATTATTATTTTATATAATACTAACCTTTTTTTCTTAATTCTGTACATGCTTGTACGAAGCCTTTAGGCCTTAGGCCGTTTCTCGTCAGAATCTATATTATGTATTAGGTTTATAATAGACGTTCAGTGTGTAGGTGCACATTCAGTGACATAGACTATGGGGGAAGTGGACGTCCAAGGAATGGGCTTTCAGGGAAATGGACATTCAGTGAAGTGGACGTTCGGGGAATGGGACTTTCCGGGAAAGAGACCTAATGAACCGACTGGACATTCCGGTAAAAGGACCTAACGTTCCGGAAGGGCCCAGTTTTAGACATTTCAGGCACTTGATAATTTAGTAATTTGACATTTCGGGTACTTGACATTCTGGAAACCACTTGACATAATTTGGTCATTCGAGATTTTGAACTAAAAAGATAATTATGAATGTGGAAATATAAGATTAATTTTAGATTATTGTTATTTTGGAGAGCCTACAAAATAGAAATACTTTAGATTAATTTAGATTTAAATCTTTCAATAAAGTCATTTACTTTTTGAGATGTACGTTTTATTACCCTATCCTACTATCAACTTGATTGTTAGCCCTTGGACTGCAACTTTTTAGCCCTAGCCCTATGCTTATGCCAAGCATAGCCTGACATGACATAGGCTAACAGAGCTTGTGTTGAGTAGTAGTCATGGGTTCCAGAATGCGAATTAAGTTATTATGGTCAGCCATCAGCCATGTTACCTTTTTCTGAGGTTAATAACAATAACCAAGAGAAATCATGGATATTACACATTGAAATAATACAATTTTTTACGGATTGTATTAAATTGCATCGCGATTTATTATGACGAAATACGTATACGTAGTGTTTTTTTATCCTCTTTGATACGTATGCCTTTGCCAGCTATATCATTATTACAGCGATAGCAAAGAGCACAATTTAGATAGGAAGCGATAGGCAAGTGGCAAAGAGTATAGTATACATGCCGGACTTAATATATAGTACCTAGAAGAGTGGCAACTCTATGCAATAACTTGCATGTATGGAAAGTGCTGCTGCCCCGGGATGGGTGGCGAAACTAATCACGATGGTAGTACTTATTATAATTTAATATCGTAGAACTAGTGAGAAAAAGAAGTCCCATTATTTCTACCGTAGAACTGTTCAGTAGATCACAGTTGGACCACGGTTCGGGAGGGGATCAAGCGGGAACAAACGAAAGGTTTCTTACATGTATGCAAAGATGAACTCATAAACGGTCAATGATTAAACGGCTGTTTTAGGAGTACATGGCAAGCCATGGGTCAGAACCGTATTTATTTTATTTATCTGTATAGAACATAAAGTCATTTTATATAAGTTCATGGAATAATCAGATTTCTCATTCTACGATGATAGACGGCTACTTGTCAAAAACCAAGGGCACCACAATGCTTATCGAATACTATCTGAGTTGCTGGGCTCGATATCGATAAATAATATTTCAGTTCTTATACTGACAGTGGAATGAAACCATAACGCGATCTAAAAAATAGTGAAAACACCATTTTAGTAGGCCAAGTAAAACTAAAAGCGCATCAAAATCCGAACGTCAGAGAGTTGACAATGAATGACACTTACACATCACTTACATGAGTCATGACGTTTCTCGGCAAATGGCGTCGTATCCGGTGGTGAACCCATCACCAAAGGTCCAGGCGCGGTCGCAGCTTCACATTTTGGGGGGGGTCACTTACCGAAGTGCGGCAATTCCCCCCCCCCCCCCCCCCCGTACTCGAACTATGTCGGGCTCCAATCGACTAAAATTAATAAAAAGAGTCTCCGTGGCGTGGTGGTAGTGAATTCGACTGCTGTAGGAGGTACGGGTTCGATTCTCGCTTAGTGCAAATATTTGTATACATGGATCTGTCTATTTGAATTTGCCTGATTTTTGTATGCCTGTTAACTCGGACACCAATGGCATTAAGCCCAAGCCGATGGGAGCGGTTATGTCGGACTCAAACCAACTATAATTGCACACCGTCTTGGGTTGGATCATTATTTGCCGAGGTTGAGATTGCCACTGGCATATCCCTCACTCACTCCACTTCGGTGTCCCCATCTTGTCCCGGGCTCTACCTGTCACCCCTAACGCTTATGAAAAAGCCTCCGACGCCCGAGTCGCCTTCGCGCATTGCGGACTATGCGGGACGGAAGGGACCTGAGTCTTCTCTGTGCCCGCTCCCCCACCTCTTTCTCGAGCATTACTAGCTTGCAGAAGGAAGCGGCGGCACCCCACACATTCGCACTCTGCAACAGCACTGTGATTGAGGCACGTGTTCAGGGAGACAACTTCCAACCCCAGGACCGCCACAAAGATCTGCCTCGGTGTTTTTCACGCCGTGCATTCAGTCAGTGTGGGCAGCCCCGTGTCCTCGCTTGCATCACAGTGATGACACTCAGGCGTTGACTCCTTCTGGATCCGACGTAGGTGACTCCCGAAACACACGTGTCCGGTGATCACCTGTGCCAGCCGGTACAAGAGGCACCTGTGAGGCCTCTCTAGTCAGTCCTCCATGATGTGCTTTACCGCCGCTATTACGACGTGCCTTGTGTTTGGTTGCCGAAGTTGTAACTTCCATTCCTCCACCACATCCAGGCGGCGCTGGGACTTCACTGCCTCGATTTCTCGAGGCTCGGGTTCATATCAGCGGGGACATCCGCGCCGCCCTTCGGTACCTGTATTGCACCGAAAAGGCTCTCGCCTCCAGGCACCACAGTATGGTTCCGCCAAGGAGACTCGACACCTTGAAGGAGATCGTGCGGTACCCTCTGAAGACCTAGTTGGCCATCTTCTTGCCCCCCTCAAGTTGGACAGCAACCCCACCAGAGCGGCAGCGCCTTTCAGATTGGGGGCCAGACTTCGGAAAAGTTTTCCGAAGTATCATCGGCCATCGAGAACGAGCCAAGTATTTGATATGGGGCTTGATGCCGATGGGAGTACCTCGCGCTATGAGGTTGGTTCCCTAGGTGGCGCACGCTGAGGTCCATAAAAGAATATGGCCTCGGTTTTATGCAGGACCATGGGCTATCGTTATGGGCAAACGCAGTCGTGCCTTTCAGGGTCGCTTCGCGCTGTGTACTGTGTAGCAACGCATGCCATGACTGGCGTATCATCCGTATAGCACGTGACGGTAACACCGTCCTCGAGCTCACCGCGAATACCCAGACGTATCCGATGGAGTATACCGCAGGAGCGGGCGCAGAACCAATCCCTGCGGAAAACAGCACGACATCTCTCGCCAGCCGAGGTCGGACGCGGTTGGGTAGCTGACGGCTCTCTCCATCGGTTACGCGGGCTATGCGGCTAGGGTGGAGAGGCACTTCATAACTCGTGATACATGAGCGTTTCCTTAATGCAACTCGAGGGCAAAGTGTTGAATGTGTTGGCGATGTCCAAAGAAACCACCAACATCACCTGGCCCACAATTGGGCATCCACAGTCCACAGTGGAGCGTCTCTGGCGGAATTCATATTGACCACCCGCCAGGTCGGTCTAAAAAGGTGCTCGACGAGGCGCTTTGCAATAACTCTTTCAAAGAGCTTTCACACCTCGTCAGGTAACACTATAGGTCGGTAAGCGGCTCGAAATAAAGTTACGGACCCGGTAAGCGGACGGCGAATCCACCGGATGCCCGTCTTTCGTATGAGGACCAGTTTCCCCGTCTTTAACAATTTCGGAAACTAGCGCTTGGTCGTCGTCACCGCCTAAAGCTCGCTCAGCCTGGAGTGCTGCGGTTCAGCCATAAGCTTATGAACCACCAGCTTTAATTCTATCCAACTGACCTCGGACAGGTCGTCCTCATCCACGCATGGCGCCATAGGGCTTGGATTGTGCCTTGATACGTAAGTAGTAAACAATCCTTCAGCATTTTCCCGTTTACGTAGCAAAACTTTCGTAACTTTAAGAGTATTTAATGCTACCTAAATTACAATTTTACCAATTTTTTACCTTTAAAAGACGCGATAAGGAATAAATATTGCAATATAATTACTTTGCACATTTTATGAAGACTTTTCAATTTGACGTGCTGGGTTTTGGGGGGGGGTCATGTCCCCTGTGACCCCCCCCCTCGGACCGCGCCTGCAAAGGTCGCTGCAAAATTTCATAAAAAAACCGGGCAAGTGGTAGGGCATTCAGAGTTTTTACATTTGGCAACACAACAACAATTTGTCATTTGTGTCATTACTGTCAATGTCAAATTGTGGATGAAAGCCGTCTGTCTGTGCGTATTTTATTTAGATTAATTTATAAAATAAGAGATTTAATACACGCAAAATAAATAACTTATGTAATGTTGTCTTGAATTAAAGAATAACCAAAATGATGAATTCTCTTCACAACACAATAAAACGTAAGTACTTCTAGTTTTTTAGGTTATGTCACATCAAAAAATATCATAACATTTATTACATTCCCACTACCTTTTAATTTTCCAGAGTTTCGTATGCTGAACATCAAAAAAACGTTAAAAACATTATCTGAATGTCCAACTAAACCTACAAATGTTAAAACTAAGAATGATTTGCCTGGCCAGACGAAAGTATTTTCATTTTCGCCCAGGAGTGTTGGTGTGGAAATAGCATACCAGCCCACACAACCGACTGAACCTGCTATAAAACAAGACCCTATACCGTATATACCTATTGTTAATCCTCGTTCAATCCTGCCCCTGCTGGATAAGGAATGGTTGAAGGATGAGATTGGTTTGCCTGCAATCCAACAAGAGGAAGTTCGGGCAGAAAGACTGATTGTCATCAGGCGGAAGAAGATGAAAAAACATCAGAAAAGAAAGCTTTGGAAGAAAATGAGGCATCGCTGGGCCAGGGTCTGTATTTATTTATTTTTTGCTGTACTTAACTAATTATTCAAAGTATAATTTCACCAGTAGAAATCTGTTTAGCTATTACTACTATTGGGTTATTGAGGAAAATGTAGTAAAACGGTTCAGCTTATAGTGGTCTGCATTAGTGAAATTTACTCAAAATTTATTCATTTTCTCAATATAATGATTTTTTTTTAATTCACGGAAATACATTTATTATATTATGCACTCCATAAAGAAAAGATTCTTAGCTGAGTAATATAACATCACAGCATACATATTATCAATGAATGTATGGGCCAATGCATCAGCTCTGCCTTGGTAGCCAAGAGGACATTGAAATAAAAGCAAATTTCAGAAGTACAGGTTAGCAAATGTATAAAAACAAATATACATTATATGCCAATTGAATGAAATCAATCCTCCTTTTTGAAAATGTATTCCTCTTCCCTATTTCCAGGTAAAGCAGCATCGCCGACAAGTCAAAGAAAAAATATTTCAGAATGAATTGCTTGCTCTAATCAAAACAGCAAACGGGTTCAAAGCTGAAGACTATGTCGCTACCAAGATTCAGAAGGCAAACCACACTCCGCTGCCAACGCGCTGGAAAAACCAACGTCTACCGGAGTTCATTATCCGTCAAAAGCTTGGTTTAGATAAGAAGATCAATTATAAACACACGGATGTGTACAAAGCTTAGAGTAATCTGTTGAATGAATAAAGTAGTATTTAATAGTTTTGTTTGTATATATTTTTAGTTTATTTTTTTGTATTATTGAAATTTTTAAGCAATTAGTATATTAGCAGTTGCCGTGTTGGTTCCCGGTGGAGTAGAATAGGGGCACCCAGCTCTTCCTGGGGGTGTCGTAAAAGGCGACTAAGGGATAGGGCTGTGCTCCATCCGACACTAAAGAAACAGCCCATGATAAAGTGCCAGCTTGACAATATAGGTTTGCCCCCTATTACGTGGGACCGAAAATCGTAGTTGGCGAAATGTGGGTCTTAATAGACCTCTGCCTACCCCTTCCGCTTGTATGTTAGTATGTTAAATTTCCTATATATTTAGTTTGGAAAGACTTAACAACCAGGGACTTGAATCCAAGTGGTGATGACCCCAGTTTGCCAGGGTACGAGTGATTATCTTACTCCCGTGCCATCTGATGCCGGGCTGATTTCCGTACAAAAAATTTTCTTTTTCGTACGAGAACCCAGGACTTGAACTTGTGACCAGTCCCTTTCTATGGGGAACACTGACCAACTGAGCTAACAGGGACATTGAATATTCGAAATTCTATACAAACGTTAGGGCGACACTAGAGCCATCTACTACATCATTTATTGTTTCGGTTAGTTCGTATGACTTTCGTTAGATGGCTACAGCGTCGCTTCAAAACTTATGTTTGTTTAATAATGAGAATTTATTGATAAATACAAGAATAAGGCATGTAAAATCACGAGGAAGTGCATCTAAATTTCGTTAGTATAGGAATTAGTGTCATTAATTACTCATTACAAATAGTGAGCAAGTCACATTATTCGAACCAGTAACATGATTTGTTTTAAGTGTGTTACGGAAGGCGGAGGATCGGCAAACGTGGCGCATATTGGGAGGGGAGAGGCCTATGTCCAGCAGTGGACTGCAATAGGCTAATTGATTGATTGATTGTGTTACGGTAACTGGGATATCAAACACTTCAAAGACACCTATCTATAATAATCTATGCTACGAATAATATAAAACTGAAGAATTTGTTTGTTTGGTTGAACGCGCTAATTTAAGGAACTATTGGTTCGAATTGAAAAAAATATTACCTATATAAAAGCCTGTTCATCGAGGAAGGTTATAGGCTATTTATCATCACGCTACTGCTCAAGGGAGTGGAGTAGAAATCATAAACGTCAAAAAATCCGGCAGATTCTGAACGTTACTATTTGAAAAAGAAAAAATACGGGCATTTAATATTATGGCTTAAAGTCCAGAATAAATTCAAGTACCTACCTACATAAATTAAATGATTTATTATTTAATAGGAGAAACGTAAAATGAAACATTTTACGCGCATTCATCAAAGCATATCAAAATAACATTAGAATGGGACGGGGTGTCAGTGATGGCGATTTCAGAATAGCAAAAAGTAAGGCTCATTTCTTTTCTTTCAACCAAACACTTTATATAACTTATACATAATAATATAAGGGAAATGAATTTGGAGGGGGGAGGGCGAGATTTCGCAGTTTTTGTAGTCGGACGAGGTTATCTGGATATGGATCACGAAATAATTATTTTTCTGTTGTTAATAAGACGAAAATTGAAAAATAAAACAGGAATTATCGACTGAGAATTGCGACACCGTGGTGAGGCACGGTCTCGTCTCGTACCGTGTCACGGCGTACCGTGCCGCGCGGTAGACATGGGACAACGGCCCTAGCAGGGGTCATTAGCGAAGACTTTCAGGGTTTTCGGGACTGGTCTTGATAGCCATTGAACTACCTAGGTACTGAGACTAATGTTTTCCTGTTTCATACCCCTTTCCTCGAGTTCATCCATTAATAAAATAGACCATAAAAATATAGAGATATTTTTATAACGATTTGTGGTTCTCAGTTTAGAGGAAACTCAGTTGATCTCTTTGGGGACTGCTCAATAATTATATTCACCTACTGTACTGATCTTAAATATTTCGTTTAGTAAGCAGTAACATCACGACTTCCTTCTTCAACGACTTCGATATCGCTAATGGATTGTGGATGAGATGGCCAGTCGCTCAGCCAAACCCACAGTTAGACTGGAAAAAGCGGGCTCCAAACTCCGAGGTAAAAGCTTCGGATGCGACTGGGATTAGCGCTAGGATGAAGAAGAGAAATACCTAAACAGTGGGACCACACCTGAATGTCCGAAATTTAGGTCGCAGTGCTGTCAATGTTTTTTTTGGCATTTTACCGGACTTAATTACAAATTCAGAGTAGACGTGTTACATTGACAAGGATTAATGGTTTTAAAACTCGAAGTTGATACTTTTGTTTAAGTACCTATTACCGTTAGGTATACGCCTATTAATTTTCGGAATTAAGTACCTTTAACTTTGTCATTTTTATTTATGTTTTTATGCACAGCACTCAAGTGGACCCAGCACACGGGTCCACCTGATGGAAAGTGGTTACCGTCTATAGAGGATAACTCCAGGGGAGTCACACTCGTTGCCTATCACTACTAAAACAATAGAGTTGTTGGACAGCACACCCTGGGTAACAACGTACAAATTTTGGTTGCCGCCTCGCCCTGAGCACGAAAGATATTCGACTTTGTGAGTGGGTCTACGCTAGACGAGCCGAGTCAAAATTCGTGTAGTGTGGACCGACGTACGAACCTCGAACGAGGTAACTGTGGCAGCTATCTACTGCCTCATCATCACATTTCTTTGTCTAAAACTGCAATTCCGATATAATGCTAGCATAGGCTCGTGCTCCGCCGCTTGTGCTCGGCTCGTCTAGCGTAGACCCACCTTAACGTATCAGTATCTAGAGAATGGACAATTGCGATTGGCAGGCTTCGCACACATTCAGGTTCAGAGTATTGGAGGAGGTTATAGGTGATTATTTATTCCAAGGATCGACCATTAAAAGTGTAAACATACGAAACTAAACGCTCCTCGTAGCGACCTCAGACGTTTTCAAAGACCTCTTTCAAAAAACCCCCCACGTTAACAAACCGGTCAGTACCCAAACCCAATATCTGCCTTCTCACAGCCAATTGTCAAACAAACCCAATTTCATCCGACATTACCATTTCAATCATTCACCGGCCAAGTCCCTTAGAAATAAATAAATATGACCAAACACGGCATAATGTATTTAGGGAGGGACATAAAGGTTTGCGTCTGTAAATAATTCGATAAGAAGGGTTAGGATTGAAATAGTTTCGTGTTTACGGATAACCGTGGTCATGTATTTGGCAGCCATTTATGTTGGGGTGTCATGGCTGTTTGGATTGCTTTGTGCGACTCTTTAAAGCTGGATGCCTTTCAGACCACTCCAGCTAGAGGTCTGATAAGGAGATTATTATGCTTAGATCAGTTTATAGTTCATCAGCATTTTATGACTGGCTTTTAATTGTTATAAAAACACATAATTATGTATACCTCGAGGCACGTATCTTCTTGGATATAAATCACGAGACAAACGAGGACCTGGCGCGCGGATTGTTTTATAAAATAATCTATGCTTGGTGAATTTGAGCTCGTCCACCGCAGTAGCACCCCGTGCTATACTCAAACAAAAGACACCCAACAAACGTGTACCTACTGCGCGTATAGACCACATTTTGGGCACATTTTAGGTAGAAGATATTTATTGTTCCGATCAATAACAATCACTTGTTATACTTATTTGAAAAGTTATAGGGAGAATTTACCTAGGTACCTCTTTAATAGTTTAGAGTTCTATTTTCGTCTTTGAAATTCGGTTCTTGCCGACTAGGGATGCAGGATGTAGGTAGGTAAGCCCTGTGCTGTGGGGTGAGTAGGTATGTTGATGAGTAGGATTGTCAGAGATTTTTTTATGATCTGGCAGTAAAAATATTCCTCACCCATTTAAGTAGGTATGCTGCGCATGATGTGGGGCTCTTACTACAATAGATTAACCTAATTAAGGATAGAGCAGGCAACGCCAACTTTTATTTTTCTAAGAGTTTCGATGCATGCAATGAATATCAGAAGTATAAAAATACATTTACCATCTTTAACTCATCGATTATCTTCTCTCTTCTTAATCTTCTTCGTCTTCTTAATCGATACTTGAATCCGCGACCAGTCCCTTACAGGGGGAATGCTCTAACCACTGAGCTATCGAGCTACACCTTGAGCACTCCAAATTGGGGCGATGGTGGGTCTTCATCGATTTGAATACTTACACCCGTATTCACAAACAATACTTCGCTATGCGTACTACCAAAACTGTGCAAAGAACGACAAATTCTCAGTGCGTTCGTTTTGGCAAACCTTTTTATTCATTGATAACACTTAAGTAATACTTCGTTGAGGGAACGCACTGCGTTAGATACTGCTCCGTGTCGTTTGTGAATTAATTTTACCAGCCCTATGCGCTCGAGCACACTATGAGACCTCACAGTATTGTTTGTGAATACGGGTGTTAGTTTAGTATGATAATTGGTTTAAAATTTCATAAAAAATCTTTAACTCAGTCCTTTACTTATATTTTAGTTTAGTTTACACTTTTTGAAGTTAATATGTAAGCTCCCTAAAATTTCGTAGGTAGGTACCAACATTTTTACTAATTAGATATTACAAAACTTCGTACAAAGTCTTAAAATTCCCATTTATCTCCGGTGCGCGCTCCAGGGACAGCTTTGACCTCGGAACAAAAACCGCCCCAGAATCATTCCCGCTAATCAATACTAAGGCAGGTTACACACCTACGGGATTTGTAGAGCATGCAGTTTCTTTGATGTTATCATAAACGCAGGACTAGCGCCACTCCATCTTTTCCCGTGGGTGTCGTAGATGGCGACTAAGGGAAAGGGCAGTTCTCCATCCGACAGTAAACATACAGCGGCAAGGAAATCGAGGGATTGAAAAGTAAAGTTGGCGAAATGGGTGTGTTTAAACACCTCTACCTACTCCTTCAGGTATTTACAGGTGTGTGTATATGCATGGCGCACGTTAGTGCTGACACTGCTGACCTAACGTGCGCACCGCCTGCTGTATAGTATGTATGTATTCAAATCGATTAAGCAGTTTTATATCTACACGTTTACCACGTAAGTAACGTGCCACCAGACTGTTCCGTATTGCACTCTTGCTGTGCCACACGTCTACATTCAGGAATGTTGTATGTATTTCGTTTAAAAGCATTCTCACTGGCAGCCTTATGATAATCTCATCAGAATCTCGTGAAATGTGTTGTGGGCTGTTTTCTCCGCCTATATGTTAGCATGACTTAATTCATGAAAAAATAATTTCTTAAACTGTACATATGAAAATATATACTTATACCTATAGTAGAAGTTACTTATAGTAAAAAGTAATCGAATAGTAAAAAATAGAAAAATGGTTGCTGCATCTCTACCGCTCGTCCGACAAACGCTGGTATGTTCCCGACCTAATTTCGTCTTTATTTTGGTATAGAAATTTAGACGAATTATGATGTCCTTGGAATCACAACAGAAGTTAGTGACAGCCGAACAACTTGCCCACCCATCTCTGATTGAAGGGGAATTGTTCCGCCAACTAAACAAATTTTGAGAACCCCCTTCAAAAATTATATTTTACGGAACCCGAGAACCGTATCGCGGACTTTTAACTTAATCCTAACGCTAAGTAACCGTTTCAATTGACGGACTGAATATAAAAAAACCGGCCAAGTGCGAGTCGGACTCGTGCCAAAATTCGTCCCGTATCAAAATTTCAAATGCGTGACAAGTCTTGTGAGTGAAAAACAGACGGACAGAGAAGTTTTAGGAATAGAGTTCCGTTTAACCCATTGTGTACGGAACTCAAAAAAGTACAGTTTTTTATATTCAATTCGTATAATGAACGCACCCCCTGTATGTTAAGAAGATGGTGTGTGAGAGTGCGAACTTTCCATCAGGTAGGTGCTTGTTTGCTGGTGGTATACAAAATCCTACTTTATTCTACTTTACCTACTTTAATATTATAAATGTGAAAGTTTGTGAAAATGTTTGGATGTTTGTTATTCAATCACACTCTACCGGCTGTACAGTGTACAGGTCTGGATGAAATTCAGTAAGTACAGGGATAAATTATAGTCACTTTTTATCTCAGATTTTTTTTATACAAGACACGTCAATTTGACTTCACCTCGCCTCCGTAAGCTGAAGGCAATGTCTGAGAAACGAGTGTCACCTTATAGACACGTATGTTACAATGGTGGCACTCAGCTTGACGGCCTCATCAGATGCTTGTTCACGCCCCGCATAAAGGACCCGGGACTGTAGGAGGAGGGAAACTGGTAAGGAATACTAAGTCTTAATGGTGCTGCAGAAGAAGGAGTCGCCGAACCGCTTGGTTCTTGATGGAATATTCTGCACCATATGCGGGTGGCATCTAAGTCCTGCACGTGTTGTCCTATATAGGAAAGGAGAGGGTGGGATTGGGATTAGTTGGAAGAGCTCATCAGAACATTCA
This sequence comes from Eilema depressum, assembly GCA_914767945.1. Lineage (NCBI taxonomy): Eukaryota > Metazoa > Arthropoda > Insecta > Lepidoptera > Erebidae > Eilema > Eilema depressum. The sequence goes on along the minus strand of OU612029.1, from coordinate 933,086 downwards.
CCATGGTAGAGACGGTAAAATACCGCTAAAGATGCCTTTTATGTTTTAAATATAATAAATTGACTTGGCCATCGCATGAAAACACAATGTATAGGCACATCACAATAATTACATTAAATAAGATTGTTTAGTGCGATTGCCAAGTCAATTTATTAGATTTGAAACTTAAAAGCTTATTACGTAATAACTTAGGACAGAAGGTCCCTGAAGTAGGGACTGAATAAATTAACCGACTTGCTATTACATGGATCTCACAACTTTTTTTTTTTATTTTTTTTTTTTTTTTTTATATTCGTCAATTTGACTTTGCCTCGCCTGATGGTAAGCTAAAGGCAAAGTCTCTGAAAAGAGGGTCACCATTACAGACATGTACCATGTTACAATGGTGGCACTCAGCTTGACGGCCTCATCAGATGCTTTTTCACGGCCCGCTTAAAGGACCCGGGACTATAGGAGGAGGGAAACACGTGAGCTGGTAAGGAATTCCAAGTCTTAATAGTGCGGCAGAAGAAGGAGTCGCCGAATCGCTTGGTTCTTGATGGAATATTTTGCACCGTATGCGGGTGGCATCTGAGTCCTGCACGTGTTGTCCTATATAGGAAAGGAGAGGGTGGGATTACTTGGAAGAGCTCATCAGAACATTCACCATGGTAGAGACGGTAAAATACCGCCAAAGATGCCACATCTCTACGCAACTGCAAAGGCTCAAGGGTGTAAGTGATCTCAGGATTCCCAATAATGCGGACCGCACGTCGCTGCAACCTGTCGAGAGCATCTAGTAAGTACTTTGCGGAGCCATCCCAGAGATGCGAGCAGTATTCCACGCAAGAGCGAATTTGTGTCTTGTAGAGAAGACACCGCTGCTCCGGCGTGAAAAAACGTCTCACTTTGTTCAGGACTCCGAGTTTACGCGATGCTGTTTTGATGATACTCTCGATGTAGTTTTTGTTGTTCAGTTTGCAGCGAACATCCATACCTAGGATATTGAGATTGTCCTGTAGTGGCAGTGGCGTGCTCTGAAGAGTTGGAAGGGGAAGGAAAGAAGATACCTTTGCTGTAAACGCGCATGCCTGCGTCTTCTTGGCATTGAACTCAACCAGGTTTTCAGAGCCCCATTGAGAAACGAGGTTCAGGGTCTGGTCAAGTTCACTAACAAGAAGCTGCCTCCTTTCCGCGATATCAGACTGCTTGGCCGCAGGATGTCCGTGATAACTCCCGTGTAAGGTGCTATCGTCTGCATAGCAGTGAATGCTGCCAGTGGACAGCATGTCGTTGATATGCAGAAGAAAGAGAGTGGGTGATAAGACGGACCCCTGCGGCACGCCAGCATTTACCTGCAAGAACTCCGAAGTTCGACCATCACAGAGGACGCGAATACGGCGCCCCTGCAGAAAGCTAGCCACCCAGTCGCACAGTCTAGGAGGCAGACCAAAGGCTGGTAACTTGGAAAGAAGCGATTTGTGCCAGACCCTATCAAACGCTTTGGCGATGTCAAGACTTATAGCCAGCGACTCGCCATGCTTGTCCATAGCCTCACCCCAAAGATGGGTAACGTACGCTAGAAGATCACCCGTTGACCGCTTCGGTCTAAAACCATATTGCCGGTCGTTGATTAAGGACTTTTTGCGGTAGAAGAACCGAGGGCGACGAGGCTTGGCATTTTTTACAAGTATTGTTTTTGATGGGATTGTTATTACCGCCCTACAGAATACCGCGGCTAAATAAACTCGTGTTCTGTTCCCGGCGGTGAGTAGGGTAGGCAGAGCTCACTGGAGAGGTTTTGTTCTGTCAGTGGGAAGACCAAAGACTTGTCCTGCTTGTCTTCTACGCTTACAGCACAGAATTACTCTTTTCTTGCAGGGTCGGCAGCGTGAGTGTGACTCCCCTGGTGTTGCACTCGTCCATTGGCCACGGTAACCACTTTCCATCAGGTGGGCCGTGTGCTTGTCTGCGTCTAAGTAGTATAAAAAACATAAAAAGGAATATAATAAACACTATCGATAAAATGGGTACTTGTCGATTATATCGAGTATCGCTCCTCACTAGACTCGGGTCTATGACCTGCGTCTGATGCATATAGCTGTGTTCGCAAAGACATCAGTATAATTTGTTTTCTTAGATAAAACTTGGTACGTGATTGTTATTATGAATACTGGCAGATTAATTCAGTTCTCAATTAAATCTTGTCATAGTGAAACTAGATTAATAAAAAAATATTTTACAAAGGAGATTATAGAGAAGATTAATAATTTAATGTGATTATAAATACTGTCAGATTAAGTTCCTGATTAATCTCAACACAGTGCGTGAATTTTTTAAGAAGATTAATTCAATTTTGAAGAAGAAGTAGAGATGTTTCTGTTTCTCATTTCTGTGGTGGCCATATTCCTGTGCCTGTGGTGGTACCTGCAATGGAACAGGGTGAAGAACTACTGGCGAGACAGGGGGGTGCCCCACTACCCCCCACATCCGATCTTAGGAAGTTTGACGTTTTTACAGCGACAAAATCCTGTGAGTACATAACAATAAAATTATACCTGTGATTATACTTGCTTCGTGGGTTCGATTCCCGCTCAGTGCAAATTTTTGTATGTATGTTTATGTCTGGGTGGGTTTTGTCTGAGTGTATATATATGTGTAACGTGTAGGTATGTATCCTATGTATGTAATTTGTATCCATATCCATACTTAATTCTTATTATGAATGCGAAAGTATCTCTGTCTGTTTGTCTAAATCAAATCAAAATCAAATCATTTATTGCTCACTAAGTGTAGATACATTGGTGTTACAAGTATATAGTAGTGCTTAAGACTTAGCGCCATCTTCAGGCATTGCAATATTACAAATTAAAAATATTACAAATTAAATAGAAAAAAGGCATGTCAATATATGTCAATAATAATATAAAATAGTCAGAAAAAAGGCATGTCAATATATGTCAATAATAATATAAAATAGTAACCGTGGCCGAGATAATCATGTGACCAATTAATACAATAATAATGTCTTAGTTTGTTACACTATGTCAATGAAAAAAAAATTTAATAATCAAAATAATCATCAAGAGAATAAAATGACTTTTCCATTAGCCATAACTTAAGTTTTCGGCAAAACCTATTAGTTGGTAGACATTTAAATTCATCTGGCACTGAATTATATACACGGCCGCACATTATAGTACAGTTTTTCAAGTACATGGTGGTTCTTGGCACCTTCGGTAACACAATTCTGTCTGGATGCCTTGCAGGGCAAGGTAAGTATACGAAATTCTTTAAAAAAAGGTTTGCATGATTGCCAAGGTGGTACACCAGCAATTGCTCGTATACACTTTTTTTGAGCTAGAAAGGCTCTTTGTACGTCTGTGGAGTTGCCCCACAGAATGAGACCATAATTTAGGACCGATGATACATATCCATGGTATGCTGCTAACACGGTTTTTTTATTGGAGGTCTTGCGTAATGTATACAGTACATAGACATATTTATTAATTTTGTTGCATACCCTGTGAACATGCTGTTTCCAGTTTAGCTGTGCATCTAGTGTTATGCCTAAAAATGATGTTTCTTTGACTTCGTTAATTTCATATTGTTTATAGTTTAGTTTTAAGTTTTTATGTAATGCCTGACTCGCACTAAATTGAATTAAATTAGTTTTATTCAAATTAACTTGCAAATTGTTGTCATTAAGCCATTTGATAATATTATTTATTGTGTTGTTTATGTCATTACAAAAATTATCAATGTCAGCATTTTTATTACAAGTCATAATCAGAGAAATGTCGTCAGCATATAAAATAAAATGATTTGAAACAATTTCCGGAAGGTCATTAATATATAATAAGAAAAGCAAGGGTCCCAGTACACTGCCTTGTGGAACGCCATAGTTATTACCAACAAAATCTGATTTGTATACCGTTAGTTCGTTATTATTGTCAATATTCTGAATTTCCACACATTGCTTTCTGCCTTCAAGGTATGCCCTAATCCAATTCAGTGCAGGCCCCCTTATACCGTTCCTGTTTAGCTTCTCTAGCAATACATTATGTGTCACTCGGTCAAAAGCCTTAGACATGTCAAAAAATATCACGACCACTATATTGTTACTATCTATATTCTCAATGATTTTAGTCACCAGATCAAAACATGCCGATGTCGTGGATTTACCCTTCTGGAAGCCATATTGTTCGTTGCATAGAATGTTATGCTTTAGAATGAAATTAGTGCTTAAGACTTAGCGCCATCTTCAGGCATTGCAATATTACAAATTAAAAATATTACAAATTAAATAGAAAAAAGGCATGTCAATATATGTCAATAATAATATAAAATAGTCAGAAAAAAGGCATGTCAATATATGTCAATAATAATATAAAATAGTAACCGTGGCCGAGATAATCATGTGACCAATTAATACAATAATAATGTCTTAGTTTGTTACACTATGTCAATGAAAAAAAAATTTAATAATCAAAATAATCATCAAGAGAATAAAATGACTTTTCCATTAGCCATAACTTAAGTTTTCGGCAAAACCTATTAGTTGGTAGACATTTAAATTCATCTGGCACTGAATTATATACACGGCCGCACATTATAGTACAGTTTTTCAAGTACATGGTGGTTCTTGGCACCTTCGGTAACACAATTCTGTCTGGATGCCTTGCAGGGCAAGGTAAGTATACGAAATTCTTTAAAAAAAGGTTTGCATGATTGCCAAGGTGGTACACCAGCAATTGCTCGTATACACTTTTTTTGAGCTAGAAAGGCTCTTTGTACGTCTGTGGAGTTGCCCCACAGAATGAGACCATAATTTAGGACCGATGATACATATCCATGGTATGCTGCTAACACGGTTTTTTTATTGGAGGTCTTGCGTAATGTATACAGTACATAGACATATTTATTAATTTTGTTGCATACCCTGTGAACATGCTGTTTCCAGTTTAGCTGTGCATCTAGTGTTATGCCTAAAAATGATGTTTCTTTGACTTCGTTAATTTCATATTGTTTATAGTTTAGTTTTAAGTTTTTATGTAATGCCTGACTCGCACTAAATTGAATTAAATTAGTTTTATTCAAATTAACTTGCAAATTGTTGTCATTAAGCCATTTGATAATATTATTTATTGTGTTGTTTATGTCATTACAAAAATTATCAATGTCAGCATTTTTATTACAAGTCATAATCAGAGAAATGTCGTCAGCATATAAAATAAAATGATTTGAAACAATTTCCGGAAGGTCATTAATATATAATAAGAAAAGCAAGGGTCCCAGTACACTGCCTTGTGGAACGCCATAGTTATTACCAACAAAATCTGATTTGTATACCGTTAGTTCGTTATTATTGTCAATATTCTGAATTTCCACACATTGCTTTCTGCCTTCAAGGTATGCCCTAATCCAATTCAGTGCAGGCCCCCTTATACCGTTCCTGTTTAGCTTCTCTAGCAATACATTATGTGTCACTCGGTCAAAAGCCTTAGACATGTCAAAAAATATCACGACCACTATATTGTTACTATCTATATTCTCAATGATTTTAGTCACCAGATCAAAACATGCCGATGTCGTGGATTTACCCTTCTGGAAGCCATATTGTTCGTTGCATAGAATGTTATGCTTTAGAATGAAATTACTAAGACGCTTGTGCATTGCAACTTCAAAAATTTTTGACAGAATAGGTATCAAGGAGATTGGCCGATAATTATCCAAATGTTCTCTTTCTCCCTTTTTAAACAGAGGCTTCACAATCGAAATCTTAAGTTCATTGGGAAAACACCCATCCCTAAATGATAGATTAATCAAGTGCTGTCTGTCTGTTACGCTTTCACGCCTAAACCACTGAACCGATTTTGATGAAATTTAGTACCTGTAGGGGTTGATTAGACATTGAGAAGCTATGTTTGGTCACGATAACTGACATCCACGCGGGCGGAGCCGCGGGCAAGCTAGTATCTGGAAAGTAAATTTGGAAGCATTTATTATGCCAACTATTCAAATCGATTTAGAAAGGAAAAAGAATCGACCTCGGGCGGGACTCGAACCCGCGATCTTTCCCTTACAGAGGGAATGCTCTGACCACTGAGCCACCGAAGCCCGCACGACGCCGATCTTTTAACTTTCTAAATCGATTGTTTCTTTGTATTACATTAATAGCTGATGCCCGCGGTTTTACCCACATGAAATTTTGAGCTCGTTCCCATCGGCTGCGGGATATATGCCTATGCCTACTATATGTAATTTCAACTATAATCTTATAACCTATCCCTGTACCTCAGCTAGATCCGTTCAGCCCAGTTCAGTTATTCTTCTTCTTCTTCACGAACTTTAATTTATAATATTACTAGCTGACCCGGCGAACTTCGTACCGCCATATTTTCCGCCCGCGTGGTATTCTGATCCCGATATATCAGTGTTTCTCTACAATATTATGCATGTATTATACATATAAACCTTCCTCTTGAATCACTCTATCTATTAAAAAAAACCGCTTCAAAATCCGTTGCGTAGTTTTGAAGATTTAAGCATACATACTTAGGGACGGACAGATAGCGACAGCGACTTTGTTTTTTAATATGTAGTGATTAGGAATATGGTCAAAACACGGAACATGATAAATAATGACCTTTCAACTAAGATTAGCTATGACATAGTTATCTCACTAACATTGTAACCGACTTTCGAACATACAACTGACATAATATCAGAATATGTGTTGTCTACAAATAAATATAATATGTACAACTGATAGGAAGTATTTCACTATCTTGACCTACACGGGCATAGTTCAATCACCCAAATATATAAACAAACTAGCTTTTGCCCGCGGCTCCGCCCACGTGGGTGTTGGTTATCGCGACCAAACATGCCTATGTCCTTTCTTAAGGTCGAATCTACCCCTAAACCAAATTTCATCGAAATCGGTTCAGTAGTTTAGGCGTGAAAGCGTAACAGACAGACAGACAGACAGACAGACAGACAGACAGACAGACAGAGTTACTTTCGCATTTATAATATTAGTATGGATTACCTAGGGCAGTATGACACACACACACACACACACACACACACACACACCTTAAACTTGATAGCACAATTGAAATAAAACCACTTTTTAACGGAATCTATCGCGCCATTCGCGACATATTTGTTATTATTCACTTTTAGTCCGACGTTTCAGCAGTCATATTCACAGGATGACTAGAGACGGCCCACCTGATGGACCGTGACCTATGGACGTGTGCAACACCAGGAGCGTCACATTCACGCTGCCGACCCCGTAAGAACCTTCTAATGCCCATCTTGAAGAACCCCATACTGTAGTCGCTTGGAAAATCCTCGGCAGGAAGTTCATTCCACAGTTTAAGCGTGCGGGGGATGAAGTTCCTTTCATACCGGACTGTGCGTACTGTTTCCAGTCGCAACGTGTGAGGATGAATTCCCTGTCTGTTGCGAGAGGTGCGATGATACAATATAGCCGTGGCCATCATGTCAAACAATCCATCTGAACTCACAAACACTGTAAGATGCCAGACTCAATTCTCATATTTTATTCTAGGCAATTTGGATGCGGAAGGCGTACACTGACTTCAAGACTCCATACATGGGCATGTGGTTATTTTGGCGTCCCGCCTTAGTGGTCAACAGCCCCGAACTGGCTAAAAGGATTCTGCTCAAGGATTCTGACAACTTCAGAAACCATTTCCTCTCCTCTGGCAAGACTGATCCTATAGGATCCTTGAATATATTTACCGTTAACGTGAGTATTATATATTTTTTTATACGTCTTACGTCGCAGACAAGCACACGGTCAACTTGTGGAAAGTGGTAACCGTGGCCTAAGAACCAGAGGAGTCACATTCGTGCTGTCGACCCTGTAAGAACAGAAAGATTCTGTACCATTAGCGCAGAAGACAAGCAGGACAAGCCTTTGGTCTTCACACTGATGGCACAAAACCTCTGAAGTGAGCTCTGGCTACCCTACTCACCGTCGGGAATACAACACGAGGTCATTATAGCCGCGGAATTCTGTAGGGCGGAGGTGCTTCCCCAGTCGGACTGCTCGACTTTTCAAAGTCAATTATGGTTTGATGAACTATTCCTGTTTTAGGATCCAATCTGGACTGTATTGAGAAGACGTCTAACAGGAGTGTTGTCAACAGCAAAGCTGAGGACCCACAGCCGCATTGTACAAGACAAAACGATAGATCTCGTACAGCGTATCAGAGAAGAAACGGCTAAAAATAATGAAGTACATCTTAGAGTGAGTATTCTTCTTCTTCATCCTAGTGTTAATCCCAGTCGCATTTGAAGCTTTCATCTAGGAGTCTGGGATCCGATTTTTCCTGTAACCGGGTCTGAAGACGGCACGTGGCACTTTGTTCAGCTTAATCCGAATCGAAGTAACGTCAGGGTTAATGATTCCTAAATGTTTTGCAGACCATGTCGTACTTCATATTATGTATAGATTTTTATCTGCAGATGTGTAGAATTCTATCGATGAAAAGCCATACATACTGCTTTCAATTTCATAATAGTCGAATAGTCAATTATATTTTATCATTTTAAATTGTTCTATTTGCCTAGAGTCTGTTCGCGGACTATACGACAGATATCATAGGAGAGTCCGCGTTTGGCGTCACGAGCGAGTCGGTGAAGACTGGAGAGAGTGTCATGAGACAGGTGACCAAGGACTTTATGCAGTTCAGCGTGTTCAGAGGATTGTGTTGGTCCAGCATCTTTTTCTTTCCCGAACTTGTTGATGTATTTGGGTAAGTTGAAATATATTTTACTAGCTGACCCGGCGAACTTCGTACCGCCATATTTCCCGCCCGCGTGGTATTATCTCTAAATTTATCAGTGTTTCTCTACAATATTATGCATGTATTATACATATAAACCTTCCTCTTGAATCACTCTATCTATAAAAAAAACCGCTTCAAAATCCGTTGCGTAGTTTTAAAGATTTAAGCATACATAGGACGGACAGACAGCGACAGGGACTTTGTTTTATAATATGTAGTGAAGATTAGTATCTATCTGCATTATTGTGATTGTTACATTCTTTTCTAACGAGGAAAGAGAGTCTTTGCCGTTTCCATTGCTTGAAATCGTAACTCGAGAAGAGGCAATGTAGTAACAATATAAATCAATGCAAGTGCTTACCTAAATATATAAATCGCTTAATAAACCCGAAAACGCGAGTTTTTTTAACATTGTAGGTATCTTCTTAGGTGTCTTAAAAAATATATCATTCTCCTTCCATTCTCCAACTAGGGTGGGCAGCATTTGGCAAATTGCGCCGGGTCTTCTCCTCCCCCTTGCCACAATGCCTCAAAACAAAGGTTTTCGACCAGTGCGTCCTGCCTGTTATGACCTACGGTGCCGAAACGTGGCCACTGACGGTGGGGTTAGTCCGTGACCTAAAGGTCGCGCAGCGGGCTATGAAGCGAGCTATGCTTGGAGTCTCTTTGAAGGATAGAATTCGTAACGAGGTTATCCGACAAAGAACCAAAGTTACCGACATAGCTCGCAGAATAAGCAAGCTGAAGTGGCAGTGGGCTGGCCACATCTGCCGAAGGACTGATGTCCGTTGGAGCAAACGAATCCTAGCGTAGAGACCACGCGTAGGAAAACGGAGGGTGGGACATCCAGAGCCAGAGCCAGATGGACCGACGACCTGCGAAAGGTGGCTGGGACGGACTGGATGCGGAGAGCGGAGGATCGGCAAACGTGGCGCACATTGGGGGAGGCCTATGTCCAGCAGTGGACTGCAGTAGGCTAATTGATCATTCTCCTTCAGAAATATCTGTCAGATGATTATCTGTAGTCCTCAGTCACTCTCTTTCTTGTCATATCATCTTGCATACATTCCATCCATCTTTTCTTGGGTCTATTTCTGTTTCCAAAGCCTGTTATGGAAATCGTGGCATACCTAAACCAGTGATTATCGTACAGAAAATCTCGGCTTAGCATTGTCTACGTCTATAGTATCTAGTAATAATATCTAGTAATATAGTGGTAATAGTCAGTCTATTACTCGGTCGCCAACACTGTTACCAATCGAAAGTTGATAAACTTTCGACTGCAACTGATGATAACAATTATTTTTCTTGTTATCACCAAAAACAGCATGACACACTCGTGATGCATTCACACAAATATTTCAAAACTCTATCAAGACTTTTGAAATATTTTTGTAATATTGTTAATATTTGTTAGTTTGTGAGGTTGTAACCAAAGCATGAGATTAAAATTTTCACACATCTTTCACCAATAAATTGTAGGTCTCACGTAATAAGAAAGAGGCAAGCCTATTGTCGTATTCCGGACACTATTATTGACTCGAGTCATGCATCTGAGGCTGAGTCTGAGTCTGTGCTGTGTATATCTCTCTGATGTTAAACAGCCGTATATTGTATGGTGAATGTATCAAAGGGGCTCGTAGCCTGCTAAGTGGTAACCAAGTAGGTTAACACATTGCAAGGTTAAGCAACACTAGCCAGATCAATCTTAGGATGGGTGATGATTTTTAAAACATTGAGGCCCGTATTTTAGAATGGAACTTAGTTCTGCATCTCAATTTATGTAAGGACAGACTGGATAGAAAATCTGTCAAGTCCCATTCTGTCTACAATTTTTTGTCCTCAGATAATTCGAGATTTAGGACTAAGTGTCGTTCTAGAATACGGGCCTGAGCCTCGCCTTTCACTGAGTTCCTCCTTTCACAGATTCTCCTTCTTTCCTAAAGCCACGGTTGAGCGGCTGCGACTCATATGTCGGTCCGTCATCCGACAGAGAGGAGGCTTCGAGAAGGACATCAGTGAGCCTAGGGACCTCCTGGACGCCTTGATTAAGATGAAACAAGTGGCTACTTCGCAAGGGGAAGGTAACAGTTTACTAAATTAATAATGATTGTATTGTAACACTGTATGTACCGGCTGATTTTATAGTCGTTATTGAGTGAAAGATTTTGGGCACAGATTGGATGGCAAAATTGTGTGGAAGTATTTAATTGAAAATATGGCAGTACAAGTGTGACTCTCCTGGTGTTGCACTCAGCCAAAGGCCACGGTTACCACTTTCCATAAGGTGGGCCGTGTGATTGTCTGCCACCTACCTAAGTGGTATAAACATATTCGTCTTCTTCAAAAAGGCTTCTGCTATCGAAAGAATCGCAGCAATATCGACTGTAATTTTGAAGTTGCTTTTCTGACAGAAATGACTGAAGACTTTATACTAGCACAAGCGTCGGTGCTGTTACTTGGAGGCTTCGACACGACAGCCGCAACCTTGAGCTGGATCATCTACGAGCTGGCCTGGCACCAAGAGTCCCAGGTAAGCATCATTTGTTAGAAGAATTATTTGGTAATTTAGATTTGTAATATTCTCCTCCTAGCTATCCTAAATTGCTTGTGTTAGGTCAGACGTGGGCTCACGTTGATAGTGTAAATAGACCGGGGTCCCTAGTACATTTCCAAAACCTGACTACTATCAAGCTAATTTTCCGTGAGTAGCTTCATTTTGATGAGACGCCCAATAATAGCTTGTACGTAAATTTCGAATGTGGTAGCTAACTGAGATAGCATGGGTCAAATGGTTTAGGCGCATTAGGGCTAATATGTCGATTTCATGATTCCAAAAAACTTATTACTAACCGGCTAGTTTTTCTTATATCTCAAGATAATTATCTAAGTTCTTTGAAAAAATATTTGTCCTATAAAATATATGGTCTGATTAAAGAGTCCCCCTCTTCGAACATGTATTGATATCGAGGTCATCTGAAATGATTACTAACCTGCCGATTTTTCTTATATTATTTATTTGTTTAATATTTATATAATTCAACAAACATATTGTCCTACAAATTGTGTGGTACGTTAGCCCAGTCCTACACTCAAAAGTAGTAGTAAAAGCTGCCTTCCTACCGGGAATGTGCTATGTTATGTTGCTATGCGTTTGATATCCACCAATCATATTCATTGATCCTATGTGGATAGCATAGCATTGGTGGAAAGGGGTTCAGCTAAGCTACATGTTACTCGCTACGCTACATAGCATAACGCAGGGAAAACGGTCATATACTTTCATAGCTTAGCCTTTACATCTTTGTAGCATAGCTGCATAGCACATCTCCGGTGGAAATGTAGCTTAACGGCCAGGATTCGAATCTGGGACCTCTCGATTTCCAAGTCCTCAACTATTAAGACACATAATTGTTTTTTTTTTGTAGCAAAAACTGTACGACGAAATCATAAGTTCTAAAGAGAAGATGTCGGAAAATGAGTCTCACTTTAGTGCTTTGTCGGACTTCACCTACTTCGACTGTGTCATCAAAGGTACGGCTTTTTCCATCTTTATCAGCTTTACAACGCCAATTTGACGGCCTTCCTAGACAAGTGACAATTCGTAGGCTGGTGTATTGTAGAATAGCATGATGAATGTATGGGATTAACACCTATTTTGATGTGTATGACAGTCTTCAAATGACATAAACGTCAAATACCTGCGAAAATGTGTTTTTTTTTTCATATATAGGACACGTCAATTTGACTTCGCCTTGCCTGATGGTAAGCTGAAGGCAAAGCCTTGGAAAGAGGGTCATCATTATAGACACGTACCATGCTACAATGGTGGCACTCAGCTTGACGGCCTCATCAGATGCTTTTTCACGCCCCGCTTAAAGGACCCGGGACTGTAGGAGGAGGGAAACACGTGAGCTGGTAAAGAACTGCCTACCACTTCGGGGATTTATAGACGTGAATATTATGTATGTATGTATGCAACCAATATTTCGATGGACTAATTGCTATGAAAAAAGGTCAATTGGAATGCCTGTAGAGTAAAAAATAAAAATGATTTCCGCTTCCTTTTCCGGTTATTTTTTTCTTGCAATAAGACGAAGTAATATTGTATTAATTAAATAATATATACTTATTTTAGTGCATCCATGTCATGGACAAATGGACTGCGTACATAATATTATTATTGTCTGTATATTTGTAAACATTCTTAGATCCTTCTTAGATAGGTACTCTGATTTGATACACTAACATTGTAAGTAGATAAGTCTAAGTTCAATATACTCGTACATAATCAAACCTTTGTCCAATGAGAATAACCAAGTTACAATATAAATCAATACCTTTATCTACTCGTATCAATGTTAAGTGTCAGGGTCATAGCAGACATGACAACTCGGAAAGGCATTCACCTTCCGACTAGGTGACGTCGCGACGCCGCACTTACCGCTGGTTGACCTAACTATCACCAGAACCTAGATTCTAAACTTTATTTGTATAGGTTTCAGGTCTAAAATTAAATAAAAAAGAGTAGGGGAAAACACCCAATTATTGGCACCTTAAGCGAAATTTGTAAAATAATTGTCATCTATGGAAATTAAACGTCTTTTTAAGAGAAGAGAATAGTAAAAAGTAATAGTAGGAATATTGTTTCACGTTATTTTGATCGTAAACAAATATTTAATTACTTGTAATTATTAAAAAAATTACAGTTTTATCCAATTTTATATATTTGCCCATCTAATGGCATCGGTAAACCAAACTATTGGCATACAAGGAATAACTATAGAAAAGTCTTTACTTATTAGTTATTACAGATAAAGTTGACGATTGTGAGTTCTTGTTTTTTTTTTACATAAAACGTAGCTGTGCCAATAATTGGAGGAATGCCAAGATTAGGTATGTTTCCCCTACCTATGGCATTTTTTGCGTTGTTGCGGCGACGGAGAGCCGTAAGCGCGTATTATTTTGTTAATTATTTCATTTATTGTGATACGGTTATGATACGTTTGAACGAATTGATATGTCTTCTATGAACCTAATAGCGCATATTAATATTATAAACTAGCTATGCCCGATTACCCACCACTTCGTCTGCGTGGACCTCTAGCTTTTTTTTTTGCGAGAAAAACTAAAATTATTTCTAAAATAAAAGTAGGTAGGTAACCTAAGTTACACCTTATGGTTGATTTAGACCAAACGAACATAGAGCTAGAACTAGAACAAGAGCATTCTTTCTTAATATTCTAGTGTAAAATAATGGAACCTTATTTTCAGCGTTTACATAAGAAAGAACAACGAACGAATGTTCTATCACTGTTTACACTAATAGAATTTGACGTAGAATGAATAGAATAAGCGTTCGCTCGTCTGATGTAATGTAAATCAACCTTTGTACCATCAGCTATTTACAGTAAAAATCCCATCAAAATTACTTATATCTGATGCCAAAATAACTCATGATAATACTATAAAAATAATTAAAAACCTGTTCTTTTATTGCAGAAAGTCTAAGATTCTTTCCACCGATGGGTTGGTTGGATCGCGTCGCTCTAAAGGACTATCGAGTCGACGAACACCTGACCATTACTGCCGGCACCCCAGTATACGTGAACTCCGTGGCTATGCAGGTGGATCCGAAGTACTTTCCCGATCCCCTGGTCTTCAAACCTGACAGGTTTTTGCCTAAGAATGAGAAAAACATCACACCTTTTACGTATACGCCTTTTGGAGAAGGCCCTAGGTCTTGCATAGGTGAGAATATTTTTATTTATGAGTATAAAATTATCGATTCGAAATGTAAATTGTTAGCCAAAATTGACGTATGTTGCTTCTTGCTTCTTGACTCGGTGACAGTGTGATTTCAGGATTTTGAAGTCTTTGTAGATACTTAGAGATATTGCGGCAGTATTCTACCGTCTTTACTATGGTGAATGTTCTGCTGAGTCCCACCCTATCCTTTCCTACACAGGAAAACACGTGTAGGACTTGAATGTCATCCGGTTACGGTGCACCATTAAGATCTGGAATTCCTTACCAGCTCACGTGTTTCTCTCTTCCTACAGTCCCGGGTCCTATAAGCGGGGCGTGAAAAAGCATCTGGTGAGGCCAAAAAACTTACAATCATACTATGAGCAGACACTAAAAGGTTCAAAGTATGCTGAGTGCCACCATTGTAACATTGTACGATGTACGTGTCTGTAACGGTGACCCTCTTCCCCGAGACTTTGCCTTCAGCTTATCAGGCGAGGTGAAGTCAATTGACGTGTCCTACATCTCTACTATCTCTACTAATATTATAAATGTGAAAGTAACTCTGTCTGTCTGTCTGTCTGTCTGTCTGTCTGTCTGTCTGTCTGTCTGTCTGTCTGTCTGTCTGTCTCGCTTTCACGCCCAAACCACTGAACCGATTTTGATGAAATTTGGTATAGGGGTAGATTAGACCTTGAGAAAGGACATAGGCTATATTTGGTCGCGATAACCGACATCCACGCGGGCGGAGCCGCGGGCAAAAGCTAGTAAAGAATAAAAGCGCTCATTAACCTACTTCATATACGGATATGAAGTAGGTTAATGAGCGCTTTTATTTTGGGGGGCTTATTGTGGGGGGTTTTTAAGGGACGTCCTCCACAAACCCCCCACAATAATCCCCCTTATTTTAATGGTTACTATTTGGTTCCCAGGCATGCGCTTCGGTTACCGCGTCATGAGGCAAGCCCTATCATCATTAGTCTACAACTTCCACATCCAAGCGTTGCCCAACACGCCCAAACCCCTCGAAGTCCAAGTGGAGAATAAAGGCATGTTCTTTATGCCCTTAGACGACAGGATGGTGGTGAAGTTTGTGCCTAGAGAACATTAGTTGTGTGTGTTGTTAATTTGTATGTTAGAATCTATATTAAAAGTTATTCTTAGTTAGATCTCTATTGTGTCTCAGATTCAATGAAATAAAATAAAATAAGTACGTTAATCAAATTAAGTAGTATTTAATTTTATTTAAGTATCTACTTTATTTATTTTGTACCACTTAGGTGGCAGGTGGCACACGATCCACCTGATGGGAAGTGGTTACCGTGGCCTATGGGCGTATGCAACACTAGGGGCATCACACTCGCACTGCCGACCCTATCTGTCTTCTACCTAAGCAGCATATAAAAAAGGACTATCGACTAACCTTCCCTAGAGGAACAAAGCCATACTTAAGTCCATAATCAGATAACAAAATAAGTAAATACATATAATATTCTTTCCAATTCCGCGCACACCACACCATTCTCAATCACATGTTGATATTTTCGCGTTGATATAGTCGCCGGCATCCAATTTCCTGCGGAGTGCGGCGCCAGGCCCTCCCTCTGACCTCCCGCCAAACTTCCATCCTGATATTCTAACGTTTTTTACGACTCTTCTCGGACTAACCGATGTTTTTTTATGATACTTATTATTGAATATTAAGTTTAGAATGTTCGATTTTTACATCCGGAGTGTAACGGGTGAATGTAGTTAAGGTAAAATGAAAAAAACATGTCTTTTCATAGCTTGATTTTGCAATGCATGCTTAGCTCAAGAGTGAATGTTGGGTATGACAGAAGAAGCATGAGTTGTTAGTCTGGTAAAGCGGGTCTCAGACATCGAGAGATTTTGTACTGTCAGTGGGAAAACCAAAGGCTTTGACCTACTTATCTTTTGCGCTGATGGCACAGAATCTCTCTGTTCTTACAGGGTCGACAGCACGAGTGTGACTCCCCAGCCCCTCTAGACAAGTGGCAATTCGTTGCTCGGCGTATGATGGAATAGAATGCCAAATGTATGGGATTTGACGTATATGACAGGCGTCAACGAATGTCAAAAACGTCAAATCCTATACATTTGTCATTCTATTCCATCATACGCCGAGCAACGAATTGCCACTTGTCTAGGGGGGCTGGTGTTGCACTCGCCCATAGGCCACGGTAACCTCTTACCATCAGGAGGACCGTGTGCTTGTCTGTGACCTAAGTAGTATAAAAAAAATCGAGGTGGAAGCTTCGGATGCGACTGGGTTTAACGCTAGGTTGAAGAAGAACCATCTTGGTGCGATGGTGGAGCTATCTACCGATATTTATACGAACTATTTCCAGTCTAAATTAATCCCATATTGAGATAGGGGCTAGAATACAGTATTCTAAAACGGTACCAACGTATTTACTTTGTCCCTCGTCAATCTTACTTAAATTTATTGGACTGCCTATGTAGATAAGGCGTATATAGGAAGAAAGTAACTGTAGTTACCTATTTATAACTAGCGGATACCCGCGGCTCCGCCCGCATGGATCTCGGTTATCGCGAAGCCTGTCATTTTCTAAGGTCTAATCTATTTCTATACCAAATTAGTACCGTGGTTTAGGCATGAAAGCATCGACAGACAGACAGACAGAGTTACTTTCCATCATTGTAAACCTTTGAGAATGCCGTAAGGCGAAACCGGTTAGGTTCAAAATAATAAAATTATTGTGGAAGTGCTTTATTCATTATGTGTAGCAAGTTCCACCAAGCGCCATCAATCTCTAGAATAAACAGAGCTACTTTCGCATTTATAGTATGTATGGATGCCGAAAGGAGAATCAGCAAGGTTAAATAATAAAATAGTGTGGAAAAGTACACCCACCCATTGGTTATATTGACGAGGTTAGAGAGAAAGAGTGATATATTACATCACACAAGTTTTTACCCGACTGTCAAGTGTCAAGTAGAGTATATGTTTTTCGCACGTATCTTGTATGAATGCTTATAATATTCTTTATTACCTCGTATTATCTTCTGAACCAATTCACGGATTTCAATGATTGATGTCTCAAATTATTTTATCAATTGTTTTCAACATCTCAGATTTACTCAAACTCAAGAATATTGTAATCAGTTTGACTTATGTCATACTTACGTAAAAGCTAGGTAACATAGAATTCATGGATGCTTTGAATTTACAGTTCAATTTCGACTGGCCTGACGACCATATTAATAAAAAAACATTTAAAGCTATCACTGCTATCAGATATAATTATTTTAACTTAGAAATGTTTCTATCTTTTATATCTGTGGTGGTTATTCTTCTATGCTTATATTTGTACATACAATGGAACAGAGTGAAGAACTACTGGCGAGAAAAGGGGGTTCCTCACTACCCCCCACATCCGATCATGGGAAGCTTAACGTTTTTGCTGCGACAGAATCCTGTAAGTAGTTACTGTTATCTATTCTGTGCTTATGTACTTAATAGGTATACTAAGCGGGCTCATCAGCGGGATCACTTGACTCGGCAAAAGGCAAACCATCCACTTGCTAAGTTGTGAGTTAGTTACACCCAGTTTCCGAAACGCTGATCAACGTCAAATTAATTAATCGGCTGTTAAATCTCTTGTCAAGTAGCAATTGTGTTGCTAGAAACATAATTAAATAGTTTTATTTTATCGTCTTGTCGGTTAAAATAGCTGGTTAACCAACACTATGATCAAATTAAACTATTAAGCCATGCTTCTAGCGACCCAATTGCTTCTTGCTAAGAGATTTAACAGCCGATTACTTAATTTGACGTTGATCAGCCTTTCGGAAACTGGGCGTTAGCTTCTTAGTGATTTTTTTTTTAAAAAGAATATTAGCAACCGAAATTACTAATATTCCCGTTAACCCCTCCAACTAAGCTAAATTGCTTGTGCTAGGAGTGGGTTCACGTCGGTAGTGTAATGGCCAAGATTCGAACCCGGGACCTCTCGATCGTAAGGCCGACTCCTTAACCACTATAAGCTACCGACGCTTCATCTTAACTACATCCTATGATTATTTATTACTCCGCACTCTAGTGAAAAGAAAAATGACTATAAACTCTCTCTCTTTCTTCACCAGGCAACTTGGATGACGCAAGCGTACAAAGACTTCAAGTCTCCATACATGGGCATGTGGCTGTTCTGGCGCCCCGCCTTGGTGATAAACAGCCCTGAAATAGCGAAGAAAATCCTTGTAAAGGATTTTGCAAACTTCAGAAACCGTTTTCTTGCATCTGGCAAGACAGATCCTGTAGGAGCTTTGAATTTGTTTACGGTTAAAGTAAGTTTTTTCTTCAAAATTGTATACGATTATCTAGATTAATAACTTATTATTATTGTAATGAACTAGTTCCATTATTTTTACTATCAGATAGAAGCATTATGAAAAAAATTCGCGAGTGCAGCGCCAGTACGCAGCACAAATGTGAATATTAAGCACCCACGGACACAAACACACACAATATTTTATCAGTTTTAATATTACATACTATAGATGAATATAGCACGCATCCGCAGCACTCATCCATAGTACGCATCCGCAGCACTCATCCATAGCACGCATCCGCAGTAATCATCCATAGTACGCATCCGCAGCACTCATCCATAACACGCATTCGCAGCACACATCCATAGTACGCATCCGCAGCACTCAGCCGTAGTACGCATATACATATCTCATCCATAGTATGCATCCACATCACTCATCCATAGTTTGCATCCTTAGCACTCATCCATAGTACGCATACGCATCATTCATCCATAGTACGCATCCAGAGCAATCATCCATAGTTCGCATCCGCAACACTCATTCATAGTACGCATCCACAGCACTCATCCATAGTACGCTTCCGCAGCACTCATCCATGGCACGCATCTTCCTATTTTAAAAACATAGCTTTGCTGAATCCATTTTCTATGCTTTGCTATGTGGACCAATGTAAAGGCAGCCTTTGACGAATTAGTTAGTAATTTTATATAAGTACTAAATTGTTTTTAGGATCCAATCTGGACCTCATTGAGAAAACGTCTTGTACGAGTGTTCACCACTTCCAAATTGAGGCACCACGGGCAAATCACTCAAGTGAAAACGGATGATCTCATTCAGCGTATCAAAGAAGAAACAGCTATAACTAATAAATTACATCTTAGAGTAAGTATGGTTCGGAATTTAATATTTTAGGCCTCTGTGGCGTATGTTTAGGTAATTAAGCTGGCTGACTTGACGTCATGGATCATGGAGGATGACATGCGTGCAAATGGTCTCACTACCATGGACGCCTAAGATCGTGCACAGTGGAGGAGGAAGGGTCTAGAAAGTACTGTGTAAAATGTCGTGGAACATTTATTATCCTGACAATTTCTAATTTTCAATATGTAGATCCAAAATATGTAATCCTTTATAAGTTTATAGTAACCCTTTATAATATTTTATTTATAAGCTTTTTAAAAACTCTCAAGGCGTGTTTCAGAAGCTAAGTGGCCAGAGCATTCCCTCTGTAAGGAGGTCGCAGGCTCGAGTCCCGCCTGAATCGCGTTCACTTTTTGCTATCTTAATCGACTTTATACTAAGGTATGTTTCTGTCTGTCATAAAGTTTTTACTTTTTTCAGACAATATTACTGGAATATGCGACTGATATCATAGGAGAGTCCGCGTTCGGCGTCACGAGCGAGTCGGTGAAGACTGGCAAGAGTATCATGAAGCAAGTCGCTAACGAGTTCATGGCGTTCAGCATATTCAGAGGACTTAGTTTGTCGAGCATATTCTTCTTTCCTGAACTAGTTGACTTCTTTAGGTGAGCTGAAAAGTTTTATGTCAACTGTCACACCACAGTGACTGCGCGAAAATTCCATTTAATTTTAGCCTTTAAAAGTTAACGTTTAAAATTAAACGGCTTTTTGTAGAGTGAATGAAAGAGTGTAATGAAACTATTTTCATTTAATTTTATGACAGTAAGTCTATAGGAATAAGTTCTAAAATTTAATGCCATTTTTTGCAGTCTCTGTGGTGTGACAGTGGTTGTGCTTACTGCTTTAGCAGGATCGAGAGCCTGAGTTGATCTAATTACTTACCACCTATCTTTTGTTGCTACGAATAGTACGAATAATGTGAAACGTTGTATGACTGTTTTTGTTTGTCATGTCATATAACTAACAGAAATGAACTTATTATAAAAAAAAATATTACATTATAGTGCATCGGTGAGATTTATAAACATTCTTCAACATGAATGTGATGATAATGGCCTGGACATAGACCTCTCCCAATGTTGGGGGGCTTTGGCCAGCCTTTTTCCACGTTGGCCAGACGGGTTAATACAAGGTTCTATGTCCAGTTTTCTTTCTCTCGCAGTGGTATCTTCAGCGTATTTTACCGTTAGTCACCTGTTACGACACCCTTCGGATGAGATGGGCTGGTGACACTCATATTCTTTCGCCGTCACTACACGGATAAGTCACCTCTTACAACACCTTTAGTCGCCTCCTACGACTCACAACTCTTTTTCAGTATTTTGAAAAAAATTCTATAACGGCTTTGTTATAGACCAAAATTGATCATCTCCTTTGGTACAGGGATTGATTATAAACTGAAATAACACACAGTCTACTAGGTGCCTGGGAACAGCCTGGACCCGCGAGCGTCAGCTGGTAATATACATATACCTATTATATTCGTCATTTATCATGCGTTCTTCTTTGACAGGTTTTCATTTTTTCCTAAACATACAATAGAACGACTGCGACTAATTTGTCGATCAGTCATCCGACAGAGAGGAGGGTTGGACAACGATATTGGTGAACCTAGGGACCTCCTGGATGCCTTGATTAAGATGAAACAAATGGCTACTTCGGAAGGGGAAGGTAAAATCAAGAAATTCATGTTGTTACGTTATTCTTGTATTTACTTAACGTACTTATTTTCTTTATTCATACAACTGTAAATACTGCTAGTGCCATCTGTTGGTGGAAAGCCGCAACTATATTTGTATCTCTCTGAAGACTGGTTACAGTTCTTGGAATATTATATCTTTTAAGTAATAGGAGAAATGAAATCGCTTTAAGATCTCTATTGAGAATTTTAAAGCAGCGAAGACATATCGGCGTATATCTTGATAGCAATCTCGTCCCAAAATGTTTTTTAACGTGGGCAGTAGGTACGCGTTTTTTGGGAGTCTTTTGAGACTCCGACTTCGGCTCAGGATATATGCCGGTAGCAATACAACTTAACTTAAACTTACCTGAAATGTGTTTCTGGGCTACAGACATCAGTGAGGACTTCATACTTGCGCAAGCGGCGATATTTTTACAAGGAGGTTTCGATACGACAGCTTCTACCTTAAGCTGGGCTACCTATGAGCTGGCCTGGCATCCAGAATACCAGGTAAGAAAGCCTTTTCTTATACCACTTAGATCGCGGACAAGCACACGGCCCACCTCATGAAAAATAGTTAAGTGGCCTATGGATGAGTGCAACATCAGGGGAGTCACACTCGTGCTGCCGCCCCTAAGAAAAGAGAGTGTGTCTATGCTGTCAGTGCAGAAGACAAAGCAGGACAAGTCTTTGTTCTTCCCACTGACAGCACAATAATTCTCCAGTGAGCTCTGGTTACCCTACTCACCACCTGTCTGTCTGTATTCTGTAAAGATGCATTTTTCTTGAACAGACACTAGTAGTAACCATCCATTTTAGATACTATCTATCTAATCTTTTAATGTGGATTTATTTTTGATACTTTAGTAGCATAATATCTAACGGGATTTTGACATATTTTAGAGGTATACATATTATGTCATTGACATCGATATCGCCAATTGGTTAGATGTCAGTCGCTTCACAGAAAATATCAACGTTCAGTCCATCACAGTTAGACTGGAAAACCGACCCTCGCAGTTGGAGTCGGTTTTCCAGTGGGAAAAGGTTCACAAAATGACGATGATGATGATTATGTCCTTGATAATATTTTTTTAAACTTAAAGAAAAACACTATACTGGAATTCTAACATTTGTTTTATAGAAAAGACTGTACGAAGCGGTCTTGAATAGTAAACAGAAGGATATGGACAACGATTTTGACTCAACCGGCATGTCAGAATTCTCCTATTTGGACTGTGTACTTAAAGGTACGGGCATTGTTATTATTTTTAAATACTAGAAGTTGGCTGCAATGACAATTAATTAAATTAATTAAAGCAGAACCAGTTCCGGGTTAGTCAACTCAGTTGGCTAACCCAGAACATTATTGCACATAGATACCAACAGCAGCTCCAATTACCGAGTCCAGTTATGTTTTCGAACCGTTCTGGATAGAAACCCATTGAAAAATACAAACAATAGTTTTTAAGATATCGGGACTTTTCGCGATTAATTATTGTCATGGAACTTACTTGTGTCGACGTTTCGGGTGCGTTGCAGCACCCGTGGTCACGACTTCACTGGTCTGCCAGTGTCGAGAGGTGACAAAACTTTGAGTTTATACCGCGATAATTTAAAACAATACATACAAAATGTCATCCAAATCGTTTCGGCCCTTTAGGAGAAGTTAATTACAAACTCATATAGTTCTTTAGTATCTTCTAGTTCACAATTCCCGAACTTTCCGACGGAATACCTACACATGTATACTACTTGATAGTCATTATTTATAAATAAGCCCAAGTAATTGTGTAGCAATTTCTTTCAATCTTTATATTTTCCTTAATTGCAGAAGTTCTCAGATTGTTTCCACCATTCGGCTGGGTAGATCGCGTCGCTGCAAACGACTATCAGATCGACGATAATGTCACCATTCCCGCTGGAACACCTGTCTACTTGAACGCCGTGGGTATGCATATGGACCCAGAGTACTTTCCTGATCCCCTGGCCTTCAACCCTGACAGATTTTTGCCAGAAAACGAGAAGAATATCACACCTTATGCGTATATGCCTTTTGGAGAAGGACCAAGGTCTTGCATAGGTGAGTGAGACTTTTTGTTGAAAACTCCAAAGTCGTTATGTCTTAATACCTATTAATTACATACATACCATAAGTATAACTCCGGACACGTACCTATCTTGGACCTAAAATGTGCTCAAAATGTGCCCTATACGCGCAGTACACATTTCTTGGGTGTCTTTTGAGGATAGCACGGGGTGCTACTGCGTTGGACGAACTCAAATTCACCAAGCATAGATTATTACAAAGCAATCCGCGGGTGCCAGAGCCTCGTTTTGCGATTTAGGTCCAAGATACGTGTCAGGAGTTATACCAATATGCTTGCGCCCTTTTCCCTCTGTACCCATTTGATCAGTTATAGAGGAATCTGAACCGTCTTCAGAACTGAAACCTATCACGCGATATAATCGTACAAACCAATTTGCCCATAATATCACCCCAGTTTCTTGCTAAACTCATATCATAGATTGATTATCTCCTTTCCCGTTTGTACTTTGAATTGAAAAGATTTACGCTAAATCATTATTAATTTTGCTATTTATTTCTATTTGTTTTCAGGCATACGTTTTGCCTACCGTGTTTTGAGGCAAGCCTTATCATCGTTAGTGTACAATTTCGAGTTCCGAGCGCTGCCCAACACGCCCAAGCCCACGGATATAGAAGTGGAGAAAAAGGGCATGTTCCTTATGCCCTCAGACGATAGGATGGTGGTTGAGTTTCTGGCTAGAGAACATTAATTTCGATTTACCTTCATACCTTAAAGGAAAGTAGGAAATTTATTATCTATGTACTTTATTAATGACAATGACGAATAGAATGCTATCGGAGTGGCTACACACTGGGCAAACAAAATATGACAAGATATGCCATCGACTCGACAGAAGAAGAAGAATGACGAAAAATCTTCATTTACGCAAGTTTTGGGTTAACTTTAAAATTAAGTAGTTTGTTGTTTAACATAGTTATATTAATTTGTGTTTAGAATGACGTTATATTTATTGTTTGTTGATTATTATATTAATGATTGTTGTGTTTTATTTCATTATTATATCATTTACCAGTGGCGATAGGTGAAAATTTTCAAAAGGAAACCAATGGAAAACTATAATAATTACCTTCATATAGTTTGTCTTGCAACGTGTGACCTATTAGGAAACCGACAGGTATTGGTTCATCTTCATGGACTTGATTTTTCTAATTGCATTCGAGGCCAAGATAACCTCGGAGCTCAGGGTCCGCCTAACGGCTAAACCAATTTTGGTTTCAAATTGTACATGAATTTCTCCAGTCCATTGTACAAGTGTTCATAAAATACACTAACAGATAATTGTATGCCAAATTGCACACGGTCTGTGGGTCATAGATTACTGAGGTGAGATTGGTGGAGACATTTATCACTCGCACCCCGACCGACCCAAGGCCATCTGACTGATTCGAGCTACATATAACGACAAAATACAGTAAGTAGTTCATGATGACATGACTTCCTTCGATGCCGAGAAGAAAGTCAGGGTCAGTGCTTCCTCCGTTAATCAGCTTGTAGTTGAAGTTAACTTGGCCCATTATATTGGATTCCACATAATAGGGGGTGATCCTATTGCTGTATTCCGGGCATTATTGTTGACTCGAGTAATATATTATATCTGAGGCTGAGTCTGGGCTGTATATATCTGATGTTAAACAGCTCTATCCCTTAGTAGCCTTGCACGACACTGCATTGGAAGATATAGAAGAGAAGGATCGGATGGATGAGATATATCTTATCCATCCGATCCGAGGGGGTGGTGTATACATCACTCCCTAGTTAATATCATTCAGTGTGGTATACCAAAAGCGGTCGATAATAGTTTCGATTTGGATTGAACCAATGACATCCTTAGACTCTAAGGTTCAGTGACTGTCTGGTTTATCAAATTGAGAGTTGTGACCTGTCCTAAATGATAATTTCTGTAGGTACCTACCATAAAATAAGGCAGATAAGTTGTTTGTCGTATTCCACTTGAATACTCAGTTTAAATTTAGCTCTATACTACTGCAGTAAGAAACAACTAGATAAAAAAAAGTTGCCTTCGATTTTTTTCTGGGATTTTCTTTCAAAAAACGAAGCAATGTTTCTGCTTTTCGTTTATGTGGTGGCAATTCTATTAATCATATGGTCGTACATACAATGGAACAAGGTGAAAAACTACTGGCGAGACAAGGGGGTTCCCCACTACCCCCCACATCCGATCATGGGAAGCTTAACGTTTTTGCAGCGACAGAATCCTGTAAGTTTACATTGTGTATACCTAACTAAAATACTTTACTGCAATTTGAAAGAACTTATGAGAAATTGTTCGTTTAAGAAATTAAAATTATTTGAATTTTGAAGTACCTACCTGTGTAGGTTCTTCAAGAGTCATAAAAGTCACCTTATAATAATTTCTTCTTTTTGTTATTGTAAACTTAAAACAGCTTTTTAAGGTGCTTACACATTGCCGATAATCAAGGACCTCCTAATGTGGAACACTTGCAGCGATGAACTGATTGTAATTTGAAATTATTGTAAAAGATGTAGGTAAAAATGGTGTCGAGTGGACATATTAACGAGATAGTCTACCACAAGCCGCCTCAGATAGTACTGATGCAACTGAACGGCTACCAGCGACTACAGTATGAGGCTCTTCAAGATGGGCATTAGAAGGGTCTTACGGGGTCGGCAGCGCTAGTGTGACGCCCCTGGTGTTGCATACGACCATAGGCTAGGGTAACCACTATCCGAAAGGTGTGCTTGTCTGCCACTTAAGTTGTACCTATAAAAAAATTAACGGTAGACTATTTAATGCGTTGGTGATGTTCAAGGATACCGCCAACAGGTCGCCACCACAGCTCAGCACTTCATCGGCAACATCCTTCAGATGCATTACAACATAATTCATCGCCGTATTGTGAATCTGACTACTATTGAATGCTAAAGTTTGGATGAATGAATGGATGTTTGGTATGCAGCCCCTCCGTAGCCGCTAAAGGATAAAGATGAAATATCTTCACCAGGCAATTTGGATGAAGCAAGTGTACAACGACTTCAAGTCTCCATATGTGGGCATGTGGCTGTTCTGGCGCCCCGCCTTGGTGATCAACAGCCCCCAAATAGCGAAAAGAATCCTTGTAAAGGATTTTGACAACTTCAGCAATCGTTTTCTTGCTTCTGGCAAGACCGATCCTGTAGGATCTCTCAATTTGTTTGCTATTAGAGTAAGTATATTTTTCAATGTCCTACATAAATTGGTTTCGGTGGAATCAGGGTTCAGGACAGCCTCTGTGGCAGGCGCTTAGGGCAAATATTTGTATGTATGAATATGGGTATTTGCACTGGTCTGATCGTGCCTTGGACAGCACGTTAAGTCGTCAGACCTGGTTGCCATACGAACATCTATGGTAGTCGTTACGGGTAGTTGAAACCCTAAAAAAAGTCCAACAACTGGCTCTCTATCTGCAAAGCTTCGATATTACGCAATATCACCATTGGGTTGTGGAGGTCAGATAGCAGTCGCTTCATGGAAAATATCGAAGTCGAGGATCGACGCTAACAGTCTGAATCACACTATGAAAGTAGTTCCTTTATTTTTTCCTTTTTACTTTTTTTCCATAGCTTTTTTTTTCATTCCTTTCCTTCTTCTTTTTTCACTTTCCTTTTCCATTTTCTTGCTTTTTCTTTTATCTACTCTTTTTTATTCTTACTATGTACTATTCCTTTTTATTAATACTTTTTTTATCTTACTACTTACTTGTTACTAATATTCTTTTCAAAATAAAATAAGTAAAGTTGACATAATATTACTTTTAAGAGGTGGTGGTAAGGACCCAGGTGAGTGAAATATTTATAAAATACTCGCATATTGATTGTGTTTAGAATCCGGCCTGGGCACCATTGAGAAGACGACTTGTACGAGTGTTCACAACTTCAAAATTGAAAAATCACAGTCGAATCACGCAAGTCAAAACGGAAGATCTTATGAGGCGTATCAAAGAGGAATCAGCTAAAAATAAAAAATTACATCTTAGAGTAAGTATGAGTGGAATTTTTAAATGTGTGGCTGATATTATAGATGTGAAAGTTTATGAAGATGTTTAAATACCTACTATGGTTGTTAAAGCTGCGTTTACATACTCGCGGCAGAGCGAGGGAAGTGGCGAGAGAAGTGGGCAGAGACGTGGTGTGAATAGTATATTCGTCATGCCGCGAGTACTGCCGCGTATGTTGCTGCGAATGTCGGCTTGGCGGTGCGAGTCAAAGGAGTGGCAATACTAGCGCGATGAACTATACGAGACCGCTAGATGGCGCTAATCAGTAAACACGGCTTTCGTTATTGCTCCTCGAATATTTACTTTTAAAAATATTTATATCGATCTACAGAAAGTGTATAGTAGTTGAAAGTGATAGTTTTTATTAATAATCTATTTAATTAATTCGCTATGCTGTAAAAGCATAATGCATACACTGCTACAGCGTTGTCCTCCATACGTTTACGTCCGTCCGTCTCCGTTGCAGGGCGAATACTGTAATGCGGACCAACACGATGATGCGCGTGGGTGAACGCTAGGGCATTAATCGCGCGAATATTTCCGGCAACACGATGAGCAATGCGAGCGGCAGTATGTAAACGCGGGGTTACACATAGACACATTCCTGGATTAATAATTAGAAATTATTTTCCCTCTCCAGCATACATTTACCGAATATACTACTGATATCATAGGAGAGTCCGCGTTCGGCATCACCAGCGAGTCGGTGAAGACTGGCAAGAGTATCATGAAACAGGTCACTAATGAATTTATGGCGTTCAACGTGTTCAGAGGATTAAGTTGGTCGAGCATATTCTTCTTGCCAGAACTGGTGGATGTATTTAGGTGAGCAGAAAAGTTTGAAGAAGAATTTTTTAATCAACAATTAGTTTTTAGGGATTCTTGATTAAAATAGGATATTGCTTGAAAAATCCATTATTTTCACTCTTGTTAATTCCTTTGCATTCAAAGAGCAGTCTTTTTTGCTTTGTATATAGTCTGTTAAATGACTATATCCTGCTGGATGGTAAGAAGCTGGAGTGAAATTGATTCTTTTACACAATCCGCTTGAAGAATTCGACATCGGTCGAAGAGGGAAACCAAAGTCTCAAACTTCGAGACGACGTTCGAGAGTTTCGTCAAGTGATTCGAGAGAATTTAATGTGCTTTCTTCTTCGACAGATTTTCACTTTTTCCTAAACCTACAATAGAAAGACTGCGACACATTTGTCGCTCCGTCATCCGGCAGAGAGGAGGGTTGGACAAGGATATCAGTGATCCAAGGGACCTCTTGGATGCCTTGATTAAGATGAAACAAATGGCTGCTTTGGAAGGGGAAGGTAAAATTAACGGTTTTTTTTTATATAGGACACCAACAATGTTACCTAAGTGGCCCTAAGCCTGACGGCCTCATCAGATGCTTTTTACGCCCCGCTTAAAGGACCCGGGACTGTAGGCAGAAGGAAACACCTGTGTTGGTAAAGAATTTCTAAATTTTATGAAAAGAGTTGACTTAAAAAATTGTGAAATGAATACAAATAGCACGCGAAAACTGGAGGTATCCCTTGTGATGTGGATTACTCCTGTAAGCACGGAATACAAGTTCAGAATATTGAAGTTTAGTGTGTTTCTATAGGTATGATTCTGATGCCGACCGCACACGACAACGACAGACGCATGCAGCAGATACAGCGTACCCATTACTTGTTAAACTCCGATACGGATAAAGGGGACCATTGAATAGCCGCAATGAACTACGGGCATGTGCTGCGTGCGTCCGATCGGCTACAGAATCATATCTTATTAAGCAATAAATCAATGGTATTAAGTATTTAATTCAATTCAGCATGGAGTCTTCTTCTACAATTTTCTAGAAATATTTTTGCCCAACAGAAATTAGTGAAGACTTTTTACTTGCGCAAGCGGCGATATTTGTACTTGGAGGCTTCGATACGACAGCTTCCGCTCTGAGCTGGGCAGTGTATGAGCTGGCCTGGCATCCAGAGCTCCAAGTAAGGACGCATTTCAATAGTTTGATCCTGAAAGTTATGCATTTTGGATGTATTCTTGCTTTTTTTATACCACTTAGGTGACAGACAAGCACACGGCCCACCTGATGGGTTAGTGGTCACCGTGGCCTATGGACGATTACAACACCAGGGTCGTCACACTCGCGCTGCCAACCCTGAAGAAACCTTCTAATGCCCTTCTTGAAGAAACCCATATTGTAGTCGCTTGGTGAAACCATCATGGGGAGTTCATTGTTCACATGATCGAACGTGGTTACCTTTGCCTGTGGACGTGACGTGTGCAATACCAGAGGTGTCACATTCGCGCTGTCGACTATGTAGGAACCTTGTAATACCCTTCTTGAAGAACCCTATATTGTAGTCACCTAAATTTGTAGATTCTCAATTGGGGCAGTACCAGCTCTTTATAGAAACTAGGTTGTTTAATACTGAAACACAAATGGTTATGACACGTGCATTAATGATACAGCGGCCTTACCATAAACCTTAAAACAGGTCAATAATTGAACTGCTGTCATTCTACCAACTGCAAATGTCACTTTGTAATGTCATAATAAATATATAGGATTACAAAGGGATTACAAAATGACATTTGCAGTTGGTAGAATGACAGCAGTTCAATTATTGACCTGTTTTAAGAGTTCATGGTAAGGGCCCTGATATGAGGCAAATGTAGGTTGCATCAAAATGGAACAAATATCTATAAGTTAAGGTTAAGTTTTAACGGCATACAAACTTGACCTGTAGCTGTAGAACGAGTGCTACGCAGGGTGCACAGGTTCGATTTCTGCTCAGTGCAAAAAATATTTGTATGCATGAATATGTATTGTATGGATCTGAGTGTTACATTGTATAACATGTAAAATGTTAAAAAGTCAGCTTAAATATGATGTAGCTTGGTTTTTTTTCGGGTATATTGGAAGACTGCCTTCTGACCTGCCAGCCTAATTTCTAGTTAGTGGTAGTACAGTAACTAATATTTATGATTACTTCGATTTTGTTTGAATAATGTACCATACGATAATGCGTATATTAATTGTGACGTTTATCATTTATAGCAAAAACTGTATGACGTCATCCTGAATGCCAAGCAGAAAGAAATTGACAGCGATTATGACTCCAGCTCCTTGTCGGATTGTACCTATTTGGACTGTGTCATTAAAGGTTTGTCTTCATAGATTGAAATTAGATAATTGACTGACAGCGGAACAGTAGCTCGATACTCCCGATAAATCGATGTGAATTTGCATGAATATTTGATCGATTTGAATATGTTATGTTATATTGGATTAAAGTTTCAAGCTCATAATTTTCAGCAAATTAACATCTGGTACAAATTAATAGTAATTAACAGCTGGTGAAATTCTGTAATTAATCGGTCTAAACAGTCTAAACATTAATCCATATCCATATTTCCATACTTAATATTATAAATGCGAAAGTAACTCAGTCTGTCTGTCTGTCTGTTACGCTTTCAGGTTTAAACCACTAAACCGATTTTGATGAAATTTGGTTGAGGAGTAGATTAAAACTTGCGAAAGGACATGGCAGGCTGTGTTTGGTTGCGATAACCGACATTCACGCGGCCGGAGCCGTGGGCAACAGCTAGTATTTAAATAAATAAAACTGGCCAAGTGCGAGCTGGTCTGAAAGATAATATAGTGAGTTTAAAAGTTAGTAGATAAATAAATACGTGTTAATCTTTGTCCTTCTTCAGCGATCATTAAATGTTCTACTTCTTCATTACAGAAGTTCTTAGATTGTATCCACCATTCGGCTGGGTGGATCGCGTCGCTGCAAATGACTATAAGATCGACGATAATCTCACCATTCCCGCTGGAACACCTGTCTACTTGAACGCCGTGGGTATCCAAATGGACCCAGAGTACTTTCCTGATCCCTTGAGCTTCAACCCTGACAGATTCTTGCCAGAAAACGAGAGGAACATACCACCGTGTACATACATGCCTTTTGGAGAAGGACCAAGGATATGTATAGGTTAGTGTTTTACAGTGATGAGGGGTTACTTTAACCTGATTCCTACCGGCTTCCGAAAGAGTAGTATGGTGCTTGACAAACTGGAACGAGCTAAGTGTCTTTTTCCACCGTTTTCCGTTTGGAATCCTGGGTCACCATGATACCTAAAATAATATTTTTTGGAATCTTATCTGAACAAATAAACTGAGAGAAGGTTTTCTTTAAATTGACAGTCAACAATGAAGATACAGTTGCACTTTTTCATTAGTTGTATGTGATACTCTCATCCTAGCGTTAATTCCCAGTCGCATCCGAAGCTTTTCAGCTCGGAGTCTGGGGTCCGCTTTACCGTCTTAACTACAGATTTGGCTAGACCTCGATATTTTTTCGTGAAGCGATTGCCATCTGACCTCCACAGCCCAATGATAACATTA
Organism: Eilema depressum; assembly: GCA_914767945.1. Classification (NCBI taxonomy): domain Eukaryota; kingdom Metazoa; phylum Arthropoda; class Insecta; order Lepidoptera; family Erebidae; genus Eilema; species Eilema depressum. The sequence goes on along the minus strand of OU612029.1, from coordinate 901,065 downwards.
GGCGATATCGAAGCTTTGCAGCTAGACCGTTGTTTTTGGATTTTTTAGGGCTCCAACTACCCGTAACGACGGCCATAGATGTTCTTATGGCAACCGGGACCGACGGCTTAACGTGCTCTCCGAGGCACGACCAGACCAATGCAAATATCCATATTTCATGAACACAAATATTTGCACTGAGCGGGGATCGAACCCGCGCCTCCTGCGTAGCGGCCGCGTTCACTACCGCTACGCCACGGAGGCTGTCTAGTCTGATACTATCTACTTTGTCGACTGTACCACTTAAGTGGCAGATAGGCACACGGCGCACCTGATGAAAAGCATGTTACCGTGTGGCCTATGGTCATGTGCAACACCAGAGGCGTCGGCTCCTGACCCTGTAGGAATCTACTCATATTGAAGAACTACATGGAAATGTTTTTGCTCAACCATCATATCACCATAATATTTGTTTTGTTTTCAGGCATGCGCTTCGCCTACCGTGTTATGAGGCAGGGTCTATCATCATTAGTCTACAATTTCGAGTTCCGAGCACTGCCCAACACGCCCAAACCCACCGATGTACAGGTGGAGAACCAGGGGATGTTCTACATGCCCTTGGACGATAGGATGGTGGTAGATTTTGTGCCTCGAGAACATTAATTTACCTTTACCATCGATTACAAATAATGTTAGAACTAAGAGGTTTTTAATGATAATGATAGTTCTTATATTTGTAGGAAAATTAGATTTAGGGTGGTATGCATCAATGACGATTTGTACATATAACAGAACTGGTGAGTTTCTATCACTCAAAGTAATCTATACATCTATACATCTTCTATACATATAATAAAATTGTAACCGATCGGTGTCTGTACATGGCATGGAAATGAGAAAAACCATTATAGGGGGACTTTATTAACGTAATGGAAGCCAAAACAACGTTTGTTAGAATTTTTGTCTGTTTATCTGTTTGTCTGTTTGTCTGTTTATCTGTTTGTCTGTGCGTTTGTGCACGCTAATCTCAGAATCGGCTGAACCGATTTGGTTGCGGTTTTCACTAATTGATTGTGGTAGGCTTCACTTAAAATTTAGTGTATTTTTTATTGAAATCGGTTCATAAATAAAAAAGTTATGTCAATAATAGTAAATCGCACGTAAAAATTGTGAATTGTGTGAATATATCGAAACAATAGAAGTAGGAAAATACTGAAAAGAAGAGATTATTTAATTTTTCGATCATAGAAGCCTGAAGAACTTCGAGAGGCAAGAGTAAAAAAAAAGTAACTGCAGAATCTTCGGCACAGCAAGAGTCTCGACAGAGTTCACATTGTTCTTATACGATGTTCTCTCGAATCCGACACAATAGTGAATGGCCGGTTTGGTAATATTTTTGCTTCATAATTAATATCACCAAGCTATTTTAATAAGGAACGAGGCAGAATGTATTTTAAACTATAATGTAATAAAATATACTATAAACGTCTATTTCGCAAACTAATGCCATGGTGTTTGTAGCTTAGTGGGTTTGCGCTGGACGTCCAATCTCACTGATCCAGGTTCGAACCCTACTAAAACGCAATTTGTTTTTGTATAGCCTTTCAATTTTTTTTGTTTGATTTATTTATATTATTTTATTTTTATGTGTTAGTTTTGTTTTAAATGAATTAATCCTGAGGTCACCAACACCCTGGAGTCTTTGCAGATGCGTAGAGATGTAGAGTCCTTGGCGGTATTTTACCGTCTCTACTATGGTGAATGTTTTGATGAGCTCTTCCAATTAACCCACCCTTTCCTTTCATATATAGGACAACACGTGCAGGACTAAGATGCCACCCGCATAACGTGCAGAATATTTTATCAAGAACCAAGCGGTTTAGCGACTCCTTCTTCTGCCACACCATTAAGACCTGAAATTCCTTACCAGTTCACGTGTTTCCCTCTTCCTACAGACCCGGGTCCTTTAAGCGGGGTGTGAAAAAGCATCTGATGAGACCGTCAAGCTGAGTGTGGCACTCAGCTTGACGGTCTCATCAGATGCTTTTGTAACATGGTAAGTGTCTATAATGGTGACTCTCTTTTTCGAGATTTTGCCTTTAGCTTATCATCAGGCGAGGTGAAGTCGAATTGACGTGTCATATATAAAAAAAACATTATCTATCGGAAGATACATCCAGTAAAATCATAATAAAAATAGGCTGTGTGACAAGAGTAGTACAGCAAAATCCGCGTTCAGGGTGCACGGAGATCGTTGCATGTTCTTTAACGCCCGTTGCGTATTCTGGGGAATGCCCGAATAGTGACCCTCTCCCGTACCCTTTGCGTCGCGTGTTTTGCCTTCATTATCATCTCACAATATGAAGCGGCGCACTATGCACCACCATAAGGCCACCACACTCAAGAGGCTGGTGATACCGAAATAGCAGTTCCAACTTTGACGGCCTTGCATATTCATACCCAAGCCAGGTGTGAAAGAATCCGAGATCATAAGAAGAAGAAAACATGGATGTGGGTAGAGCAATACGGTTTTTTACCGTGTAATAAAGAAATGAAGATCCGAAACACTTGGTTCGAGGCGGTATTACTTCTCCCGTATGTGAGTGACACCGCAGCTCAGCACATATCATTTTGGATATGAAGAAAGAAGTGGGGATTAGAAAGAGGTCATTAGGACACTCACGGTAGTACGGTGGAATTGGTAAAATGCAGCCAGAGAGGCAACGTCTCTACGCAACTGCAGAGATTCTAAAATATTAGTAACCTGAAGACTACCAATGCATGTCTCTACAATCTTATCGATTGCTTCATAGAATTACCGCGTAAAGCCATCCCAGAGATGAGAACAGTGTGTCACAAGGAGCCAACCTGTGTATAATAAAAAGATATCACTGTTCCTATTCAAGGAAAGAGAGCAGATGTGGACAGAGAAACATCGAGTTCCGGCAGATATCATAAGATCAAAAGAAGTCTCACCACCAGTCTTAACTCCAGTTACCAACATAGAAAGTATCTAAATCACCTGCTGACACAAGTTGGCCGGTGCAAGGGAAATATGGCGAAATGAGGCCATATTGACCAGCAGCAATTAGCCTGCGTGTAAGGCAACGAACTACCCATTCACCTGTGTGTAAAGGCAACGAACAACGATGTGGCTGTGGTCGGTAAAATTTTACATAAAACCAAAATAATCAGCCATTGACTCGGTTAAAAAGAGAACCACTGCTACGACGTGAAAAGACATCTTTATGCAGGGCTCTGAGTTTTCGTGAAGCTTTTTCGTGACGCTCTCAATGTAGTTTTATCTGTTCAATTTGTTTCTTCGGATTGATTCATTTGCTTGAACGTTTCATTATTTACCAGTTATAAGTATCATAGTTATCATACTGTCCGACTTACAAACTATGCGAACGTAATCAGTTGTAAGTGGTAGTAGTGTGTTCTGAGGAGTTGGGAGGAAGGAAGGATGTTTATTAAACAATTATAATTAATGAACATTGCTAAATGTGGATACAAAAAGTTTGGTCAGCAAAAAGTTGAAGTTTTCAAAACCCTTTCGCAGCGTTTGCCTAGCCCATTGAATAAGTCTGTCAAATTTCGTAGTTTTCGGAAGTTTAGCCCTGTATGTATTAGTCAGTTACTCGAAAGAGATTTTTTTCATAAAAAAATAATCAAGAATATAGCGATGAATAAACTTAATACATTTGTTCAAGCCATTCCGAACTCAACGCGAACGAAGTCGCGGGCAACAGCTAGTCAATAAATAAATTGACAACTTAACTAATACATTTACCATTTGTCTTAAGATATCTAATGTCACTTTTCTTCAAATTAAATGGTTCAACATTCAAGTAAGATTACTATAGTCACAGAATAAGTAATAGTACTGCTATAGTCTCCACTGTGTCCTCGCATGACTCTACTTAAACTAATATTATAAAGAGGAATAGATGTATTGTAATAAATGTTTGGCAACCGAGACCGACGGCTTAACATGGCTTTCTATTCGTAATGGAATTTTCAAAATTGGTTCAATAGATCCAGAGATTACAACGTTACAAACTTTACCTCTTTACAATAATAGTACAGATTTAGTATAGACTAGCTGTTGCCCGCGACTTCGTTCGCGTTGAGTTCGGAATGGCTTGAACAAATGTATTAAGTTTATTCATCGCTATATTCTTGATTATTTTTTTATGAAAAAAATCTCTTTCGAGTAACTGACTAATACATACAGGGCTAAACTTCCGAAAACTACGAAATTTGACAGACTTATTCAATGGGCTAGGCAAACGCTGCGAAAGGGTTTTGAAAACTTCAACTTTTTGCTGACCAAACTTTTTGTATCCACATTTAGCAATGTTCATTAATTATAATTGTTTAATAAACATCCTTCCTTCCTCCCAACTCCTCAGAACACACTACTACCACTTACAACTGATTACGTTCGCATAGTTTGTAAGTCGGACAGTATGATAACTATGATACTTATAACTGGTAAATAATGAAACGTTCAAGCAAATGAATCAATCCGAAGAAACAAATTGAACAGATAAAACTACATTGAGAGCGTCACGAAAAAGCTTCACGAAAACTCAGAGCCCTGCATAAAGATGTCTTTTCACGTCGTAGCAGTGGTTCTCTTTTTAACCGAGTCAATGGCTGATTATTTTGGTTTTATGTAAAATTTTACCGACCACAGCCACATCGTTGTTCGTTGCCTTTACACACAGGTGAATGGGTAGTTCGTTGCCTTACACGCAGGCTAATTGCTGCTGGTCAATATGGCCTCATTTCGCCATATTTCCCTTGCACCGGCCAACTTGTGTCAGCAGGTGATTTAGATACTTTCTATGTTGGTAACTGGAGTTAAGACTGGTGGTGAGACTTCTTTTGATCTTATGATATCTGCCGGAACTCGATGTTTCTCTGTCCACATCTGCTCTCTTTCCTTGAATAGGAACAGTGATATCTTTTTATTATACACAGGTTGGCTCCTTGTGACACACTGTTCTCATCTCTGGGATGGCTTTACGCGGTAATTCTATGAAGCAATCGATAAGATTGTAGAGACATGCATTGGTAGTCTTCAGGTTACTAATATTTTAGAATCTCTGCAGTTGCGTAGAGACGTTGCCTCTCTGGCTGCATTTTACCAATTCCACCGTACTACCGTGAGTGTCCTAATGACCTCTTTCTAATCCCCACTTCTTTCTTCATATCCAAAATGATATGTGCTGAGCTGCGGTGTCACTCACATACGGGAGAAGTAATACCGCCTCGAACCAAGTGTTTCGGATCTTCATTTCTTTATTACACGGTAAAAAACCGTATTGCTCTACCCACATCCATGTTTTCTTCTTCTTATGATCTCGGATTCTTTCACACCTGGCTTGGGTATGAATATGCAAGGCCGTCAAAGTTGGAACTGCTATTTCGGTATCACCAGCCTCTTGAGTGTGGTGGCCTTATGGTGGTGCATAGTGCGCCGCTTCATATTGTGAGATGATAATGAAGGCAAAACACGCGACGCAAAGGGTACGGGAGAGGGTCACTATTCGGGCATTCCCCAGAATACGCAACGGGCGTTAAAGAACATGCAACGATCTCCGTGCACCCTGAACGCGGATTTTGCTGTACTACTCTTGTCACACAGCCTATTTTTATTATGATTTTACTGGATGTATCTTCCGATAGATAATGTTTTTTTTATATATGACACGTCAATTCGACTTCACCTCGCCTGATGATAAGCTAAAGGCAAAATCTCGAAAAAGAGAGTCACCATTATAGACACTTACCATGTTACAAAAGCATCTGATGAGACCGTCAAGCTGAGTGCCACACTCAGCTTGACGGTCTCATCAGATGCTTTTTCACACCCCGCTTAAAGGACCCGGGTCTGTAGGAAGAGGGAAACACGTGAACTGGTAAGGAATTTCAGGTCTTAATGGTGTGGCAGAAGAAGGAGTCGCTAAACCGCTTGGTTCTTGATAAAATATTCTGCACGTTATGCGGGTGGCATCTTAGTCCTGCACGTGTTGTCCTATATATGAAAGGAAAGGGTGGGTTAATTGGAAGAGCTCATCAAAACATTCACCATAGTAGAGACGGTAAAATACCGCCAAGGACTCTACATCTCTACGCATCTGCAAAGACTCCAGGGTGTTGGTGACCTCAGGATTAATTCATTTAAAACAAAACTAACACATAAAAATAAAATAATATAAATAAATCAAACAAAAAAAATTGAAAGGCTATACAAAAACAAATTGCGTTTTAGTAGGGTTCGAACCTGGATCAGTGAGATTGGACGTCCAGCGCAAACCCACTAAGCTACAAACACCATGGCATTAGTTTGCGAAATAGACGTTTATAGTATATTTTATTACATTATAGTTTAAAATACATTCTGCCTCGTTCCTTATTAAAATAGCTTGGTGATATTAATTATGAAGCAAAAATATTACCAAACCGGCCATTCACTATTGTGTCGGATTCGAGAGAACATCGTATAAGAACAATGTGAACTCTGTCAAGACTCTTGCTGTGCCGAAGATTCTGCAGTTACTTTTTTTTTACTCTTGCCTCTCGAAGTTCTTCAGACTTCTATGATCGAAAAATTAAATAATCTCTTCTTTTCAGTATTTTCCTACTTCTATTGTTTCGATATATTCACACAATTCACAATTTTTACGTGCGATTTACTATTATTGACATAACTTTTTTATTTATGAACCGATTTCAATAAAAAATACACTAAATTTTAAGTGAAGCCTACCACAATCAATTAGTGAAAACCGCAACCAAATCGGTTCAGCCGATTCTGAGATTAGCGTGCACAAACGCACAGACAAACAGATAAACAGACAAACAGACAAACAGATAAACAGACAAAAATTCTAACAAACGTTGTTTTGGCTTCCATTACGTTAATAAAGTCCCCCTATAATGGTTTTTCTCATTTCCATGCCATGTACAGACACCGATCGGTTACAATTTTATTATATGTATAGATAATGAAATCAATTGTTTGTTCTTCTATACAACTTATAAAATATACATTCAAGCCTACATATTTATACTTCGTAATTACATTCATTAGACTAAGTTTCGTCAACAAAATTACAATAAATTGCAAAAAATTAATTACAATGTCAATATCCCCTATCCGATTTGTCCAACGATGTACTCAGGCTCAGCCCCTCTAGACAAGTGGGAATTCGTCAGCCGGCGTTTTGTAGAAAAGAATGCCAAATGTATAGTCCAAGAGCTGATACGATTTTTTGAGTACGTTCTTGAGACAAGCTGGAAACCTGTCATACCTCAACACGAAGGTGCAGTCCACCTGGCTGGTGGAAACGGGGGCTAAATCAACCCCCAAATTAAACATTAAAAGATCCAAAAATACGTGTTTGAAGCAATATGCAGTTTTTATAATGTTGTAGGTTGATGTTTAAGGAATGCATAAAAAAAGACAGGCGATTTGGTGGGGCTTTACCATTGCCAGACGGGTTCAAAGGTAACACATTGGGACAATAATACTATAACGTAGAATTGATACTAATAGCCTCCGTGGTGTGGCGGTAGTGAACGCGGCCGCAACGCAGGATGAACGGGTTCGATCCTCGCTCAGTGCAAATATTTGAATGCATGAATTTCCGCCACGACATCCATGGGAAGATATAATACTGTCCCTATTCTACTCCACCGAGAACCGGAACAGCTTTTTATTATTGCTTTTAAGTTTGATTCAAAATATGTTATGTATAGTTGATAATTAAATAAATAATAAAATTTAATTGTGATTAACATACGACATTTAAACTTGTAGATAAGACACAACATTAGCTTAACATAATGACCTCAACATTTACTTAGTTTCAATCTAGCTTCATACCGTGTGCGACGATTTGATTAAAAATATTACACTTCTCTTCAAAAAATAAAATCTTGTATACAGCTATCAGAAATAAAATAAGTTTATTTCTATAAATAACTTAAAATGTTTCTGTCTTTTATTATTTTGGTGGCCATTTTCCTTTTCTTATGGTTGTATTTACAATGGAACAGAGTGAAGAACTACTGGCGAGACAGGGGGGTGCCCCACTACCCTCCACATCCGATTATGGGCAGTTTAACATTTTTGCAGCGACAAAATCCGGTGAGTACCTATTCATAAATGTTGCACCAATGCAAGGAATGTACCTACTTATTTATAATAACTTGTTGAAATGAAAACGTACATACATTATACTTCCTTAATCACACCCTTAAGTCCTGGAAGGGGTAGGCAGAGGTGTATTAACAATTAATTAAATAACAATTATCAAAAAAAAAAAAATACTCACTTTGATTAATTGTTATCTTTTTGTAAAAAATAACAATGAATCAAAATGAGTATTAATTGAATGAGACCATAATAGCAATAGCACTCGAGTGAAACCTTACTCAGACTCTACATTGATATTTTCCGTGAAGCGACTGCCATCTGACCTCCAATCAATTGGCGATATCAATATTCTACAATTACGCTGGTCGGAATTTTCATTTCGGTGTCTGGGGTCCGCTTTACCAGTCCAACTGCAGATTTGGCTGGATTTCGATATTTTCAGTGAAACGACTGCCATCTGAATTCCACAACCCAATGGTCACCTTAGGTGGTATCGAAGCTTTACAGCTAGACCAGTTGTTGAACTTTTTAGGGCTCCAACTACCCATAACGACAACGACTGCCATGCTGAACGTGCTTAACGTGCTCTCCGGAATCGGAAACCAGACCAATACCAATATACATATTCATGCATACAAATATTTGCACTGAGCGGGATTTAAACCCGCTTAATATTGACTATGTTTTGTTCTATAGGCAATTTGGATGCGGAAAGCATACAACGATTTTAAAACTCCATATGTGGGAATGTGGTTGTTCTGGCGGCCAGCCTTGCTGATAAACAGTCCCGAAATATCGAAGAGAATCCTCGTCAAGGATTCTGAGAACTTCAGAAACCATTTTGTTTCTTCTGGCAAGAGTGATCCTATAGGATCTTTGAATTTGTTTACTATTAAAGTAAGTATTATTTAAAATTTAATTAGAATAATTGATCATGGTATCTAATTATTATGCCGCACCATAGTCCTGGAATTCCTTACCAGTTCACGTGTTTCCCTCTTCAAAAACAAGCTGAGTGCCATCATTGTAACATGGTACGTGTCTATAATGGTGATCCTCTTTTCCGAGACTTTGCCTTCAGCTTACCATCAGGCGAGGCAAATTGACGAGTCATATATAAAAAAATATCCTTCAATGATTTATTCAGTACAATTTTATAAATATCTCCAATGTTCTGTACATTTATATATTATAAAACATTCTATAGCAGTATATAACATACATAAAACTTTCGATCCTATTTCCGATTTCCCGTTTTAGGATCCAAGTTGGACAACATTAAGGCGACGTCTCACGGGAATATTCACGGCTTCAAAACTGAAGATTGTGAGCCGCATCACACAAATTAAGACTAGAGATCTTGTTCAGCGTATCAGGGAAGACGCAGCCAAAAGTAACAAAATACATCTTAGAGTGAGTAAAGTCGATTTTTTCAATCATCGGGGGCTGAGTTTAATAAGCTTAAGCCTACTTGTGAGCCAGTGCACCTGCTATTTGACAGAGGAGACTGGCGTAGGATTTTCTTTCGGTATTGGGAGGTCAAACAGCAGTCGTTCCAATCGCAAACCAAAAGGAGGAAAGGATTAAGCAACTCCCAGGCTTTGAGGTGAAAGCTTCGTATGAAACCGTGAACCATCTAAAACGATTTTTTTATACTTTGGTCGCAGACAAGCACACGGCCGCCCTGATGGAAAGTGGTTACCGTGGCCTACAGCGAGTGCAACACCAGGGGAGTCTCACTCGTGATACCGACCCTGTAAGAACAGAGAGATTCTGTGCCGTCAGCGCAGAAGATAAGTAGGACAACAAGCCTTTGGTCTTCCCACTGACAGCACCAAATTTCTCCAGTGGGTCCACTACACGAGGTTATTTAGCCTCGGTATTCTGTATTTACTTGATAATTATATGTTCATCATTTTTTAAAGCAATATTATTATTCTTTTAATTTTTTTTTTCATAGAAATTATTGGCAGACTACACGAGTGATATAATAGGGGAGTCAGCATTTGGAATCATGAGTGATTCCGTGAAGACTGGTGACAGCATCATGAAGGGGGTCGCCAGGGAATTCATGTTGTTCAATATGTTCAGGGGACTGAGCTGGTCCAGTATATTCTTCTTTCCAGAGCTGGTAGATATATTTGGATGAGTTGAAAATTTAAGACATAGTAACTGCATGCACTTAGTTTAACTATCATATTCATCATCTTCATGTATATAGACGTATCCTCCTGATTGCATCCGTGGCCGTAATGACCTCGGAGCTCAGGTTCCGCCTTCCGGCTCTTCCTCCTCCTTAGTTAAACTATCTTGCATTTCAAATGGATGGAATGGATAGAGCAGTTTATGAACTTCAAATACACGAAAAGAGCCGTGATTGATGGGTAACTTATTGCGTGAGAAAAAATTAGAAATAAAAAAAATATTATCAATAGCTAAATAATATATTTTAATAATAAGAGGTCACGTACAAGGATGCTTAGCCTTTTATTGTTAAAATACATAAAATTAAACGACCTATCACAAAATGACCCATCGACCTTATTTGTATCTTCTTCAAAATAATGACCTTATTTGTATCTTCTTCAAACCCCTTTGTATCTTCTTCAAAATATAATAATACATTTTCCCGTTAAACCTCTTGTTCATTTGGATCTCAAAAACTAAAATTACCAAAAAAGAATAGGTTGGAGCACTTTTTGGACCTTCGAATAATCATGTGTTTATAGATACAAGAGTAATTCAGTTTAATAAATTTAACAATACATAAATAGAAGACCTTGGCACAGAACAGATAATAGCAATAGACCTTGGCTATTTTTTTTAGATGAAGCCGATAATTATAAGCCTTCAATAGGACATACAGACATTGTGCTAAAGGCGTCACACCGCGGAAGTGTTCGCTGCAAATACTTGAGAGCTCAGATAAGTGACCCACTTCCTTATCAGTTCTCTTTTTAATTCTTCGTGCATATCGTCAGTACAGCTGTCAATTTTGATAAATACTGTATCTCATTCAAGTAAATCTTGAATGAAGGACAGCATTTATTTAAACTTGACCTGCATCATCCGATTGTAAAAGCCAACGCTATTATATACCGTACCTTACCGTACCTTCCGTCATGTTTATAAGAGACCTGGATTTACTGACAAAACTTTGTGGCCTGGCGTGTTCGTGCGGCCATAGAGAATGCGGATGTGTTGACTATTTTGCCAAGGGATTTCGGGTTCGATTCCCGCTAAGTGCAAATACTATTTGTATGCATGGATATAATTAACTTATACTTAGAGTGTGATATTCAGAAATAAAAGTAAATAACTATGTCTATTAGCTTCCTATGCAAGCTACGCTGGGTTAATTCTTAAATTGTGCTATGTAAAAATATCTTGAATAGGTACCTGCTCTAAAATTCTATGAGTTATGAAGTCATATCAAAAGGCTGAGAATGGAACGAAAAGAAAAAAAATAATTGTCCGAAATAAAAAAAATAAAAATACATTTTCGATAACTTTTCTCTGACGGTGATGCGATTCTCAAATATTATTTATTTGAGTTGTGCAATTGTTCGAGTACATCGCAGATTGTGATACACGAAACTTTGACACTTCAAAGTCCCGTCACTTATACCTTTTTCGAAGACGCCAAAGTACTTGACATGTCCTTCTATTTTCCCATAACATGGGAGTGTGGTGATATACAAAAGTTTTATTGTTGGAACGGGTTCTTACTGCTCTAACTTTTTCTTTGTGAGGATGGATTAAAAGGCCACTTTATGGGCACCGTATTAGGATATTTTTTTGTCATGCGGCGTTATTTACACGAATTGGAATGCTAAATGAATTGTTGTGATTCTTATCATCAATCAATCAATTAGCCTACTGCAGTCCACTGCTGGACATAGGCCTCCCCCAATGTGCGCCACATTTGCCGATCCTCCGCCTTCCGCATCCATCCATCCATTCTTATCATATGAGTGACCAATTTACGAATTTTATAGGAATTTATGAGATCTAATGAAAGTTCATAAAGTTACTCGTTTTTAGCGAAATCATTCGGTGAACTGATAGTGTCGTTGTAAAAACAGATTAAATGGATAGGGAATTATTTATTATAAAGAAATTACAATTATTTACATAATTACAATACTAATATGAAAACAATACCTAATATACCTATATACAAAGCTGCAGGTTCAGGCGTCAAAAATCCCCATCGACGTCAACTGGGAGGGTGGTCAGAAGGCTGGCGGCATTGCCACGTTGAATATGGTAATGCCAATCCTTTGTGCAAGGTATAAACCAGCCCTCTGGTCACGGGTAGAATCTATAAGGCGTTTGGAAATATCTTTATATAAGCGACGGAAAAATATATTTTTCCTTTAACTTTGTTTCTCCTTTCACAGATTCTCCCTCTTCCCTAAAGGTACGACAGAAAGATTGCGAGTGATTTGTCGCTCCGTCATGGAGCAGAGACAAAACGAAAAAGAAATTCAAAACCCTAAGAATCTCCTAGATACGTTGATTAAGATGAAGGAAACAGCTACATCGGAAGGCGAAGGTAAAAATCGACGGATTTACCAGTTTTATACCTCAGGACACTTATCTTGGTCCTAAATCTCGAAACAAACGAGGCCCCGCGCGCGGATTGTTTTGTGATCCCTACTAATCCTACTAATATTATAAATGTGAAAGTTTGTGAGAATGGATGTGTGGATGTGTGGATGTTTGTTACTCTTTCACGCATAAACGGCTGGACCGATTTGGTTGAAATTTGGTATGTATATAGGTTATACCCTGGATTAACATATAGGCTATATATCAGCGATGAACGGGATCAGAATTCCACGCGGGCGGAGCCGCGGGCAACAGCTAGTATTATAAATGTGAAAGTAACTTTGTCTGTCTGTCTGTCTGTTACGCTTTCACGCCCAAACCACTGAACCGATTTTGATGAAATTTGGTATAGGGGTAGATTAGACCTTGAGAAAGGACATAGGCTATATTTGGTCGCGATAACCGACGTCCACGCGGGCGGAGCCGCGGGCAAAAGCTAGTAATCTATAAGTATGCTTAGTGAATTTGAGCACATCCGCCGCAGTAGTACCCATGAAACGTGGACATATTTACTTAATTTGATTTACCAGTTCTATTTAATTTTTGCAATTCATATTCTTGTATAATATTGAGTACCTAATGAATTGTGTATTTTTTCTCTTTTCGTAGGCAATTTGTGTATTATGTTCGTTTTTCTCTTTGGTTAGTAAGTGAGGTCAGTAATTCATCCAAGTACAAAGAACCGAGTACTCAGGATGGATTTTTCTTAGGTAGTTAGCAGCTGATGCTCACGACTCCACACATGTAGAATTCTGGTTCTTTTCCAACTATCGCTGTACCATATACCTATATCAAATATCAGCCAAATCCGTTCAGTCGTTTCAGCCTGATCGAATAACAAACGTTCAAACATGTTCACAAACTTTCACTGTTTTTCTGTTTTACAGCGCATTTTATAGCATTTAACAATCCTCTTGCATTGCAGAATTGAGTGAAGACTTCTTGCTTGCTCAAGCGTCGATACTTCTGCTAGGTGGCTTTGATACTACAGCGGCTACTCTGAGCTGGATTGTGTACGAGCTGGCCTGGCACCCTGAGTACCAGGTAAGATGGAATACAATCGATCTAGGGACCCTCCATGTTTGATCTGAGCCTCAATTCTACTAAAGCCAAACCACTGTCATTTCACGGACACCGCAAAATATTCCGTTTAATTTTAGACTTTTTGGCTGGCTTTTTGAAGAGTGATTGAAAAAGGGTAATGAAATTCTTTTTATTTGATTTTGAACTATAGGTCTATGGCAATAAAGTTTAAAATTGAATACTATTTTTTGGTGGTTTTACTTTAGTAGAATGTACTCCAAGATTAAATTGTGTTATTACAGCAAAAACTGTATGAAGAGATTCTGAACGCCAAAGAGAAGGAAGTGGAGAATGATTTCGATCCAAACGCTCAGTCGGAGACCACCTACTGTAACTGTGTTATCAAAGGTACTATTTTTGCCATAAATTTTCATTATACATATATTAATATAGGGTGATCAATTTTCGAGACTAAGAAAGTTGTCGACATCCCTAAATAATACCTTCCTTATGTCTACTGCTAAAATGTATGAAAAACAAATTAAAATTAAAAAGTATCAAGATAGTTTAGTCCAATTTTCCCAGTATTGCACTTTACAAATTCTTATTTTACAATTTGCCATGAGATTCTGGTGAGGACACCTGTACTGTAGGTGTGTAAACCTATATTGTTTTCGGCTGATACAAGTTACGGTGGAAACATACATAAATCATTTTCTTGTGATTACAACATTATCTTGCGCTAAATATTTTCGAACAAAACTTCCGTCTGCTGTATGTAAACAATCGTTTTGATAACCTATCGTCTGAATATGTTTATTACGTGACTATGTTACTATATTCGGCTGCATATTTATCTTTGGTACGTGTCTCGGTTATCGCATTTGTAATAAAAGTAATTGTCATAGTCATAATTGTTTATTTTTAATGTAGAACAATACTATTTGTTTATGTTATTTTTAAACTATCGCGGTGGAAACTCAAGGAACTTACTTTTGCCGACGTTTCGGATGCGTTGCATTGCAACTCTCGTGGTCACGACTTGAGTGATCTTAGGTTTTAGAAAGGTCTTTTTTATTGCTATCGGTTCCGTAGAAGGAGGCCAGAACTGGCATATAATTGTAAAGGTTGTTATCTGTAAATTGGATATCTGCAGAGAAATTCCCAGCCAAAAACTCTTTAAAATGTTTGCCTGATCCAAAATTTCGTTTGCGAATTCATGCTAAACTTTGTTACAATGATACTCTTTTCCTTGCAGAAACTCTTAGAATCTTTCCACCAATGGGGTGGTTGGATCGCGTCGCTGCAAACGATTACAAGATCGACGAAAACCTGACCATTCCTGCTGGTACTCCAGTCTACGTGAACGGTGTGGCTATTCAGGTGGATCCACAGTACTTCCCTGAACCCATGGTCTTCAACCCTGACAGATTTTTGCCAGAAAATGAGAGGAATATTCAACCTTTTACATTCCTGCCTTTTGGGGAAGGACCGAGGGTATGCATAGGTGAGTAACGTTGTAAAGTAATTTATTTTTAACTTGTACAGCAAAGGTTAGCCTTCGCTATTTAGCGGGGCAATGCTGTCAGCGCCATGGGACATTTGCCCCGGATACGGTGAGGGGCATGTTAATAGATTAGTTATATACTCGTATTATGTCGACTGTAATTTTGACTTTATGATACTTATTTGATGAACACAATTAGTTTTAACTACTCTATACCTTGTAAAATTTGTATCATAATTATGACAGATCACGTATGGAATGTTTTTTTTTATTGTTTATTGTTATCATATAACATTTATTGCTATAAAACTAAAGAAGAAGAATTGCCACTGCCACTGTAGGACAATCTCAATATCTTAGGTAGGATGTCCGCTGCAAACTGAACAACAAAACTACATTGAGAGCATCATCAAAACAGCCTCGCGTAAACTCGGAGTCCTGAACAGAGTGAGACGTTTTTTCACGCCGGAGGAGCGGTGCCTTCTCTACAAGACACAAATTCGCTCTTGCGTGGAATACTACTCTCATCTCTGGGATGGCTCCGCAAAGTACTTACTAGATGCTCTCGACAGGTTGCAGCGACGTGCAGTCCGCATTATTGGGAATCCTGAGATTACCAAAACCCTCGAGCCTTTGCAGTTGCGTAGAGATGTGGCATCTTTGGCGGTATTTTACCGTCTCTACCACGGTGAATGTTCTGATGAGCTCTTCCAATTAATCCCACCCTCTCCTTTCCTATATAGGACAACACGTGCAGGGCTTAGATGCCACCCGCATACGGTGCAGAATATTCCATCAAGAACCAAGCGGTTCGGCGACTCCTTCTTCTGCCGCACCATTAAGTCTTGGAATTCTTTACCAGTTCACGTATTTCCCTCCTCCTACAGTCCCGGGTCCTTTAAACGGGGCGTGAAAAAGCATCTGATGAGGCCGTCAAGCTGAGTGCCACCATTGTAACATGATACGTGTCTGTAATGGTGACGCTCTTTTCAGGGACTTTGCCTTCAGCTTACCATCAGGCGAGGCGAAGTCAAATTGACGTGTCCTATATAAAAAAAAAAAAATAATAACTGCGCTACTTAAGATAAGCTATAATAAATTCAAGGAGCATAAACGCTTGCCCCGCTTCGCTTTCACTACTTAATTTGCAATCAAGTGCATCTATTTATTATACTGGCGTTATTATATCAAGGTAGAGACGGTGTAATCACACCGTCTCTACCTTGATTATCTTCTGCTTTTTGTCTACCTCTATTTTTCAAATCGATTCGAGTCCCGCCCGAGGTCAATTCTCTTTTCTCTTTCTAAATCAATTTGAATAGTTAGCGTAATAAATGCTTCAAAATTTCATTCAATACCTCTATTTTTCTTCATTACAGGTATGCGTTTCGCTTATCATGTTATAAGACAGACCTTATCATCATTAGTCTACAATTTCGAGATCCGAGCACTACCCAACACGCCCAAACCCACTGAAGTACATGTGGAGAATAGAGGGATGTTCTACATGCCACTGGATGAAAGGATGATGGTAGAATTTTTACCCAGAGACTAACTACAAAGTGAAGTTTAACTAGATTTTGACTTTGTAATTTTGTTTGTCACCTAACTTCTTAACGCCTGAACCGATTTGGATGAAATATTGTATGTAGGTGTATTTCAATAGCTTCCGGTATGTGCACTGCTTTTCTAGGTAGGACGACGTCTATCGAGACTGCTAGTTATTTATAAAGGTTTTTTCCTGTATATAAGTTAGTTAAAAATAGCGATGGCTACGAACTTTTATTTATTTTCCTACTAAGCACACAGCACCGCTCAGGAATAATAATTATAAATATGAAAATTTGTGATGATGTTTGAACGGAACTTCAGCTAGTTCCATTCAAACATCATCACAAATTTTTGAGATACAGGGATAGATTATACTCTAAAATAACAAATAGGCTACTTTTAGTCCGGGAATAGATTAGTAGTTAGTAGGTCGTAGTTAGTAGGTAGTAGTTAGTAGGTAGTAGTTAGTGGTTAGTAGTTGTTATGTAAGCGTATGTAGAACATGCAAGCAGAGCCATATGTGAAATTAACGGTGATCTTCTGATGCTGATTCTTCTGATGCTTCTTTTGCGTATTGATCCCGTATAGGTCCCACTTTATCACCAACTAAAAGTACCTCAATTAAATTTAGTTAAGTATCACGAAGTATGTAGGTACGTCAGAAAAAAATAAATTGTTATTGAAACATGTTCCTATACCTAATGTTAATGAAAAATATTTTTTTGTAAAAGATAAAGACTTATTTTTGTTTTTTAAGTATGTAAGATTATAATTGTCAACGGTAAACATGTTTTTGCAATGAGCGTGGCAACAAGACCGATTTACCAAGTTAAAAGAAAAAAGTAAAAAAAAAAGAGTTAAAACAATACTTATTGTGTAGACTACAAGTCATCACAAAATAAGAAGCCTGTCCTGACATTTGCCATCGCGACGTAACTAGTGATGTAATCAAACGACTCGGTACTCGATACTCACTATAAATTGATTTAAATCTGCTTGAGTATTTGATCGATTAGAAAAATATATTGTAAAGTGCATTGCATTAAAGTTCTGATTAGAAAATTTACTTTGAACTTTTATATTGTAGGTATTATGAAAAAATGATACAATATTACGAATAGGTCAATTTTCTTTCAATTAATATTTTTGGTACAATAACATCGTCACCCGTATTTATAATTATTTTATTTTTAATTATATTAAGTCTCTGTTGCCATTATTTACGGCTTTGAGCTCCAAGCTCATAATTTTCACACAGATGGTGAAATTCAGTAATTCATTGGTCTAAACACAAAAAATATTTAAATAAATAAAATCGCCCAAGTGTGAGCCAGCCTTAAAAATATATATCTTGATCGATAAATTGTTTTCCTAAACCGATTATTAACAGTATGTTTATTTTATTGAATTACTTTTAGAACATTTCAGTCGGTAAAAATAGAAAACTTCATGGGCGAGAACTGTCATACCGGACTTCTTATTTTGTGATGACTTATGAGCTTATAAGTGTTCTAGAAAAAGGTTCTTCGTGTTTGTTCGAGCGAATGTTGATATAACATAATGTAGGTATAACGTGTGCCTGATAAGTTAGTAACAAAACTGCTGCTGTTACATATAAGTTATCTAAAGGAGATGGGGAGGCTTTCATACATTCTTGGGCCAAAAATGTAATAAGATGAGGGTGGTATCAATTAAGAGCATATAAATTATTAAACCATCCCTGAAAATTCTGCAGATTTTGGATATCTGAGAGCAGAGTTATAAGAGATTTAGTAAAAGTGAGGTTATGCAAGAAATTGACATTTTAGAACTGTGATTTCTGTGGTGTTTTAATAGAAAGTGGTCATTTTTCTTATCTTAAAATACTTTTAAATTGTACTGTATTATATTTTACTCAGGGATAATGTACGAAAACTTACAAAGAGATTTTAAAGATATGGAGTACAAGGATGTTATGTTAAAAAAAAACACTTTAAATAATAATGATCTTTTATTCTTCTTCAATAATAATTAGAGTATTGTCTAAGAAGTGCGCAGGTGGAAATACATTACCTTATTTACTTCATTTTCTATGCCACAATTCACACAGAGATCCATGTCAAAATCCAAAATACCGAGCAAAACTCAAACAAGTAAACAAGTTTATCATTGTACTTTAAGGTAACCAGGAGCAAGCTGAGAAGTCCGTAAAGAGAAATCACTGTTAAGGGAATATAATCAAGAAATCAACTGGATATACTCAAAACGCAGAAGTCAATTGATCATTGGATTTAAACCAATAAACTGATACAGCATACAGATATAGCATACTTTTGTACATATTTTATAAACAATTGTATATCCCATAAGCCGTGTAAATATACAATTTTTCGATAAAATAATTAATTTTGAAAATTGAATAAATAAACTGATTGACTGAAAATGGAGCTGTCAGCTGTCACAGCTTAAAAATACAGTTGATAAACACAAGAAATAATTAATCGATTAACGGAAATCGATTCAGAATTTATTTTTATTACACTATTATTTGGTATTTTAAATGGTTATTATTATTATTATGATTAAGTTTTGTTCACTCTGATTGATTTAATAACAAATTGTGATGCAAGTGTTTAAATACGCAATATTGTTTAAATAATTTTTAGTAATCGATATTTTATTTTGCTAGTGGAATAAACTTAGTTTTAAGATTTCTCGTCTTCCAGACTTTCAATTGAGCTGGTTTTTTAATATTTTGAAATAGAAAAAAATACCGCTTTTTTTAAGTCATATCTCAACTCATTACAATTTTGGCCCAGAAGTCCCCGTCTCCTTTTAAAAGATATTTATATACAGGCAAAGGTACTGATAAACTTGAGCATTCGCTTGTAATGACCATTCTTACGAATGTAAAGGTGGGTTTAGACCAAACGAACATAGAGCTAAAGCTAAATAAGAGCTAGAGGTAGAACAAGAGCATTCTTTCTTAATATTTTAGTGTAAACGAAACCTTGTTTTCAGGCTTTACATAAGAAAGAACAACGAACGAATGTTCTGTCACTGTTTACACTAATAGACTCATTTTGACGTAGAGAGGATAGATTGAGCATTCGCTCGTCTGATGTAAATCAGCCTTAACATAAAGATGAACAAGAGCCTTTTACCGAGCTTTCTATCAAGTGTTTATACAGTGTTTTGACAGTAAATTTGCATCGACTTGAGCGTTATTTAGTTTATGTTTAAGTTAAATATTATTAAAATGTTCGTAGCAATGTTTGGCTCTATGCTTGGCTCGGTTCGTTGGTCAGTTCGACAAATTTAAAAACGGTGAATGCTCTAGTCTATTAGCACTTTTCTGAAATAATAAATAATCAACTAAATTAAAATAAATCTAACATACCTACAATTTATTATTTGTGTACGTTACACGTCAACCGAAGAAGTCAAGGTTCAATATTTACCTGCACTAATGCTTATGATATCCTTATGATATACTTCAGGAGGGCAAGGTAGTTCTGCGAGTGGCGGTCCAGCAGCTGGTCTCCCGATGATGGTGATGAAACTTTGCTAAACATGCTTACTGATTTTCTAAAAGCTGAAGTGCAACTTACTGCATATATTCGTAGGTATTGATTTCTATTGTTACCGTAGGTAAAAGATTAGAGGAAATATAATTTTGATACTCAAAAGACCTGCCGCCAAATACGGCAGATATTCTGTCACCATTGATTATTATTATTGTCTGCAGAATACGATACAGGGTCCCGACAAGGCTAGGTATAGGCAAGTATAGAGGTGGAGGTCTCTGCAAGAACTTTGCCGATCTCTTCGTGTTACGTTACTTGTGAATTGTGATGAAGCACGAGCTCTGTTGACGTCGCGCGAGATTACATAAGGTTTAGACTATAAACAATCTCTATAGACACAGCAATGGTCACTACAACGCCGCGTAAGGTTCCCTTACAGGGGAAAGCTCCGACCATACGTGGGCGAGATGCCCCATAAAACAAGTCACTGAGTCCCGCCCGAAGCCGATCCAAATTCATTCTATGAATCCGTCTTGGGGCGACTAGTTAGCATAATAAATGCTTTAAAATTTGATTCAAATGTGTCTATACAGTATGTAGTCAAAGACAGGGCTCGTCAGAAAAATAGTAGATCAAATATATTTTGTGGATTATTTATTTTAGCGACAGCTTTACAACACCCACAGATTATTATAGAGGAATAGATAGATAGTGGTTAAGATACGTCCTGCATTTCTTGTAGATCAAAATTGCCATTCAAACTATATAATTACAACGAATAACTTAAAAGGTATCGCAATTTGAGAATTGTGCAGCACGAAATTCAAGCAAGCCGATCAAAGTCAGATCATGGCATCTATACCTTTGTTTTAATTCTTATCTAAATACCCTCCCATGGTGTCGCACTCGCCAATAGACCACGGTAACCTCTTAACATCAGGAGGGCCGTGTGCTTCTCTGCGACCTAAGTAGTATAAATAGATATAGGAATAATGTATTCAGGTAATAAGAATGAAGATGTCAATTACAATCAGCAATGTCGAGCAGCCAGCCAAGCGTTTGTCATGGATAAAATAGGTACAATAAAAAATAAAAATGAAATGTATAGAATCGTGTTACTGTAATATTATATTATCTACAGCAAATCCTCCTCGAATTCTATTTACTTATAAGTATATTTCTTGTTATTCAGAAAAAGGTAATTGTATTACTCAATTAGGTACTTCTTCAGTATAATCCGTAAATATTTTTTATTTTTGATAAAAGTCTAACATAATTATATCAGTACCTACATTATTTACGAGAGAGAAATAATCGTAACGCTAGATATGGTCCCTAGGGAAACGACAAATATTATAAGTAGGAATAAGAATATTTGACGGGTGTGCTAAAAGTCTTCTTACCAGTAATCTGACAGTGGATGAGACACGGTCCCGGGACGCCGAGCCCGTATCCCGGCAAAACATTCCCTATTTCTACAGACATTTACGTAGATGCTAGTAAAAGAAATAAATATTATTTGTTTCTTTCTGTCATTAAGTGACGTATTTGTTCGACTGAGAACTCAGTTACGTTTACTATTATTTCTGCAATCATCATCATTAGGGAGTCTTGGTTTCTACTATCTTAGAAGTTGAGTTCCATTAAAAAAACAATCTTGACTTTTAGAGGAGCGAATGCTGAATGATTCGCGCCCTCCACCCTGTGAAGAAAATTTGTGCCAGAACCTCTTTTTTTTTTTACTTAGGGGGCAGACAAGCACACGGCCCACCTGATTGAACGTGGTTACCGTGGCCACACCAACACCAAGGGAGACACATTCGTGCTGCCGATCCTGTAAAACAGAAATTTTCTTGCCATCAGTGCAAAAGTAATATTGTAAATAGTATCTGTGACCTTCTTTCCTGAGATTTTGCCTTCAGCTTACCATCAGGCACGGTGAAGTCAAATTGAGGTGTCCTATATAAAAAAAAACTTATTAAAAACTATAGTCATCAACACAATCAGTCAAAAACTTATCAAAAAGTATAAAGATCCGATTCTCAGCACTCCATGGATTCACCGTGCGGTCGCCGGGTCCATAGCGTGATACAGAGAGGAACACCGTGACGGCGACTGGGACTTGCGACCCAGATGTAGGTTTAGGGTGGCCACCTTGTGATGCATCAGCGCTCACTTCCACCGTCAGTAGTGTTCCCCCCCTACCTATCCAAATTTGGGCTGAGGCACTATAGTATATACTAAGATAGGTAATGTCCTAGTATATACTATATAGTAAGTATATAGTAACATCGTATCCTATCGTTAATAGAATGTGAGAGTATCATTATCTAAGACATAAAGCCTTTGGGGATCATAAAAAGAAGCCATTCCTTTATCTCAGTGATTAAGCTGAAAATGGTTAGGGATGGGACAACGATAGCAGTTATTAAATAACAGGTTTTTTTGTAAATACGTTTTTTTATATTGGACTAGTCTATTTAACTTTACCTCGCCTGATGGTAAGCTAAAGACAAAGTCTCGGAAAAGAGGTTCACTATTACAGTCACCTGCCAAGTTATAGCCCGCGCCACGTCTCTTGGACCTAAATCGTAAGACATACGAGGTTCTGGCACCCGCTAATTGCTTTGTAGTAGTCTATGCTTGGTGAATTTGAGTTCGTCTACCGCAGTAGCATCCCGTGCAATCCTCAAAAGACACCCAAGAAATGTGTACTGCGCGTATAGGGCACATTTTGAGCACATTTTAGGTCCAAGATACGTGGCGCGGGTAATACAATGGTGGCACTCAGCTTGATGGCCTCAGCAGATGCTTTTCCACGCTTCGCTTAGAGGACCCGGGACTGTAAGAAAAAGGTGAGTTGGTAAGAAATTCCAGCGGCCTTACCATAAACCTTAAAACAGGTCAATAATTGAACTGCTGTCATTCTATCAACTGCAAATGTCACTTTGTAATGTCATATAAATAAATAGGATTACAAAGGGATTACAAAGTGACATTTGCAGTTGGTAGACTGACAGCAGTTCAATTATTGACCTGTTTTAAGAGTTCATGGTATGGGCCCAGGTCTTAATGGTGTGGCAAAGGAAAGAGTAACCTCTCTTTCAAATAAATATTTATTATTATAATTTTTAAACAAAGGCATTTTTATAAACTACATAAACGTTAATATCGATTGTAATATTACTTCCCTTAACAACGCTTAACACAACAACGTAAAACGCAACGAGATATAAAATAACGGGAAAATAAATAACGGTTATCAGTTTTTCCCCACACTATCGCTAATGAGAATAGGTGGAGACATCAATACCCAGTAATGATATATAAACTGGGGAGTTAATCTATCGGGGAGGGGTAAATGTGAAGCCAGCAGATCTTTGATAAAGGAAAGGTTTGGCGCTTAGTTTTTCGTAAAAAATGTTTCAGATAATCTTAGCTATTTATGTGCTAAATAAGATTCGGGTGCTTTGAAAAAAGTGTTGCCGTATAAAAAAATGTTCGCGTAAAAACGTTGCTGTTAGTTGGGTACTAGGGTAGTTACAATATATATATTATCAATGGGGGTAGCTAAATGTCAAGCGTATTATAGCTTTTTTATAGTGCGGAAATCTCCTCCAATATCGGGGTGGTAATGTCGGACTCGAATCGACTAAAGCCGCACCCGGTCTTGTATCGTGTACTTGGGAAATTCTGGATGATAAATAGTGTAATTGAGAGGAAGAAAGAGAGAGAAAGAGAAATATAATGTAAAATGAGGTGCCGATACACCTGGTGATTGAAAAAGCCGGAAGGCGGACCCTGAGCTCCGAGGTCATCTTGGCCTCGGATGCAATCAGGAAAATGCGTCTATATGCAGATAATGACACCTGGTGATTGATGGTCAAGATGGCTGACGCAGATTTTCCTCTAGAGTAGCACACTATGAGAAAGACTGTAGTTAAACCCACAGGATTAACTGCAGCCGTTCTCATAAAAGTTATCAAACTACCAATGGCAAAGAGGAAGATCGTGATTTGGTACTCCGATGAAGAAGAGATAAATCTACTAGCGAATTTGTCTCAAATGGAAAGGGAAAAAGGGCATATTTTTCAGACTCCGTGTTATTTCTAAATATAGCGCACACATATGCGCACGCGCATACAAACACACACACACACACACACACACACACACACACACACACACACATGCAAAATGAGACAAAAAAAAAACGCTTTGAATAACGATCTTATATTATTATTCTTCTCATGGAAGACCGGATTGTCCTACTACAAGCATTTTTGCTTCAAAGGAAGCTGCAATCACAAACCAATGTTATGACTTTATTTTTTATTGCATAAAAAGATTTTGATTTTTTTTTAATTTGATAGCATCTCCACATACCCCTTCCCCCCATATATCCACAAAGAACCCCACAGAACTTCATATCGCATCTTCAAAATTTAAAAATTGAACACTACTCCAATCATTTAATCTCAGGAAGGTTCAATTTGAATAATTCAGATCGTTGCGACTAGGCTGGCACACACGGGTCTAATACCGAGGCGGCTACAAGGCGAGGCGCCAGCTCTAAGCCCCTCAGACAGATGGCACCCCTTAATACTGATTAATTGCCGGACAAACTCAGCCGACACATATTTTGGGGATTGCGACGTCTTGTATTCAGAGCAAATTGCACTGGGACCGGCAGAGGGAATAATCTGGATGTAGGTGTCCTATATTCACTGCAGTTTCGAGATTTGCTTCAATTTATTACTGACGGAGCGGGCGAAGCGAGCGAGAGTCTTCGTTTCGACGAGGTGGCCCATTTTGCTTTTGACCGTATGTCTGTTTGTCAGTTCCAATCTAGAGGGCGCATTTCTTAACCGATTATCTCCAAACTTGGCACACAGTCATGTTCTTTGCTTTAAAACACAACTTTCGTCAAGGGTTTTTTTGATAGGAGGGAAAATGGGGGAGAAAAGGGGGGAAGTTTGCTGACGTCATTTATGAATGGATCTTAATGATTTTTGGCAGAAACATCAAGGACAAGATTCTTCACAGGTTGTTGTAAAAAAAATCATGCCTCGTAAAGGTGAACTTCATTATAAACAATCTTATGGAGAAAAAGGGGGGAGGGGAAATTAAATTAGCGTTTTATTATTGGGGATACGTACATGACTGTTTGAAATAAGAAGATACGTACCTATTGTTTTTTTAAGGATACCAGATTTGATACCTGGTGAACAGTGAAATTGATCTTATAAATCAACGCCAAAACCTTTTAAGTATTTCAAGTTAATTTAATATTGAAATTAAATAAACAGTAGAATCAATGGGAATCAGTATTCTTTCGATGTCTCTCTGCTGTCCTCGGCGGAGAATTATTAATCAGCGTGAAGGGCGCTTAGTAAATTGTCTGTTTGTCTTGTTACAATAATCTCATTAACGCTGGGATACTGAAAAACAAAAGGTTTTTTATACGGATGGATTTAGGTAAGAGGATTCGTTTTATATACATATAGGCTTAAATAAATAATGTAGAACATTCTACGTAAAGCAAGCATAGCATTAATCTAGATCCTAATGTGGGTTCTAGAATGCAGGTACATATACTTGAGAAAAATCAATTATCTAAATAGGTGTTATTCGCATTCTAGAACAAAATTACTTACCTATATAGTCCTATGGGTGCTTGCTTTGAATCTAGATCAAAAGTAATACATTGCTTAATTTATGAGCTAATTTCAATTTGGTGTAGAATATACCTACGGATCTGTATGAAGTTTGGCACAGAGATAGACTAATCCCTACTAATATTATAAATGCGAAAGTAACTCTGTCTGTCTGTCTGTCTGTCTCACTTTTACGACTAAACCGCTGAACCGATTTTGATGAAATTTGGTATAGAGGTAGGTTAGACCTTGAGAAAGGACATAGGCTATGTTTGGTCGCGATAACCGACATCCACGCGGGCGGAGCCGCGGGCAAAAGCTAGTATAATATATGTTTATGTGAGTCGCAGGTAACGAGGGGGGTGCCGCAGGCAACAGCAAGTGGAGTATAAGTTAACACAAGACAGGTTAAAATGGCATACAAATAATATTTTCAACAATATTATTATACAAATATACAACACATACAAAGACACAATGTTTGATAAAAAGATCAGTTGAATTCTAATCGGAAATTCACCATACATCTCTGTTTAATTGCAGAAGTTTTCTCCTAAAATCCATTCAGAGCACGACTGCTACTCGTAACACTCACAGTTACAGACTTTGATGATCATTACATACTGCACACGTTTCATATTTCGTTCTTTATCAAGAACCACTATTTTAAAATAAAACCCCGTCTACAAACGCTCTGAAACATCAGACGAGCAATTTTCGGGCTATTTCGAATGCATAAAACTTTACATCCGTGCCGCAAAATCAGCTACCAGTGTATTCTGGCCCCTAAAATCGAAGCAGCGGTATTATTCTACTTGACAATTGAGTTTTAATCGCAGTCATATCGTGAAGGTGGATTTCAATTGGTTAAAATCTAAGATAGAACTGGCGTAAAACTAAATCATGATTGATTGACAATGATTCGGCTAGTGGTCAAAACAAATTTTATCGACGATTTTTTGCATTTAGCTGTATACGTATCATTTTCGTACATTTTGAAACATCCGCTATCAAAAGGCCGATTCTCCTGATAAATTCAATCTGTTTGAAATTCAATCTTGATCTGTCAAAATCAAATGGAATGTCAAAAACGATTTTTTCGTAAGACGATTTCAAGAAAGAACATAGACATCATGATCGTTTCTAACATTAAATCGAGGCTTAATTTTCTTCAAGACCAGATCGAGAGAGATACGCTGCAGATAGTATTTTACCGCATCGACGGCGAACGTCGGCGTAGTTACGTTACAGTTAGTCAAGCAGAATAAGCCCCATTCTGTTCAGATTTTGTTAAATATTCGAAATTGATGGGCTGCCTGAGAGGTCAGGATATAGTGGTAGTTCGAAGCGTTGTAACTGTTAATTCCTAAGAACAGCCAAAACCTTTCCCCTTAACGAGCGACAGTCATTAAGAACTGTTTAAGAGCCTCTCAAAACGTCCCAGGCTCCGGAGCTTAGCGGGAACTTACGGAATTGATAACTTTCCACAAAATTAGTCTTACTTAAAGATTGAACGGGGAGTGACGCGTGGATGAATTTTCTATATTTTGTACTAGCTGTTGCCCGCTGCTCCGCCTGCGTGGATCTCGATTATCACGACCAAACATAGCCTATATCCTTTCCTAAGGTCTAGTTTATCTTTGTGCTGTTGCTGTTTACTGATTTTGATGGCATAGCATAACTTGTAATACGGGTTAAAAATGTGATTATACCATAAACATACTTATATGCATAAATTAATATAAATAAATGCACAACCATACAAAGCAAAGAAACACCTAATAGAAGGAAAAAGTATCAACGCTTTTATCCCCGGAGGGTTAGGCAGAGGTGAATTAACTCCCACATTTCACCAATCATTGTATTAAGTCCTACCTAATAGGGGGTAGGCATATTGCCGTTTTCCGGTCACTATTGTTGAATCGAGCCATGTATAGGATGAGTCTGGGCTGTATATATCTGTCTGATTTTAAACAGCCTTATCCCCCTTAGTCGCCTTGTACGACACCTCATGGGAGGAGATGGTGGGGTGGCCCAAATTCTACTCTGCCGGGAACCACGAGGTGGATTACATTTACATCGGCGGATTTCCAAAAATCTGACAATGATATCTGAATACAGGAATACGAGCTGTTTTATTTTGGGATCTAAAACTAATGTGGTCATTTTATCAATGAGAATAAACCATTTTCTATCATTGAACATTTAAAACTTTGAAACTGATCCCTTTTATCCAAGAAACAAAGATAAAAAACCGCAAAACGTAATCAAAACAGAGCAGAACGAACTACCAAGAGCCTTTGAATTGAATTTAAATCCATTAAAAAATTAAAATTTCAAAGACAGAATCGCCCGCCATTAGGAACTCCTTTGTCCGTCGTACCCAATGATCCAGCTGAATAATAACGTTATTGTAATTCAATTAGCAGGTCACGGGTTCGATTCTGAACGCCAATTATTTGGGACAATGGACTGAAATGATATTGCTGACGGTACCTCCCATAGCTTATCATAAAACGATATCGTTTGAAAATTTTGGTTATTCAATTATGTGTAATAATTTAATTTAACTCTTTAAGTTGGGCATGATTTTTTTATGCTACTTTGGTCGCAGACAAGCACACGATCCTCCTGATGGTATGTGGTTATCGTGGCCTATGCGCGAGTGCAACACCGGGTAGTCACACTCGTGCTGTCGACCCTGTAAGAACAGAGAGATTCTGTGCCGTCAGCGCAAAAGATAAGTAGGACAAATCCTTTGGTTTTCCCACTGACAGCACAAAACCTCTCCAGTGAGCTCTGGCTACCCTACTCACCGTCGGAAACACAAGACGAGGTTATTAAGCCGCGGTCTTCTGTAGAGTGGAGTTACTTCCCCAGTCGGACTGCTCGATTGGGACGGATATACCGTCGTGTCCTACCTCCTCAAATTCTTGCCGAGTAAACCGATGGAGCAAAGCCTAGTCATCTTATGCCAAAGTGATAAGCTAAACTAATATTCTTCTTCTGCCGCACCATTAAGACCTTGAATTCTTTACCAGCTCACGTGTTTCCCTCCTCCTACAGTCCCGGGTCCTATAAGCGGGGCGTGAGAAGCATCTGATGAGGCCGTCAAGCTGAGTGCCACCATTGTAGCATGGTACGTGTCTATAATGGTGACTCTCTTTCCAAGATTTTGCCCTCAGCTTACCATCAGGCAAGGTGAAGTCAATTTGACGTGTCCTATATATATTAAAAAAATCGGGCAAGTGCGAGTCGGACTCGCCCATGAAGGGTTCCGTAGTAGCAAAGGCGGATTTTTTTTTTTTTTTTATACCACTTAGGTGGCAGACAAGCACACGGCCCACCTGATGGAAAGTGGTTACCGTGGCCTATGGACGTATGCAACACCAGGGGCGTCACACTCGTGCTGCCGACCCTGAAGAAACCTTCTAATGCCCTTCTTGAAGAACCCCATATTGTAGTCGCTTGGGAAAACCATCGCGGGGAGTTCATTCCACAGCTTGAGTGTGCGAGGGATGAAGTTCCTTTCATACCGCACAGTGCGCACCGTTTCCGGTCGCAATGTGTGAGGATGAACTCCCCGTCTATGACGAGAAGTGCGATAATAGAATGTAGCTGTGGGCATCATGTCAAACAATTCATCTGAGCACAAACCATTGTATAGGCGGTAAAACACACACAGTGAAGCAAAGTCTCTCCTGAGACTGAGTGGTTCCACATCGCCTGTGAGTATGGGATTGCCGACGAGCCTCAACGCCCGTCTTTGTACCGAGTCGAAAGGGTCAAGCTGGCACGCAGGCGCTCCGGCGAAAAGGTGACAGCAGTACTCCATGTGGGGCCGAACCCGTGCCTTATAAAGGAGTAGTCGTTGCCCCGCAGTGAAGTACTGCTTCGCCCTGTTGAGCACCCCAAGTTTCTTTGATGCCAACTTGACCTTGTCTTCCAGATGACTTCGGTATTGGACGTCGCCAGAGATTTCGACACCAAGAATCCCGATACTTGTGGAGATGGTGAGCGGTGTGCCCAGGAATTGCGGCGCTACAACAAATGGAGCCTTCTTAGCGGTGAATACACATACTTGTGTCTTGGTAGGGTTGAATTGGACTAAATTTAGTCGTCCCCAATCGGATACTCCAGAGAGAGTAGTCTCAATTTCGGACACAAGTTGTTCGCGACTCTCCTCCACTTCCGACCTAGGGATATTTGCACGGCCCGTGTAATACGTGTCACCGGTGCTGTCATCTGCATAGCAATGGATGGAGCCATCAGACATTGCGGTTTATGACGTATTAAAAAAAACTACTAACTGGGTCTCGTTCGAACCAATTTTTAGTGGTAGTTTGCATGGCAATTTACATCATAATATTTGTATTAGATTTATCATTCTCTTATTTTAGAAGTTAGAGGGGGGGGGGGGACACACACACACACACACACACACACGTTCAAGTGTCTGTCGCGCAAATTATTCAGTTTAGAAAAAAATTATGTTAGAAACCTCAATAGCATTTTTAAAGACCTATCTATAGATACCCCACACGTATGGGTTTGATGAAAAAAAAAAATTGAGTTTCAGTTTTAAGTATGGGGAGTTTTAATGCGGTTCACAGAATACATCTACTTGCCAAGTTTCAACAGCATAGGCCTTATAGTTTCGGAGAAAAGTGGCTGTGACATACGGACGGACAGACAGACAGACGGACGGACAGACATGACGAATCTATAAGGGTTCCGTTTTTTTGCCATTTGGCTACGGAACCCTAAAAATATGGGGTCGCATATCAGGGTCACGTGACTTGTGAAGCCACTGTATCGTAAAGTGCTCAACTTTAGCCCCGGTCTGGGTCGATACACCTACCCCACATTTTTTGAAGTTGCCACAAGTTTTTGCAAGTAATTAAGCGAGGGTACCCTAATGGTTCTGATAGTGCAAGTTGGAGGAGGGAGCGAGAATTGACAAGTTTGATATTATCGTTATTAGTAAGTGTATGGAGCCTTACCAAGATGTTTGGAGACAAACTCACCTGTAAGGGGCTACACCTACTATTTTGTACCACTTAGGTCGCAGACAAACACACGGCCCATCTGATGGAAAGCGATCACCGCGGCCTATGGACCAGTGCAACACCAAAGGGATCACACTCGTGCTGCCGATCCTTTAAGAACAGAGACCTCCTGATTGACGAATGAGACTCTGGTGTAGGTTTTCCTAGCGGGGTTGAATGAAAGAAAGAAAGAAACGAGGTTGAAAGAAAGAAAACCAAAATGAAAGTAAGGAATTGTTTCAAAAAATTGGCGCACAAAAGAAAATCTAACCATTTTGATTTTGTAACCATATTAGCTAAAATGCCCGCGGCTCTACCCGCGTGTAAAACTGAACACATTTCTGCATCTCATGGGAACCTATTCCATAAAAATAAGCTTAGGTATGTTTGTCCTTCACAAACCAGCCAGATAAGTACAAACATCTTCACAAATTTTCAGATTAATTTTACTAGGATAGGATAATATTAATAGGATAGGATAGAAATACACATTATTGACATATTCCTACTTATGCGTTTAAAGTCTTGGTACTAGTTACTACAGCGTTAAAGGACAATGCCAGTTTTTGTATGAAACCTGGTCCCACCTTCAATAGCTATGTGTGTCACATCGCTGGATTACCAATCCAGCGATGTGAGCTTTACTATGTTTAATAAAGAATAACTCTGAACGGGCTAAGATTAGGAACTTACCGCCATAGAAACTGTTATTCAGCTCAAAAATCCCTATCCAGTGATATAATACACACAGCTATTGGAAGGTAAGACCAAAATTGGCATAGTCCTTTGCTATTCTCAGACTAAAACAAAAGTCCTCCTCCTTACAACACAGCCCTCATTACCCGATGTCTCTTCGAGAGGATATTGCATTTGCGACGCAGTTTTACCTCTTAAATGTCCTGTCTGTTATATTTTCCGTTCCGTTTTTCTCCTTACACCAAGACTCATTTTGAGACACAGATTCGGAAAACTGTTATTGCTTATAATAACTACACCAAGAAAGTTTTTTTTAAAGGATGGTTGGTTTTTGCTTGTAAAATACATTTGCCTTCACGCTCTATTGATATCATATCAAAATGCACTATTTTTTTTTACAACAAACACAGTGGAATCTAGAATGCGGATACTTAGATACTTTTTTTTTGTAAATACATGCATATTATACATAGAAACACCCAGACCAATGCAAATATTTATATTCATGCATACAAATATTGGCATATACTCCTGCGTAGCAGCCAGCTTTCACTACCGCTAAGCCACAGAGGCAGTCAAAATTACATCCATTATACACTATACAATATACCTACATCCAGTTTTTGTTCTCATTTGTCGCTGAGTTTACTGGCATAAAATAACACAAGTACGAAAATTAAATAGCTATAAGAGTATAATACACAGAAGGCGTATTGTGTTCTGCATACTGGACTAAAAACCTCTTTGCCTTCAATAGGATACAGATAATATAACCGTAGAAATATTAATCATCATCATCATCCTCATGTAGACGCATTATCCTGATTGCATCCGTGGCCAAATGACCTCGGAGCTCAGGGTCCGCCTTCCGGCTCTTCCTCCTCCACTTCGCACGATCTTGGGTATCCATAGTAGAGCGACTATTTGCACGCATGTCACCCTCCACGACGTCAAGCCAGGACTTCTTGGGCCTACCCCTTTTACCTGGACCCGGCGGGGGCGCCATTGCCAGGCATTTGTTCCCCACGTAGAAATATTAATAGCAGCTATTGAATGCTTATCCTTACCGATATAACCACAATTCTACCAGACAATAACCTGCTTAATTGGGCAGCTCTATGAGGAATATTAAAATCCCAATTTTGTGCATACTTTTTCCGTGGAGTGAATTTTTGGGAGAGGACAAAGTTCAGGAAAAATCTGTAAATCAGCGTTGAAACAAAAAGGATCGATTCGCGATACCGAAGCAGGCATAAATTGGTGTCGGGCTCTGTTAGCTTTTAGGGATCGGTAGAAGCGAAATGTATAGAATACTAGTTATACCCCGCAGCACTGTCCGCGTGGCTATCGGTAATCGCGAATAAAGGAGACGGGGATTTCTGGGCCAAAATGTAATGAGTTGAGATATGGCTCAAAAAAAGCGGTATATTTTTCTATTTCAAAATATCCGAGATATTTTGAAATAGAAAAATTCGTCGTATCGAGAACTCTTAAAACTAAGTTTTTTGCACTAATAAAATAAAATAGGTATCGATTACTATGAATTATTTAAACATGATTGTCTATAAAAACATTTGCATCGCAGTATTATTTCAATCAGATTGAACAAATAGAATAATAATAATAATAATAACCATTTAAAATCATAATAATAATGTAGGTAATAAAAATAAATTATGAATCGATTTTCGTTAATCGATTAATTATTTCTCATGTGTATCAACTGTATTTTTTATCTGTGCTATGATAGCTGAAAGCTCCCTGACTTTCAGTCAATCCGTTTATTTATTCAATCTTCAAAATCAATTAATTATAGAGATAAAATATATACAATTGTTTATAAAATAATGTACAAAAGTGTACCATATCAGTGTGCTGTATGAGTTTATTGGTTTAAATCAAATCACAGTTAAAAAACGTTCATGTCTTGCATAACCTCACTTATTTAATCTCTTAAAACTCTACTCTTAGATCACCAAAATCTGCAGAATTTTCAGGGATGGTTTAATAATAATAATGTAAGCTCTTAATTGAGACCACTCTCATCTTTTTACATCTTGGCCCAAGTATGTATGAAAGCATATCTATCTCCTTTAGCCTATGTCCTTTCTCAAGATCTAATCAACTCCTGAACCAAATTTCATCAAAATTGGTGATGTAGTTTAGGCGTGAAAGCGAAACAGGTAGACAGACAGAGTTACTTTCGCATTTATAGTATCAGTATAGATATAGATAGATTTATATTCCAGTTGCAAGCAAAGCTTGCACCTCCATTTTTTTTCGCTTTTACTACGCTGTTCTATGCTTTAACGAGAGCGAACCTAGAAAATATGTTGCTAAAACTTAATTAAGGTGTCATTTAGACGAGAGAGTTTCTCGCCCCATGCTACGATTATCGAAAGGACAGAAAAAAGTCACTTCGTGAAACGAAGTCGAGAATTGCCTCGCAATTGAATATTGCTAGTGCCCGTCTAAACAGAATTTTCAAGCAATAATTGTATTTTGACATAGGCTTGCCTCTGTGTAAACATTTTGATACGAGGTTATAATGGTACCTATGGCGATTATAGCTAGTGATAGTCGTGTACGATCGAGAATTTCTCCGTCTAAACGACGCCTTACATCAGATAGGTAAATCACAACACGAATATTCTAGAAAAATATGATTGAAAATAGGTTATAAATAAAGGCCAGTACAGTCGGGAGGCTCACGCCTGGTACGTTATTATATTCAAAGGCTCCGGGCGAGCCGCGCATATTTCATATCGACTGCCCGTCGATAGCTCGCGTGATGTACGGCGTGCCGCCAACGTAGCCATGTTTAAAATATTCTTATATTCAGAGCATTCTCTGACTACGGCTTGCTCTTGAAGTTGGTCGTTGTGTTGAGAGTTTTTGATAGTATGATACACAATACCTTAGAGTCATGTAGAGCACGCGAATCGCTCGGGTCCGTTGTGCTGAGCGTAGGCACGGGTATGAACAGTACCGAGGCAGATGCTTAGAGATGGTATATGCGCACCTATAGTACCGTTTTATATATTACCGAAAATTTATTTCAAAGTTTGATTTTTGTACAGCTTCAAGTCGTCGTGAACCAAACATTTAGAATGAATTTCAACTTGATACCGCTAGGCATTCTTGAGAAAAAAGTCTTGAATGACATACGGACACATATACGGACAACAAAGTGATCCTATAAGGGTTCCTTTTTTTCCAATTGAGGTACGGAACCCAAAAAACAGATTGCACTCAAGAAACGTAATCCAAATCAAAATGGCATTGACATATATTTTCTAAATAACGAGAAGAAGATTGAGTCGTAAAATAATACTAAATAGAGATCCGTGGCCCCAAAGCGTAGCCCGACCGTCAGAAATCCGCTCAGTCCATTTCCAGGCAACAAAACAGTACACAAGGAGCTTATACCTTAGCCCTATAAATTATTCACCACCCAAATTACCCAGGAGTGTGTAAAAAACCTCACCAGAATTTACCTTCAACATAAAACGGAACGGTTAGTTTAAAATTCAAATTTGGAAGCGTCTAACAGAACTGGCGCTCAGTCGATTTAAGTGCAAATACGGCCGAGTGAGGGAGTTCCCCCGCACTGGACATTTGCTATGATAATGAGCAGACACCCGTCGTTGGCCGGGTAATTCTATTCATGGTTACAATGCTGCGAATGCACTGTACAAATAGCGAATTACGCCCTTACTGAATAAAAGAAATATGTGTTAGTTTCTTTTACCCTTGCAATCTGCGCCGTTTGATTTGCATAAGTAGGGTCAGCCTCATAGAAATACGGAAAGGCTGAATGGTGGTTTTACACGAACGTCATAATGGCTACATACTGTCCGTTGTATGTACATTATGACCTAAAATGTGCTCTATACGCGCAGTACGTATCTTCGGTGTCTTTTGAGGATAGTACAGGGTGCTACGGATTACAAAACTCGATTTAGGTCCAAGATACGTGTCCCGTGGTAAAACCGCAAGGACAATAACAAACTAATATCATGACTCTTGCCATTTGTGACATCTTAGAAATTTTTTTTCTGTCCCTAGATATCTGAACTATTAAAAAATCTTAATCTAGATGACACCCCTGAAAAATGCCGTCACAATTTCCTTCTACGTTGTAATTATTCCTTCAGTCAAAATTAGAAGATAACACCCTAGAATAAGGTTGAAAACTCAATGCTCAGAGTAACAGTTTAGTCGCTGGCTCGTAATTATTGTCTGTGCAGAACTGTTGAATTTTTTGTCACTTTTAAACAAAACACATTTTGAATTTTACGCTGTACCGCACCTTCGTACGCTTTGGGAGCTATAATGTGCTCAATATTTTGAACCATGAATTTTTGGAGGTTTCTCATTTATTATTATTTTCTTTACTGTGGGCCATGGATTAAGCAATGGTTTTACTTTAAAGAAAGAAAAGAAAGAAAGAGATTCTAGTACTACAGATATTTTACCAACCCTTACCATAGTCAAAAAATGCAACCACATCTCATCCAGTCGGTCGTGTGATAATTATCTACCAGCTAAGTGGTTTAAAAAAACTATATACTTCCAAAAAATATTGACAACGTTTTTTACGAACTAAAACATCTGTTCTGTGCTAAAACATACCACAAAACAAGGTAATGTCGTTCATCTGACGTTTTCTGTTTCAAGAGATTCCTATTTCGTATAGCACTTCCTCCTACAAAACTCTGTACTACTACTTATAACAACTGTCACAAAAAAAACTACCAAATACCCAAACAAAGCATATTTTACGTCTTTCAAAGAGCCGAACCAGCCATAACTCAGCAAACAAGGGTTTAATCGTAAAACTATAACTGGGGGCCTTAAAATTGATGGTTACCCGTCATCTGGCCCATGCGAATCAATTAAACTCCGGCAGAACTTAATTATAGGCACACAAAAGGCCCCCGTCTTTGTCCTCCGCCTCTCTTTCACAAAATCACATAACTTTTGTCGTTCCACGAAGCTCTATTGACATTGTTCTAATATCTGACGTTAGGCTGTTTGTACTTAGTGGAATTAATTTGATTTTTGGTGTAATTAGCTAACATTTCAACGCTGGGGCTGTGAGAGACAGTTAAGTGATTCAATGTAATTACTAGCTTTTGACTTGAATTTGGTCATGTATTACGTTTCTAGTGTTTGTTTTAGATCAAAAGTACGTTTTAGGTCCTAGGTACTTGAAATAGTTCGTATCTGGAACTTAATTAATAGATTTATTTTACGGTAGGGAATTTAATTATAAACAACTTTGTAGTAACTATTTTTTGGTGTAAAATTTAAACCTAAATTACTTATCCGATAAATAAAAATTTATCCTTAAATTCAAGATGGCGGAGAACGCAACGAACCGAATACCACGCAAAACTAAATTTAGACCTAGGAAAAGGAGATTGGCTATGTTTTCAGACTTTAACTTCCATGAAAACTCCTAGAAAATGAATGCGGTATCAACAAAACATTGAGTCTGGCAAGTCAGTCAATCACGCGGTATCGCCGCAGCTCGCTAAGGTGTCTGCGGGCTTTCAATTACTGCGCCGTCGGGTGCGAGGTGTGAGGTTCCGGCCTGGAGGAGCACGCGACCGGAGGTATACGGCAGACGTGGGCTCAGACGTGCCCTCTCCGTTTATGAATTAGTGATTCTAGAAAATTTTACGTTGGCCGCTTGTGCTGAAAATAAATTTGCTTTCAGATGTTGTTTACCTGATTACGGTGAAAGTTAAAATGGGGGTTATGTGTTTGTCATATTATGTCCTTATGTCCCCTCGTAATTAATAAATCATTCAATCGATTTTGATGAACGATATTTCACGTAAAATATAACATCCACTCCCTGTGACTCGCAGATTCCTATTTCAGGTCCGTTCAGCCGTTCTGGCGTCATTGATCAACAAAAACACATATAGGTATATCAATCCATCTATTCATACATTTATCTATCTTCAAAAACTTTGTTATAATATAGTATTGGTAGAATGACAACCAATATTTGGATAGCAGTAGGACTTGAATAGAAGTACCTAGGTGGACATAACCCCCTTCACCGGCTCCAGCGGGGGATATTATCCGTAGGAATTTTTCGCACGATAAAAAAAAAAAGATAGTAGTAGGACTCATAACAAATTTCCTAAAGAAATTTAATTCTGAAGTTGAAGTATTTAGGTAGATTTTTGTTAATTTACGAGTATATATCACCGTCTGTAAGTGTCCCTAAATTCAAACACAATATCTAATTGAATATTTAATGAAAGAGTTTCTGAAATGTCCGTTCTATTGCCACACAATGTACGAGCAATATAGTTTGTAAGAACTGCACTTGCCGTAAAATGTCTTTTCTCAATTTCTTGCTTCGTTAGGTTGAACTCCAGAATTAAGGGAATTTTAAGATGCAATTTCAGGAAATTCTGTTACGGAATAACTAAAATCCAGAATATGGCGAAATACTGGCTAAAAGAGCTTGCTAAATATGGAATATGAGGTGAATCCTAGCGCATTTTTTATAGTTGATAGTCACGTTTGACCACATCTCACCTATTGGTAAGTGACGATGTGGTCGATGGTGGAGCAAGCTTACCTAGAAGTAACCTATTAACTCTAGTCTTAAGACAAGTTGTAGCTATCCAGAAACACAGATTCGAGCAGAGAATTCCAATTCTTGGCAGTACACACGATTAACGTATCGCCGAATCGTTCAGTACGTTTAAGTGAAATGTCGATGATGGTAGGGGCTTGGAGGAATCAGGTTGTGCAACTGCAATGCACACTCCCCGAAGTGCATCCGAAAAAACACCGAGAGACATGCAACTTTTCGCCGATGTTCTAGGCTCTATATCTTAGTCTCGACTAGAGCATCATTGTTGATAAGTCTTTTGGCTCGTTTTTCTATCGTCTGAAGTACTTTCTGGCCTCTACTACTCTGCTGGCAGTCTCAAGATCATCATCATAATCTTATAGTATTGTTCTTGGTCGCATCCGTGGTGATGTCGGAACCTGAGATCCACTACCAGAATTAAGATATTAAAATAGACTTCATCATAATACACTCCAGTGTTAACGTTGTAATATTCTAGAGTTTCTAGACGGTAGACATTTTAATTAATTTATAAAGTTTATTATAACGTTAGGACTTCAAGTTAAAGGTTTTATTAATTAACGAATTTTGTACCTATGGACTCCTTCCATAAGCTGACAGAACGATTACAAAATTATATTAATTTAATAAGTAAAATTAATTATTTCACTTCAATTGAACATAAAAAATTGGGCAATCCATATTTTTCATAGATAATACATTTTTGTCATGAAGGATGATAGGTCATCTTGTCTTTCACAGGGGTGACTACTGTCTGACCCCCCAGCTCAGAGCGGAAAGTCTACGTTAGTCTAGTTTGTCAATTTGACTGCCTCTGTGACGTAGCGGTAGTAAACGCGGCTGCTACGCAGGAGGCACGGGTTCGATCCCCGCTCAGTGCAAATATTTGTATGCATGAATATGAATATATTTGCATTGGTCTGGGTATTGTCTATGTATAATATGTATGTATTTACAAAAAAAATGTATTTATGTATGTTTATCCGCATTCTAGAACTCATAACACAAGCCAGTTAAACTATGCTTACTTTGGGTCTAGACAAAGATATTATATATAAAAAGAAGTAGATACGTTATTGCGCGAAAATCGTGAAGATTCGAAAACGAGTCAATTGGAACGTTTGCCTCTAGTACCGCGTGCCGAGCGGCGCCGGCCGGACGTTGAGCGGAAGCATCAGTGACTTATAAAAATAACGAAAACGCCATCGTATGTTTATAGACACTGCACGAACTATTACTCTAAAGTTAATACATCAAAAGGGATTTCATATCACATGGAAATAATACATATTTCGACTGATAAAGACCAAATTTCTGACTTTCATAATATTCAAGTTAAAATTGTCAGCACGAAAATAAAAAGAGGCAGTATGATATAATTTGGTGCGTGAGCGACAAGGACGTGTGTGATTCGAACATAGATTAAAGTACAGATGAGAATATCGTAGGCATTAAACTCACTACATACTACCTCCCAATTTAAATTTGTTGTTTTTTATAATTGCCTACTAATACTATGTGGTTCAAGTAAGTTAATAAGTGCGAACTTCACTTCACTGGCAAGTATCTACTTAGGTAAGTACCCACTTGTTAAAATTTGTAGGTACTATTGGCAGCAACAAAATAATGAAATATAATAAACATACCTAGCTTTTTATACTTATCTAGCTGCCCCGGCGAACTTCGTACCGCCATATTTTCGGCCCGCGTGGTATTCAAATCCCGTTCCCGCTTCACCCTTATCACTTCACTTAAGGGTTTGAAAAATAGATGTTGGCCGATTCTCAGACCTACTCAATATGCTCACAAAATTTCATGAGAATCGGTCAAGCCGTTTCGGAGGAGTACGGGAACGAACATTGTGACACGAGAATTTTATATATAAGACTAGCTGCCCCGGCGAACTTCGTACCGCCATATTTTCGGCCCGCGTGGTATTCAAATCCCGTTCCCGCTGCACCCTTATCACTTAGGGGTATGAAAAATAGATGTTGGCCGATTCTCATAGATACCGGATAAGCACAAAAAATTTCATCAAAATCGGTCGAGCCGTTTCGGAGGAGTTCGATTACGCACCCCGTGACAGAAGAATTTTATATATTAGAAGATACAATAACAATGACAAACAAACATCTTTGTCTAAACAAAATTACGCAATTATCTCAAACTTCACTTTACTGGCAAGTACCTACTTAGGTACTTGTTAAAATTGTACTATTGACAGCAACAAAATAATGAAATTTAAAAATTATACCTAGCTTTTTTATAATACATTAACAAAGTTAAGCAAACATCTTTGTCTAAACAAAATTAGGCAATAACCTCAATTCAGAGAGCTCTGTACCTTCTTTTTCAATAATTTTGTTAGCCTATGTCACCGACTAGCAACCGCACTGTGATTGGTAGGTACATTGTTATCATTAAAGTCCAAGTGACAAACAATAGCTTTCTTCTTCTTTGATAGGTATTGTATTTTTCATGTCCTCTCTTTTCAATCCATTGGTTATGTAGAGAAGTGTAGATGAATTAAAAATGTGTGTGTGTGAGTTCGGCACATTTTTCTACGTTGATTTGTAAGCATATGACATGTCTATGTTATGAAATGTCTTTGGGTCTAGATAGCGTTGTGTAAAATGTCCTACAATATTTATTTGTTTATTAATCAGCAGGTAAATTTAGCTAAAGTCAGCGTGGGCCCCTAAGAACTTGGTGGAGCTCCATACACACACCTGGGGGTATACTCCT
Source organism: Eilema depressum (assembly GCA_914767945.1). Taxonomy (NCBI): domain Eukaryota; kingdom Metazoa; phylum Arthropoda; class Insecta; order Lepidoptera; family Erebidae; genus Eilema; species Eilema depressum. The sequence continues at coordinate 859,941 of OU612029.1, read as the reverse complement.
TTGCATTTGTCTACATACAAATTAATTATTTCCTTCTTCCCACAGTCCCAGGTCCTTTAAGAGAGGGTGACCATTTTTCCTGAGACTTTACATTCACTTTAGCACCAAGAGAGTCATATTGCGTGACTTATATAAAACAATCTGCCCTTTAATCTACAGAGCATTGCCGCCGCAATTGCAGTCGCGTATGTTTCCAAAACCATCAAATTGCGTTAAAACCGTTTATTTTTTTTCAAATTTAGAATTAGAGCGATAATTTCCGTTTTTGATTGTTCCCGACATATCAGATTGAAAAGTGGTCGGGCTAAAGTTTGGACTGGAACTGGTACCATTTATGAATTGCGAAAGGAAAGTTGGCAGCGGTTTGTAACTTGTGAATCGGATTTGATTGGCGCGGCAGATAATTGTTTTTATATCTACCTATGATGTTAGATGTACCTATTAGTTAGAATAGTTGGGCATCTGACAGCTTTGACAGCCTCCGTGGCGTAGCGGTAGTGAACGCGGCCGCTACGCAGGAGGCGTGGGTTCGATCCCCGCTCAGTGCAAATATTTGTGTGAATGAAATATGAGTATTTGCATTGGTCTGGTCGTGCCTCGGAGAGCACGTTAAGCCGTCGGTCCCGGTTGCCATGAGAACATCTATAGCAGTCGTTACAGGTAGTTGGAGCCCTCAAAAATCCAAAAATAACGGTCTAACTGCAAAATTTCGATATCGCCTAATGTTAACATTGGGTTGTGGAGGTCAGATGACAATCGCTTCACGGAAAATATCGAGGTCTACTCAAATCCGTGGTTAAGACTGGTAAAAGCGGACCCCAGACTTCGAGCTGAAAGCTTCGGATGCGACTGGGAAATAACGCTAAGAGGAAGAAGAAGTTGGGCATCTGAGGCAGAAGATGAAAAAGTACATACCAAAGTTACTAGCATTCTCCCTACATAAAGGGACCAGCTGGGCTGAGTTGCTTGTTTTAGGAGTGGGTTCACGTCAGTATTGTAATGGCTAGGATTGTAAGCAGTAGCAGTAAGCTATAGACCTAAGTTAAGCTGTCATTTTTTTTTATATAGGACACGTCAATTTGATTTCGCCTCGCCTGATGGTAAGCTGAAGGCAAGAAAGAAAGAGGGTCACCATTACAGACACGTATCATGCTACAATGGTGGCACTCAGCTTGACGGCCTCATCAGATGCTTTTTCACGCCCCGCTTAAAGGACCCGGGACTGTAGGAGGAGGGAAACACGTGAACTGGTAAGGAATTCCAAGACTTAATGGTGCGGCAGAAGAAGGAGTGGCCGAACCGCTTGGTTCTTGATGGAATATTCTGCACCGTATGCGGGTGGCATCTAAGCCCTGTACATGTTGTCCTATATATTTTGTTCATTTAAAATATCCGATCTATCCTGATATCAATTAGATTGTTATCCAAACTAATATTTATAAATGCGAAAGTAACTCTGTCTGTCTGTCTGTCTGTCTGTCTTTCTGTCTGTCTGTCTGTCTGTCTTTGCTTCACGCCTAAACTACTGAACCGATTTGTGTGAAATTTGGTACAGACATAGTTTGGAACTTGAGAAAGGACATAGGATAGTTTTTATTACAAAAAATAAAATAAAAAATAAAATTTATTCCAGATACGCGCCATCTACTGGTCAAGAGTCGGCATCAATTCAGCACTGAAAATTCATCGGAAAAAGGCTATGTTTGGTCGCGATAACCGACATCCACGCGGGCGGAGCCGCGGGCAAAAGCTAGTTAATTTGATATATGGGAGTAGTCGCTACTGCTCATGTATAGCTATGTGTTTACAATGCGTGTACAGGATGCGTGAACACTGATCTTAGACCAACCGCAATTGATATTGCCGCATGGTTCCCGGCAGAGCAGAATTTGGGCCACCCCATCTCTTCCCATGCAGTGTCGTACAAGGCGACTAAAGGATAGAGCTGTTTAACATCAGACAGATGTAGTCCAGACTCAGCCTCATTGATGGATCAGAGTGGAAAAAAAAGTTGAAACAAATCCATCGCTGGATTTGTTTAGTGGATTAAAGTGGAATAGAGCCAGATGCATGGCTCGGGTCAACAATAGTGCCCGGAATAGGCTCACCCCCTATTACGTGCGACATAATACAATGATTGGTGAAATGTGGGTGTTAATTCACCTCTGCTAACCCTTCGGGGATGAAGGCGTGATTACAAAATCCTTTAATTAACTGTAGGTACTTGTTCTAATTTCCGTATACTTCTTTGTCAGTGAATGAATGAATCTCTGTTATTAAACAGCCATTAATTATTTCCCTGACATCTTGACAGTGAAATAAGTGTCACACGACGTCAGCCATGTGCCAATAAAACAGTCGCATTTGTCTTAGGGCACTTGAACATCTGCGACTTTTAATCGTAGCGCACGACACATACACATATACGACCATAGGCTACGGTAACCGCTTCCCATCAAGTGGGCCGTATGCATATCTGCTATATAAATAAAAAAAACTGTATTGAATTAATCCCTGCCCATTAGGTAAGCCATGTGCTTATTTGCCACATAAGTGGTATAAAAATGTGGCAGTACAATAAGGGATGATTCCGTAGCCAACCGCATACAACTGCCTGCGTCGGCAGCACATACAACGTACCCATTACTTGTCAAACTCCGATACGAATAAAGGGGACTATTGAGAAGCGGCAATGAACTACGCGCATGTGCTGCGTGCGTCGGCAGTTGTCGTATGCGGTCGGCTACGGAATCATATCTATACCCTGAGTTGAACCCGAGACCTCCCGATGTTAAGCTTCAAAAAGTATTATTCGTCATCCAATTATGATTTTTTTATACCACTTAGGTTGCAGACAAGCGCACGGCCTTTCTGATGGAAGGGACCTGTTTACCGTGGCGTATGGACGAGTGCAACACCAGGGGAGTCACACTCGTGCTGCTGACCCTATAAGAACAGAGAGATTCTGTGCCGTCAGCGCAGAAGACAAGCTCTTAAGTAACAAGAAGTAAATAATTCTGTATGAAATAAAACGAGGAAATAAAAATAAATTCATAACTCAATCGTGACATCTATGTGACCGGCCTGAGTCGTCAAACCTTTTACGGTCCCACAAAATGAAATTTAAATAAAATGGAAGCGACTTCAAGAATTCATCATTCTCTTGAACTGGGTAATTGAATGAAGGAATTTAAAGTTTGATGTGAACTCCTCTTTACGACTTCCCAGTTCCCGGGAACAAAGTGACAAGTTTAGGAGCGTGTTCTGAATAAGGGTTTAGTAGGGATTAGAGGCGTGTTTGTAGTACATGCTGGGAAGTTATGACTGGAGTAGACGGGGTCATTGTTCCCGGGGTGGGAATTAAGTTTAACCCTGACTTTGCTGACGGGCGGGGTTTTATAGGCATCGTTACGTTTGTGCATTAAATGTTATTGAGTATTATGCGTAATTGCGGGTTGGATTTGAATTTGGATTTTTGCGAGAGGTCGATGTTCAATATTTTGCTATCTTACAACAAGCTATGTTTTTACAAGGGTTAGATTTATTTAGCAAACTTTCTTTACAATAAACATACCTATTTAAGTCGTAGCTACGCCCTTTGCGTAATGAAGTCGGTATATTTTTTTATTTAAATTTTATTTACCAATTCACACAATATATTCATTTTCATATTGAGACGATGACTTGAGCAAAAAATAAGCAGATATAATAGTACAATTATTATGTTCTTGTTAAGAGACAATATTTTGTACTCTGTAGAGCGTTTTCTCACTATCCGATCTGTTATCGGTGTCAGACAACGATAGCTGACACCATAGCGGTGTCGGCTCTGCCATCCGATATCGGGCCGGACAATGAGAAAGAAAAATACATATTTCATACATTTTACTTCTTCCGATATCGGATCGGCACGTCTGACACCGATATCAAATCGGATAATGTAAAAATGCCCTTACTAAACATTCTACACAACGCTAACTTGACCCAAAGTGAGGATATTTTAACTAGGTAGCTTGTGATATAGGTTCTAGAAGCAGATATACATACAAAGTTTTAAAACTATCGGGATATTTACCATATTGTTTTGAGTTTCCGATATTTCAGCGCTGTTGCAAACTCATTCGCGTAGCAAACTCGACAGAGGGTAGATCGATATATTTACTTCTAAAAACTTTTTCACCGTTTACCGCCAGTACTCCAGTTCTTCCTTGATCATGGTGCTTGCAACAGCGCCAAAATATCGGAAACTCAAAACAATACGATAGCTCTAATAGTAATTTGAATGACCATGATAGTTTAAATACCTATATACATAGAAACCTGGCATCCTTAACCTTATGAGATGAAAAGCTTGCCCCAACCAAACCAAATAAATTCAAACATATAAGTTAGGATCACAAAAACGAACGATCCACAGACACGGACAAATGTATTCACACTTTACAAGCAGAGCACTCAGGTTTTACATAGTGTTGAGTGCGTGGCTTATGAAATTCAATGAGGATCACGACTTACAGCCAAGGATTTGCGTTCGGCGTTCGCGTAGAGATCAGCTAGGAGCTTGAGGTTTTTGTAGGAAAACTTATACTTTGTTATAAAGAAAAACTTGTAGCTTACTAGGCGTTTTGTAAAGCGTGACAGTAGAGAGTGGAATATTCGCGTGAATCGCGGTTTCGATTCTCGCTCAATACAAATAATATTGGTATCTGATTTGGATAGTTACTGAAAGTATAAACTATGTCGATTTACAAAGAGAAAAGAGAACTTTAAAGAAAAAAAAAGAGTATAGAGGAATTTGAATTGGCTTCGTGCGGTCTCGGTGGCTTAGCGGTTAGAGCATTCCCCCTGTAAGGGAATGATCGCGGGTTCGAGTCCCGTCCGAGGTCAATTTTCTTTTCTCTTTGTTAATCGATTTGGACAATCAGCATAATAAATGCATCGAAATTTCATTCAAAAGTTTAAACTATAGTTGATTGTATTGTATGGTTTGGGTCACAAGGGGTTCCTGACCAAGATGGAACCGTATTCCCACCTCCTTCCCATGGCCTTATCAACCATCTTGGTTATAACGTGTCGAATCTTGGGAGATGCGCGCCCTACACTGGCGTCTGCTCTTTTCGGGCGCGCATTTCGACTCCCTACAAATTATTTTTGGTGCCCTATCATTTTCACTCTCTCCCCTTTCTGGGGCAGCACGCAATTTAGTGTATCCCATGCCCCGCTGTCTTACGAAAATATAAGCAAGTTTTCAAAGAGTACGCAGCACCTCTATCCGGGGAAAAATTGGGATACCAGAGTCTCATACCCGAGGGGGCCTTCAATGGCCATGGATCAGTGCCTGGGGAGGTTAGGTAACCTCACCTTTGGCAAAAGATGACTCAAGACGGAGTGCGGTTTAAGTTTGTTCGATGCCGATAACCTCGCCTGCTGGCTTCAGCGGATGGATGTCCGTCCGATATCCACACTTAAAAATAAGGTAACATTTAACAGTTCATATAAATTCAAATTTGAATTAGGTTATAGGTAGTAAATGTTCACAAAATAAAGGCAGCTATGTTTTGCCATTTGGTCATATAAGTACCCGGTTATGGCAATAGGCTGGCCTACAAAAACGTACAGTGTTATTGGACTTCTCCTTGGAGGATAGAACATTTAAACGCGTCAGGCGGCGTCGGACTATTAGGCTAGTATTACTTGAAACAGAGTAGCAATCCCATCATAGTCAGCACGCGTACAATTATTGAGCCGACCTTAACAAAAACTGCTGTACCAAATTATACAGAAAGACAGGGCCGAACTCGAACTTTAAAATACTTTACTTTTATTTTTGGCAATCGAAATCAAAACTGCGATTGTCAATTTCAAGAGAATAATTAGTGAACTATAACATCTATATAAACAATAATGATTTACTGAAAAATAAGGAGTAAAATGTAGGTCAGATGCCTCGGTTTTACTGGTTTATTATGTCAACTTATTGCTCCGTGAAAATCTTTTGCTGGTACTATGAAAAGAGCCGTCAGAATGTATTAAAACTAATATTTAGTAACATACTATAATGTATAAAAATCTCACCATAAATATAAAAAAAAATCTGTTTACAAAAAATATATGCATTTAAATAAGTTATGGAAATAAAAGTGACGTCACAACATGTTAAACTCTTTCCATTATATTTTAAAAACTTACTGATTGAGCACATTATCCGCTAATATTATACATAATTAGTCCGCAACTGATATAAACATTGAACTTTTGTGATATATAAAGTACAAAGTGCTCATGAAGAAACCGATTACTCGTCTTCATTTTAATCAAAAGGCCGCATCCCGAGTCCGTCCCTGTTCTAAGATTAATTACGCCTGGACGTTTTGGGATTAAACACTTGAGAAACTCTATTGGCTTTAAATTTACGGTCTAATTAGGTTTCATTTAACTTTCTTAAGTATAATTCCGTCTGTTCAGTCTAATTCTCTACTCAAATATTTCGGTGTAGAACAGTTTTGGTATTTCTCCATGTATAATATTATTTGGGATGGATTTTTAGTACCATCATCCAAAACTGGAGTGTAATGTTTCATGGGTCATGTATGTTAAAGTTTGCTATTGGCGTTTTTGCAGAGTAGGGTGCTTAAAGGTATGATTCCGTTGCCGACCGCATACGACAACTGCCGACGCCGGCAGCAGTGCGTGTAATTCGACTCCCAATCATTGTGTCTTCTCAGTGGTCCCCTTTATCTGAATATTGTGTCTTCTCAGTGGTCCCCTATAACTGAATCGGAGTTTAACAAGTAATGGGTACGCTGTATTTGCTGCATGCATCTGTCGTTGTCGTATGCGGTCGGCATCGGAATCATACCTTAACAAACAAATTTTGACAGAGGTTGTATTGTATTTTATGTTTTAAGTATATCATGTAGGTACTGTATTCTACTGTTTAAAACTAGGTTATTTAAATAAGGGAATTAAGGGGTATAATAAGGGATGAACAGTTTCGTACTAAAGAAAACATGAAATTTCATATTACCTACTTCTGTTTAGAAATTAATATAAATGTTTATCGGCGTTTTTGGAACTTTGAACCTTTCTGGTCCAATCATTCATTCAGTACGATATAGCGTTCGTTAATCTATAATTCAGTTGCCTCAAATACATTCAAAACATCATAAATACATAGATTTATGCAAATATCAACCAAAAATTCTCAAAATTATATCCGGCTCGAAGGACCAAAACATCTCAAAATGATTTTGTGACGTTGACTTTAATTGAATTTTAAGAACTGCAAAGAGAAAGAGCTACAAATGTAAATGTTTGCTATGAAGTACCTGCTATACGTAGATAGTACCTAATGTAGTTTTGACTGTCCACTCAGTTCAAACTAAAACTAGTACCTTCCTACTCAGAGATTTTGTGAGAAAATTCCCAGATATAAGTTTACAAACAAGCTTTGCTCGAACTGACTTATAGGACTTTCAGAAAACTCTGTCCGAACCTAGTTTTCAAAGTTCTTGATAGGAATTGCATCTGTATCGGCAGTAGTGGATGTATAGCGACTTGGGAATACGGAAACTATAATAGTTTTATGAAATGACTTGAAGTAGTTACACTAGTTATGTTTTCGGAGTGGAGCAAATAAACATATATTTCATATGGTCACGAGCGGTAATTGCGGACAAAAGAGTTCTCTTTCCACTCCTTCAACCATTCATGAGCAGTCCTCAAAGACATCACCGTCGTCGTCGGCAAAAGTACAAATTATCAAAATTGAAATAAAATGATAAAATTTTAATTAAAATTTAGAAAATATTACATACTCATTATCTCATGGTTTAAACAATTTTTATCAATAAACGGGTGCGGTCGGGACTTATGGAAACTGCCAGAGTACGTGGGTAACAAATGCCCGCAATGGCGTCACCACTGGGTCCAAGTAGAAGGGGTAGGCCCAAAAACTTCTGGCTTGACGTCGTGGAGGGTGACATGCGTACCAATGGTCTCACTGCCATGGACGCCCAAGACCGTGTGAAGTGGAGGAGGAAGAGCCGGAAGGCGGACCCTGAACTCCGAGTCGACCTTGGCCTCGGATGCAATCAGAAAAACACGTTTATATGAGAATGATGATGATGAAACGGAAACAAACATACAGACTACCTAGAATATGAACCCTTGTAACACCAAAAGCATCTTTCCATCACTGTAAAAATCTTTTACAACCTTTTTAATTACTTTTCCTTTTTGCTATCCCCTTTCTGGCATCAAATAGTCATGTTATTAGCTTTGTTTTGGTGAAGCGGAACTTACTACAACAACGTTCATCAGTATTTGTTTATTTGTTCGGAGTCTACAGCGCTGGTCCGGCGCCCTGAAGCGTTTCCGTGATCACTTGTGTGTACAGTATAGGTCAGTTTTAATGGAGTTTGTTAGTTTACAAAAAAAAATCTTATATGGTGGTTATGGTTTTTATTATTATGCTACCCGTAATGTTTGTCTTCACATTTTAATTACAACACACGTTGATACTATTTTTTTATGAAGATTTGCAAGGTAGCAATCATAGTCTTAATAATAATAATTAAAGTTATCAAACAACGTCTAGCCGCAACAGCGATCAGACTAGCACCTCCTAAAATCTTCTACATATCTCTCTCGCTCCTATCTTATCTCTTTTTGCGGTCTCTACCCCCCTCTAGGTAGCAAACAAACATCAGGAATCAAGCAAGGCAACTCTTCCTTGATTTCTGCTCATCAAGATCAGTAGCATTCGCTAAATAAAGATACATAGTATTAGCAGTACAACTCAGTATCTTTGATAAAAGCACCTTTGTCTTTGTTTTTCCTTCAAAAAGATACCTAAGGTAAACAGACGTACTAAAATTAAATTTTCCAAAACATTATACCCGCCCAAATATTCTCGCAAAACAAAGTCGAGAACTGCAATCAAAATTTTGCACAGTTTGCTCCGAGTTTGTTGAAAACACAACAAACGGTGAGCATTTTAATACGAGGATAGGAACAAAAAATGTGTATGAAAATGAAACAGTAAATCATATTATACAGGGTGTATTGGCCGAGAGAACACGTGACGGTGTCGCCGCCGTAAGAACGTTAATTTATTTTCTGACTGTACATATGTACATATGGTGGCGGGATATGAAAATTTCCTCCGCTGGGACGTTTAATAGACGGGCGGGCTGAACGCGGCGGTTTCAGTTAAAGGAATGTAAAATGAGATCTGTTTTGTTGTCTTAAAGTCTATTTTACCTTGCCAAACCAAAATCAAACTGATTTAAATCACGATGTCTCTGATTTCTGGTACATTGATAGGCTTTTCATAGTCACTGTGACCGGTGACCATACCAAATCTTTTAGGGTTGTTCGATCTGTAATTTTGAGAAGCATACTCTTACGAGATTCAACGAGATTTCGTTTTTGAAACTAGGAGTCAGCTCGTTCGTGAGAGCTCCAGCTTGATCCAGCATAAGTACGACATTCATATAAGAGATCGCTCCCTTGTCTATCCTACTCTCTTCCTGCATATGAACACGACACCTACTGTTCATATGCTACAAAAACCACTTCCAGAAATCATAACATAAACTCATAAACTCACGCCTATATCCCCGAAGGGGTAGGCAGAGGTGCTAGCACCTACATGTCGCCGTTTATATTCAGGTCCCAATGTAATAGGTGGCGAGCCTATTGCCATTAACCGGGCACTTATAAAAGAAATAAAAAAATATCCAGAAATCAATAGCCTTAAAATTCTTTGCCAACACAAATTTCCAAAAATTTCCTTCTTCCTACAGTCCTGGGTTCTTTATGCGGGGCGTGAAACAGCATTGGATGTCGTGGTCGTCGAGCTCAGGATTACCATTGTAACATTCTTGGTGTCTGTAATGGTGAATCTTTCCAGAAACTCATGTCCTCTATGACACACAGTGCGGTGCAGTTACTTGACATCATTTTAAATTATTTTTCGTTCAGAATTACTCCCGCTCGTCTGCCAGCTCACCCTAACTGGGCTGCTTTAATTGGAACAGCAATTTATCGTTGGATCTCTGTTATCGGATTACCGACCTATGGAAATTGTATTTGAACGGTAAAATTAATTAAACTATAGACATATGCTGTACTTTGTGGTTAGGCCTGGACCGGTAGCACCGGTAACCAATGCTGGTCAAATCCTCTCGTTACGATTGAATAAGCAACGTTTACAGTCACTGAACTGCAGTGAATGTTGGCGGCAAACGTGTTCGGCCAATGTTTGTTGGTTTGGCTAATATTTCTGCAGTGCATCGGTCAAAGCTTCATGGTGAAGGTTTGTGGCAAATCATGGAGGTCGGAGAGTAAACTAACTCAAAATACCAACATTAAAAAAAAATGTGAGATTGTTGTGCAATTTGGTACATTGGTTGTTTTTACTGGTTGCACGAATGGGATGTCTCGATCAGATAAAGTAAGTGAGATTTTTGGGTATCAAAAGTGGCGCCGTCGTCGGTCTCGGTTGCATTGAAGGCAATCTGACCTTCCAGCAGCAGAGGAAAGCACCAGATCTTCGTCCATAAATCAGTAGGTGTACCGGCTTGCAGGTGAGTTTTGCTTGGCCCCCCAAAAAACTTGTGTGGAGCCATTTTAACATCCAGTGGACCTAATAACCTACTACATACACACATATATTTACGACGGTAAATCCCCAAAGGGGTAAGCAGAGGTGTAATAACACCCGCATTTCACCAACTTTAATTTTCTATTGCATGTAATAAGGAAGCCTATTGCTGTCAAGCGGGCACTTCATCATCGGCTATAATATGTTTACTGTCAGATGGAGAACAGTCCCATTTCTAAGTCATCTTCTACAACAACCACTGGAAGAGGTGGGCCACCCCACCACCCTATTCTACTCCACTAAGAACCAGCCTACGTTATTTCATTCATAATTTGTCTCGTTTACGCTAGACGGGTACCAACACAGTAAGTAGCAACTAGTAGTGCGTAAGGGAGCCACACAACGAAGCGGTATTTTTTGCGTACAGAGCAAATGCTGCTTTATTACCATACATTTACGAAGCAATTTTCGTTGCAAATGTGTGTGCAGCAAATGCTGCTTTGGTGTGTGACCCCCTAAGTGAGTTGTGTGTTGTTATCGGCCCACTACGCCAGTTGGGCACTGGCCAGCGATTCAATAACAAATTATTAGCCGGAGCAAACACTTCATGCGGCTTGCCCGCCTTACGGGTTTTATTGAATATGGCTACACTGCAGCAGCTCGACAGTTCATAGTGTTGTGTGCTATAATTGTTTCGTCATTTTGTAGGGATGGCAAAATGAAAGCCAGCCGTTTTTGAAACTGGCAACTGAAGTGCGAAGTAGTCCGATATAAATATTATAATGTAGTGTTTACAAACTTCTGACGCAAGTTTGCCTTAAATTGACGGCAGTTGCTCCCAGCATATCCATCAAAAACAGCTCCAAAGTGATGCAAGGATGCAACTGAGTAATTGTTAAGCATGACTCCCTGTCGTGGTTTTTTCAAGCGACTACATAATGGGGTTCTTCAAGAAGGGCATTAGAAGGTTCTTCTCTGCAGCGCGAGTGTGACACCCGTGGTGTGGCATGCGTCCATAGGCCGCGAGTACCACATTCCATCAGGTGGGCCGTGTGCTTTTCTACCACCAAAATGGCATAAGAAAAACATGATGACGACTAATCACACTTCTAGTCCGGTCCAGTACCCACGTAGCCTGGGCTACGGGATACCTACCATCTTATTTTTTTGGCAGATTTTGTTCCGGGGATGGTTACCATCCAACCCCGAACCTCGAAAACAATTCTTCATCTTCTGATGTCGTCAATCGGTAGGTGCATCGGCTTGGTGGGACCCTAGATGTACTCTGTGATATGACTAATTTATTTATTCACTGTTAAAAAATATCAACATAGATTTACTTGTCATTATTTTACATTTTTCCCCGAAAGAATGTTAACTCACAAATCAAACAATTTTTTTTGCCTCAGTAAAAATTTCTTTGGTCGGCTCTTTAATTAAATAATTAACATTTTTGTACGAAACTCTTGTTCTTTGAAATTATTAATTTATTAATAACCTTTCGTGATAAATAACAGAGTTCTTTTAAATAAAAAAAGTTAATTGAGTTACATTTAATTCTACTTGGAATTTTTGGTGGAGTTTTTTGAAAGCTCGCTATTGGCAGTATTGGGGAAATAATTTAAACTTATTATGTTTACTTTCGAAGATGGTAAGTGACTTATTTAAAAAGAAAATTATGTAAAACTAGCTGATGCCCGCGGCTCCGCCCGCGTGGATGTCGGTTATCGCGACCAAACATAGCCTATGTCCTTTCTCAAGGTCTAATTTACCCCTATACCAAATTTCATCAAAATCGGTTCAGTGGTTTAGGCGTGAAAGCGTAAGACAGACAGACAGATTGACAGACAGACAGACAGACAGAGTTACTTTCACATTTATAATATTAGTATTAATATGGATACCGCTATGGCTGAACTTAAAACAGAAATAAATAAATTAAAAACAGACCTAGAGGGTACACAGAGTGAGATGGAAAACATTATTTTAGAAAATATTGATTTGAAAAAGCAAATATGCAATATGAGTCAAGAGATCAGTGTGCTGAAGGAAATATGTAAGAATCCATTAAGTATATCTAGACAAAATATATCATCGAGTATGAAAAAGAACTTACGACGTCGGATTTCCAATAGTTTCCAAATGTCACCTTTACAATTAAATAATGAAATTCCAAATAATTCAATAATGGGAGACAAACAACCTACCGCACATTCCGCAATGACTTCAAAAATTAAAGAATGTTCACCAACAGCCATAGCTGCAAAATTAAATAACCTTGGCGAGTCTACTGAAAAAAAAGGAGAAACTGATAATAAACCTATGCAGCACTCAACCAGCGAAAATAAGAAACATGAGACAAAAATGCTCAAGAGCAACTCTCTAAAACGAGCAATTATTCTGGGAGGATCACTGTTCCGGGGATTAGCATCAAGACTTACGACGTCAAGACTAAATAGCTCATATAACAACTACAAATTCATATCAATAATAAAACCAAATGCATCTACAGAGGAAATACTAAATAGTGCAAGACTGTTCAATATTGGCTCAGCTGACAAACTAATATTGTCTGTGGGACAGAATGATCACAATAGCCTAAAAATGACAACAGAATTATGTCTGTTCTTACAGACAGTACAATGTCCAGTAATCATTGTAGGGGTGAATAGAAACATCTGGTTTAATGATTTTAGATTGAATTACATGCAGAATCTCATTTGTAGGCAAAATAGACAGTGTTCATTTATTCCTAACTACTACAGCTTTGCATCCCTATGCCATCAAATTAATGTACGGGTAGATCAAATAGACTATGATAATAAGTTTTTACCATTTAACAATATCGATAATAGCACACATTACACTAAAGACAAATTGATAACAATCAAAAGGGCACCTAACGATATCTGCAACAAGAGCACACAAACAGATCTATTGGATACTGAGGCTCTAAATGACCTAAATAACCAATCATTTTTTCGTGAATAATAGGGCAAATCTTGTGATATTTCATCAGAATATTGCAGGGGCAATAAACAAGGCAAATGCCATTGAAATTGCTCTAAATTTATTACATAAAAAAATGGATCATATCAATTTTGTATGCCTCACCGAAACATTTATACAAACAGGTGATGAAGACAACATGATTTTAAATTCTTATATACTAGCTAGTAGCTTCTCCAGGGCAGATAAAAAAAGAGGGGGGACATGCATTATGGTAACACCGGATACAGAATTTGAAAATATTAAATGGTTGGCAAATGTTGCAATGGAAAGGCACTTCGAAATATGTGGTATACAAATAAAAAATCAATACTTGAATCTATTGTGTATTTATAGAACGCCGGATTCTGATGTAAATATATTTTTCAGAAAACTACAAATAGTACTAGATAGACTAAATAAAAAAGAAAATTATAGTAATATATTATGTGGTGACTTTAATATAGATATTCTATGTGAAACTACTAATAAAGATACGTTCACTGGTATTTTACACAATTATAACTTAAGAACGCATATCTCTGAACCAACTCGGCAAAAAGGGTGTATTGATAATATAATAAGTGATATCAAAGGCGCAATCGGTGAAATACACCAATTAGGACTTTCGGACCACAATACGGGACAAACCCTATCAATAAAATTAAAACCGTACCTTAACTATCCAAAACAGTGGTTTTTGTATAAAAGAGATACTTGTAAAGAAAATTTGGATAAATGTAATAACTGCATGGCAAAATTGTCATTTTCTGAAGTATTTAAGGAAACTAATGTGAATAGGGCGTTTTCAATATTCCATGAAGACATATGTCTATTCTTCAATCTATGCTTTCCAATAATAAAGATCAAAATGAACCAAAATTCTGGCAACCCTAAATGGATAACAAGGGGTTTGAAAAGGTCTTTTGTGACTAAAAGGAAATTGCAAAGAAATTATTATATGAACAAGACGAATACCAACAAACAACAATATAAAACATACAGTAAAATATTAAAAAGATGTATTGTAAAAATGCAAAAAGAAAATAATAAAAAGTACATTGAAAAAGCTGAAAATAAGTGTAGAGCAACATGGAAAATAGTAAATAATAGACTTAAGCATAACCAAACGAACGACGAAATCAAAGAAATATTAAATGGAAATCACGTTCTAACAAACGGCGATGACATTGCAACATACTTAAATGATTACTTTATAAATATAGCTGTGCCAAATGACAACCATGAAACTACAAAAATCCAAGATACGAAAAGACTACTAAATTCTATATATCTTGAGCCAGTTACCTGTCTAGACATATATAAAATCATAATGGGATTACGAAACACAAATGCTGTAGGTTATGACGAGTTATCGACGAAATTACTCAAGCAAAATGTTTTCGCTTTGGTGGAACCTCTTACCCACATTGTAAACCTATCTTTAGAGAACGGAATATTTCCTGACGGGTTAAAATTATCAATTGTAAAGCCAATATTCAAAAAAGGCTCTCGCTCTGAGGCAGGTAACTATAGACCGATTACTCTCATTCCAGTTTTCTCAAAGGTTTTCGAGAAGGTTATGAGCACTAGAATCTTAAACTTCTTTGAAAGGAATGATGTCTTAAGTGAGCAGCAGAACGGTTTTATTAAAAATAAGTCCACAACGCTTGCATGCTTTAAATTAATAAAAGAAATTATTGATGCTATCGATGAAAAACAAATCCCCATAGCCGTCTATCTGGACATGAGTAAAGCATTTGACATGGTATGCCACAAGACCTTATTGGGAAAACTCGAACAATTAGGCATAAGAGGTCCTGCACACGGTTGGCTCGAAACCTATCTAACTGACCGACGACAATGCACAGAAATAAAAAAAATGTGCTATGCTACCAACACCCAGCAAAATTATAGATCAGAATTTTCGGTAAACCAGTTTGGAGTACCACAGGGTAGCGTACTGGGTCCCATCTTATTTATAATATACATAAATGAATTACCAAACGCTACAGACCAATACAGTATCTTATTCGCTGATGACACCACCATTTTAACTAGATGTAAAACTCTGGACGACTCTATAAGCACTACAAACCAAGCCTTGACAGACATTGGCAGATGGTTAGATTCCAATAACCTGAAAGTAAATTCTAACAAAACAAAATTTATAAGACATTTAACATTTCAAAACAAAGATAAAGATAACATTACATTACCTATTAAATTCAATAATGACAACATTGAAGAAGTAAGTGAAATAAAATACTTAGGAATAGTAATTGATAGACTCTGTAGTTGGAAGCCTCAAATAGATAACGTATGCAAAAAAATAAATAGGTTCATATTTGCTCTGCGTAGAATTAAAACGTTAACCAATATCCAGACGGCTCTAATGGTCTATCATAGTCACGTATGTTCTGTTTTAAGATACGGTATTATAGTATGGGGAAATACCACCGATTCCCAAAGAGCTTTCATAGTCCAGAAGAAGTGCATCAGATCTATCTTTAATTTAAAATGGACTGACTCGTGCCGACCTCTATTTATAAAACATAAGTTACTAACACTACCGTGTCTATACATCTACGAGATATGTAAATTTGTAAGAAGTAATTACTCGCTTTTTCCAAAAAATGAAAATGCCCCATTCAAAAGGAAAGTTGTTCAAAAACCGCTACAAGTGCCAAGGAACCGGCTAATTCTTAGTGATAAAAACTGCTACGCGATGGCGATAAAAGTATATAATAAACTACCAATTCAACTCCGGGAACTAATGAATACATTTAATGCAAAACTTTATGCTTGGCTATGTGACAGATGTTTTTATTCAGTTGATGATTATTTTAATTTTAAGGTATAGCAATTTATAAAAAGAACCGCCCTGCTTATATTGCATAATGATACGTATCTAGCCTATCTGTAACTCATTAGAGTGTAAAGTAAACTTCTCCAGAAAATAGCGTCAATTGTTGTTTGAAATCGATTAAGTTGTGTATGTGGACATAACTATAACTATTGGACAATTTTGATAATATAATTTTTATTCGCATGCTTTCATATACCTTAAATTTGACATTTTAATTGACATTTTATTATTATTTACCAACTAATAGGTTTTGCCGAAAACTTAAGTTATGGCTAATGGAAAAGTCATTTTATTCTCTTGATGATTATTTTGATTATTAATTTTTTTTTTTTCATTGACATAGTGTAACAAACTAAGACATTATTATTGTATTAATTGGTCACATGATTATCTCGGCCACGGTTACTATTTTATATTATTATTGACATATATTGACATGCCTTTTTTCTGACTATTTTATATTATTATTGACATATATTGACATGCCTTTTTTCTATTTAATTTGTAATATTTTTAATTTGTAATATTGCAATGCCTGAAGATGGCGCTAAGTCTTAAGCACTACTATATACTTGTAACACCAATGTATCTACACTTAGTGAGCAATAAATGATGATTTGATTTGATTTGATTTGATTTGTGTAAAAATTGCATGTGGACTTTTTCTAAAATTAAAGTAGTCTTTTACTCGTAAGTAGTCGTAAGACGTTTTTTCTAAAACAAATTATTGAGACTAGATACACAGAAATTATATCGATATGTGGTATTTATAAATATGACGCCATGTTAAATATTTTCTACACGACCAAGGTAGTAAACATGCATATCATAGGTACGCCTTATGGTAAGCGTTTTCCGTCCGCTAGGAACCCTAGCAACTATATCGACATTAAATTATAATATGTAAATAGATGCGTGGAACTTTACAGTTAAAAACAACTGCACAGTTTTTCAAAGAAGCACTTCTATTCGTCGGTGCAGTTTAAACGCTAAAGACTGGTCGCAACGATTTCTCGTAGCGTGTGTGCCACCAAAAATGTACATTATTTCACATACTCTTACATTAATATCTTACATTAAATACTTAAATAAATAAATATTTGCATATTTACAAATGTCCCATATTTACAAATGTCAAATTTCACATACCTAGGTATAAAAAAGTATAAAAAGTGTTAAGCTGAACGAATTCTTTATTATTCAGCTTGTGATTAAAAATAACACAATATCTGTTTTGTTTATAATTTATCTTGTTCCTTACATAGTTAAAATATTTATTTATTATTTATGTTCAATTTTGATAAAAAATGTGACACTTATAAGAATTTTTTTTATGGTCTGTTTTCATTTTGTCTCACGGCACGGCCAAGTGCATACGGTACACAAAGATTCAAATTCATATCATCAAAGAAGTTATTAAAGACTTTCAAGCTTAAACCCGTACTAACAAACAACGCAAGAAGAATACAAGCTCGTACAATATAGAACTAGTATTATACTACTAAATTATTATAATGCAATTCTCTCGTACAATAAATACAGCGGGTGCACACAATACATTCACACCCGTGAGCTCTGCTTACACCGGAGTTGTTTATAGCAAGCACAAAATAACTCTGAGCAGTGATGTTGCTAGATTCTTCTTATTGTGGAATTGCAAATTAGTTGTATATGTGCAGCTGGGTATGTACAGTCCACAAAAGCGATAAGGTTGCACTATTTCATTATAATGTTGTATGTAAAGGTGCGACCGTATCTTCTTTGTCGTCAACATTAAGTATATAAAATGAGTAATTATTTAAAAAACATGATGTGTCTAACTTTTTAAATAAAACATAGGTCAGATGACAGTCGCTTCAAGGAAAATATCGAGGTCCAGCCAAATCCGCAGTAAAGACTGGTAAAGCGGACCCCAGGCTTCGGAGGTGAAAGCTACGATGCGACTGGGAATTAACGCTAGGATGAAGAAGATGAATTCTTAATTCTTTATTGCACACATATAGGACATAGATCATACACAAAGAAAAGTACAAGAAATATGTACAAAGGCGAGCTTAACTCAACATGAGTTCTCTCCCAGCAAACCAAAATAAATAAACAGATTCTAAACTGACAGCAAATGTATAATGTATAATTTTTACGTGTCATGATATTTTCTACTGCTTTTGATTGTTATTTTTCTTGTGACTTTTTTTTTATATATAATCAATTTATGTGTACAAACGATGTTCAAACACAATGTAAAAATTGTTAATGAATAAATAAATACAATACAATACAAAAACCTTTGAGTCGCAGAGAAGTGGTTATGGGAATGAAAAAGATAGACACATCAAGATATAACTTAACGTAACGTACGTAACGTAAACGTAAACAAATGGAGTATAGTTACATTATATTACCACACCACTAGCTATAGCGTCGTATTACCCCGCGTTTACATACTGCCGCTCGCATTGCTCATCGTGTTGCCAGAAATATTCGCGCGATTAATGCCCTAGTGTTCACACGCTCCCATCATCGCGTTGGTCCGCATTACAGTATTCGCCCTGCAATGGAGACGGACGTAAACGTATGGAGGACAACGCTGTAGCAGTGTACGCATTATGCTTTTACAGCATAGCGAATTAATTTAAAAATGATTATTAATAAAAACTAGCACTTTCAACTACTATACACTTTCCGTAGATCGATATAAATATTTTTAAAAGTAAATATTCGAGGAGCAATAACGAAAGCCGTGTTTACTGATTAGCGCCATCTAGCGGTCTCGTATAGTTCATCGCGCTAGTATTGCCGCTCCTTTGACTCGCGCCGCCAAGCCGACATTCGCAGCAACATACGCGGCAGTACTCGCGGCATGACGTATAAAAAGTGGGCAGAGACGTGGTGTGAATGGGATATTTCCCATTCACACCACGTCTCTGCCCACTTCTCTCGCCACTTCCCTCGCTCTGCCGCGAGTATGTAAACGCAGCTTACACTATGCAACGGCGAAAAGATCTCAGAAAACTTTGTTTATACAGGGCACTCCGCTTTATATGATGAGGTCCCCAGGACGTATTTTTCTTCTAGACACTGCATAAAATAAATTACAAACTGTGAACTAGAAAACAACTTTAGTACCCGCCTGATTATTTATGCAGTTCTAAATTTTAATCATACATCTGACATATGTCACCATTTTATCCCCAGAAGGTTAGGCAGAGGTGAATTAACACCCAAATTTCACCAATCATTGTATTATGTAATACTAGCTGACCCGGCGAACTTCGTACCGCCATATTTTCTGATTCCGTTCCCGCTGCATATCTCTAAATTTAACAGTGTTTCTCTACAATATTATTCATGTATTATACATATAAACCTTCTTCTTGAATCATTCTATCTATTTACAAAACCGCTTCAAAATCCGTTACGTAGCATACATAGGGACGGACAGACAGCGACAGCGGCTTTGTTTTATAATATTATGTAGTGATGATGGGGCGAGCCTATTCCCGTATTTCGAGCACTATTGTTAACTTGAGCCATTTATGCATCTGAGGCTCAATCTGGGCTGTATTATCTGTCTGAAGTTAACTTTAAGTGAAGGAAAAAAGATTGATTCTTATGCGTGTAAATCCTCGAAGGGTTAGATATACACCTCTGATTTATTAACACCCACATTTCTGTATGTTTACTGTAACTTACAAACCGCATACACAAAGTATTCTCTTGTTGCATGTAGTCTGAAATGAGGAGTTCTATTGAACGGTCCAAGGTTAATTTTTTACCGTTTTGGTTTGGTTCTGTTCGGGTTACGAGATGGTTCTATTAGTTACATATATTTGATATATTATTTACATACATACATACAATCACGCCTTTATCCCCGGCGGGTTAGGCACAGGTGAATTAACACCCACATTTCACCAATCATCGTATTGGGTCCCACGTTATAGGGGGTGAGCCTATTGCCGTTTTTCGTGCACTATTGTTGGCTCGAGCCATGTATAGGCTGTATATATATGTCTGAAGTTAAACAGCCCTATCCCTTGTCGCCTTGTACGACACCGCATGGGAGGATTTACCACTGTGGCCTAATCAAGTTATTTTTCGCCAATAAAACCATTCGATTAAGAAAGGGAAAAATAATCGACCTCGGACGGGACTCGAACCCGCGATCTTTCCCTTACCCCTTCCCTCCCTTCCCTTCCCTTACCTCTCTCGGTGGCTTAAAGCGCTAATACACCTTCCTAAATTTAGGAAACGGTATTTAGGAAACGATTTAGGACGAGAAATTCAGTCGCCGGAGCTCGCGATTATACTTTCACTAAATTAGGATCCTAAATCAGTTTTGTTGGACGAGCGGCAAGCGACAGACGTGTCGCAGGTGTCGCTGTCGAATAGAGATGGATGATAAATTAGGTTACGATTTTGATATCGATGTTATTGAATATTACTTTGATGATGTTACCGTATGATGTTACTGTTATATATTTCTAACAAATTACATTTCATAATATTGTTATGGTCGACTCTACTTGCTGAGGCTAATTTTTAAATTAGCAACTTAATCTGTCAATAATCTCATTGCGCGCATACTTCTGAATAAAAAAGAATCGATAATACATACATACATACATACATACATACATACATACATACCTACATATATACGTACATCATACATACATACGTACGTACGTATACATACTTAAGTACATACGTACATACATACGTACATACGCTACATACATATATACGTACATCATACATACATACGTACGTACGTACGTATACATACATACATACATACATACATACGTACATACATACATACAATTATTATAAAATTATCAATATCGATATTTATCGATACAATATGTATCGATACTGCGGCGGTGAGCGACCACTGAACGTCCTAAATTTAGAAAATGCGATTACACTCATCCGATTTAGCCATTTAGGACGTCGGAAGCCGGCCGCATCCTAAATCGTTTCCTAATTAGGATGCTACCATCCTAAATGCGATTACACTTTCCTAAATTCAGGACGTCCTAAATATCGGATTCTAAATTTAGGAAGGTGTAATAGCCACTTTAGTGGTCAGAGCGTTCCCCCTGTAAGGGAAAGATCGCGGGTTCGAATCCCGTCCGAGGTCGATTCTTTTTCCCTTTCTTAATCGATTTGAACAGTTAGCATAGTAAATGCTTCAAAATTTCATTCAATAAAACCATTTTTCGGTTTTCAGCTAAAAAGATAAATAATTATTATGTAGATGACGTTTTTCTACACAAACAGTTCATTGATCTTTTATTGATCTTTTATACTTGGACCTACCTAAAGTAATATAATGCCAGCGCCTACGAAATGGGGCTCCCTACCGGAGATCACTTCAAAGAGTTCAAAATTATTAAACATCATTAAGCCACGGTACATAAAAGCAATATAGTATAAAAATCCCTTTGAAAGAGCGGAAAATATATTGAATATTCATGACACTCTAATATACCCTTAGGGCACCACTGCGAACCGAAGGAAAAAATGGTAATTGAATTTTTACCGAATAATTTGGAGTTTATTTAGATTTTGAGTACAGCCCTTTACTGTGGAATTGGTCTGGCTATATTGTGTTCAAACTTTGTCTAAATGGTTATTTTTTTGGAAGCCTTATTTTGATTTTAATATTTAAAGTAACATTTTGACGTGAAAGCAAATAAGTAATTCGGCAATATTTTTCATAGTGTGGTTATATTTTGCGTGTGAACTAACCTATCATTTTTTTTTGTACTTTTATCTGCGATCAGTCAGTAAACTATAAGCAGATTTGATGTATGTAGGGCTTTGCAGAGTAACTTCTTCATTTAAGAATTCTCTTCCGTTTTGCTAGACCAGCTATATCTAGCTTGATAAGTCCCCTCTGGTACTGAAGCTATTGCGAGCCATTTTAGTCTCCGCTATCGCGTAGACTAAAAAGGCTCACAATACCGCGTCTTCCTCCTCTTCGTACGATCTTGGGCGTCCATGGCAATGAGACCATTTGCACGCATGTCGCCCTCCACAACTCAAGCCAGGACTTCTGACTTCATCTAGTTATGTGTCTATTACATAATCTCAAATAGACAGATAGAATTCTTGGGAATTTTTGGAGCCCCAGTAAGGTCTTCAGGGCCAAAGCTAACCTCACTATTATAGCTCAATTACAAAACAATATTGAGACCCAACAATAGTTTCCTTTGTTGTGTTCTGTCTGAATGTGAAGGTGAATGTTCACCTATAATACTAATACTATCATCAATCTCTGAAAATCTTCAAAATGTAAACACACAATTTACCTTTTAAATTAAAAACGTAACTCATAAATTCAATAAATTTCCAATAAAAAAACGGATACTAGACTACTTCAGGTCGCTGGGAATAGAATCAAATTAGTGGTCACTAAGTCTCGGGGGTGAGCTGTGGGTGCGACAGGGGGAAACTGGGTTGGGAGGGTGAAATTATTCAATTTCCGCGGAAAGCAAACTAAAATTCAATCGGTCCAGGCTTAAATCGGGTTAAGTTTTACTAACCAGGTGTTTGAAGAGATACGAGTATATTTGTTTTAGGTTTCATCGCTTTGAAGAACGTTTGAGTAGGATTTAAATTCGAACAATGCTAGTTTTATTTGGCAAAGTTGGGTTTTGATTTCGTGTACGTTTGTTTTTGTGCATTTCATTAATTCATCGTAATTGTCAGGAATACGGATCGAAATACAAACTTTGTGAATTTAGTATGTTGTAAGTTTAAGATTATTATTGTTATTTTCGAGCTGAAAGCTTCGGATGCGACTGGGAATTAACGCTAGGATGAAGAAGATTATCAAAAAGTCAGTAGGATAATTATTATTAGTTAATGTAATTCCAATCATAATATATTATAGAATACATTATTGATTGACAACATCTTGAATCTCTTTTTTTACACCACTTAGGTTGTAGACAAGCATACGACCCACTTGATAGAAAGTGGTTACCGTGGCCTAAGGGCGTATGCAATACCAGGGGCGAAACACTTGTGCAGCCGACCTCGTAAGAACCTTCTAATGCCCTTCTTGAATAACCCCATACTGTAGTCGCTTGGAAAATCCACAACAGGGAGTTCATTCCACAGTTTAAGCGTGCGGGGGATGAAGTTCCTTTCATACTTGACTCGGTATTCAGAATATAATGATAAAGGTATAATTCACTTTCCCTAACGTCTTCACGTCTGCTCAAACTTCATAATCGGTACAAATCTAATTCCCATTGAATGCGTTTAGTGAACTATAAAAATTGAGAGTGCTATAAATATTGAATATTGCATTAATTTTACAATCCATTGACTGCTTATAGGGTTTTGTATTAACGTTTGTAGTATACATATATATAGAGCAATGTAATTTGAACTTATTTAAATATACATAATATTTGAGACTTCATCGTGTTATTGTTAGTGGACTTGGCTTACTAACTAACTAGATGTTATTAAGTGCAATGCTCGGATTATTCAGTGTCAGTAGTATTTTCTCTGGTACTCTCACATAGGGGGCAGATAAGCACACGACACACCTGATGAAATGCGTCATGCTGCCCTTTTTTATAGTAGCAACTGCCACCTGAGCCTCCAACCTTTAGGGGAAGCCTACTTCAGAGCCTCATCCAATTATTCTACAGATGCACTGAGGTTGATTTAGTTTCAAAAACTTTGTTGAGCCACCATGCTCTTTTTTTTGCTTATTACCCTTTCAAACAAAAAGTAAACAAAGTGAATACTTCATAATTTTATTCGGCAGTAAAACGTAAAACGCATTGGTTTATGATTACTTACCATCGTAATAAACGGCGTGAATTGCAACGAAGCTTCGGTAAACAGCCAAAATGTAAAGAGCCCTTAATTTTCTTTTGGTATAATATGAATTAATTATCCCGAATGACGAGTTGTAATTTTGTACAGTTAATCACAAAGATGTTAATGAATGAAGTTATTTATGCTAAAATATGAAAGTCTTTAACAAGACTGACTCGTGATTCGGCCCGGGAATATTAAGTAGCTTCGCGAATGTCATTGTGGGCTTGGCAGGGAGCTCGATGGGGTATTGGATCGTGTTTACGTTTTTTTTCAATGAGTTTTATTACATAGTAGTAGACCTTTGCATCTCAAACAGATGATTCAAGCAGCATCCGTGCGGCATACTTTAGAATGACTGTAAAGTCCGATACGGGAACGACAGTGATGTCCGCAATATTGACACTTAAACTGTGGGTCGCCAGATTGATGTGTTGAGGTGGCCCTCGCACTCGCGTGTCTCTCTTCACGCTTTACGGCTAAACTTCGAAACCAGCAGTTGTCGTGGGTTTCACATCCATCAGCCAAAGACTTTCTCCACTGGGCGCGATCCTTGGCCAGGTCTTCCCAGTTTTTAGGGCTGATCTCAAAGTTATCCACATGTTACTGTAATTAATGGGTGGATTGCATGAAAGTTGATATAGCAAGGTATTTTAGGTGTTTTAGGGCCTCATGCGTGGTTCCCGGCAGTAGAATTTGGGCCACCCCATCTCCTCCCTTGCGGTGTCGTACAAGGCGGCTAAAAGATAGGGCTGTTTAACATCAGACAGATATATACAGCCCAGGCTCAGCCTCAGATACCTACATGGCTCGAGTCAACAACAGTGCCCGGAATATGGCTATAGGCCCCCTATTACGTGGGACCTAATACAATGATTGGTGAAATGTGGGTGTTATATCACCTCTGCTTAACCTTCCGGGGATAAATGCGTGATTGTATGTATGTATGTATTAAGATCTTCGACGTCCAAGCTAACCGTACAGTCAGAATCAGATCGATCTAGATCAACAAAGTATTCAAAATGATCTTAATACCTCGGTATTCTTCCCTTCCTGTTGATTAATTGTTCAGATATTTGATACATACCTTTGGTTCGGACGATCTTATTTTATTTTTATATATAGGACACGTCAATTTGACTTCGCCTCGCCTGATGGTAAGCTGAAGGCAAAGTCTTGGAAAAGAGGGTCACCGTTACAGACACGTACCATGTTACAATGGTGGCACTCAGCTTGACGGCCTCTTGACGGCCTCATCAGATGCTTTTTCACGCCCCGCTTAAGGGACCTGGGACTGTAGGAGGAGGGAAACACGTGAACTGGTAAGGAATTCCAAGTCTTAATGGTGCGGCAGGAGGAGAGGCATATCAATAAAACAGTTTGACTTGCTCTTAATATCTTGGTATTAAGATAATCTTGTACTCAAGATCGACCTGATGCTGATTGTCCTGTGATGATGTGAGTTAGCACATCTGCAGATTTGACGGATAAGACTTTGGTGCAAGTTATCCACTCGGATTTAGGAGGATGAATAATAGTTGCTTCCACGAAAGTCGCTAACTGCTATCCAAAGTAAGATAAAAGATATAAAATCAATTGAAATATACACCAGGAAGTACATTTAAATTTATCGATCTACCCTCATAATGAACGCTCCGTAAAATGCATAATTCGGGCACTGAATCTGCAATATGGCTCAATTAGTAATTATTTATGCGGTAATATCTCCAATTCACGACGGTTAATTATATTACATTGTTCGGGGAGATATTCGATTATTTACCTTCCGTGAAATAGCTTTTTTACTTATTAATCACTTGAAATTAACCAGTTTTTTTTTTATACAGGACACGTCAATTTGACTTCAAAGGCACTGAAGGCAAAGTTTCGGAAAAGAGGTTCACCATTATAGACACGTACCATGTTTATATGCTAAGTAAGAACTTTCTGAAATATGTAATAATTTTTAGGCTGCTGCATTAGGGTGTGGCCACACACCCATTTTTGGCGAACCCACACAAATTTTGGCGAATCGGTGGCCACATAAGCCTTTAAAGTAACGCAGTTTAAGTTTAAAATTAAATGGCTTTTTGTAGATTGAACGAAAGCGTGTAATGAAAATATTGCCATTTAATTTTGGACTTTGAAATTATAGCAATAAAGTCTGAAATTTAATGCCAAGTTTTGCAGAGACTGTGGCACGACGGTGGTTTTTCTTTAGCAGAATCGAGGGCCAGTGCGGCGCCACTCGTGTGGCCGCCGATTCGCCAAAATTTTTCGGTGCGGCGCCGCACCGGTGTGGCCGCACCCTTAGACGGCAGTCGGGAATGGTAAAAAATTTCTGATAGGAAGCCAATGATACTTGGCATGCATTTAATATAAGTTGCGTTTCTGGTAATAGATGTAACAACAATCCATGAATGAGGTCTTGAAAGTGAAGTGAAAAATTACAAATCCTAAAAAAATAAAAACTATTTCGTTGCATTTGGCAACGACTCTTCTGCTTCATTTTTATTGGTAGGTACATATAATATGTTTAGGTGCATGTAATATAAATAAATATGTTTTTGTACCGAGGTCTTGACCATTATGGTGTTCTCATGAAAGTGCTGGCCATTACCTAGATGAAGTTTCACAAATTCTCCGACCTGAAAATCAAAATACACACAATCACATTCTCATTGCATTGCAAGAATGTATTGTATGAAGATCACAATCTGCCGCATTCCCTTCCCCAGATCTAAATCAACCCTACACACAATATTGTGTACGAAAGCATAAAATCAATTTCCGTCGGCAGTCTAGATTACGTCCGCCATCTTTGAATTAAAAGTAAAAGAAAAGGCATTTCTTTACAGGTAGGAGCATGACATGTACCGGTTGGATGGATCATTCCTTCTAAGGTTTTGTTGGATGAGACAATTTGTTTGTTACCCGACTGCGCGACGCAAAGGAGTGGTAAATTGTGTTTATAAGCCTATGTATGTATGTTTGTATGTTCCTTTGAAGCTCTAGAAAGACCAAACGTCTGGATTTTAATGATTTACACGTCAATCGATTCCTCTTAGTCTGGCGAGTGTCACTAAAGACATGACGTTAGTAAAAAAATCAATATGGCGACTACTGACCGCCATATTGTGAAAATGAAAAAAATAAAAGTCAACAAACTATGTCAAGTGGGGTATCGTTGAATAGGTATTTAAAATCATTTTTAGTTTTCTCTCAACCTTTTTTTTAGTTAAATTGGTATAAGTACCTATTATGGCTTTATTGTACAGAGGGCTGCAGAAGTCCATGGACAATCTGAAACTAAAATTGTACGAAGTGACGGCTACATTGTATCATCGCACCTCTCGCCACTGACAGAGAATCCATCCTCACACGTTGCGATATACCTAGGAAACAGTGCGCACAGTCAGGTATGAAAGGAACTTCATCCCCCGCACGTTTAAACTGTGGAATGAACTCCCTGCCATGGTTTTTCCAAGCGACTACAGTATGGGGTTCTTCAAGAAAGGCGTTAGAAAGCTCTTACGGGATCGGTAGCGCGAGTGTGTTGTTTTTTTTTTATGTAGGACACGTCAATTTGACTTCGCCTCTCCTGATGGTAAGCTGAAGGCAAAGTCTCTGAAAAGAGGGTCACCATTACAGACACGTACCATGTTACAATGGTGGCACTCAGCTTGACGGCCTCATCAGATGCTTTTTCACGCCCCGCTTAAAGGACCCGGGACTGTAGGAGGAGGGAAACACGTGAACTGGTAAGGAATTCCAAGACTTAATGGCGCGGCAGAAGGAGTCGCCAAACCGCTTAGTTCTTGAAGGAATATTCTGCACCGTATGCGGGTGGTATCTAAGCCAGTGTGACGCCCCTGGTGTTGCATGCGTCCGTAGGCCAAGGTAACCACTTTCCATCAGGGGGGCCGTGTGTTTGTCTGCTACAAGTGTTCCTCTATCCTAGATTTACTTCTATCAATCCTCAATCAATTATTGACAATACAGACACACAATACAAAAGAGGTCGACGAACTCGAAGTCGCCTGCATCATCGCCCTGTATCTTTTTACCCTCTAAGTAATAGGCTATTAATCCAAGGCATTGGATGCCTCGAGGAGTAAACAAAGTCATTTGTTTCTCGCCCCGCGTGGGCGGTCTTGACTGCGTAATTAGAACACGTAGTAGGGGTACACGTACAACTGCAAGATCTGTTGTATGTTTTCTGTGGAGAGTAGTTTATAAGAAGGTGTTCTCAGATTACCTACATTCTTTCATCTTTTTTTTTATGCCACTTAGTTGGCAGACAAGCACACGGCCCACCTGATGGGAAGCGGTCACCGTGGCCTATGGACGTATCACATCGTCATCATTATGATGTGATTTGAGTAAACATGGTTTGCTTAGTATACCTACAATAATGTCAACGGGAATTAACGTGATCACGTTAATATTATTAGTTTAAAAGTCATTATTGTTTGTGCTTAACTTTCAAGAATATTTTTCATTACCATTGTAATGTTTTATTAATGTACAGAGAACTATTATTATAGTCAGCTAGAAGGTAATCTAGATCAAAATTAGGCTAAACTTGTAATGTGGGTTCTAGAACAGGTGTCAATTCTAAACCCGGGATCCGTTGGGAATAATTCCTCAGGGGACAGCGATAGGGTGTCCTCTGTCAATCAGCAGATGCACCAGCTTGCAGGTAAAGTTGAAATAGTCCCTCAAGACCCTCAGGGCCAAGGTAACAATGACTCACAGGACCGGAGGCATTTTATTTTTCCATTCCATTCACCTCTTCACTCCGCGTCCTGTCCGCAACCATTTGTTGTTTGCCACCATAGTAGTTGTGACTATCGAGTCAATCATGAGAATAAACCGTAGAAATCACCCAACTAATTTCAACTTTATTAATTGTTACAATATCCTCTCACGGCGTAATTTCTTGAAACGAAATGTGTTTAATATAAATGAGCAAACTTTGTTGAGTGTTCGGAATTGTACACGAATATCAGACCTGGGGGGCTACCATGAAACTTTACACGCACGAAACATGAACGAAAGATGTAATATAACCATTTAGGTACCATGAAACGTGACAGACGCGTTCTTCCTCTTCGGGACAAGGTAGGGACACCGTGATTCCCATACCCGGGGAGGTCATCTCGAAACTGGAGGAGTCCCTAGGTCAACTAGGTTGCTAGGGAAATGACTTATGAGACACCTTACAGCCCGGTATTTAAGACCAGCAGCGACTACGTACGGTTTTAGTCGGTTCAAGCCCTACATAATCGCCCGCCGGATGGCGATTTATCCGTGGGTACAATAAACCATAATAACGTGGTACCATGAAATCAAAAGTGATTTCATGGTACCACGTTCATGAAACCGAAGGATTTTCTTACCTTAGGGCTAGGGTATGATGCCGAAGCCGACTGCATACGACAACGACAGACGCATGCAGCAGATACAGCGTACCCATTACTTGTTAAACTGCGATACAGATAAAGGGGACCATTGAGAAGCCGCAATGAATTACGTGCATCTGCTGCGTGCGTCGGCAGTTGTCGTATGCGGTCGGCTACGGAATCATAGCTTAAATTTATTCCATGGAATCGATTGCCCGAAACTTCGGTCCGCAACTGCGGATGTTCATAGTAGACCTGCCGATCCTTATCCTAAATATTAGATGGTATCTAAATTTAACATCCTGTACTACAGAGGGCAATGACCGAAAAATCCCTTTACGATCTTCGCCCTTACATTGAACCTTTATGAAACGGTTATGATGGCCTGGCTGTGGCCCGCGGCTCCACCCAACTGGAATACTAATATCCTTCCTCTGACCCTCAGAAACTATTCCCAGTATAAAAGGAGCCCGTATGCTATTCCGAACTATTGTTTATGTGACAAGTTTTATTCAGATTCGTTCAACAGTTCAAGTGTGATCGTATAGCAAACATTCCGTATTATTCATTGTTTTTAGTATATATACTTGTAGTATTAGCACAAAGCTTAGTAGTGGTTTTTTTATATATCATTTAGGTGGCCGACAAGCACACGGCTCACCTGATGGGAAGTGGTCACGGTGGCCTATGGACGTATGCAACACTAGGAGCATCACACTCGTGCTGCCGACCCTGAAGAAACCTTCCAATACCCTTCTTGAAGAGCCCCATATTGTAGTCGTTTGGGAAAACCACCGTAATGTGTGTATGTAATGTAATGTAATTATGCCCGTATATAATTTGGTAAACAAAAAAATAGAATGAGATGTAAATGATAATATTATTGTTAAACACCTAATAAACTTTCGAATCTGCATTTATTATAACGCGGTAGAGCAATGGACTGTCAAGTCAGTAAATTGATTCTCGTTCAGTGCAAAATGCACGAATCCATATTCATTCATACTAATTTATAGTTAACTAGCTGATCCTATCGCTATCGCGTTCTATCCCGTTCCTGCTGCATATCTCTAAATTTGTCAGTGTTTCTCTAAAATATTATGCATGTATTATACATATAAACCTTCCTCTTGAATAACTCTATCTATTAAAAAAACCGCTTTCAAAATCTGTTGGGTAGTTTTGAAGATTTAGGCATACATAGGGACGGACAGACAGCGACGGTGATTTTGTTTTATAATATGTAGTGATACTTAACATTATAAATGCGAAAGTAACACTGTCTGTCTGTCTGTTACGTTTTCACGCCCAAACTACTGAACCGATTTTAATGAAATTTGGTATAGGGGTAGATAAGACCTTGAGAAAGTACATAGGCTATGTTTGGTCGCGATAACCAACATCCACGCGGGCGGAGCTACGGGTAAAAGCTAGTAGTTTATATAATAAGAGCGCCGGCAGTTTAGTGTTTAAATATTCGGCCTTACGATCGAGAGGTCCCGGGTTCGAAACCTGACTATTACACTACTGACGTGAACCCACTCCTAGCACAAGCAATTTAGCTTAGTTGGAGGGGTTAAAGTGAATACCTATTAGTAATTTCGGTTGCTAATATTCTTTAAAAAAAAGTAGCGTAAAAGTAGCTTTATACTATACCTACCACCGGTAAAGGTAATTGAATACTTTCACTGTAAATACCTACTATATGACGTAATATATTGAATTACCTACCTGCGTAGTACAACAACGGTCACTTCAGAGAATTTTCAGCTATGATAGACGCCGCCATCGTCCTTAAACATACTCCATTAGAATTCAAACCTATCAGGAAACCTCAAAAAACATTTGTCACAAAAATTCTGAGAATAAAATAGTCCACTCCTAAAGTGGCAATTTAGAAATGAATAATTTTCAATAACTTTTAGCGCTTCAAGCGGTGTCTGTGAATTCTGCCAAGTGTTTTTCAAGTCAATCAGTAAAGCGCTCGCTAATAACGCTTCAAGTGCTTACTTGCTGGTTATTTTTGCATAAGTGCCATCACCGTTTATTCCGGGACATCGAGGGACATAATTTCTCATTGAAAATGTAAATTCTTAGGAAGTTGTGGGTACTTTAAGTTACCGTCGAAGACATGCTGTGAGCCGAGAGCGTGAACGCGAACTTACGAAGTCGATATCGGTATTTATAGAGCCATTAGTTTTACGTTCAATTTTATGAGGTTATTGCTAAGTAGGTAAACATTCAGAGGTAGGACACGACGGTATTTCCGTCTCAATCGAGCAGTCCGACTGGGGAAGTACCTCCGCCATACAGAATACTATGGCTTAATAACTTCGTGTTGTGTTCCCGGGCGGCGGTGAGTACGGTAGCCAGAGTTCACTGGAGAGGTTTTGTGCTATCTGTGGGAAGACCTAAGGCTTGTCCTGCTTGTCTTCTGCGCTGATGGCACAGAATCTCTCTTGAGATAATTTTAAAGCAATTAGTTTGCTAGACTAAACAAATTATAATAAATTGGAAAAAGCGAAATCAATTCTCGGGCGGGACTTCTCCCTGTAAGGGAAAGATCGCGGGTTCGAGTCCCGCTCGAGAATTAATTTCGCTTTTTCCAATTTATTATAAACAGAATCTCTCTGTTCTTGCAGTGTCGGCTGTACGAGTGTGATGTGACTCCCCTGGTGTTCCACTCGTGTGCATGTCTGCGACCTAAGTGGTATAGAAAAGTATTCATAGCTTATTTCAGTTACGTCAGTATTGCCAGTTGCCCCACCAATTTCGAATCCTATCCTACTACTTATAGGAACATATCACTAGATAAAATACTAGCCTATGTATTCTTCTAGACTTTAATCTAGTCTATTTTACTTTACGTTTACTTTTGTTTTTTTTGTCTAATAGGGGTAGGCGACGAGCTGCGAAGGCTGGGACGGACTGGATGCGGAAGGTGGAGGATCGGCAAACGTAGCGCATATTGGGAGAGGCCTATGTCCAGCAGTGGACTGCAATAGGCTAATTGATTGATTAATTGATTGAGGGGTAGGCAGGTTCAATACGCCCTTCGCTTGCTTATACATACACATACGTCGGGACATTCTTGGAACTAAAGTGGCAAGACAAGCGAGGCCCTGGCGCGCGTGTATTGTTTTGTAATAATCTATGCTTAGTGAGCTCTTTCACCTCATCAGCACCCTGTGCTATGCTGAAAAGATACCTTTTTTTTTATCGTGCGAAAAATCCCCACGGATACCTCCCCCGCCGGGACCGGAGGAGGAGGTTATGTCGGACTCGAACCGACTAAAACGCACACCGTCTGTGGGCCATCAGTTGCCGGAGGTGAGATTGTCATAGCCATATCCCTCGCACCCCGGCCGTCCCAGGGCCCTATCTCTCGATCTGGCCCTCTTCCGGTGTGGGGACCACGGAGTCCCCAACTCGCCCCCGGGTATGGGGTGGCACGCAATGTGCGCCGCCGCCGTGGCCTGCTTCTGCTAGGGTGACAGGCGGCCCCACCCATCACCCCCAGGCCCGCGCTCATGGGGGACGGAGGTCATTCTGCGGCTGGAAAGATACCTAATAAACTTGTACCGCATACCGTATAGAGCACATTTTGAGTACATTACATACAAGATATATGTCTCGAGTAGGTAATACAATACAAGTATTTTCCAAACCCCTTAAACGTTTTATAGGCACCAGCCCGCCGGTTGCCAGTACCTCTGAAAAGATTATTTATTTCTTCCCTGAAATTTATGTCCTGGCGAAGTTTAGATAAGCAAGCATAACATATATATCTTTCATCCACATTAGAATAGAAATAACGTACAATTTCATTGGGGAGTTCGTATTTCTGGAATATATCGGCGAGATTTTGCACCAAAAATATAGCTCGCTATGACGCGCCAAGTGTGATTTATTGGGAATTTCTCCCCGGATCGTAGGTACTAGTACGAACCGGCAGCTTTACTTGTATTGCCTGAAACTGAAATATACAACGAAGTTGGAAGATCGGAAATAATCTTTGAATTATTCTTATTTATTGCATTGTTTTAAACAAGGACTATTCCCATTATCATTTAAACTTGCACTTTGGGATCCAGAGCGTGACAAAGGGTGTCCTACTCCTCATAATCATAACTTGGTTTATCTAGGCTTTTACCCAAGTAATTTACTGTCATCGATACTCATAGTAACTCTGACTGATACTATAAGAAGTTGTACGCGAACATCACTCATCGAAATTTAATCACTTTTAACAGATTCTGACTGGCATTGCATCTACCCGTAGAAGCGTGGCGTCATCAGTGGAGAAAGGCAAGCTGGAGTCGGACCAACGACATCCCATGAACAGGCATCCTCGGGTACCACAAACGCTAAAGAGCCGCTGGAGCTTCTGGGCATGAGCTTCTTCTATTGACGGTGTTCCCTCCCAAGCTGTAGACCACTGGAGAGCATAGAGCTCGCTACCGACCCCTTTCGTCTCGCTTTCGGAGAACTGACTGGGCGGTATGGAAGGCACTTCATCCCACGCACATTCAAGCTGTGGAATGAACTCCCTGCGGTGGTTTTCCCAAGCGACTACAATATGGGGTTCTTTAAGAAGGGCATTAGAAGGTTTCTTCAGGGTCGGCAGCGCGAGTGTGACGCCCCTGGTGTTGCATACGTCCATAGGCCACGGTGACCACTTCACATCAGGTGGGCCGTGTGCTTGTCTGCCACCTAAGTGGTATAAAAAAAAAATCTATCGCGAACGAAATCTATCTAAGAACAGATTCGATCGTGATTTATTCGGTATTATTTACATTTAACCCAACGTTTTGTCTAGCTTTCAACAGCTATGGCATGCCAGAGTCGTAGGGTGAAAAGATAAGTCATCTCAAAGCACTCGAACTATGATGAATTATTAGGGTTACTTACTATTTCTGCAACATTTTAGGTTTTATTTCAACAGACTGAATGTCAAATCTCCAATATTGTTATTGTAAGTGTCTTTATGTGTTTCATTTGGAACCAGAAAGTGGAACAAAACTGAGTAAAGTTCCACAAATATTTTGTTCCACAAAAACAGCGAAGAATGCACCAAGCGTAAAGTTACATATACTTTGGTATCGCTAAGTATTTTACACTGTCCAAAGTTCAGGCGAGCTCGGGCGCTTTGTGCTAACTTCAATAACATGTTTTTGTTAGCCTTCCACAGAATTATTTTATAAGTTTACACTTTCCAAATTGTTTTCTAAAGATTTTTCTTAGACTCATGTGAATCTTTCTTTATTGTTTTTGTGTTAGGTTGTTTTTTATGAACTATGAATTAGTGGGTACATAACAACGTTATGTATGACCTACGGTGCCGAAACGTGGCCACTGACGGTGGGGTTAGTCCGTGACCTAAAAGTCGCGCAGCGGGCTATGGAGCGAGCTATGCTTGGAGTCTCTTTGAACGATAGAATTCGCAACGCGATTATCCGACATAGAACCAAAGTTACCGACATAGCTCGCAGAATAAGTAAGCTGAAGTGGCAGTGGGCTGGCCACATCTGCCGAAGGACCGATGGCCGTTGGAGCAAACGAGTCCTAGAGTGGAGACCGCGCGTAGGAAAACGGAAGGTGGGACCTAGCCAGGTGGACCGACGACCTGCGAAAGGTGGCTGGGACGGACTGGATGCGAAAGGCGGAGGATCGGCAAACGTGGCGTACATTGGGAGAGGCCTATATCCAGCAGTGGACTGCAGTAAGCTAATTGAACAACGTTAATACTTTTTCATGTCAATAAATATTGTGGGGAATGATCTGACTTCTGAGCATTCGAAATTCTCGTAAACTACCATCTTGGGGCCACGATGGAAGCCATCTACCGATATTCCTACGAAAAACTACTACACCTACACTATGGGAATCTTCAAGGAGGGCATTAGAAGGTGATAGTACGAGTGTGACGCCCCTGGTGTTGCACACGACCATAGGTCACGTTGACCACCTTCCATTAGGTGGAAGGTGTGCTTGCATATCTACCACCTAAGTGGTATGTTGAAAAAAATTACAATACGAAATCCAAATCCCTTAAATGTATTCTATTTCAATGAGAAAATATTCTCAAAATCTTTCTACAATATCGCAATTATTTCTCCCAACTGTTATTCCTTAGTACATAAACAGTCTTCAGATGAAATTACACGCAGCGTCTAGATATTTATGTACCAGGAATATTGGCAAAGTTTATCTCAAGAACATGTAGACAGTTAATTTCCGCTAGGTCGTTTGATTTTAATCTTTTAATAGGTACATCTACTTACGTACCGTCATGATGTGACACATTTAATAAACTTCTTTAGAAAATATGTGGTGGTTTGGATGTATAGAATGAATGATAAATGATAACTGAGTGAATTACAAGCCAAGTATGTACCTAAGTAATGATTAAATTGGGTATTTGAGAGCTATTACAATAAAATATGAAATGTATTGGATATGATTACTTATTATTTAAAAAATAACTAAGTATAGTTCTAATGTTTTTTTCTTAAGTGGTCTGTCAATTGACTGCACCCCGCTAGGTTCTTTTAAATTAATTCTGAAAGATTCTGAAAGAGAATCTTAAAGATTCTGAACACAAATATCCATTATTTTTTAAATTCTTGTCCGTTTTATCGCGATGAATACGAAAACTACTGAACTGCAGTTTTGGATGCGATATTCATATTGGTCACACTTAAAATCTACCCTATAATTGATTGAAATTGGTTAAGTGGAACGAGATATAAATTCTTAATGTGATAAAAGGAACAATAATTTCACTCTTCAATTTTATATTCACGAGTGTGCTCTCGAATGATTCGATTGTTACACGACGAACGTAGCGTGTTCGGTAAAGAGTAATTGACGACGAAATTGTGCCCTTTTCAACACTTCACGCAAAGGAGTTTGAAGCTGTTCAATCTCTCATTTTATCTGTATTTGGTTGCTAAACAATAAAATTATCAACTGCTCACAGTTCTCGAAAAAAAAATCACTGAAAAAGCTTTAGGGGAAAGAGTTCCAGTTGGAAATAAAGTATCACTATCACTACATATTATAAAACCAAGTCGCTGTCGCTGTCTGTCCGTCCCTATGTATGCTTAAATCCAAAACTACGCAACGGATTTTGAAGCAGTTTTTTTTAATAGATAGAGTGATTCAAGAGGAAGGTATATATGTACAATACATACATAATATTGTAGAGAAACACTGATAAATTTAGAGATAATACCACGCGGGCGGAAAATAGGGCGGAAGTTCGCCGGGTCAGCTAGTTTTCTATACAGGGTGTAATCGTTAAGTGTGTCCAGGCGATTATTCCGTAACTATAACAGATATCAAAAAACTTTAAACTGATATCGAAAGTACGTCACCTAATGAGTAAAATGACATCAATAACTTTTTAAAAATCAAACGAGAGGTATCTAACATCCCAACACTCCCATACATTTAGTATTAGATTAGTAGAAAGGTTTTAGGTGTCCTTATTTTAAAAGAATATTTTAGCTTAGTAGTGATATTAAATGAAACTGTTTATTAACCTAACAGAGTAATAAAACTATCTTTTAATTGAATAATATTTATTTCTTAGTAAGTACAAAACACCAAAGAGTATCTTTTATTTTTTTTGTTTTTGTAGTGTGTTGCTTTTCAGTCAGCTCAAATTAATGCGATATTGAAACACGGTTTATTACTAATTTGATGTGGTAAGATAATTAATCTACACGTGTATCTTCTTGAAAATCATCACTGTCATTCATACGTAATCATAAAATGTGATTAAGGTAAAAAGAGTACTAGGCCACTTAAAATAAGGAAACTAAAACCTTTCTACTAATCTCATACTAAATGTATGGGAGTGTTTAATGTCAAAATGTTAGATACCACTCGTTTGATTTTTAAAAAGTTATTGATGTCATTTTACTCATTAGGTAACGTACTTTCGATATCAGTTTAAAGTTTTTTGATATCTGTAATAGTTACGGAATAATCGCCTGGACACACTTAACGATTACACCCTGTATATATTCATAATTAAGTATCTTTACACCAGAGATGTGCTATGCTACATTGCTATGGACGCATCTGATGTCCACCAATCATATTCATTGGTCCACATAACATAGCACTGGTGGAAAGGTGTTCAGCTAAGCTAAGTTTTTTATAGAAAGATGTGTGCTATGGATGGAGAATAGATTCGAGTCTCTACTAATATTATAAATGTGAAAGTAACTGTCTGTCTATCTGTCAGTCTGTCTGTCTGTTACGCTTTCACACCTAAACCACTGAACCGATTTTGATGAAATTTGGTATGGGGGTAGATTAGACCTTGAGAAAGGACATAGGCTATATTTGGTCGCGATAACCGATATCCACGCGGGCAGAGCCGCGGGCAAAAGCTAGTGTTGAATATTCGTAGGAATTTTCATAGCACATCTTACTCGCTACGCTACATAGCATAGCACAGTTGAAACGATCACAATGACATAGTTTCATAGCTTAGCTTGTACATCGTCGTAGTCGTAGCATAGCTGCATAGCACATCTCTGGTGGAAAGTCACGTGCAGGACTTAGATGCCACCCGCATACGGTGCAGAATATTCCATCAAGAACCAAGCGGTTCGGCGACTCCTTCTTCTACCGCACTATTAAGTCTTGGAATTCCTTATCAGTTCACGTGTTTCCCTCCTCCTACAGTCCCGGGTCCTTCAAGCGGAGCGTGAAAAAGCATCTGATGAGGCCGTCAAGCTGAGTGCCACCATTGTAATATGGTACATGTCTGTAATGGTGACCCTCTTTTCTGAGACTTTGCCTTCAGCTTACCATCAGGCGAGGTGAAGTCAATTTGACGTGTCCTATATAAAAAAAGAAGGGCTTTAAAAAAGCAGATAAAGATTTTGAGGTATGTAAGGTCTCTACCTACCCCAGGGAGATATTACCCGAAGTACATGCCATGCACCCTAAACGACATCGTTTGTTTCTATTCAAAGTACGTGTTTACGAATAAAAGTAAAACAAGCATCATTAGGGAAACGGAAGCAGGCAATGGCCTTTTCCTGTCGCATGACATTAATATGCAATGTTGCCAGCATTGTAGCTAGGTACTGCACTATATCAACCCAAATTGTTTATAATTTTTTTTCATCTATACTATTATACAAATTGTAAAGTGGTCGCGTCTGTACATTGGAGATATTTAAAAAAAAATACTTGGGTTATGTTACGTTAACGATACTGAACACAAAAATATTTTTTTTGAATTTCCTGTCTGTTTGTCTGTTTGTCCGCGATGAACGCAAAAATTACTGGACAGATTTTGATGCGGTTTTTTTTGTTAGAAAGGGCTTACTCAGATTTAAAATCTTACGTTTGTTTGATCGCAATCGGTTGAGTAGAACCGAAGATATGAGCAAAGGTCGCGTTGACCGAGATGCACGCGGGCAGAGCCGCGGGCGGAAGGCTAGTACATTTATAAAGTCACGCCTTTGAGAGCTTCTATTACCACCTTGTGCTTCTATTATTCCATAATTCAAGAGGGAACTACCTCTATTGTGATTATGCCTTTTATGCAGTTGATTTCGAGTGTTTTTCATCATTGATTTGATCAGTTTATGTTCAGTAAACTCATACTAGCGCTTACCTTAGTAACATGTGCCTTAAAAATACTTGATGGGAAAAGTGCATATTCAACCGATTGCGATCAAACAAACGTAAGATTTTAAGTCTGAGTAAGCCCTTTCTAACAAAAAAAACCGCATCAAAATCAGTCCAGTAGTTTTTGCGTCCATCGCGGACAAAGAGAGAAAAAGACAAACAGACAAACAGACAGGCAATTAAAAAAAAAAAATTTCGCGTTCAGTATCGTTAACATAACATAACCCAAGTATTTTTTTTTAAATATCTCCATTGTACAGACACGACCACTTTACAATTATATAATAGTATAGATATAGTATAGTATACCTACTGTCTGGTATTATGAATACTACATTGCACGTGGTTCGACTCGCACTTGATCGGATTTTCTATAGATACATACCTATACCCAGACAAGATAATCTAGCTGTGCATTGTGTTTATTAATTTATGATTTTCTTAATTCGAGCTACCCCCTTGATCTTGCAGGCATAGTATGCCCACCTAGGTCTGTGCAGGTGGATGATGGGCAAATACCAAGTCGTGCTATAATATATACTGACATTGACTTCCAAGGTCAGGCAGTCAGCGTCTTAACACCATTCCACCAAAATAGCCATATACAACCGACCTTAGAACTCAATAATAAACCAGCGGGAGCACCTTGTTTCGCAGACAGAAATTTCATAGAATTTCGTTTCACAGAAAATGTTTCACATAATATTTGGTACTTATATTTTTATTTCGAATATTATTGTTTCAAAGACAATTTACCAGAATGAAACATATTTCACAGAAAAACAATTTAATGAATTTTTATTTTCATTTTTTTGTTTAATAAACTTATCAAACAGTAGAATTATTTTTTAAGGAATATTAAACCACCACCATAATCGAAAATAATTTGGTCTAACGTTCAATAAATTATAACACGTCATTATAGTTTACACCCCGACTCAGAGTACCCCGACTTGGATAGGTTAGGTTAGAAGGCTAAGGCGGGAGCGAAGCGGAGCGGAGCTCCCGCCTTAGGCCTTCGTGGTTATTTTTTTTAAAACCACCCAGAAATAGGAGCCCCGCGGAGCGGGGCTCTGTCGAATTATCTTAGCGCAAATAAGTTTTATATCTTTTGAGTGGTATGTCAAACGATTTTATATTTAATGTATGTTATGATAATAAAGAATATTTGATTTGTTATTCTATGATATAATTATTCTAACATTAAACTTTATGTGAAACAAAAATCAATGATTTAAAAATCTTCAAAGTAAGTATTCTGTGTATTGATTATTCTATGAAACGAAAATATGAGAAAAAATTTATGTGAAACGTAATTCTATAAAACAATTAGCTATAAAACAACGCACACCCTAAACCAGCGCATTCCAGTTTTACCCGGTCATTACTGGAGGCTATAAAGTACGCAAGTGACCACGTGACCGGACTACACGCCCACTTTATGGTACCATACTTATCATTCAACTTTATTTGTATACTTAAATATTATAGGTGCCTTCAATACATCAGCAATTTTTTAGCTTCGTAGTAGCTAAAATTTTTATATTATGACATGTTTTTAAACGATATTAATGCTTGGGATATTATCGTGGGCCTAAAATGTGCTCTATAAGCGCAATACACATTTTTTGGGAGTCATTTGAGGATAGCACCAAACATAGATTACTGCAAAACAAACCGCATGCGCCAGGGCATTTGTGATTTAGGTCCAATATACGTATTCCGAGGTATATCTAGTACATACGCATACTTATAATCACGCCTTTACCCCCGGAGGGTTAGGCAGAGGTGAATTAACACCCACATTTCACCAATCATTGTATTAGGTCTCACGTATATCACTTATAACAGTTTCATGTCATCCAAAAGCTAGATAAACTTATAAGTGCTTATAATTCTAGCCTACAAGTACACTTCTGTGCTTAAAGACTTTGTCTGTCCTCTAAAACAGATATTAAAATGACTCAAACACCAGTTTGAAACTATCAAAGCTTTTATAGCCTCGACCAAAGGTTGACGACTACATCTAGAATGCTAAACCCATAACAACCACTTAAGTGTTCTTACTAATTGAAATAAAATAGAGGAAGACCTAAAAGGATGTGGTTGGTCTGTGTGAATGATGATATGGTTAAGAAAGGAGTGAATGCTGAGATGACTGCAAATAGAGATGACTGGACAGCCTCCGTGGCGTAGCGGTAGTGAACGCGGCCGCTACGCAGGAGGCGCGGGTTCGATCCCCGCTCAGTGCGAATATTTGTGTGCATTAAATATGGATATTTTCATTGGTCTGGTCGTGCCTCGGAGAGCACGTTAAGCCGTCGGTCCCGGTTGCCATAAAAACATCTACGGCGGTCGTTACGGGTAGTTGAAGCCCTAAAAAGTCCAAAAAACAACGGTCTAGCTGCAAAGCTTCGATATCGCCTAATGTTAACATTGGGTTGTGGAGGTCAGATGGCAATCGCTTCACAGAAAATATCGAGGTCTAGCCAAATCCGTAGTTAAGACTGGTAAAGCGGACCCCAGACGCCGAGCTGAAAGCTTCGGATGCGACTGGGAATAACGCTAGGTGGAAGAGATGACTGGAAAAAGCACACAATTGTTGCGCCGAACCCAAATAAACTTGGGATAAGGGCAGGAGGATGATGACTAATATACAGAAATAAAGTTATTTTCAACAGATTCTATCGCAATTTCTCTTATGTTATTTCATTATTTACATTGATCCCGACGTTCTGGCTGCTTTTCAGCAGCCATGGTCCTGACCTACCTGTAAATCCCACGGGGAAGTTCGGAAATCAGAAAATTGGTAAAATAAAATCAAATATGGTTTTATTTCAACGTGTAACAGTCGTGTGTAGGTAGGTACTTACTCATATAATATTATGTCGTTCTGCCCATATGTCGTTCTGTTTAAAGTGTTTGAAATTTCCGTTAAAATAATAAGAATAAAAAATACACATGCATACATACATACTACATAACATACAGTCACGCCTCTTTCCCAGTGGAGTTTCTCTTTCCACTTGCTACGATCCTGGCATACTTCTACGTATTTATTTTCATACATGCTCACTGGTTTCGGGTAGGTACTCTTGACATGTCCTTTCTTTAAAATGTCTTCAATCTGACTGACATACGTATGTCTAGGTCGACTCCCACCCGGCCCATTCACCCTCGCTTCATAAAAATATGTAATACTAATAATCTCCTAATTCATCATAACTCCTAAACAATAGTGCGAGATATTGGTCATGAATATCTGGAGAAGTTCGGTATCTGTCAGCGACATCGGACAGAGTCCTGTTACCAGTTGATCTTAAAGTTCGAGCACCTTCGCTAATAGCTTGGGTTCTGTAAGGCAACCTGCCTACTAGAGCGTAACGTGAAACTTGACAACATTGAAATCATAAAAAATCAAAGAATCAATTTCGTTTCTTCAGTTCAGGCACATAAAGAGCATAGGTATATGAACGTCAAAGAGCACATATGAACGTCAAATCATTGTACGATTACTTTTCTAATCTACTAATCTATTTTTACTGCTGCTGCTACTAGCTCGTACTATTTTAAATAGTAATTAATAGGTTTCACCAATTTTTTTTATTTTTTATATAGTACACGTCAATTTGACTTCGCCTCGCCTGATGGTAAGCTGAAGGCAAAGTCTCTGAAAAGAGGGTCACTATTACAGACACGTATCATGTTACAATGGTGACACTCAGCTTGACGGCCTCATCAGATGCTTTTTCACGCCCCGCTTAAAGGACCCGGGACTGTAGGAGGAGGGAAACACGTGAACTGGTAAGGAATTCCAGGACTTAATGGTGCGGCAGAAGAAGGAGTCACCGAACCGCTTGGTTCTCGATAGAATATTCTGCACCGTATGCGGGTGGCATCTTAGCCCTGCACGTGTTATCCTATATAGGAAAGGAGAGGGTGGGATTAATTGGAAGAGCTCATCAGAACATTCACCGTGGTAGAGACGGTAAAATACCGCCAAAGATGCCACATCTCTACGCAATTGCAAAGGCTCGAGGGTTTTGGTTATCTCAGGATTCCCAATAATGCGAACTGCGCGTCGTCGCTGCAACCTGTCGAGAGCATCTAGTAAGTACTTTGCGGAGCCATCCCAGAGATGAGAGCAGTATTCCACGCAAGAGCGAATTTGTGTCTTGTAGAGAAGGCACCGCTGCTCCGGCGTGAAAAAACGTCTCACTCTGTTCAGGACTCCGAGTTTACGCGAGGCTGTTTTGATGATGCTCTCAATGTAGTTTTTGTGTTCAGTTTGCAGCGGATCGTGTATAAGCACCAGAAATCTTCAAAAAATCATAAAAAAAATTGAGGAGTTTGTTATATGAAAGAACCAGATTTTCGGCATCCAAGCGGTAGATTTGCTGTTAGGAGGATGAGATTTTTACCCAGGTTTTCGTAGGTTGCGAGTCAGAGGGCAATGGCTCTCATAAAAACCAATCAAATCATGGAAATAAAAAGTACGAAAGCGTATGTAATCAAGATACTAAGGTACAAACTTTCTAAGAGAAGTTTTAATGAGGTTAACATTACAGTCTAGTGTAAACAATCTTAAAACTCCTCCATACAAATATTCAATTAATGTTTGTTAACAGTTTATCTGATATCCACCGTGAATTTACTCATAGCCAGACAAAGGTTAGGATTGGGTGCGTAGGTTAAATCCATACCGAGCTTAGCAACGGCCCTATTATAAGTCTAGGTACGGCTTAAGCTGCTTAACTTCAGGCTAGTTTTGTGCTCAAAGGGTCAGTGAAAGTGAAACTCTTTGAACTATTCTCGAAGAAATACCTTAACTTATTAATTTCATAAAAGTATTTGCTCATAAACTTGATCGACAGTTAATGAGAAAGAAAGAACTTGTAACTAACTATTGAACGTTATTGAGAGTAGGTGCCTACATTTTTTTCTACATAATTTTGTAAGGATTTTATTCAGCGCTAGACGAACTTTGAACTATCAGGCTTTTTGTAAAGTTTTCAAGCTTATTTTTGAACTCGTCCGCTAAATGTTTTTACTGTCTGGTCAGAAGATCCTTATGTCGAAGTAACATTCTGTTCACCTCCACAATTTCTTTAAACTGTTTACATACATACATACATACATACATACAATCACGTCTTTATCCTCGGAGGGTTAGGCGAGGTGAATTAACACCCACATTTCACCAAGCATTGCCGTTTTCCGGGCACTATTTGTTGGGTCAAGTCATGTATAGGCTGAGTCTGGGCTGTATACATCT
The DNA here is from genome assembly GCA_914767945.1 of Eilema depressum. Classification (NCBI taxonomy): domain Eukaryota; kingdom Metazoa; phylum Arthropoda; class Insecta; order Lepidoptera; family Erebidae; genus Eilema; species Eilema depressum. The sequence goes on along the minus strand of OU612029.1, from coordinate 815,287 downwards.
GTCTGATGTTAAACAGCCCGATCCCTTAGTCGCCTTGTACGACATCGCATGGGAGGAGATGGGGTGGTCCAAATTCTACACTGCCGGGAACCACGCAGCGGTTAAACTATTTGAACGTTGATATCTGTGAGCACCCATATATCTGAGAAGGACCAAATAGCTAGCAATTAGCCAACTGACACAAAAATTATATCTTGATTTCTGTTGAAAAAATGATCTCCACCTAAAATAGTATTGGACGCTAAAAATATATTGCGCTCTTTAAGAACACCGAAAAGAGAAAAAATATAGTCAAACAGAATACCAAGAATAATAAAGGACCGAATTTAAAAGACCTCTGGGTTTTAAGAAACATTTTGAAGCCTAAAAAACTTGGAAATATAATAATAGTAGGTTTAGTTCCAGTGAGTAAAGGGAGCCAAAAAAGAAACAAATTACCAGAACGGCTGGCCTTGGCGTCGCGAGCTCACAAATTAGACAGGTACGTATTATACCTGACGGTGACGTAACAACTTACTTTGCTCTATAATTTGCTCTCGTTTAGGCTCCACAGTATTATTTCATTACTTTCAAAAGATTTTTTAGTAAAATACGATTATGTCAGGTAGGTTAGCTCCTAAGGTCATCATCATTATTTTCATAGCGATTTCCTAATTGCGTCCGAAGTCCACTTTTGAGCGCGAGGACCGTGTATCAGTTTTTTAGGAAAAAGCGAATCAGCTCAGGCAGGATTCAAACCCGCGATCGTGGAATCCTCTGACCACTGAGTCACCAAGCCACGCCTGAAGCTATCCAATTTTTTTCTATAAGTACATTATCTGTTTTGAATAGTCAGCATATTAAATGCTTTACAATTTCATTAAATTTTCTCGGAGCGTCAAAAACGAAGAAAAAGTTTGTTTCCAGTTTTTAATAAATGTTCATTTTGTATTAATGGTTGACAAAAAATACATCCAATATTTTCTCTGAGCGTGCCTATTAAAATATGGTTTATACCGCCTAAATCGATAACGTCTGATTTGAAAATATTATCTGAATGTTTCATTGTAGCCAGCCTATTTGTGAAGAGCTCTCTTATGTTTTACGACCGGGGATAAATAATTTCACGAAGATTTCCGTTTACAACCAGGAGAGGTCTGAAGGACCTCGTTGAAGAGTTTATGGTTATTATTATGATGTCAAGCCAAATTTGTGCGTTGAGTATTGCGTTAGGGGTGAAAAATGAGCCATTTACATTCTGTGTTTATTAGGTAAGGAATGGTATGATGTGACCAGAAATGTCATTTATATTATTTTACTTCCTAAATGTCATAAGTGTGGAAGTTTGTGGATGTTTAAATGGAATTATGAATGGATGGAATGATTTTTTATGCAAATGGATGTTGATCTGGGTTAAATTTAGTAGAAATATAGGGGTGTGGTCGTGGTTCCCGGCAGAGTAGAATTATATGGGTTACCCCATCTCTTTCCATGTGGTGTCGTGCAAGATTAAGGGATAGGGCTGTTTAAAATCAGAGATAGGTATATACAGCCCAGACTCATCTTTAGATGCAAGGCTCGAATCAATAGTGCCCGGAATACGGCAATAGGCTCAGCACCTATTACGTGGGATTCACCTATGCCTAAACCTCCGGGGATAAAGGCGTATATTATGTATGACAATATGATCATACGTGAGTTGCAAAAACGGTATAAGAATTTACACAAGTTTTAAAATTAAAATTACAAAACATAAAATGTATATTATAATAAATTGGAAAAAGCGAAATCAATTCTCGGGCGGGACTCGAACCCGCGATCTTTCCCTTACAGGGGGAACGCTCTGACCACTGAGCCACCGAGCTTCGCCCGAGAGTGACCCAATTTTTCCAATACATCCATCTTACGGCGATGGTAGGAGTAATCTACCGATATTCGTACGAACTTATTTGTTTAGTCTAGCAAACTAATTGCTTTAAAATTATCTCAATTGATTGTGCGGAGTTATCAAAAATCAATGTTTAAAAATGATTGCAACATCATTCATTGATTCCGATAGTTCGTACGAATATCGGTAGATTACTCCTACCATCGCCGTAAGATGGATGTATTGGAAAAATTGGGTCACTCTCGGGCGAAGCTCGGTGGCTTAGTGGTCAGAGCGTTCCCCCTGTAAGGGAAAGATCGCGGGTTCGAGTCCCGCCCGAGAATTGATTTCGCTTTTTCCAATTTATTATAATTTGTTTAGTCTAGCAAACTAATTGCTTTAAAATTATCTCAATTGATTGTGCGGAGTTATCAAAAATCAATGTTTAAAAATGATTGCAACATCATTCATTGATTCCGATAGTTCGTACGAATATCGGTAGATTACTCCTACCATCGCCGTAAGATGGATGTATTGGAAAAATTGGGTCACTCTCGGGCGAAGCTCGGTGGCTCAGTGGTCAGAGCGTTCCCCCTGTAAGGGAAAGATCGCGGGTTCGAGTCCCGCCCGAGAATTGATTTCGCTTTTTCCAATTTATTATAATTTGTTTAGTCTAGCAAACTAATTGCTTTAAAATTATCTCAATAAAATGTATAACCTTAGAAAATGTCGTAAAATAAATAATCTGATAACTCTATTTACTATTTTGTAAAGCCAACAAGGGATGAAATTTCTTGGGAAACTTGTCACTCGGTCGGACGGCAAGGAATAGAAAGTTGTTCGTTTCCAAGACCTTTTGGAAGGGCATCCATATCCATTAAAACTTTGATTAGCGGCTGATCCTTGACCTTTGCAAACATTACAACGATATTTTCTGCTCCAAAGATAAATGGGTTTACAGCAGCCATGTTTTATACGTTGTAAAAGTCATAAATGATATACATTACTGTTTCATGGATTGAAAAAATATAGACATCGTCTGGGAGTAATTTGCTTTTATTTATTTTATAGTACTCGGAAAGAATAATTTTATTCATGACTGTTTATATGTCTACATTTATTACGAGAAAAGAGGCTGTCTGTTCGTTGAAAATGTTATTTACTACACCAGCTTCGTAAAGATCTATAAGATTGATTCGCATATTTTAAGACGGTTTTTCTAGTATTTTAATTATATACTATGCAACCCTACTAAGGATTATCAAGATATCTCTTTTTGCTACGCAATTTCGTGTTTTTTTCGTTACTTTTTATTTGGCAGACATCTGCTCTTCTAACTATCCGTCCACACTCGTATTCATAAACTCAATCACCCCATTACTTCCCGTGGATGTCATAGAAGGCAACTAATGGATAGGGCTGTTGTCCATCTGACAGTAAACATGTATGTGTGTGTATATATGTTTTGATTCACTAGTTTCATTTGTCATGCTTTACAATCCTATCATCTGCGTATGCCATAAGGTATATTATTGTTTTTTTTTTATAGGAAACGTCTACTTTACTTCGCCTCACCTGATAGTAAGCTGAAGGCTCTCTCGGAAAAGAGGGTCACCATACTCACCATTATACACGTACCTACCATGTTACAATGGTGGCACTCAGCTTGACGGTCTCATTAGATGCTCTTTCACGCCCCGCTTAAAGGAGCCGGGACTGCAGGATGAGGGAAAAACGTGAACTGGTAAAGAATTTCAGGTCTTATTGGTGCGGCAGAAGAAGGAGTCACCGAACCGCTTCGTTCTTGATGGAATATTCTGCACCGATGCGGGTGACATCTAAGTCCTGCGCGTTGTCCTTTATAGGAAAGGAGAGGGTGGGATTAATTGGAAGATTACAGAACATTGTATGAATCTTCTGATCCTTTACATCCATTACAGTTTCTTGAATCACCTAGTTTGTTTGCCAGCCTATGAAGAAACTTTATCTATTAGTAAACAAACGATCGCCTATCCATATACAATTAAATTCAAATCAGGCCCAGGACGGTACAATGCGACGGACCACTGGCGCCGGTTCATTAAAAGTTAGATTGGGACCGCGGCCGCGTGATTGGCAGGACAGGACAACTTCCAGGGTTGACTTTTTATACAATGTTATTTTTAAAACAAGAAAGGTCCTTGTACTATTAATGTTATGTACTAAGTATTGTTATTGCCGCAGTGGACTGTGTGCGGCGTTTCTTCTCCACTAGCGCTGCAGAGGTGGTAAACTTTGGTTAAGTAGAATTGACGTAGATGAATATGTTGCTTCTTATTGGAGGTTTGCCGCAGGTGTATAAAAAATAAACTTAAGGTATGTGGTCAGCTTCGGAATAATACCTTTATATTGGCAAGCGGCAAGAGATTGTTTCGTTAATCGACTTCACGTGATCTTAAGTTTTAGCTATGAGTTAGAAATGTATGGAAGAAGCTAGGAAGATCATATCTCTAAGAAACCGCTAACGCGATGTTAAGCCTCATCTGATGATCATCTATTCCTTATAAAAAAAATCAGCAAGAATCAAACTGGAAACAAAAACATTTAAAAAGTAAGAATCTTTCAATTTGCATCTGTTGTTAGCATTTGGCGATAAAACTATACAGCTCAACTCAAGAGCTCGCGTAATAAATCGATAGCACGATAATGTAGTATGTATGTATGTGTATGTGTACCCCGGAAAGATTGTCCATATTAAACACACCAATTAATTCACCAGGGTAGTCCAAAACTCAACAATATTAGTCAACAATTTATCCCCGCCTATGAATCGTATGCGGAATTCTTCTTCTTCATACATACTTATATACATACATACCATCACGCCTTTATCCCCGGAGGGTCAGGCAAAGGTGAATCAACTGAAATTCTTCTTCATAAGTAAACCAAAAAATATTCATTTGCAGTACATGAATTTCTTGAGCTACGCACCGGTGCGGCGCCGCGCCGGTACAATGAGTTAGTATTTAGCAAACAGCTGGCATTCCGGCAATTTTTTCCGCAGGCGTTTACGACGCACGGCGGATTTTCTTTACGATCGCAATGATCATAATACAGACATACACGCAGAAATATATTGTTTGTAATATAGAGAGTTAGGCAGGAACGAGAAATATCTTCTTTGTGGAAGTCTGACTAAGAAATTTAATTTGTACCGCGCTTTGAGGTTTGTTTGCGATTCCGAATGTGAGAGCGGAAAACTTTATATTTTTCTTAATTGTTAGTTACCTAGAAAAATACAAATGTATGAAAATACATTAATTCTATCTTGAGTGGACGGTGGTGTCACGTTACAGGCGCTTTGGCTGTTATGTCACAAGTCATGGGTTCGATTCCACCTGCTCATTGCATGTGCAAACATTTGTATGTATGAATCATTTAATGTTTTGTACAAATTATATCTAAACCGCTAGTTAATTTGCAAAACTCTTAGACTAAAACTAATGTGCATGTGGGCATACTAAAGTTATTAATAACTAGGAGGAGAGAGGTAGAGAGTATACCTGAGTACCTAGTCAAATCGAGTCACACAACGTTCAACACAGCTAAAAATCACAGTGAAGTGTAAACAAGCATAGCTTGTAAAGTGTCTCCGTTCGCGCGACACTTGAACAATTTCGGCGTCGACAACTTTTCAAATAAAAATGTACACGTTGAGAGCCGTCCAATCGCTGCAAGTTCGAATCGAGTAGGAGAAAGATATTCAGAAAGTTCTTTGTAAAATCTAAGTGGATTTCGCCCGGTTTTATTAGTTTTGAAATAGGGTTATATTCAGCTTTTATGCCATTGTGGACGAGGAGTGTCGCATACAAAACAATTTCACTAGCATATAGATAGGTATATTACTCCACTTCAGAGTCTACGCATTCGCTACTAAAAGCTTCAGTTCTGGTTGGTATACCGGCGTGAAATCTGTTGATATAAAAATGCAGTATTCCTATGTCTGTGGATGCAAAACTTGGAAAGTAGTGGATAGATTGATTTGAAACGTAGGTTTCGTTCTTTCTAAATTTCTAACAGATCGTTGTTTTATGAATACGTCTCTGTGATTTGAATATTATTGTTTTTGACATGGGCATAGCTCCACCAAGATCTTCCTTTAGGCTCCAAGACAACTTCATCCGCTGTCAATCCCTTCTTTATGACCATTATGACTTATACCTACATTCGGCATTCACAAGACTATTACTTGACCAACCACATGGTACACGTAGAAATTAGATCTCAATAAGAGCAATTATTTTCTGATATTGGCAATCGCAACGACGACGACATTAATATACAGCTACAATTTAAACAAATATTATACTAAATTTATTGGGGCTGGATGCCGACGATTTCAGATATTCTAGAAGGATTTCCATTATCATCATAATACAGGATTTTGGCTGTTTGTGTATAAAGCGCCACTTGACTTCCCAACCCTGACAAGGATACCTAAATAAGAGGCTTCAGCTGGTAGTTAAGGTTGACTTGGGCTATTTCATAACGATGTAGCTGGGTGTTTCATGTATTCTCAAGTAGACTACGCGCAGGAACTTATACCCACCCACATTTTGACCAATCATTGCATTCCGTTCCACGTATGAGTAATAGGGGCTGAGTCTATTGCCGTATTCCGGGCACTATTGTTGACTCGAGACATGTATCTGAGGCTGAGTCTGGGCTGTGTAGGTAAGGTATATCTGTCTGATGTAAAACAGCCCTATCCCTTAGTCGCCTTGTTCAACACCGCATGTGAAGAGATGGGGTGGTTCAAATTGTACTCTGCCCGAACCATGCGGCTAATTTAACATAGAAGTAATTAATATTGACAATTTAATGTGAGATAATACAGCTACTTTCGTAAAACAATGTATTATTTAAACATCTTATATCTTGCCTGTACTGATTACCGTTACGCAACCCTTGTATGTCCAGAAAGAAAGTGTTGGAGTAACTGCCAGGTAAGCACTTGTGAAGGCGCCTCACGCGTCAAATCCCGCGCTATTCAATCTACTGGGAATTAAGTGGGGGATGAGTTACTTGGACTATTTATTAATGTTTGGCCAGAAAAATGGAGAGAGAAACAATTATATATATGAAGGTGTGTTTTATTACTATTGCTACATAACATATAAAACATAACATAAACTCACGCCTATATTCCTATTGCTACTCAATATTTCGCAAATTACAAATCATAATTTAAAATCTTTGGTCATTAGGTCACAAAGTAATAGGTACTTATGAATTTCAAGATCAATGCGTTTATAGTTTTATTATCGGCCAAATCAAATCAAATAATAATCCAATATCTTTAATGATTAGGTTACAAAGTAATAATTATGAATGTCAAGATCAATTGTTTATAATTTTATCATCCGCCAAATCAAATCAAATCAAGTCAAATGTATTTGCTTCAAAACATTTGCTACAAGATTAATAACAGTGTCAAAAGTTCCCAGTGATATACTTTTTTTTCTTGAATTTTCACGGACATCACTCAAACCCCGGCTTACCCAGGGGTATCAAGATGGTCCCCTATGGGGAAAATGGTTGCCTCAGGTACCAGTCGTGTACTAGAGCGTAAAATGAACATTATCCACGGTTTTGAACATTTGGCTATCAACGGTTTTTCATCCAAAAATATCCTTTTAAGAAATGCATGGAGGTTTCAGTAATCACGGCACTACATAAAACCTATCAGTTTGCTTACAGTATCTTATGATCAGTTTCATTTTCAGATCCTTCAGATTTTATGTCTGTCTTGTCTCGCAAGAGCGGGCCATGCCAGCTATCATCATCTTGAACTCGCTTCTGGTTCACATTACTTTCAGATGAATATTTCTCTTATACGGTTCTCAAAACAAGAATATAGCGGTTCGGTGACTCCTTCTTCTACCGCACCATTAAGATCTGGAATTTCTTACCAGTTCACGTGTTTCCCTCTTCCTACAGTCCCGGGTCCTTTAGGCGGGGCGTGAAAAAGCATCTGATGAGGCCGTCAAGCTGAGTGCCAGTGCTGAGTGTAACATTGTACGTGTCTATAACGGTAACCCTCTTTTCCGAGACTTTGCCTTCAGTTTAGCATCAAGCTAGGGTAGTCAAATTGACGTGTATGTGTATATATTTACATCAATTCGCTGTTTTAATAGCCACACGGCCAAGTCCAAGCCAGAATGATACGTAGATATAATTAATTAGGAATTCTTCCGAGCGTACTCCCGTCACGGAAGCTTTATTTATCATTTGCTTATAAATAGTGATGGAGTTATATAATATTTATACTGCAAGATATGTATCGCTTTGATTTGGGAATGAATGAGAATGTACATCATTAATCAGCCAGCCAAATAGCCAATTGTAGTGATTTTCCTGTCTGTTTCTTAAGTATAAACAAAATAATAGGTATTCTTCTTCTACATAGCGATCCTCCCAGTCGCATCCGAAGCTTTCACCTCGAAGTCTGGGGTCCGCTTTACCAGTCTAACTGCGAATTTAGTTGGTCTTCAACATTTTCCGTGAAGCGACTGCCATCTGATCTCCAACCCAATAAAGATATTGGGCGATATTGCAGCTAGACCAGTTGTTGGACTTTTTAGGGCTCCAACAACCCGTAACGACTACCATAGATGTTTCTTAAGGCAATCGCGACCGACGGCTTAACGTGGTCTCCGAAGCACGACCAGTCCCTCTAGACAAGTGGCAATTCGTTGCTCGGCGTATGATGGAATAGAATGCCAAATGTATGGGATTTGACGTATATGACAGGCGTCAACGAATGTCAAAAACGTCAAATCCTATATTTGTCAATCTATTCCATCATACGCCGAGCAACGAATTGCCACTTGTCTAGGGGGGCAGACCCCTAGAAGACCTCGATCTTAAGACTTGAAGTCTGCGTGTCCAGAGCCTCGCGCATCAGTCAGTAGGTGTACCAGCTTCCAGATAGGCCAATTTAGGCTACTTAGGCCAATTTAGGCTACTTCTTTATGCTTTGTATAATGAATCGTTACCGGTTATAAACTGTGGAACTAGGTACACTTAATAACTGTATGTTTTTTATGTTTGCACTGGCTGGGTATCAAATTGGTTTAACCTTGGTAGCGTTCATCAAACTCTAGACGTCTAATACATATATTATACACATTATTCTTTACCTATAGTTATATTTTTTTTCAGAGACATAAATATACGCTCATGCCTGCGGGGTTAGATATAAGTGTATAAATACCTACCTTACTATCTACGACATTTGTTAATATTGGATAAGGTACATAACAAATAAACACGATAAATTCTCGTCAATATTGATGTATTTATATAAAATCACGCCATTATTCCCGGAGGGTTAGGCAGAAGTGAATTAACACCCACATTTCACCAATCATTATAAATGTATTAGGTCCCACATAATAGAGGGTGAGCCTATTGTTCCGGGCACTAAATTGTTGATTCGAGCCATACATCTGAGGCTTAATCTGGGCTGTATATATCTGTCTGATGTTAAACAGCCCTATCCTATAGTCGCCTTGTACAACACCACATGGGAAGAGATGGGACCTAAATGCTACTCTGCCGGGAACCACGCGTCAATAATTATAATGGTAATTAAAACTGTTCGATATGATGCCCACAGCTACATTCTATCATCGCACTTCTCACCATAGGCGGGGAGTTCATCCTAACACATTGCGACCGGAAATGGTGCGCACTGTGCGGTATGAAAGGAACTTCATACCTCGCACACTCAAGCTGTAGAATGAACTCCCCGCGATGGTTTTCCCAAGCGACTACAATATGGGGCACTTCAAGAGGGGCATTAGAAGGTTTCTTCAGGGTCGGCAGCACGAGTGTGACGCCCCTGGTGTTGCACGCGTCCATAGGCCATGGTAATCACTTTCCATCAGGTGGGCCGTGTGCTTGTCTGCCACCTAAGTGGTATAAAAAAAAGCAGGTTAATCTAAAATCGAATACATACCTTCCTTTGAAGCTATTCCTACATAAATACCTTACAGATATGTATAAAAACTGTCAGAAATAGGATACTCTCGTTTACTAAAAGGCGTGAATTCAGTAAATGTCGAGAGTGTACCCCAAAGCCGTAACACCACTCGGCTCCGGTTTACAATCCTAAAAACTAAAAGGATTTTCATATGAGATAAATCCATTTTTGGATAGGTACTCAACAGTTCAGTAGTACACAAAAGATAAAATGAGGCTTAATAGAGAATAATGAATGTTATGTAAATAAATGTAGGTAAAGTAGCTACTAAAGCTTCGCAGAGGTCTGTAGGTGTATTATAAGCATTAAGGTATGATTCTGAGGACGATAAGGTACGGTACGATTACGGTAAGGTACGATTTTAAGGAGGAGGCAATTCCCAATCGAGCAAGTCTACTGGGGAAGTACCTCTGCCTTACAGAATACCGCGGATATAACAACCTCGTGTTGTGTTCCCGGCGGTTAGTAGGGTAGCCAGAGCTCACTGGACTGGTTTTGTGCTGTCAGTGGGAAGATCAAAGGATTGTCCTGCTTCTTTGCTGACGGCACATAGTCTCTTTGTTCCTAAAGGTTCGGCAGCACGAGTCATAGGTGAGGTGGGCCGTGTTTTTATCTAAAAAAAGCCGACCGTATACAACAGCTGCAGACGCACGCAGCAGATACCGACTTGAATATGATAATACTAGCTTTTGCCCGCGGCTCCGCCCGCGTGGATGTCGGTTATCGCGACCAAACATGGCCTATGTCCTTTCTCAAGGTCTAATCTACCCCTATACCAAATTTCATCAAAATCGGTACAGCGGTTTAGTCGTAAAAGCGAGACAGATAGACAGACAGAGAGACAGACAGACAGACAGACAGAGTTACTTTCGCATTTATAATATTAGTAGGGATTGTTTATTGCTTTAATTCATTGCGGCTTCTCAATAGCCCCTTTTAACCGTATCGAAGTTCAGCAAGTAATGTATGTGAAAAAAAAACGACATGTGATCTGACCGCACACAAATGGTTCATAGAAATAAAAGAAAATCGCTCATTTGTTTTTAACTATGCATTTATTTTTTCACATGAATTACACACACATTCATTCATTTCAGATACATTACGTATTACAACCTCCTCCACCGGCTCCGGCGGAGGGGTATCCGTGGGGATTTTTCGCACGATAAAAAAAAGAGTCTATCACCCGTATTCACAAACAACACTGTGAGGTCTCATAGTGTGCTCGAGCGCATAGGGCTGGTAAAATTAATTCACAAACATCACGGAGCAGCATCTAACGCAGTGCGTTCCCTCAACGAAGTATTACTTAAGTGTTATCAATGAATAAAAAGGCTTGCCAAAACGAACGCACTGAGAATTTGTCGTTCTTTGCACAGTTTTGGTAGTACGCATAGCGAAGTATTGTTTGTGAATACGGGTGTGAGTCACGGTCCGTTCTGCGTCTACAGTTGTCGTATGCGGTCGCCTTCGGAATCATACCTTTAGTAAAGGTCTAATTTAAAAGAATGTACAAAGGCCTAACTTAAAAATATGCGTGTTTTTATCATAATAAGTTAGCTTGTCGTACAAAGGGTCAGAACCTGTTTATCCCACAAGTTTTTCTCTTGAATAAAAAAGACTCGTGTAACCTCTTTTTGGATTTTAAATAATCATGTTATTACGTGTTTTAATTCAAAGAAGTGGGCATTATAAATAGGCTGCCTTTCCACCAGTATGCTATGCTACGTTCCTAGGGATGCGATTGTCATCCACCAATCAGTGGTCTAGGTACATGTTGGTTGGAAAGGGGTTTGGCTAAGCTATATCCTACTAATATCCTACTAATATTATAAATGTGAAAGTTTGTGAGAATGGATGTGTGGATGTGTGGATGTTTGTTACTCTTTCACGCATAAACGGCTGGACCGATTTGGTTGAAATTTGGTATGTATATAGGTTATACCCTGGATTAACATATAGGCTATATATCAGCGATGAACGGGATCAGAATTCCACGCGGGCGGAGCCGCGGGCAACAGCTAGTTTTTCATATGAAAAGATGCGTGCTATGGATGTAAGCTGTGGATGAGTATAGGTAGATTCGAATTTTGAACATTTGTAGGAAGTTTTCATTCTGTAAGGTTATGTGAGTAGGTCCGTTATGTGATTGATACATCCCATAGCTTGTGTTGCGCATGTCCATAGCACAACTTACTCGCTACACTTCATCGCATAGCACAGTGGAAACGGTCACATCTAGCTGTCCCGGCGAACTTCGTACCGTCATATTTTTTTAGCCCGTTTCTCACTCTTTAAACCTTCCCTGGACATCCACGAATATTTCAAGACTAAAATTAGCCAAATCGGTTCAGTCGTTCTTGAGTTATAAAATAACAACGAAAAGTGGCATTGATTTTTATATATTAGATAATACTAATATTAGATAATATTTGGTGAAAAGAAAACCCATACATTATTCCGTTCACCTGTACTTACTCTTATACATGATAGTTGTTTTTTTTTCGTCAAATTAATATTGCCAGATTATTTAACTATCAAAACAGTGCCCAAAACCTTTCACTCCTAAACGACGACGGCGACGCTTCTAAATGCAATTCGGGCCCAAGTCTATAACTAGGCATGGCAATACTTCCATTGTTAAAGATAATTATTAGTTTATAAGCAATAAGCATACAATTTAGAAAATAGATAGGTCTTCATAATATTTACATAGTTCTGTTATTGTGTACTCTGTGATATTACAGTTTAAATACTGATAAGTATGTCAAACATTCCATCATCGTATCGGTTTGTAATGAAGGTGTAATCTCAAAAGTGCTAATATTATTATATTGGCACTTTTAAGATAAAGTTTAAGATAAAAACTAGGTACCACAGATAATGTGTCATTCACGCTATCTTCAGTTTTCAATAACAATACTTTTAAAATTGTACAGTAAGCATCTGATCTATCTTGAATACAAAGTCTCAAAATTATCTTAATACCAAGGTATTAAGAGTAAATGAAACTGTTTTATTGATTTAAATTGTATTATCGTCCGAACTAAGGGTGTGTATCAAAGTATTAGAACAATCAGCCAACAGGAAGGGGGGAATTTGGTATTCTTGGTATTAAGATTTTGAGTACTTAATTCGTCAAGATCGATCTGATGCAGATTGTACAAGTTATAGAAACGTTTTTAGTTATGTAAGGGTTATTTCAGAACAGGTGGAAAATTTTTCGAGCAGTTGTCAAGTGGTAATTTAAATAGCAAACTTATTCCATTAAGACAAAGCTTAAATAAGTATGCACATAAATTGACCCCAAACCGTTGATGCTTGGTTTTTATATACTGAATCTATAACCTTACATATTTGAGAAAATGCTAATCAATACATACACATCAACACTTTGCAGTATTCATGGAAGAAATCTTTCAAGGGATTAAAAAACTACTTGCAGATCCTTTGATCCGAAAAAAGGAAGAAGTTTCTTTGGGTTGTGTTGATTGGACACTGATCCCGTTACCGCTGCCCAAGAGAACCTATTCCCGGTATAAAAAGTAGCCAATATGTTATTTCAGGTACATACAAAAATCCAAACATCTTTCCGAACTTTCATATATTTATAATTTTACTAGCCTTTGCCCGCGGCTCCGCCCGCGTGGATGTTGGTTATCGCGATAAATTAAAATTGCGACTATAATTTGAGATTTAAACTATCCTATCTCTCAAGTTGGATCGAACTGTACATGGTGTGCGAATTTTATTATAATCGGTTAAGTGGTTTAGGAGTCCATTGAGGACAAACATTGTGACACGAGATTTATATATATTACTAGCTGTTGCCCGCGGCTCCGCCCGCGTGGATGTCGTTTATCGCGTGGTGTTGTAAATAGTGCTGAAAGTTGAGCGTTGAACGCTGATTAGACATTGTACTCGCCTCTCTATTCGACTCGAGGAGGTAGGTACACCACGGTATATTCGTCCCAATGGAGCAGTCCGACTGGGGAAGTATCTCCGCCCTACAGAAGGCCGCGGCTTAATAACCTCGTGTTGTGTTTCCGACGGTGAGTAGGGTAGCCAAAGCTCACTGGAGAGTAGCTTGTGCTTTGTGCTATCAGTGGGAAAACCAAAGGCTTTGTCCGACTTATCTTTTGCGCTGACGGCACAGATTCTCTAAGTTCTTACAGGGTAGGCAGCTCGAGTGTGACTCCCCTGGTGTTGCACTCACTCATAGACCACGGTAACCACTTACCATCAAGTGGGCCGTGTGCTTGTCTACCACCTAAGTGGTATTAAAAAAAAATTCTACCTGCATTATTTACTCGAGTCTCTACTCCCCATACCTTTGCCCTTCCCCCACCCTCTCCCCTACTCCTTCCCCTTCCCCGTTGTATCTCTTGTCTACTCCACTATATCCTTCACCTGTTCACCAAGCTCTAAGTAATAAATCTGTCTTTGTGTGGAAAACGATTTTGTAACTCATCTTAAGACAGTACCGACATCTATTTCATACCTGACAAAATTAGAAATTGAAAAAAAAATGATTAAAAATGCTTATATACGTCCAGTTGCAACGAAACCATAGTAAGTTCAAAACCGCGTTAACGCCATCTAGTTACGCAGGTGGAAATAAATTCATTGACAAAAAAATAATAATTTCATGATTAAAATCGCATTTATTTACACAACTGTAAATGTAAATTAAAGTCTATTTATTTACATACTTGCTCGGATGTAATAAGATATAAAATTTCATCCATAAGAATAAAAAAGCGCCATCTATATTTCCACTCATATTCCGTATAATATCAATATTGTTCACAACTCCGGTTCTACTCAACCGATTGCGATCAAACAAACGTAAGATTTTAAGTCTGACCAAGCCCTATCTAACAAAAAAAACCGCATCAAAATCCGTTCAGTAGTTTTTGCGTCCATCGCGGACAAACAGACAAACAGACAAACAGACAAACAGACAGGAAATGAAAAAAATATATTTTCGTGATCAGTATCGTTAATATAACATAACCCAAGTATTTTTTTTTTAATATCTCCAATGTACAGACACGACCACTTTACAATTTTATAATAGTATAGAAGATTATTAGTAGAGTAAGATATATCACAAATAAAACAAATTGTACACATAATATTCAACACTAGATGCACATGATTTGCTATTTAAAAACATTAAATAATTCTGTAATGTTATGACTAAAAATACTCAACATTTTAGAAAATACCTAAGAGTAGAGGAATATATTCACAATGGCAATAGTTGAGCACGAATCCACTCTTAAAACGCTTTACATCATCACCAACTCACTGCACGAACACTCTTTTCTCCCACCCTTCTCTCTCAATGAACTTTAGACGGATTCCTCCAACAGGGTGCGTAATCAAGGATTCTGGTTTGAGTTTTAGCTTCCTTGGCATACCATCTGCTAGCTCCAAACGGTACTTCTTCAGCATAGTGATGAAGCCAGCCATCATCTGCATCTTGGCGAATCGCATTCCTGTAAGAAGATATAAGGTATTGACTATAAGATTGAAATCTAACTAGTGTTACGGCGCTTTTGAATAGGCTGGTGTCACACTATTCGAACACGATAGATGTGATAATGCCATTGAGTACTTTATAAGGACGTAATGTAATGATGATGTTGATGTTATATTTTGATAGCATCTAACAATGCTGACTGTCCAGACTGAGAGCAAGAATTTTAATAATATTAATATTGCAGACTGACTTCTGATACATATTTTTTTTTCTATCTGTATATTTTATTCATTTATCTCGTAACAGAAAGTAAGCCTGTAACCGACTTCTGGGCATGTTTTTAGTTTATATTTATATACTTCAACAGAAAAACTCCGCAATGGCTGACTCAAATTCCAAGAATTATATTTGTTTTGTATTTTTGTTTTTGTTTGTTTTTTTTTTTTGTTTTGTTTTGTTTTGTGAATATTGTTCATAAGACCTAAGTTGTAGTTATAAAACAGAATCAAAAGCGTAATCAAAATAACTATAGTCATCAACTAAATTATGCAAAAACTAAAATAATTGGGTAAGTATAGTTATATGAATCACTGACTCGTAACATAAGGAAAAATATACATGAAAACACGCCATTTGTGCACCTGTATTTATTTGATAATATAAAATACTATCTGTTGCCCCCAGCTCCGCCAGCGTAGTTGTGGGTTATTATGACCAAACATGCTGTATCCTTTGCCAATATTGCATCACTTTCAACCATATAGGTATGGCCGTATTGTACCTAAATATTTAAAATGTTGTAAATCAGACATTATTGATATTAATGAATACTGCTCTATTCCCTTGACTAGCAGCGTGATGTAAATAATTATATTAGCCAATAAATCGACTATTTATTAAGTCGCACTTTGGTAAATGGTTCATGATATCAACCAGTAATCCTGAGATTAGTGCGCTCAACCAAACAAGTAAATAAACAAAATATTCAGCTTGATAACATTACTATTAGGTATGTATTCAAAACACACGGCACAATATTGCAAAGAAGTTAGTATACTTTACAGAAATCTGTGTTAAATTATGCACTCAATATCCTCGTAGCGTAGCATGATTTATATACACGTGAATGTTTTGTGCACTTTAATACAGGTGTTTACTTCAAACTATAGAAAATTTTGCCAAAATTCGCAAGTAGCTTTATGCACTATCCGTGTAAGCTAAGATGCAGTATGTAAATTATAAACCACTAGAAAAAAACATCCCTACTATAATATTATAAATGCGAAAGTAACTCTGTCTGTCTGTCTGTCTGTCTGTCTGTCTGTCTGTCTGTCTCACTTTTACGACTAAACCGCTGAACCGATTTTGATGAAATTTGGTATAGAGGTAGGTTAGACCTTGAGAAAGGACATAGGCTATGTTTGGTCGCGATAACCGACATCCACGCGGGCGGAGCCGCGGGCAAAAGCTAGTCTTAATATAAATTACTTGTTTAGCTCCACAATAATGAATGGAGGCAAAATTCTTATAGCAATGGACGGAACAAAAGACTTTATCAGCACACAACCCTTTTGTTATTTTTATATTATCTGATCTGAAAAATCCCATTAATTTGGCAACAGATACATGTCATCTAATTAAAGTTTTGCAAAATTTCATGACTACCAAATAACGGTAAGCGGATAACATTGCACGTCATGTAAAATTGTATTGCAGATATCGGCACAGGGTGAGCCCTAAATTGATGTTATAGTAGTAATTAAAAAACTTACCAATACAGGTTCTCGGTCCTTCACCAAATGGCATATACGTGTAAGGGTTTATGTTATGCTTTGCGTCACCATAAAACCTTTCTGGACGAAACTCTTCAGGCTCAGGGAAGTACTTCGGGTTATGTTGCAAATAGTAAACTGGCAAGTGTATTCTTAAGCCCTTTTCAAGTCGAACACCATTAGGCATTGTGTAGTCTTCCATTTGCTGGCGAAGGTTTACTCCAAGAACAGGATACAGACGAAGAGCCTCATCGATACAAGCATCGAGATAAGTCAATTCAGTGATACATTCATAAACAAGTTTATTATCATGCCGAATCAAATAAGCGTCAATTTCTTCTAAAACCTTTTTCTGGATTTCTGGTTTTTTAGCGAGTTCATAGAGAGTATAACTTATAGTGGTTGATGAAGTCTCGAATCCAGCAAAAAAGAATACAAAGCACTGAGCTACTAGCAAATCATCAGTAGCAGGCAATGTGATTTTCTGTGCATCACCAGTTTTCAGACTTTTGATGCTGTCACCAGTTATTTGGTTATTAAGCTTCCAATTCAATACAAGGTCAACAAAATCATGTCGTTCAGATGGTTTGTACTCTCTGCTGCTCATTACAGAAGTAATCAAGTTGTTGAAGAATTTAAACTGGGTTGATAATACTTTAAGTCCTAGAGCGTAAAATATACTTGGCCATGTTGTGCGCAAAAGTCTAAGATAGTAGAACAATTTTGGAGTTGCAAATAATGACGATGCTATCTTAGCGAAGGCATTCGTTTTGGTATCATCTGTCATAGTATTTGCATCTATTCCAAAAGCGCATGACGCAATGCATTCTATTGTAAATTTAGCGGTTAGACCTCTGACTTCTAACTCCTGAGACATAGATACCTCTTTATCCAATATCGATTCATACACGTACGAACATTTTTGAATGAGATGGAACATGTTTTTCATTTTAGCCGACGAAAACAACGGTGTCATATTTTGCCGTAACACTCTCCAAGTATCTCCATAAGTGCCGAAGAGGTTCAGAGCTGCCGGCTCCCTATACATATGTTCCGACATTTCTCTTCCATGAAAGTAGTAAAAGTCCTTAGTCATGATGAGCTTGATGACTTCTGGGTCTATAGGAATTAGAATAGGCTCTGTGGCGTAATAAGCTCCGATAAATGGCTCATCTGGAAACTGCTTGCAAAGGTCCTGCACCACTTCAGCCATGCACTTCTTTTGAAGAATGACGTCTCCATAGTTGCCTAATAGGAATGTGGGTTTTATATGAGCCACTTTCTTATCCTTGAAGTAGTTAAACTTTCTTGTTGATACATAATACACTAATATCAATAAAGCTATTATGAGATAGAGGAACATTGTGTTGATTCACTGCGCGACACTGATCGACTACATCATTATCTACTCTGAGCCGTGCTTATAATGCGTATCGCGCTCACTTACCTCCTCAGGCGTCATCAACTCATCAGGTTTTGAGCTGTGTGACTTTAGTTTATTACTTAAGGTATGATCCCGAAGGCGACCGCATACAACTGCAGATGCAATATATACTGTGAAATAGACTTGAATATGATAATTTTGTTTATTGTTTTAATTCATTGCGGCATCTCAATGGTTCCGTTTATCTGTATTGAGGTTTTACAAGTAATGTGTGAATGTGTTATTATAGGCTTGTAGACAAAAGTTTGTGTATTTGGGTTCGAAGTTTATGAGAGATAGAAAGTATTACTGTGATATTGACGAACTAGATTTGCGAAGCGAGGGTGAATAGGCAATTAGATAGGATAGTCGACCTAGTTATACCTACGTATGTCAATCAAATCCAAGAAATTTTAAAGAAAGGACATGTCAAATGTCAAGGCAACTCGAAACCTACGAGCATGTAAGAAAACAATCCTTCCGAATTCGTGGCCACCCTGGATGATACATCTGGGGGTCTGAATCCAAGTACCCGTAGCACCCCCAGTTTAAGTAGTGCTGTGCTCTTGAATGTTTACCAATATATTGACTATTCCTTAATAACCTATGATTTTATCTCAATCTGTAATGTGAAACTAACGTGACCTAATGAAATGTGAAAACAGAAGAAGCAAAAGAGGTATACCAGGTTCGTAGCAAGTGGAAATATATATCTCTATCTACCCCACTGGTAAAAAGGGGCGTGACTGTATGTATGTATCAATCAATTAGCCTACTGCAGTCCACTGCTGGACATAGGCCTCTCCCAATGTGCGCCACGTTTGCCGATCCTCCGCCTTCCGCATCCAGTCCGTATGTATGTATGCATGTACAAATTAGCGGATTACGGGACTGATTTTCTTTTATTTCTATGGACCATTACGTTTGTTTACCGTGGTACCATTAAACGGTACCATTGATGGTACTGTGGCAATTTTTATTTGCCGTGGTACCATTAGGTCGATGGTACCATGGCAAACACCATTATAAATTTCCGTAGTACCACTAATGGTACCATGGCAAAAAATAATTGCCCTAGTACCATCAATGGTACTAGCTAATGGTACCACGGCAAACAAACGGACCATTTATGTTCGGTCGGATGACGTGTCGTCTCTTCAAATACATCACTTGTATATCCTTGTACTTCCATACGGATAAAGGGGACCCTTGAGAGGCCGCAATAAATTACAACAATAAAACAAAATTATCATATTCAAGTCTATTTTGCCGTACGCGTATCTGCTGTGTACGTCTGCAGTTGTCGTATGCGTTCGCCTTCGGAATCATACCTTTAACCACCGAACAAGATTTTTTGTGCTAATTATTTATCAAAACAGCACGCGTGTTTGTCTGCTACATAATATTTTTAACATTGGGTCGAGATCCAAGGTGAGTAATGTACATAATGTAAAGTAGCATAAGAATATAGTGATCAAGCGGCTGACGAAACAGTAGCATTTCTTTAATTTGGACTTTGAAATGTCGTATGATATGAAATGTCGTGTGACATGTAGATTGGACTGCGGTCAAACTTGTACTTTGGAGACTGGAGTCTGACTACACCTTACAGTTGTGTAAAAAAGGTAAGGCGTAACCAGACCCCAGCTCCCCTAGACAAGTGGCAATTCGTTGCTCGGCGTATGATGGAATAGAATGACAAATGTAAAGGATTTGACGTTTTTGACATTCGTTGACGCCTGTCATATACGTCAAATCAAGGTCAAATCCCATTAATTTGGCATTCTATTCCATCATACGCCGAGCAACGAATTGCCACTTGTCTAGAGGGGCAGCAGGCGAACAAACTAACAGTAATTAGGAGTGTGTGCATTTTGGTAAATTTTAGAGTTCTGTTTATAAGTAGTTCCCTATATAAAATGACTTCGCCAATGGCAGGCGCGGTACCGGCACAGCCTTTGGCGGTTTTGAACCTGTATTAGGTTCATTTATGAATTAGCCTATAGCAGCCTACTGCTGGACATAGGCCTCTCCTACTATTGGGAGGCTTTGGCCTGCAGTTTCCACGATGGCCAGACGGGTTGATACAGGGTTTTATTTCGAGTTCTCTCGCAGTGATATCGTCACTCACAGCAGGAAATTAATCTGTCAACTAAATATATATGGACCCAGATATTATTGGGCGAAGATTCCAATAAAACTGTAGGTTTAGGTAGCTCAGTTAGCTGACTAATATCAAGCCTAGGCTCATCGCTCGTCACAGATAAATCCCTCAATATTAAAATGTCATGGAAATGCGTACTTTCACCGAAATGGAGATAACGATATTTATTACGTGGCGGTAGAGTGTTTGACAGGTTAGTCAGAAGGTACAAATCCTACTTATGGATACATTATTTTGATGCTTGAATATTTAATATTCAAAGGTTCCAGATCTTGGAACTGACAAAGACAAAGAATATCCAGATGATTTTTATTATGTAGGGCTCGTCAAATTAACTTCACTTCGCCTGTTGGTAAACTGAAGGCAAAGTTATAATGGTGGCACTCAGCTTGACGACCTCATCAAATGCTTTTTCAGGCCCCGTTTAAAGGACCCGGGACTGTAGGCAAAAGGAAACACGTGAGCTGGTATGGAATTTCAGTTCTTAATGGTGCTGCAAAGAAAACGAAATGCTTGATGGAATATTCTGCATCGTATTTGGGTGCAGTTGTCCTGTGTAGGAAAGACTGTATATAATATGCCCTAGAATTTTTACTTACTTATTTATAATTTTTATACTTTTTACTCACACCTATGTGTTCTCAAAGCAGCTTAGTTGAACTGTATTAAAATTACTCGTCATTTAATATCTTTGATCCCAAAAAACTTCTAGCAAAATCTAAATCTGTTTTAGACGTTCCATTAAACTGTTAAAAGCAATATATAAAACGAGTAGCTCATAAATTGCACGTAATGTACGCGCGCGAGTTTCAAACTGTCAATATTAATGTCATTGCTCGTTAGAATACTCCAGGGGCTTTTAAAACAGTTGAAAATTTGAAACAGGTTGAGTACAAAGTTTTAGACTACACTAGAGGTTGATCGCGGCTCTACCCGCATTCAATTTTGATCCCGTTCATCAATGATACATTCATACATACACACAATAACGCCTCCATCCCCAGAGGGCTAGACCAGGCTAGGCAGAGGTGAATAATTAACACTCACACTTATTAGATCCACGTAAGATCCACGTAATAGGGGGTGAACCGCATTCTGGGCACTATTGTTGACTCGAGTCATGTATCTGAGGCTGAGTCTGTGCTGTATAGGTATATCTGTCTGATGTTAAACAGTCCTATCCCTTAGTACGACACCGCATGGGAGGAGATGGGGTGAACCGAATTCTATTCTGCCGGGAGCCAAGCCGTATGATGATAGCAGCGTGATAGTATATAGCCTATGTTGGCACCTGCTAATATAGCTTTCTAATGGTGAAAGAATTCTTGAGATCGGTCCAATAGTTTTTGAGTTTATTCGTTACATACATAAATACAAATCTTTCCTCTTTATAATATTACATAGTATAGATAGATGATATATTTGAACTTGAATAAAAATGTTTACACTATCGTTCATGGTGTTTATATCTACAATAATAATAAACATAGATATCACTATCACGGATACGGCTTTTGTCTGCAAGATAAAAACATTATCGCTTTGTCAAACATGTCAAAAATAGATACCTAGGTATCAGAAATTGGCATAACACATTTATGGAAAATGGCACCACCCATCACTCCACGATAACAATTTAGTCGTCAACAGAAGTGACTATGAGTGTTATGATGATGATATTGATTAAATATTGAGTTAAGTTCTCTGCGTATATTGGTTCTACTTATTTGCTTTCACTTCAAAGATAGCTAATCAACAATGTGTGGCAGAAATTTTAACCCTCCCTCCCATCTGTAGGAAGTGGCACAATCTGTTAGGTTTTTAGTAGAATATAATAAAATGAATATATGATATTAACAATGAACTACACTTACCGACATAGCTAGAAAAATAAGCAAATTGAGGGGGCAGTGGGCTGGCCATATCTGTCGAAGGACCGATGGCCATTATAGCAGACGAGCACAAGAGTGGAGACCGTGAGAAGGCAAACGGAAGGTGGGACGCCCCCTAGCCAGATGGATTAACTGGATGCGGAAGACGGAGGATTGGCAGAAATGGCACACATTGAGAGGCTTATGTCCAGCAGTGGACAGTAATTGATTGATGCAATTGACGTATTTGTTACATTTATGGCAGCTGTAAACAATATGGCAAATCCCATACGTTAGTTATTCTATTTTATTCAACTAACCAATTTATTCCCACGTTTGGACTGGAACATGCAAAGTTTCTTTGTGTTAATCATCTCTAAGTACGTAAGGTAATTAGTTTAAGCAAGCTTAATAAAAAGAAATCAATTTTCAAAACTGTATTTATTGTTTCAATAAATTATACCACAACAAAGAAGCATATGTCCATCACTGGACTATAACAGTTTAATTAATTAATTGATACAATAAATAATAATAAAATATGTCAGGTGAGAGTTCTCTATAATCATGAGTATCATTATATTCTATCTATTCTAGGACAATAAAAAAACGATAATATTATAATTTACAAATTAATCTATATCACTTAAAGTATTTACAACTACTTATTAATTGTTTGCAGTTGTGTTGACAGTCGCTTGTTTTATAATATTATGTTAATGATGGCATTATCTAGATCAATATTTGTGTGAAAACAAATTATGAGAGTTGATATAAAAAAATATTTAAAATTATGAAATGGAATTTTAAATTGTCTGCCTTCTTCTTCTTCAACATCATACATCAAGTTATTAAACGAACACTTTTTTCTCCCACCCTTCTCTCTCAATAAACTTCAAATTGATTCCTCCCTCAGGATGTGTAATTAAGGGTGCTGGCTTAAACTTTAGTTTCGTCGGCATACCACCTGCAAGCTCCACTCGATATTTCTTCAGCATAGTGATGAAGCCAGCCATCATCTGCATCTTGGCGAATCGCATACCTATAACAAGACAGAAGGTTATATTCCCATTGCTTTTACGATGAACTAAAATGCAGTAAGCATCCCAGCTCATCCCATGGACATCGTATAAGGCAAAACTTAGTGATAAGGCAACTCATGCAAGACAGACTTTTATTTCTCCGTAATCACACTTTGGGAATTTTTTCGAAGGGTTCAGATTCAGACTAAAGTGGTTATTTGATTACTATTAAGTTCATTTGTTGTGTTCTTACATTTTTATGAGAAACTAGCTGACCCCGCGAACTTCGTACCGCCTAACAGTCGATTCTTTTTTTTAGTTTTCTCTACGTAAGAACCATCCTCGTACTTCAAGGAATGTTCTAAAAAAGAATAAAGCGATATCGGTTCAGCTGTTCTCGAGATTTGCGCTTAGCAACACATTCAACGATTCATTTTTATATTATAGATTGAGCATTGTTCTTTATCTTGCAATGGTTTTCGCTTATTAAAATAATGAATAGTTAGCTTAATTCTTAGCTAATTGTGTTTACCATCAGACTAGACCCATGCACGATATGAGGCTATTGTATTCGTATCTAAATTAAGTGTGTAAAATTTCAGCACAATCAAGTAACGGCAAGTGGATCAAATTACACAAATTTTGTATGGTTTTATTAAATAGGGCCGGACACTAAAAGCTCCATCTAAGTTAAAAATAATGAAATATAAAAAGAATTTACCTATACAGGTCCTAGGTCCCTCACCGAAGGGCATATATGTGTAGGGGATGATATCCTTCTTTGCATCACCATAAAACCTTTCTGGACGATACTCCTCAGGATCAGGGAAGTACTTCGGATTATGATGCAAGTAGTATACTGGTAAGTGTACTCTTAAGCCCTTTTCAAGACGAACACCATTAGGCATTGTGTAATCTTCCATCTGCTCGCGAAGGTTTACTCCAAGAACGGGATACAGACGAAGAGCCTCATCGATACAAGCATCGAGATAAGGTAATTCAGTGATACATTCGTATTCAAGTTTATTACCATGTCGAATTAAATAAGCGTCAACTTCCTCTAAAACTCTTTTCTGTTTTTCAGGTTGTTTGGCGAGTTCATAAAGAGTATAACTTAAAGTGGTCGATGAAGTCTCGAATCCACCAAAAAAGAAAACAAAAACTTGAGCTATTAGAAGATCATCATCCGCAGGCAAGGTGATTTTCTGTCCCTCACCATTTTTAAGACTTGTGATGCTATCACCACTTATCTGTTTATTTTGCTTCCAACTTAACACAAGATCAACAAAATCATGTCTTCCAGAGGGTTTATAGTCTCTTTTACTCATTACAGAGGTAATCAAAGAGTTGAAAAATTTAAACTGGGCTGAAAATACTGTAAGTCCTAAAGCGTAAAAGATACTTGGCCATGTCGTGCGTAAAAATCTAAGATAGTATAATAATTTTGGAGATGCAAATAAAGAAGCCGCTATCTTGGCAAAAGTATTGGTTTTTGGATCATCTGTCATAGTATTTGCATCTACTCCAAAAGCACATGACGCAATGCATTCTATCGTAAACTTAGCAGATATATCTCTGACTTCTAACTCCTTTGATTTAGATACCTCTTTATCCAACATGGATTCATACACGTGTGAACATTTTTTAATGAGATGGAACATATTTTTCATTTTAGCTGATGTAAACAATGGCGTCATATTTTGCCGTAATACTTTCCAAGTATCGCCAGAGGTTGCAAACAGGTTTTGAGCTGCTGGTTCCCTATGTATATTCTTGGACATTTCTCTTCCATTGAAGTAGTAAAAGTCCTTAGTCATGATGAGCTTGATGACTTCTGGGTCCATTGGAATGAGAACAGGCTCTGTGGCGTAATATGCCCCGATATATGGCTCATCAGGAAACTGCTCGCAAAGGTCTCGCACCACTTCGGATATGGACTTCTTCTGAAGAATGACGTCCCCATAGTTGCCTAAGAGGAATGTAGGTTTTATGTGAGGCACTTTCTTATCCTTAAAGTAGTTAAACTTTTTAGTTGATACATAGTACAATAATATCAATAAAGCTATTATCAGATAAAGGAACATTGTGTTGATTCACAGCACGACACTGATCGACTACACCTTTACCTGCCTTAGTTGAGCTTATAATGTACATCGCTCATAATATTCGCGCGTCATCATACTGATTATATTATACAACTTATTTTTGTATGTATGGATGTCACGCAATGCTAAATGCAGTACAATCCTTGAGATGTAAAATCCAGCTAGGTTTTTAAAGTAATGAATGACCCTCATTTTGAATAATTAAGGTAGCGAAACAAAAGTAAAAAGTTCAGAATAAGGTGTTTCTTTAAGTTTGCCGTTAGTAATTTAGATCAGTGTATAGTAGCTTTTCTGTGGTTGGGTTTGTGGATTAAAGCGTACATGAGTCGATAAGTCATACACAGTTTAGCGCATTTTTTTATTTCGTTAGGTGAAGCAGTGAGTCAAACATAACTTATGAAATCAGTCACATCATGCTTTGTAGCCGAATTCTGTTATTATTTACACTTATGGCATGTTTGTGATGTATTATCATAAAAGTGATAATTTTTATATCACACAGCAGAATAAAACCGTATCTACGACAACTGAAATCTATGTTTATTTATTGTTGAGCAGTAAACATCATGATGTAACCTATTATGAACCATTTTGTCGATGTGGCCGATTTTTATCTAATGCCATAAAGGTTTCTATTGACTGGACGAAGATGAAATAGTTCAAATCTATAAGAGGAATATTCAATCTAACACACGCAATACAGTTGGAAATGACTGCATCAGTCACAAGTTAAACGCCTGTTGTAAAGTCAATTCAACGCATTAATTTGTCAAAATAACCTGAAGGCATGAACTCTTAAAACAGCTCAATAATTGAACAGCTGTCATACTACCAACAGCAAATGTAACTTTGTAATCCTGTATATTTATATGAGATTACAAAGCTATTTATGCAGTTATTAGTATGATAGCCGTTTAATTATTGGCCTGTTTTACGAGTTCATGGTAGACCCTCTGATCCGACTTCTTTTCAGGTAAGAATGCTTCTATCAATGCTAATAGGTGAGTATTATCCTCAACACTACCAATGCACTGGCTCGATGACATAGTCGTGTGATTCTCAAATCTCGGCCCGTGGACGGAAGGTATACTTTTGCTTTTCTCTACAAGACACAAATTCGCTCTTGCGTGGAATACTGCTCGCATCTCTGGGATGGCTCCGCAAAGTACTTACTAGATGCTCTCGACAGGTTGCAGCGACGTGCGGTCCGCATTATTGGGAATCCTGAGGTCACTAACACCCTCGAGCCTTTGCAGTTGCGTAGAGATGTGGCATCTTTGGCGGTTTTCTACCGTCTCTACCACGGTGAATGTTCTGATGAGCTCTTCCAAGTAATCCCACCCTCTCCTTTCCTATATAGGACAACACGTGCAGGACTTAGATGCCACCCGCATACGGTGCAGAATATTCCATCAAGAACCAAGCGATTCGGCGACTCCTTCTTCTGCCGCACTATTAAGACTTGGAATTCCTTGCCAGCTCACGTGTTTCCTTCCTCCTATAGTCCCGGGTCCTTTAAGCGGGGCGTGAAAAAGCATCTGATGAGGCCGTCAAGCTGAGTGCCACCATTGTAACATGGTACGTGTTGTAATGGTGGCCCTCTTTTCAGAGACTTTGCCTTCAGCTTACCATCAGGCGAGGCGAAGTCAAATTGACGTGTCCTATATAAAAAAAAAAAAAAAAAAAAAAAAAACTGTTTTGACTATAGTTGCTCTTGTGCGGAAGTGATGTATCTGTCACGAAGTAACTATTATCTAATCAATGGATATGTTTGTATAAACATTGCGGTTACAGCCTTGAATTTGGCAAAGTATAACTTTGATTTGGTTTTTATTTTTTATTTTTCGATTATGTAAATTCTTAATTCCCTTAGGTAACTTGTTGTACAAACGTATACAGTTAGTCTGGAATCAATTGCTAATCTTACGGTGGAGACTATTATAAACTACATGATTAGTATGTCTAATATTTTATTTTATAATATACTAGCTGACCCGGCGACCTTCGTACCGCCATATTTCCTGATCCCGTTCCCACTGCATGTCTCTAAATTTATCAGTGTTTCTCTACAATATTATGCATGTATTATACATATAAACCTTCCTCTTGAATCACTCTATCTATTAAAAAAACCGCTTCAAAATCTGTTACGTAGTTTTGAAGATTTAAGCATACATAGGGACAGACAGACAGCGACAGCGACTTTGTTTTATAATATGTAATGATGGAAACTTACAATAATTATAATTAACAAAATAAAAATGAGTAAAAAGATTACAAGAAAAACAAATATGTAAGTGATAGCGTTATCTAGACTCTAGACCAATATGTGCATGAAAAAAAATATCAAAAAATCATCTCTCGCTTCGAGCGATGAAATAATAATTTTAGTATTATGTAATTGCGTATTATTTGGTCATTATGGCAATGACTGGATTTTTAAAACGGAGAAGTACCTAACGAATCCGCTTTTAAGAATACTAACATCACACATAAAATTATTGCACGAATACTCTTCCCTCCCATCCTTCCCTCTCAATAAACTTCAAACGAAGCCCTTCAACAGGGATGGTAATTAAGGGATCTGGTTTAATCTTTATCTTCCTTGGCATGTCATCTGCAAGTTCCACTCGATACTTCTTCAGCATAGTGACGAAGCCAGACATCATCTGCATCTTGGCAAATCGCATACCTATAATAAGACAGAAGATCATTAGTATTACCAGTTTGAAAGAAAAACGTATGATAGGATTTCTATAGGCAAAATTTCACTAGATAAATATTATGGTTAAGTAAAATACAATGACCATTTCTTCCCATACAAGAGAACATTTAAGGAATGAGGCTGTTTTCTATGAACGCATACAAGAATGAAACATTTATTAACCGACTTCAAAAAAGGAGGAGGTTCTCAATTCGGATGTTTCTATGTTTTTTTTTTTTTATGTTTGTTCGCTCATAGCTCCGCCATGCGTAGACGGATTTGCAAAATTCTTTTTTTGTTCGAAAGTAGATTATTCCGAAATGGTCCCATTTAAATTTCGTAAAGATCTGATGATGGGTTTCCGAGATTAGACCAAGGAACTCTTCAAAAAATACCAGGCAATCAGCCGCGATTGCTGCAATCGCATATTATTGCAATGTCTCTGCCATTACACATCATAACATCACGCCTGAATCCTTTGAAAGGGTATGCAGAAGTGTTCAGAATATTCAGCTATAATTCCAGTGTATGCGTATTGCGTTGATTTTTTTAATTAAAAATTCTTAGTCAACGCGAAGCAACACACCTACTCCTGGGGTGCCGTTGGTGATGACCGACGGACAGCTTGCGCAAATAATAAGCGCGTTGCGGACACCCACACCGGTGAACACCGGCAACATGGCATGGCTCGCTGCACGGCCCGCTTCAGCGGACGTGACGGCGTTCATCGATGAAACTTACCAGGGGGATGAGTCTACAGAGGTATTCGTGTGCAGAGCGAGGGCTCTATTTAGTCAATTACCACTTAATACTCTGTCTGAGGAGACTCAGTTAGATATGATATACGGACTGTTGCATCGGCGTATTAGAGAGAAGCTAAGCCGAACCGACTATAATACTTTCACCGAAATGTTACATTTGACTCGCCGTATTGAAGAGATGTATAATGAAGGTCGCCACAGCGTACATAACCCAAGTCCTAAGGTACGCGAGCAGTTGAAAACACTGGCTGCGCATGTTACGGTCGCGGCTCCCGCGCCGACCGCTGTACTGTAATACCTACTTCTACGTCTACATCGCTCGCGGTCGCCGAGAGTAGATTATCAAGGCCGCGTTGTACCTACTGCAAACAGTTTGGGCACCTACAGGACGCGTGTAGGAAGTTACTAGCGAGGCCTACAGACGAGAAAGATAAGTGCGATAGTGCGAAAAGTGTGAAACCGAATATTGTGTGCTACGGTTGTGGTGAAAAAGGTTATATTCCCGCGAATTATCCGAAGTGTAAAAATAATGTTAGCAATAATGTAAAACCTGCAACTGATGAATTGTATTCTTTTGACTGTGTGGACTCTGACTACTCGGAGCGAATGAGTTTGAGCTCGTGTAGTATCGAGAGATACGAGACCCAGCGAGGCAGGCCACTGTTGCGCATAGGTATTGAAACCTATAGGGGTACCGCGTTGTTAGATAGGTACCGCTGCTCGTAGAAGCTTGGCGGGTAGGTCGCTTTACGCTCTCCTTCAACGTATGGGGAAGGAGTTTCGTGAAGACAACTTCTCTATCAAACTCGCTGATGGTAAAGTTAGTCACGTTAGAGTGTTGCTAACTTACGTAAACATAAATCTCGTCGATTCATATATCGGAGCATTCGCTGCGAGTGATAGAGCCCTATTTTCTACCTGTGCATTGTAATATGAGTAATAAACGCGCGTGAGTCTTACAAATGGTGTATTCATTACAATCTCAAATAATAATAATTCTAGAACACAAATGGCACTAAAAAGAAAGAAATAAAAATTTTTTGACAAAAAAAGAAACCGTCTTCAAAACCCCTTTAAATAGATAGGAACTAAATAGAAAAAAATAATATCAAATGTAACAAATCAAATATAGAACAATTAACATAATTTAGCCTAACTTTAACCTTAACTTATAACAAATTACCAATTTTTGGAGTCGGTGCCAATCCCCTACGCGGCCTATTTTACACGACAGATATACAAACTACTAAACACATCAAAAATGAATGTAACGCAACTCTTTTATTAGTCTTATCAATCAATCAATCAAATCAATTAACCTATTGCAGTCCACTGCTGGACATAGGCCTCTCCCAATATGCACCACGTTTACCGATCCTCCGCCTTCTGCATCCAGTCCGTCCCAGCCACCTTTCGCAGGTCGTCGGTCCACCTGATTAGGGGCGTCCCACCCTCCGTTTTCCTTCTTTTCCTTTCTTTCATATTGTAATACATATGTACCTAATATAATATTTTCTCTTATATTATATGTTATAGCTATCGAGTTCTCTTGTACCTATTTTCTTCCATTGATGGTCAAGATTTAAATGCTATTATTACATGTCGCTAACTTAATATACTATTTTTTTATCTAATTCGCTAAGAATTTAATTGATATCTAATATCAAGTCTGTTCTATATTAGATTAATATTCTAAGTAGGTATATACTACTAATATTATATTTAAACGCGAAAGTTTGTAAGTATGGATGGATGGAAGGAGGATGAAGTAAGGAAATAATATAAATCAGATCGGTGATATTTTTCTTGGCACCGACTCCAAAAATTGGTAATTTGTTATAAGTTAAGGTTAAAGTTAGGCTAAATTATGTTAATTGTTCTATATTTGATTTGTTACATTTGATATTATTTTTTTCTATTTAGTTCCTATCTATTTAAAGGGGTTTTGAAGTCGGTTTCTTTTTTTGTCAAAAAAATTTTATTTCCTAAATAATCATATCCTGAGAATTACGGGGACGTGTCAAAGGGTTCAATCAACAACGACCAGCAGATCAACTTTAACTAGACCCGGCAGGTACCAAATTGAAGGTTCACTTCGTTAAAAATAGCGGTTAATAAAAAAAGAAATTACCAATACAGGTTCTCGGGCCCTCACCGAAGGGCATGTATGTGTAAGGGATGATATTCTTCTTTGCTTCACCATAAAATCTTTCTGGACGATACTCTTCAGGGTCAGGAAAGTACTTCGGGTTATGATGTAAATAGTATACAGGCAAGTGTATTCTTAACCCCTTTTCAAAGTGAACACCATTAGGCATTGTGTAATCTTCCATCTGCTCGCGAAGGTTTACTCCAAGAACGGGGTAAAGACGAAGAGCCTCATCGATACAAGCATCGAGATAAGGTAATTCAGTAATACATTCGAAAACAAGCTTATTATCATGCCGAATCAAATATGCATCGATTTCTTCTAAAACTTTTTCCTGTTTCTCAGGATGTTTAGCCAGTTCATAAAGAGTAAAACTTAGTGTGGTCGATGAAGTCTCGAATCCGCCAAAAAAGAAAACAAATATTTGAGCTACCAGCAGATCATCATCAGCAGGCAAGGTTACTTTCTGTCCCTCCCCATTTTTAAAACTTTTGATACTATCACCAGTTATCTGGTTATTTTGCTTCCAACCTAACACAAGATCAACAAAATCGTGCCTTCCAGAGGGTTTGTACTCCCTGCTGCTCATAACAGAGATAATTAAATCATGGAAGAATTCAAACTGGGCTGAAAACACTTTAAGTCCTAAGCCATAAAAAATACTTGGCCATGTAGTGCGTAAAAATCTGAAATAGTATGTCATTTTTGGAGATCCAAGTAACGAGTTGGCTATCTTAGCAAAGACATTCGTTTTTGGATCATCTGTCATAGTATTTGCGTCTATTCCAAAAGCACATGACGCAATGCATTCTATCGTAAACTTAGCAGACAGACCTCTGACTTCTAACTCCTCAGACATAGATACCTCTTTATCCAACATGGATTCATACACGTATGAACATTTTTGAATGAGGTGGAACATGTTTTTCATTTTAGCTGATGAAAACAACGGTGTCATATTTTGCCGTAATACTTTCCAAATATCTCCAGAAGCTGCAAAAAGGTTTCGGGCTGCAGGTTCCCTATACATATGCTCAGATATTTCCCTTCCATGAAAGTAGTGGAAATCCTTCGTCATGATGAGCTTGATGACTTCTGGGTCCATTGGAATGAGAACAGGCTCTGTGGCGTAATAAGCCCCGATGAATGGCGCATCAGGAAATTGCTGGCAAAGGTCCCGCACCATTTCAGATAAATGTTTCTTTTGAAAAATAACATCTCCATAGTTGCCTAAGAGGAATGTAGGTTTTATATATGGCACTTTTTTATCTTTGAAGTAATTAAACTTTCTAGTTGTCACATAATACACTATTATTAATAAAATTATTATGAGATAAAGGAACATTGTGTCGATTCACAGCACGACAATGATCGACTATATTTTTATCTACTCTGAGTCGTAATGAATAATTATAATGAACCTCTGTCATCTTTGACCCTCTATCGGTCTATCGGTTCAAAAAGACCAGATTCATGTTTTTTTTAAATCGTCTTATTTTACAGTTCGACTTAGTAAAATATTTCACCAATTTGACATTATTAATGATTTATTAATAACAAACATTTGGACCATTATAAGCATTTTCCGACAAAACTGCCCACAATTTCAGCTTCTTTAGATTTCCTGATTGTATATAATACTTTTCGTATTTTACTTATCATATAATCTAGCAACCCGAATCCCATATGGGCAGAAATCCGTCAAAAACCCTATAAATCGACACCTTTCTAACATTATCTATGGAAATGGATGGCTATAACTATGAACAAGGGGAGAGGAAGACCTAAGAGGAGATGAGGAGATGGGTGGACTGTGCGAAAGATGATATGGCTAGGAAGAGAGTGAATGTTAAGATGACTGCAATTAGAGATGGATGAAAATAGCACACATAATATTGCGCCGACTCCAAAAAAATATGGGATAAGAGCAGGAGGATGATGATAAAATAGCCTAAGAATTTTTTTTCACATCTGTAAATGTACAGACACGGCCACTTTACTGTTATGTAATAGTGTAAATAAATAGATATCACTTATCGCAGATGCGACCTCTATTCTGCTGTAAGATAAAAATATTATCACTTTTACGACATACTGTGCAATTTTATTATCTGAAATTGGCATTAAAGCATGATGTGACTTTTTCATAAGTTAATTAGTTTTAGCACTGAGAGTGAACATGAGGGTAAAATGTCTACAACTCAGAGTATAAACTATGTATACTCTAAGGTCACCCACTATTTTCATCTCTCTACGGCACTAGAATAATTCCTTATTAGCGTAGCTGATTCCAAAATTACAGTAAGTATAGGCTTTCTAAATAATTCCACTGCTATATTTCTGAGCGTCATTATTCAAAGTATTTTGACATTCCCAAAGCTTAGTATAAAGTATTTATTAAAAGTGACAGAAATTATTCAAATCTCCCAGAGGACCGTTCAAAACATGCCGGGAGGGACAGGAGGTAAATAAGAGCGAATAATTGATTCACATAATTGATGGGCCATTTTATAAGACTCCTCGCTTGCCTTTTGGAAAAATAATGGGCATTGTGAGATTCCACTTGAGTTTTTAGGATTCGTTTGGATTTTCATGTAATTGCTATATTGTTAACTTTTTAGCTTTATTTATTTGTACTACTATGGCGCCTATTATTTTTTATACTATAGTATCTTAGGCGCTTATTAGTTCTTTCTATATAACCTCAACCAATTATTATTTCTAGAAACCAAACCAAATCAAGAATTTTAATCAGAACACTTTTGTCACATTTAGTGTTATTAATTAATAAAGTTGATAGTTCGATTAAAAAGAGAGACGACACAGGACTCGTACCCGCGACCAGTCCCTTACAGGGGGAATGCTCTGACCACTAAGCTACTGATTCACGCCTCGAGTGCTCAAAATTCTCCTATATAACCATCTTGGGGCGATAGTGGGACCTGCCTGAGTCGTTTCTCTTTTTTTTTCTATCTTAATCGATTTGAATATGGAATTGCTTTAAAAAATATTCAAGCTAATAGGTTTTTAAAACATTATCCGTCGTATTTTATACGCCTTCATCCCAATTACTTCAAAACAATACAAATTAATATCATTGAACCTTGGGTAAGATGAAACTGCATACTTTATTACGAAAAAATGCC
Source organism: Eilema depressum (assembly GCA_914767945.1). Classification (NCBI taxonomy): domain Eukaryota; kingdom Metazoa; phylum Arthropoda; class Insecta; order Lepidoptera; family Erebidae; genus Eilema; species Eilema depressum. The sequence continues at coordinate 780,810 of OU612029.1, read as the reverse complement.
CTAAATTCCTCGCATTCCAGAAGGAAGGAAACCTCACAAAAACAACGAAAATAATAACCGTCCTTTTGTCTACATAATCGGATAAAAAAGAGTTAGTCTTACACTTGAAAAACATTGTGGGGAAGTTTTTTGCGTTTCTCTAACAAATTGCTTAAAGATTACAGCGTACATTTTTTCTCAGATGCTTAGTTCTCGTCAAATGGACGATTTTGTTCAGATGTTTTATTGTATGTGCTTGGGAGGCATTTATTTGCTGGAGAATATTTTTGTAGCAGATGGTGGATGATTTGGTAATTTGCGCTTCTTTATCGGTCAGTGAGCATGGGGTGTGGCTATTTTGAGAGATGTTGGTAAAATTAATGTATATTTTCGTTTTTAAATTACATCGTTATCGTTACAAAAACCTTTTCATGCTACATTACGGTTAGGTGAGACGTTGAGCAGATAATTAAGCTTGTCTTGTAATTTTTAATTGGGAATAGGCATATTTTTTTATAATACATTGTTTTTATTATGTTGAAGGAAATTGTTGCGATCATAGCATGAATATATAATATTAAATCACTAACTCTCTTGATAGCGTTAATTCCAGTCGCATCCGCAGCCTTCATCTCGGGGTCCGCTTTACCAGTCCAACTGCGGATTTAGCTGGACTTTTTTTTTCGTAAAGCGACTACAGACTATCTGACCTCCACAACCCAACATCGATATTGGGCGATATCGAAGCATCGCAGCCAGACCAGTTGTTGACTATTTTAGACTGCTTTTATTCGTTTCAGAAAATGGGTCCTATAGAAATCCTCAAAGATATTTTTCGAAAACAATTTGCTTCAGATCGTGATTTCTATTCCATAGAAAAAACTAATCGTACCATACTATTGCAGTCAACAAGGATATTCGTAAGGAAATATAGTACTGTGCCGGACCATCGAAGTTTCGCGCAACCTCCCTCTATAATTCACCAGAAGTTTACTAAATAAAATACGTATTTACCTATTTTACGGTGTTGTTAGCTCGAAAGCCCGACACAGGAAGGAAAGGAGCGTTTGAAACGATTTATCTTCAAGCAGACGCCGTTAGGGGCCGGCTGAAATGTCTCGAGACCATTGGAACAGATGTATAGAGGAACTAGAAGAGCTATTGTTTACAAATAAGACTTTGTGAGGCACGATAGAGCAGTGGTTAAAGAGATCATCTCACCAACTTCCTTGCGCAATGATGTAGTTTTTCTTTACATGAATAATAATTGATACGAAATGTATATTGGTCAAGGAAATTTAAGATGCAGTTAAGGTCCAGTGAGTAAAGTAAACAAAAGAGATGCAATTTCTGTGATATATGTTTATTAAAAAAGAAAGATACCTATGCAAGACTGTTTCACAGGTAATAGTAATAAAAGTGAGATTGCAATATTGTCAAGATGATAAATAATACTAATAGATGGGTATAAAGACGCATCCACTGTGCGGAACGTACTCGTAGATATTTAGAAACAAAAACTAAAACCCGACTACTTCAAAAAAATCATGCTCTAAAAAATGACATAGCAGAAACACGAAGTTCAAATTATCATTGGGCTAGCCGTTGCCAGCGGCTCTACCAGCATGGATAGATTATTGCTACCAAATATGTCATATACCCTTTTCCAAACTAAACTATCTCTGTACCAAATTTCACCAACATTGGTTCAACGTTTTCACAGCGAGAGACGAAAAACTCGAAATAAAATCCATCTGACCAGCGTGGAAACAGTAGGCCAAAGCCTCCCAACATTGGGAGAGGGCTTATGTCCAACAGTGGACTGCGATATGCCAATTGATTGATATCCTTCCAAAACTTACAACCACGCTGAATCATACTCTTCAACTGCGTCCATACAACTTCCATTCACATATTGGACCGTCTCACATCTGTATTGGGGCGGTAAACAACAAGAATACTTTGTAAGGTCCCCGAGATTAATGTACAGCGTACAATAGGAATGTTTTTTTTGTGAAGTGGGTAACAGCCTACTCTTTATTTGGCACCCCTTTAGTGTTCGATGAGTAACACTGAATTTATCTTACGAAGAGATCTCTGTGTGTGTTTGGAAATGGATGAAGTATTTAATAGTCTTGGGAGTTGAGGACTAAATGTTAAAGGAAAATGGATAGTACTTATTTATTCTTACAGACCTTTTTATTTTATGGATGGCTTTTGTCTGCGACTTTAACTGTTCAGAATTAAGTTGTTTTGAAAATAAGAATGAAGTTTATTTTATTTATTCGTCAGAATGTAATTTAAAGTGTGTTTTGTGCTTTTGATAAAGGAATAAGAAGGAATGAAGAAAGGAAGTTTTATGTATGTGTAATTTTAATGTGTGTTGTGTACCCAACACTTGAAAAGTTCATTCACCTTCTTTAGGTTATATACCCGATAGTTGGGAGATTTTGAAGGAATTGTGTTTACATTTTGAGTATTGTATTGATCTTCATTTGAACTAATATTGAACAATCACTCGTATGCTAACCTCGATTTACTAAAACAACTTACAACTTACAGAACTCTTGAAAGTTAGTTACCAAAATGGATGTTTCCGTTTTCAACCCACAAGTTAAAAGAATAATAATATTTCCGTTTTCAACCCACTGCAAAATCCGTTTTCAACCCACAAGTTAAAAGAATAATAATATTTCCGTTTTCAGCCCACTGCAAAATCCGTTTTCAACCCAATGCAAAATCCGTTTCAACCCAGAAGTATTTTAACTATCAATCAATCAATTAGACTATTGCAGTTCACTGTTGGACATAGGGCTCTCTAAATATACGCCACGTTAGTCAATTCTCCGCCTTCTGCATCCAGTCTTTCCTAGACTTTTAACTATGTACTTATATTATTGGTACTCGCAATGTAATTAAAAGAGCTTACGATAAAAGAGCACTCAAAATAAATTCACAGCCTCTTTTTCAAATGCGAAATCACTGCCAATATTTCACTCGCATTGTGAAAAACTGGTGAATGAAGAAAAAGGATTGATGGCCCTATTCCGTGACGCCTGTATTTAGTTTGCGCTTTTTCGTACTAACAGCATCATTGATAATATAATATAGGTCACTCTCATTAACTACTATTTAAAAAATTGCACGCTTGAAATAACATGTCTTTTTGTTTCACATTGCAGAGAGTTAACGTCCAAGATGAGATTTGAACCCACGACCAGTCCCTTAGAGGAGCTCTTACCAACTGAGCTACCTGGACACGACATAGCAATATTTGTGGACGGTTTCAATTATACGGCATAAATATTCTTTCTCATGTTATAATATCTGCACTGAAAATATTTTGTTATTCCGGTTGGATCCCAGCGTGAAGTAGATTGGACATAAAACAAGCCTTTATATACACACGCATGCTCGCACGCACGCATGCACACATGCACGCACGCATGCCCGCACGCACGCACGCATGCACTAAATGCAATAATATATCTATTAGTTTTAAAAATTGTGCATATTATACTTTCCCCACAATTTATGAGAGAGAAAAAAAGGTTTAAACCGGAGATTTTCCGTTCATCTCAAGCAAAACATTCCTCGGAATCTGAACGTCCGCAATCTTATTAAAACAATATCTTTCCCTATTTTTTCTCCGAAGTGCAGCTCCCATAAAGCTAATCAGATCCTTCGATATCTGCTCGCCCCTTACAAACTGAACGTTCAAGCAGAGGCAGAGCACTCGTTAAGCCGAATATGGTTAGAGCGGAGACAAACTGCGGTTCTCCGCAGACAAATATCGCTGAGCGGTATATCCAATGATCGTCTGACATTGAGAGCATAGGCCTATGCTGGTGGCCGAGGTTTAAACGAGAGGAAATAAACTATCTTGGCCCCATTCTATTTTGCAAAAACAAGAAGTGGAAAACGAGTAGAATGACTGTGGGCTCTGAATTGTAAGCCTCGGATGCAACTAGGTACAACGCTTAAGATGATGTTGGAGATGTCAAATATGTCACAATATAAGTTGGATTCGTAAACTTTGATAATATGAGTAGGTACTAACTGTTATATTAACATTACATTAGTTAAATTATACACGATGCAATATCGTACCGGTCTCGCTTGACCTTGCTATGAATATACAAACATTTAAGATGCGTTATCGCATCGTGTGAAACTGTATATTAACAGCTATTCGAAGTTAGTATAATATTTTGATAGTGGTTTCGTACGCGTAAAATTGACATGATCAAATATGATCAAAATTAAATAAATCAACAGAGTGCTTACGACGATGATCCGAGTATTTACAATTTCGTATTTCAGAACTATTTAATTCAATTCAATACTTTATTGCCGACGCACGCAGCACATGCGCGTAATTGCGGTTTCTCAATGGTCTCCTTTATTCGTATCGGTGTTTAACAAGTTTTGGGTACGCTGTATCTGCGGCAGACGCATCTGACGTTGTCATATGCGGCCGGCTTCGGAATCATACCTTTACAATAACGTTTTCATCACGCGACAATATCGTTCCTCAATAAATGTCACATTTCATTCGTTTCGAGCGCCCACACAAAAGCCCAAAGGACTGTGTCGGACATCAGTTAAGGGATTCAACGGGACGCGTATGAATGTGTGTTTCTTAAGAGATTCCGAAGAGATGCAGCGGGCACTTACGAATGGTGGGATTACCGAACGCGGTATGTTGTTTATACCACACACATTTTATTCAAGTTTAAAAGCTTTTATTTTAAAAGTGCTGCCTTCAAGACTAATCTATATTTCTGAATTAATATCATAAAGCTGAAGAGTGTGGTTGATTAACGCATAATCTCAGAAACTACTGGGGTTCGAATTGAAAAAATATTTCTGTATGGAGTAGTTCGTTAATCAGGGAAGGTTATCCATACTAATATTATAAATGCGAAAGTAACTCTGTCTGTCTGCTACGTTTGTACGTCTAAACAACTGAACCGATTTTAATGAAATTTGGCACAGAGATAGATTCAACCTTGGGAAAGGACATGGGCTATGTTTAGTCGCGATAATCGATATCCACGCGGGTGGAGCCATGGACTACAGCTAGTAAGACAGCTGTGTAGAATACACAGCGCTATCTAGACCCACGTAAAGCATATAATATAAACATATTTATATATCAGCATTTATTGGATAATACAAATAATATTAAATTGCATTAAGTACTAATAATCCGATAAATCTATTGATAAGAACTATTGTTGTACAATAAAGAGTACATATCTAAATAGATATGAATCTATCTACTGCGCCGGATCACCGTGACTGGGTGATTTGATACTATCTTTACTGTTACTCACCGATAACTTGAAGTGGAATTTCACTGTTAGACATGTAAACAATAACAACGGCTCGAAGTTCATTGATAATGTTACTTCTTCTTCTTCAATATAGCGTTAATTCCAGTCGCCTTGTCGCGTTTTCACCTTGAAGTCTGAGGTCCGCTTTTCCCAGTCTAACTGTGGATTTGACTGATCTTTGATTTTTATGTGAAGCGACTGCCATCTGATCTCCACAATCCATTGGCGATATCGATGTATTACAGTTATAGTTGGCGGCATTTAACTTGGCAACAAAGAAGTCACAAAATGTACTCTTTATGCGCAGTATGCGCGTATTGAGCGTCTTTTGAGGATAGCTTGAGGTGCCGCGGCGGCGGAGGACCTCAAATCCACGAATCATAGATTATATTAAACCAATCCGCGCGCACCTGAGGCTTGTTTGTCTCGCGACTTGTTGTCAAGTTAAATGCCGGGAACTATACACCAGTTGTTGGAATATTTAAGGCTCCAACTACCCGTAACAACTGCTATAGATATACGTATGACTACTGGGACCGACGGATTAGAGGGTTCTTCGACGACCAGAACAGTCATATTCATGCATACAAATATTTGCACTGCACGCGTTAACTACCGCTACGCCATAAGGCCCTCTCTATTCTAATAATGATGACATTACTAGAATAGAGATAAAATTTAAAGGAAAAATTATAGATACGGCATAATGCTCACTGATTGATAACTCAGCAGTAAATGAGGCTAGTGGTTATAATTATTAAAGTTTGCTTTTAACTGCTGTTATCTGTAACCTCGCTTGTAAGGGTCCATTTAGTTCAGGGGAAAATTGATCGAGTACTTTTTAGGTATTCAATATTATATTTGGGTTATAAGTAGGAATCTAATTGAAAACATAATGATGATTACTTAATACGGGTATCAACTTTTAGATTGGAAATGAAAAATATCTCACATTTAATTGTATGGTTGGATGTTTGTTATTCAATCACGCTTTAATGGCTCCAGCTCCACTCATCTGGCTGACATTTGGCACTAGCATAAATTTTAGTCAGGATTAACATAATTATAGGTCTTTTTATAGCAATAACTTCCTAAGGGACAACTAGGTAATCGCTATGACCCTTACATATTTATAACAGGAAATGCTTAAAAAAACATGTATTTGTGTTGATTATACCAGACGGCATGACTCAGCAGAATTGACAGAGTGTTGACTTTAGATTGTTCAACAATATTTTTGTTATTGCATTGCAGTTACGTACACCAATCATTTACTTGTAGGATGTATCATCAACTTGATGTCGAATGAAATATCCTGCTAATAAATAAATGTGATGAAATTTTGTGAAGATGTTACTCAATCATGTTCAAACGACTGAACGAATCTGGGTGAAATTTGGTACAGGGATAAATAGAAATGTAGCATAGGGCATAGAGAGAAATTTAGTAGGCTACATTTTATGGTAGGAATAGGATAACCGCTTAATTTATGTATACCCATGCATTGGACTGTTTTAATGTGAAGCCGGTATAGAGGCTTGCTTCAAAAATTAGGACCTTTTTATACCACTTAGGTGGCAGACAAGCACACGGCCCACCTGATGGAAAGTGGTTACCGTGGCCTATGGACGTGTGCAACACCAGGGGAGTCAAATTCGTGTTGCCGATCTTGTTAGAATAGAGTTTCTGAGTCGTCAGAGCAGAAGAAAAAGAAGGACAAGCCTTGATCTTTCCACTGACAGCAAAAAACCTCAAAAAAACACGACGTTATTATGGACGCGGTATTCTGTAAGGTGGAGGTACTTCCCAGTCGGACTGCTCTATTGGGACGGGAATATCGTCGTGTCTTACCTTCTTACCTACCTATCTACCCAATGTCAAATAAGCCCTTAATTAAAACAAAGTAAATCAAATCAGTTTGTGATATTTCTAAAAGGTCAGGTAAATCTAAATAAAATCATGTAAAAGTTTTGAAATTTGAGATTTCTTCCCAGAGTAGTAACTGCGAATTGCAACAAGAATTGCCAGAATAAAAAAATAACAAAATGAACTCCACCTTGTTACAAAGTTGCTGACGCAAGCGCTATCGAATACTTTCGTTCGGATTTATTCGTTGCGAATCATATTTCGACTTTGAGCTTTATAAAAGGTATATTCTTAGTAGGTATGGTTCACTGCACTATTTTAATGGTAACCTTGGTAAAAATTGATTCTCGTTTTGTTTTGACGGCTGTTAGCACTTTTGTTTTTCGTGTCAGTAGATGTCGCACTGGGTTAAATATTTTTTACGAGTGTATTTCTAGGCAAGGCCGGACCTGGGGCGCTAGTTTTAGGTATATGATATTCAAGGTATATACCTACATAGCACTAAAAACATACATAGCATAAAAGCATACATCCTAACTTTGATTTACTATAATGTTAACGGGAATTAACGCGATCATGGTATAGGTACATACATTGTATATCATGGAACGCGAGAGTTTAAAAGTTAGTTTGATTTACTATTCACACGTTTCAGAGATGTAATTTTCAAACGAGCAAACAATTTTTCATGTTTCAAAAACTTCGCACATTTTATTCTGAAGCTCCAGTTTCGTTAGCACCGAGGGTTACAGTTGAATACAAACATAATGAGCGAAGCCTTTTGCGAACAATTCGACTGAAAACTTCTGAAAAAAACTACACTTCATATTTTTCTACGTGAATTAAAATGAATAGACCCAGTAAATGGCAAAGGGCGAATGCTAAGTGACATTACTGCTGAATATTTATTTAAGGGTACAAGGTAAGTGAGGAGTTTCGTGGAGTTTTATTTTAAAAGAGGCTCGTTCGACATTTTGTGCGACCGATAAACATATATTACTAGCTGACCCGGCGAACTTCGTACCGCCATATTTTCCGCCCGCGTGTTATTCTGATTCCGATTTATCAGTGTTTCTCTACAATATTATACATGTGTTATACATATAAACCTTCCTCTTGAATCACTCTATCTATTAAAAAAACCGCTTCAAAATCCGTTGCATGGTTTTGAAGATTTAAGCAATCATAGGGACGGACAGACAGTGACAGCGACTTTGTTTTATAATATGTAGTGATGATTTGTCCTGACTAATAATTTATTGACGCAAAGCTTGAACTATCGAGGGTAAAACTTGAAAGGTTTATAGGTGATGCTTTTTATATTGTGATAATTTACTTTTTCTTCATCCCAGCATTAATCCGAGTTGCAGAGTCCGGGGTCCACTTTTCCAATCTAACTGCGGATTTGGTTGAATTTCGGTACTGAGGTGTACTGTGAGGCGATTTTCATCAACAATCCATTGGTGACATCGAAGCATTACAGTTAGACCAGTTATTGGACTTTTTTGGGCTCCAACTAACCGTAACGACAACCAGATTTTCGTGTAATAATTATCTATACATATAATAAAATTGTAACCGATCGGTGTCTGTACATGGCTTGGAAATGAGAAAAACTGTTATTGGGGGACTTTATTAACGTAATAGAAGCCAAAACAACGATCTTTGGAATTTTTGTCTGTTTGTCTGTTTGTCTGTGCGTTTGTGCACGCTAATCTCAGAATTGGCTGAACCGATTTGGTTGCGGTTTTCACTAATTGATTGTGGCAGGCTTCACTTAACATTTAGTGTTTTTTTTTATTAAAATCGGTTGATAAATAAGAAAGTTATGTCAATAATAGTAAATCACACCTAAGAAAATGTGAATTGTGTGATAGATCGAAACAATAAAAGTAGCAAAATGCTAAAAAGAAGAGATTATTTTGATCATAGCAGTCTGAAGAGCTTCGAGAGGCAAGAGTTACTGAATCTCAGCAAAGTCAGGTCAGGTTACACACTGCAGAATCTTCGGCTTCGACTAGAGTCTCGACAGAGTTCAAATTGTTCCTAAGTATATGATTTTCTCTCGAATCCGACACAATAGTGAACAGCCGTTTTGGTAATATTTTTGATTTTTGATAATTAATATCATCACGCTATAATAGGGAACGAGGCGCTCTGTGTGTAATGTGATAAAAATATAATAAAGAACGTCTATTTCGCATCGAAACTCCGTGGTGTTTGTAGCTTAGTGGGTGTACGGTGGACGTACAATGTTGCTGTTCCAGGTTCGAACCCATGTAAATCCGATTTTTTTTTATAGCTTTTCAATTTATTTTTCTTATTTTATTATTTTTATACGTATTATTTTGTTTTATTTTAATTAATTTTATTCTCATTATTATTAGGTAGGTTCATACAATAGATTCATGATAAAAATAGGCTGTGTGACAGGAGAAACAAAGCAAAATCGATCCTAACTTATTAAATAATAATCTCATTACGAGTATTACAAGGTAAATCTTTACGAAATTCTTCATTTCGGAGACAGGGAAGGTGATCCCACCAGCCCGCGAAGTCATGAAACTTCAATCACCTCTAAAAATTGATAAGAGGCATTGACATTAGCACTGGCTACTGGTACGAATAGTCAACGTTTCAGTACTTCGACTTCTGTTTTGAGGTTTTCCGTTACTCAAAATTAGCTATTCCTTCAACTTTGTTCGGGATTTTGATCATCAACATACTATGTTTTTTAGGGTTCCGTACCTCAAAAGGACAACACGGAACCTTATAGGATCGCGGGTGCGACTTGCACTTGACCGGTTTTTTATATATAATCATTCAAACCGTTTATATCCGGTATCTCCTATGGAAACCACCACACCAGGGCTAGCGCAGACGCGGCTATGTTGGAATCAAACCGATTAAAATTTCACAGAGGAGGTGGCGCATAGCCAAATAGGCAGCGTTAACGTGGAGAGCAGGGAACCTTGCGTGTGTAACACGTCGCATCACCGTCCCGGCCCTGCTTGGGCTAGGGTGGCCCATCTCATCGCCATCAAATGCGCGTTCATGGAACAAGGTGATCGTTGCACGTTCTCTGATGTCCGTTGCGTATTCTGGGTAGTGTCCGAGTAGTGGTCCTCTTCCGTACCCTTTCCGTCGCCTTAGAAAGGCAACGTCTCTACGCAACTGCAGAGATTCTAAAATATTAGTAACCTGAACACTATCAATGCATGCCTCTGCAATCTTATCGATTGCGTCTTATACGTACCACGCAAACTGTGTATAATAAAAAGATACCGCTGCTCCTATTATACGAAAGGGAGCAAAAAATGTGGGCAAAGAAACATCCAGTTCCGGCAGATTTCATCAGAACAACAGAAATCTCACCATCAGTCTGAACTCCTGCTGCCAACTTAGAAGTATAATCACCAGCGGACACAAGTTGGCCGCTGCAAGGGAAATATGGCGAAATGAAACCATATTGACCAGTTGCAAGTACCCTGCGACTTCTAGGCCCTATCCCAGTCAAGGCCGCATTTGCTCTCTTGCCCACTGTGCCCATTTACCTGTGTGTAAGGCAACGAACAACGATGTGGCTGTGGGTGGTAAAATTTAACATAAAACCAGAGTAACCGATTAGCCATTGACTCGGTAAAGGAGAGAACCACTGCTCCGGCGTGTAAAAACGTCTTTATTATGTTCCGGGCTTTCGTGAAGTTATTTTCATGATGCTCTCGATGTAGTTTTATCTGTTCAATTCGTAAGTAGTAGTAGCGTATTTTGAGGAGTTGGGAGGAAGGGAGGATATTTAGAGCAAAAATAAATGTGAATACAAAAAGTTTAGTCAGCAAAAAGTTTTTTTTTTTTCAAAACCCTTTCGCAGTGTTTGCCGAGCCCATAGAAGAAACCTGTCTTATTTCGTAGTTTTCGGTAGTTTAGCCCTGTATGTATTAGTCAGTCACTCGAAGAAGACTTTCTTCATAATAAATAATTGAGAATATAACGAATTAACTTTTTTTTTACTAATTAAGCTCCTGGGCTGTGACCATGGGTTCGAGTCATTCCGAACTTATCGCGGACGAAGTCGCGGGCAACAGCTAGTATAGCCTATATGTTAATCCAGGGTATAACCTATATACAATACATACCAAAGGAGACGGGGACTTCTGGGCCAAAATTGTAATGAGTTGAGATATGACTTAAAAAAAGCGGTATTTTTTTCTATTTCAAAATATTAAAAAACCAGCTCAATTGAAAGTCTGGAAGACGAGAAATCTTAAAACTAAGTTTATTCCACTAGCAAAATAAAATATCGATTACTAACAATTATTTAAACAATATTGCGTATTTAAACACTTGCATCACAATTTGATATTAAATCAATCAGAGTGAACAAAACTTAATCATAATAATAATAATAACCATTTAAAATACCAAATAATAGTGTAATAAAAATAAATTCTGAATCGATTTCCGTTAATCGATTAATTATTTCTTGTGTTTATCAACTGTATTTTTAAGCTGTGACAGCTGACAGCTCCATTTTCAGTCAATCAGTTTATTTATTCAATCTTCAAAATTAATTATTTTATCGAAAAATTGTATATTTACACGGCTTATGGGATATACAATTGTTTATAAAATATGTACAAAAGTATGCTATATCAGTATGCTGTATCAGTTTATTGGTTTAAATTCAATGATCAATTGACTTCTGCGTTTTGAGTATTTCCAGTTGATTTCTTGATTATATTCCCTTAACAGTGATTTCTCTTTACGGACTTCTCAGCTTGCTCCTGGTTACCTTAAAGTACAATGATAAACTTGTTTACTTGTTTGAGTTTTGCTCGGTATTTTGGATTTTGACATGGATCTCTGTGTGAATTGTGGCATAGAAAATGAAGTAAATAAGGTAATATATTTCCACCTGCGCACTTCTTAGACAATACTCTAATTATTATTGAAGAAGAATAAAAGATCATTATTATTTGAAGTGTTTTTTTTTAACATAACATCCTTGTACTCCATATCTTTAAAATCTTTTTGTAAGTTTTCGTACATTATCCCTGAGTAAAATATAATACAGTACAATTTAAAAGTATTTTAAGATAAAAAAAATGACCACTTTCTATTAAAACACCACAGAAATCACAGTTCTAAAATGTCAATTTCTTGCATAACCTCACTTTTACTAAATCTCTTATAACTCTGCTCTCAGATATCCAAAATCTGCAGAATTTTCAGGGATGGTTTAATAATTTATATGCTCTTAATTGATACCACCCTCATCTTATTACATTTTTGGCCCAAGAATGTATGAAAGCCTCCCCATCTCCTTTCAACTGATCTACATCCTACTAATATTATAAATGTGAAAGTTTGTGAGAATGGATGTGTGGATGTGTGGATGTGTGGATGTGTGGATGTTTGTTACTCTTTCACGCATAAACGGCTGGACCGATTTGGTTGAAATTTGGTATGTATATAGGTTATACCCTGGATTAACATATAGGCTATATATCAGCTATGAACGGGATCAGAATTCCACGCGGGCGGAGCCGCGGGCAACAGCTAGTTTATAATATTAGTAGGATTCGAACCATGAATCTGAGGCTGGGTTATATTATGTCTGCCTGATAAATTAAACAGATAGCGCTGTTCACCATCCGACAGTAAACATACAGCCCATGAATAAGTGCCCGCTTGACGGCAATAGGGTCGCCCGCTATTACGTGGGACCGAAATCTTAGTTGGCGAAATATGGGTGACACCTCTGCAATTCTGCATACCCCTTCGGGGATTTACAGACGTGAGAATATGTATGTACGAGTACATGCTTGAAATATAAATTAAAAGTAGTTCTATTTGTTTTTGTGGTTCGTTCATACATACATTTATGTATGATATTATTATATTAGTGTTGTAAATAATGTGTGGCTGATGCTTTATTGTGTATCATAATGGGGGTACAGTCGTAGAAGTTATTAATGGCCCTCGTAAGTGGGAAACAGATATTAGTTTTTATGATATGGGCGTATTATTTTACTTGCCTTTAAAAATACTTTAATGGAGTCACGCGTTTTGATGTATTTCTAGGCAACTATAATATGGGATTCTTCAAGAAGGGCATTAACAGGTTCCTACAGGGACTGTAGAATGGGGTAAGATGGCAGTCGCGCCCATACAAACCAAGGTAGACTACGAGTATATTAGGAGTAGGAGTGTCAGTGAGCGGGAGATGTAAAATGGATTTATCATTAGGACAATATTAGATTAAACGTTCCGCTTTTGTAGTGGATTATTATATATTTTACCCACCTTGGGCTGATCAATAAACCTTTGTTAGTAAATGATTACAATTATGTAAATAATACAATTATTACAAAACTAGCTGTTGCCCGCGACTTCGTCCGCGATAAGTTCGGAATGACTCGAACCCATGGTCACAGCCCAGGAGCTTAATTAATAAAAAAAAAGTTAATTCGTTATATTCTCAATTATTTATTATGAAGAAAGTCTTCTTCGAGTGACTGACTAATACATACAGGGCTAAACTACCGAAAACTACGAAATAAGACAGGTTTCTTCTATGGGCTCGGCAAACACTGCGAAAGGGTTTTGAAAAAAAAAAAACTTTTTGCTGACTAAACTTTTTGTATTCACATTTATTTTTGCTCTAAATATCCTCCCTTCCTCCCAACTCCTCAAAATACGCTACTACTACTTACGAATTGAACAGATAAAACTACATCGAGAGCATCATCAAAATAACTTCACGAAAGCCCGGAACATAATAAAGACGTTTTTACACGCCGGAGCAGTGGTTCTCTCCTTTACCGAGTCAATGGCTAATCGGTTACTCTGGTTTTATGTTAAACTAGCTGTTGCCCGCGACTTCGTCCGCGATAAGTTCGGAATGACTCGAACCCATGGTCACAGCCCAGGAGCTTAATTAGTAAAAAAAAAGTTAATTCGTTATATTCTCAATTATTTATTATGAAGAAAGTCTTCTTCGAGTGACTGACTAATACATACAGGGCTAAACTACCGAAAACTACGAAATAAGACAGGTTTCTTCTATGGGCTCGGCAAACACTGCGAAAGGGTTTTGAAAAAAAAAAAACTTTTTGCTGACTAAACTTTTTGTATTCACATTTATTTTTGCTCTAAATATCCTCCCTTCCTCCCAACTCCTCAAAATACGCTACTACTACTTACGAATTGAACAGATAAAACTACATCGAGAGCATCATGAAAATAACTTCACGAAAGCCCGGAACATAATAAAGACGTTTTTACACGCCGGAGCAGTGGTTCTCTCCTTTACCGAGTCAATGGCTAATCGGTTACTCTGGTTTTATGTTAAATTTTACCACCCACAGCCACATCGTTGTTCGTTGCCTTACACACAGGTAAATGGGCACAGTGGGCAAGAGAGCAAATGCGGCCTTGACTGGGATAGGGCCTAGAAGTCGCAGGGTACTTGCAACTGGTCAATATGGTTTCATTTCGCCATATTTCCCTTGCAGCGGCCAACTTGTGTCCGCTGGTGATTATACTTCTAAGTTGGCAGCAGGAGTTCAGACTGATGGTGAGATTTCTGTTGTTCTGATGAAATCTGCCGGAACTGGATGTTTCTTTGCCCACATTTTTTGCTCCCTTTCGTATAATAGGAGCAGCGGTATCTTTTTATTATACACAGTTTGCGTGGTACGTATAAGACGCAATCGATAAGATTGCAGAGGCATGCATTGATAGTGTTCAGGTTACTAATATTTTAGAATCTCTGCAGTTGCGTAGAGACGTTGCCTTTCTAAGGCGACGGAAAGGGTACGGAAGAGGACCACTACTCGGACACTACCCAGAATACGCAACGGACATCAGAGAACGTGCAACGATCACCTTGTTCCATGAACGCGCATTTGATGGCGATGAGATGGGCCACCCTAGCCCAAGCAGGGCCGGGACGGTGATGCGACGTGTTACACACGCAAGGTTCCCTGCTCTCCACGTTAACGCTGCCTATTTGGCTATGCGCCACCTCCTCTGTGAAATTTTAATCGGTTTGATTCCAACATAGCCGCGTCTGCGCTAGCCCTGGTGTGGTGGTTTCCATAGGAGATACCGGATATAAACGGTTTGAATGATTATATATAAAAAACCGGTCAAGTGCAAGTCGCACCCGCGATCCTATAAGGTTCCGTGTTGTCCTTTTGAGGTACGGAACCCTAAAAAACATAGTATGTTGATGATCAAAATCCCGAACAAAGTTGAAGGAATAGCTAATTTTGAGTAACGGAAAACCTCAAAACAGAAGTCGAAGTACTGAAACGTTGACTATTCGTACCAGTAGCCAGTGCTAATGTCAATGCCTCTTATCAATTTTTAGAGGTGATTGAAGTTTCATGACTTCGCGGGCTGGTGGGATCACCTTCCCTGTCTCCGAAATGAAGAATTTCGTAAAGATTTACCTTGTAATACTCGTAATGAGATTATTATTTAATAAGTTAGGATCGATTTTGCTTTGTTTCTCCTGTCACACAGCCTATTTTTATCATGAATCTATTGTATGAACCTACCTAATAATAATGAGAATAAAATTAATTAAAATAAAACAAAATAATACGTATAAAAATAATAAAATAAGAAAAATAAATTGAAAAGCTATAAAAAAAAATCGGATTTACATGGGTTCGAACCTGGAACAGCAACATTGTACGTCCACCGTACACCCACTAAGCTACAAACACCACGGAGTTTCGATGCGAAATAGACGTTCTTTATTATATTTTTATCACATTACACACAGAGCGCCTCGTTCCCTATTATAGCGTGATGATATTAATTATCAAAAATCAAAAATATTACCAAAACGGCTGTTCACTATTGTGTCGGATTCGAGAGAAAATCATATACTTAGGAACAATTTGAACTCTGTCGAGACTCTAGTCGAAGCCGAAGATTCTGCAGTGTGTAACCTGACCTGACTTTGCTGAGATTCAGTAACTCTTGCCTCTCGAAGCTCTTCAGACTGCTATGATCAAAATAATCTCTTCTTTTTAGCATTTTGCTACTTTTATTGTTTCGATCTATCACACAATTCACATTTTCTTAGGTGTGATTTACTATTATTGACATAACTTTCTTATTTATCAACCGATTTTAATAAAAAAAAACACTAAATGTTAAGTGAAGCCTGCCACAATCAATTAGTGAAAACCGCAACCAAATCGGTTCAGCCAATTCTGAGATTAGCGTGCACAAACGCACAGACAAACAGACAAACAGACAAAAATTCCAAAGATCGTTGTTTTGGCTTCTATTACGTTAATAAAGTCCCCCAATAACAGTTTTTCTCATTTCCAAGCCATGTACAGACACCGATCGGTTACAATTTTATTATATGTATAGATTTTACCACCCACAGCCACATCGTTGTTCGTTGCCTTACACACAGGTAAATGGGCACAGTGGGCAAGAGAGCAAATGCGGCCTTGACTGGGATAGGGCCTAGAAGTCGCAGGGTACTTGCAACTGGTCAATATGGTTTCATTTCGCCATATTTCCCTTGCAGCGGCCAACTTGTGTCCGCTGGTGATTATACTTCTAAGTTGGCAGCAGGAGTTCAGACTGATGGTGAGATTTCTGTTGTTCTGATGAAATCTGCCGGAACTGGATGTTTCTTTGCCCACATTTTTTGCTCCCTTTCGTATAATAGGAGCAGCGGCAGGCCACGCTCACTCTATGTACTTGCGCGCTATATTCACCTACTCGCCGCGGGTCGCCGACGGTCCTCCGTCGTCAGTCGGGTTGTCGCTAGCCGCGCGTGTGCACGGTGCACACGCGCTTAATAAACTAACGTTTGATTATTATTCACGTTTCGATCGAGTCTCTTTGTTTGTTATTAAAATAATTAATACTCAATCTATGATGATATACGGGGAAGGCTCCGTGTGCAATGTATGGGTGCGAATCTAACGAATCAAGTATAAATCTTTCTTCTGCTTGCCTGTTAATGAAGAACGCCAAGTTGGTACCTACTTACTTTATAAGTGCAATTACGTTCGTTAAGTAACTGTACCTACCTATGACAATATTCAATATAGGTACATAGGTATCTTTTATAGTTGTACAAAGTAATTTAAGTACCTACCCACTTCGCTACCTGCTATACGGAAAGACTTAAAAAATGTTGGATTCAGTACTTAGGCTATTAAATAATAGGTTGGTTGGTACATGATGTAGCTATCTGACCTAGTACCTACTTATATCTAACGGCCCGGGTCCTGACTTAACACTTGAATGCAATCGTAAATAAAAAATCGTAGGCAGGATGGTAGTGCGAGGCGCTCAGCGACGGCGGCGCGACGGCCGGCGCCGCTGTGCCGCTGTCGCGGGCTGGCGCTTGACTCCCATGTACTTGTGTAGGTAATCTGTCGGTGCGTTACCTCTACTTTATGCGCGAATTAATCGTGTATGTTTTTTCAGGAGATCTGCATTGTTTTCGTTCAGATCTATAAAGTAGGAATAATCGCCACTGTGCACTAAAAATAGTAGTTTATCTAAACTACTCCTACTCTTGAGTTGCTGGTAGGATTGAGATGAAATACATATTTGACCGAATGTCCAATAATATTCGGCTATTATTCGATGTTCGATAAATAGGTGAGAAAAATGTCAAACTATTGAAAAACTATTCCTTTATTAAGCGAGGCAAGAGGCAACCCTAGCGTCATACAGTTTGCTAGTACGTTACTACGAGGACGAGGCCGAGCGGCTGCAAAGTAATAATAACCTTATGGCTGTCTGTTAAGATACATATTTGTATGGAGTTGTTGATCACGTGGACTTGTAGGCACTTAACTGAGTTGGATCGTTGATTTTCCAGGCAGTGAGTTATCTGTTCCAACTATTAGGTAATCTGTGGCAGCGGTATCTTTTTATTATACACAGTTTGCGTGGTACGTATAAGACGCAATCGATAAGATTGCAGAGGCATGCATTGATAGTGTTCAGGTTACTAATATTTTAGAATCTCTGTAGTTGCGTAGAGACGTTGCCTTTCTAAGGCGACGGAAAGGGTACGGAAGAGGACCACTACTCGGACACTACCCAGAATACGCAACGGACATCAGAGAACGTGCAACGATCACCTTGTTCCATGAACGCGCATTTGATGGCGATGAGATGGGCCACCCTAGCCCAAGCAGGGCCGGGACGGTGATGCGACGTGTTACACACGCAAGGTTCCCTGCTCTCCACGTTAACGCTGCCTATTTGGCTATGCGCCACCTCCTCTGTGAAATTTTAATCGGTTTGATTCCAACATAGCCGCGTCTGCGCTAGCCCTGGTGTGGTGGTTTCCATAGGAGATACCGGATATAAACGGTTTGAATGATTATATATAAAAAACCGGTCAAGTGCAAGTCGCACCCGCGATCCTATAAGGTTCCGTGTTGTCCTTTTGAGGTACGGAACCCTAAAAAACATAGTATGTTGATGATCAAAATCCCGAACAAAATTGAAGGAATAGCTAATTTTGAGTAACGGAAAACCTCAAAACAGAAGTCGAAGTACTGAAACGTTGACTATTCGTACCAGTAGCCAGTGCTAATGTCAATGCCTCTTATCAATTTTTAGAGGTGATTGAAGTTTCATGACTTCGCGGGCTGGTGGGATCACCTTCCCTGTCTCCGAAATGAAGAATTTCGTAAAGATTTACCTTGTAATACTCGTAATGAGATTATTATTTAATAAGTTAGGATCGATTTTGCTTTGTTTCTCCTGTCACACAGCCTATTTTTATCATGAATCTATTGTATGAACCTACCTAATAATAATGAGAATAAAATTAATTAAATTAAAACAAAATAATACGTATAAAAATAATAAAATAAGAAAAATAAATTGAAAAGCTATAAAAAAAAATCGGTTTTACATGGGTTCGAACCTGGAACAGCAACATTGTACGTCCACCGTACACCCACTAAGCTACAAACACCACGGAGTTTCGATGCGAAATAGACGTTCTTTATTATATTTTTATCACATTACACACAGAGCGCCTCGTTCCCTATTATAGCGTGATGATATTAATTATCAAAAATCAAAAATATTACCAAAACGGCTGTTCACTATTGTGTCGGATTCGAGAGAAAATCATATACTTAGGAACAATTTGAACTCTGTCGGGACTCTAGTCGAAGCCGAAGATTCTGCAGTGTGTAACCTGACCTGACTTTGCTGAGATTCAGTAACTCTTGCCTCTCGAAGCTCTTCAGACTGCTATGATCAAAATAATCTCTTCTTTTTAGCATTTTGCTACTTTTATTGTTTCGATCTATCACACAATTCACATTTTCTTAGGTGTGATTTACTAATTATTGACATAACTTTCTTATTTATCAACCGATTTTAATAAAAAAAAACACTAAATGTTAAGTGAAGCCTGCCACAATCAATTAGTGAAAACCGCAACCAAATCAGTTCAGCCAATTCTGAGATTAGCGTGCACAAACGCACAGACAAACAGACAAAAATTCCAAAGATCGTTGTTTTGGCTTCTATTACGTTAATAAAGTCCCCCAATAACAGTTTTTCTCATTTCCAAGCCATGTACAGACACCGATCGGTTACAATTTTATTATATGTATATATAGAAGAAGATATCAGCTATGAACGGGATCAGAATTCCACGCGGGCGGAGCCGCGGGCAACAGCTAGTCAACAATAATAGTGCCTGGCTCTCTATACGCTCACCCCCTATTGCGTGGGACCTAATATGTACAATCTTCTTCATTCTAGTGTTAATTCCCAGTCGCATCCGAAGCTTTCACCTCGGAGTCTGGGTTCTGCTTTACCAGTCTTAACTGCGGATTTGCCTGGACCTTGATATTTTCCGTGAAGCGACTGCCATATGATCTCCACAACCCAATGGCGACATTAGGCGACATCGAAGCATTTGATTGCAGCTAGAACGTTGTTGTTGGGCTTTTTATGTCTCCAACTACCCGTAACGACTGCCATAGATGTTCATATGGCAACCGGAACCGACGGCTTAACGTGCTCTCCGAGATACGAAAAGACCAATGCAAATACCCATTACCCATATTCATGTATACAAATATTTGTACAGAGCAGTTCTATATCTACAGGTAAAATAGTACAATACGGGTGAATAGAAATTGTTCAGTAAAATCACGGGTAACGGGGATGTCGTATTATTGCAGGAGCAGTTTTACAAAGTTTGTTCAGCGTTCAATTGTTTTTCGCTCCTCCAGAGCGGTTACCTGACTTGCGATTATACCTACTCGTTCACAAACACAGACCACTATTGTACGTGCTTGTACAACTTTAAAACAGAGGTATCAAATTATAAGAAAGTTTGTAGGGAAATATATAAAGGAATGGGGAAGATTCGTGGTTGAGATGAACCTTGAATTAAATTTCAAGTATCTATGCTAACTATTCAAATCGTTTTTAAGATAGAAAAAGTGAATATGACTTACGCGGGACTCGAACCCGCGATCTTCCAATTGCAGGGGCGATGCTCTCACTACTGAGCCACTTACTATCTCTTGAAACTATAACAATATTGAAACATCGAAAATCTACTACTACGTATTTTCGATGTTTCAATATTTCATTATCTTTTACTTTATCTTTGATATTCACATTAATTAATATTTTTAACCCTAGAACCGTACCCTGGGGTACAATCAATAAAATTTTTCGAAAATAGTTTATAACTTTTTTATTGTTATACGGTTTGTGTTGCGCGTCCTTGTATTTACGTGAGGTGGAGGGACGCACCGATTCCTTAGTCGGCCGACGGTCTTGCTGGTGATTGGACGCGATACGCTGCTTTTGGGGTACACCAGTACCCCTGGGTTCAACCCCTCTCCAAATAAGTATTGGGGATAAATATATTGAAAAAGAAAACGGGAGATACCAGCGGTAAACCCTTCTAGTTTAAAAACTGGAAGGTGTTTTTTCTGTCCGAGGTCCAAAGACCACAAATCACACACACAATGTGTGAAATGCAAAACATATAGGTGTGTTGAACATAAGAACAAAATATGCCAAAATTGTTTGTAGTTCCTTATTATTTTGATATGATTATGATTAATATGTCTTAAATTATTGTGTTAACCCTTATGTAAGTTGATTTCATAATAAAAGTTTATTGATATTCCAAAAAACTGTTATTATTAATGGGGTTACCCAGTACCCCATGGTACCGTTAGTGTATGTCCAAGATGGGTACGGTTCTAGGGTTAAACCAATAAAGTACGAATAACATTGGACGATATTCTAAAAACCTATCAGAGGGACCAAACAATCCAATTACCTGGTACCCAAACTCATAACTTACCCCTCAAATAATGAAACCCAATTTCTTTTGAGCACAAACAACTATAATGTTTCCTTACACAACCGGTAATTTGAAAAAATATATACCGCCGGTATGCAACGACTGAAGTCCTCAGGGGCGGCAATGCAAAATTTTCAATTTTCAACTCAATCCAATTTCGATTTATTTTCAATATCTCTCGATTGGTGTACCTGGACGGAACGTGTTCACCTTGGAAAGGATACCAGGCGAAATCGGAGATACGTATGCTGGGAATATATTTTTAACTTAGGTACGTGATTTTTGTATATAACAATATTCGATATCTTCCCTATACGGTGCAGTATGTCAATGCATTTCAATCGGAGCGTGGGAAAGCTCAAAGTATCGTACCTTTGCGACTCTTTGCATGGTGTCTGAGGAAAAGGATTTGTGAAGTTTTATTTCATTGAAACATGAGTTGAAAAGATTTTTAGTTACAGGTATACAAGAAATATAAAGTTACTGGCTGTTGCCCGCGGTTTCGCCCGCGTGGAATTCTGATCCCGTTCATCGCTGATATATTATAGCCTATGTGTTATTTTGATGTACCTATAAGCTATATTATTGTAAAGTTTCATTAATATCCATTCAGTATTTTACGTGCAAGAGTAACAAACATTCTTACATACATACGAGTCACATACTTACAAACTTTCACGTTTATAGTGGGATATCTTATCTTATCCCAGTAATACCATAAATGTGAAAGTTTGTGAAGGTATTTGAATGTTTGCTACTTTAACACACTCAAATGACTAACTGGATGTTGCTGAAATTTAATACAGAGATAGCATATAGTCGGGATTAACATACAACATAGGTTGTTTCTTATCCATGAAATAGATTTTCATGTGTCAACCCACGAGGCAACGTATTCAGAATATAAAATTGACTGCGTCGAGGGCAATATCTAGTCCACTAGGTAATAATTTACAATTAAGTACAACTAGGTACTAGTCGGAGTAAATATTTGTTATAATGGTATGAATATCGGGGAAGTCGCAGATCGTACGACGACGTGGAGAAAGAAACGTCCGAAACCGGACCACAGGCTCCGAGGTTGGAATCACTTGACACTTTTACAAACCATACGAAATGCAGCATTCTGCCTGGCTATTTTTTTATGCATATTTCACATTTATATAAAAAACACAATGTTGTAGTTTTGTAAAATGTGTACCTATTGCTAGGTTGAATAATAGTACATTATGGTACAAGTGAGCAACGTTGGTGATTACCGCCGAGGCGCCATTGAGACCCGAGCCGCCAGGCGAGGGTCTTAAGACAGCCGAGGACGGTAATCATCATGCTCACACGTGCCATACGACGTTTTACAACACACTTGCGAATAAAATAATACTACAAATACTAAATAAACAATACTACAAATTAATTCGTTTACCTATGCGCGCGCATTTAACAATGGCGGTCGACCATATTTTAAAAAAAATGAGGTTTGAACTTAACTTTTTTTTACTCTGTTTTTTTTTCTGTACTTAGAGAAAAAAAAAGTTAAATTTGAGCGAAAATTTTGTTTATTACACAAGTATTACAAGTTGAAATTATTTATTTAAATACGAAAATGCATCAAATGACCATACAATAGGCGTATTAATTTATTCGTACTATTAAACACGTTATTTTTTGTATCAAAACTTTTTTAAGAACATAGACAATTATAGACACTTTCTATAAAATTTAAAAAAGAATCTATAACTCACTTTTGTGAATAATAGCAATGAAAAAGTCACAGTTTTATAATAGGTGTCATTCCGTGCTTAATTGCGGTAAAATAATATCACTGTTATGAGCAGGTGTGTTGTAAAAATATTTTCTTTCTTTCTTTTCTTTTTTTCAGCACATTTAAAGTGTCTAATAAATGGGTGGTTCTTCCTCGAGTGTACTAGAATAGTTTTCGTCGGAAAATTTCAATACAGATGTTGGTTATGCTCGTAAATACAGTATGACGTCGGGAACTTTTATATCTCAATAGAATGGCGTGAACTAAGGCAAGTTCGTTGGCGCGACACACCGCGGCCCGCATGAGTTCCCGGCTTAACCACAGGATGTTTTACTTAACCGCTTCCTACACTTTACAGTGAGAAGATGGAGATATCTTATAGTGGTTATTGCGTAACTAGCAAGACTACTTGCATATTACTGGGTAGTTAAATTGTTGAATAATTTTTTGGAACTTTTTTTACCCTATTATCATCGTCATCGTAGCGTTGTTCCTGGTAGCATCCGAGGATTTAACCTCGGAGTCCTAGGTTCGTTCACTCTTTCTTATATTATTGGATTATGCGGCTTTTATAGGAGCAACTGCTGCCTAACCTCCCAATCCTGAGAGGAAAACCTGCAACAGAGCCGCGTCAGTAGATCAGCAATTGTACTGGATTGCAGGTGTGGTTGGCATAGGTTCCAAGGTATTTATAATGCCCTCTTCACTTGAACTTTTAGATCATGGCGACAGGATCTTATTTGCCTTCCCCGGTTGTTCCCCTAGGGGAGATACAGGGATGTCGATAGGGCGTAGCTTTCCAAACTGAATCGATCGTCTGTAATGTCATTTACAAAATTTTACCCCAGGTTACATTGTACTGTAACTCAATTATCTGTACAATTAGTAGCAGTCGCAAGCTGCGCGATACACTCGTGGATACACCCGCTACAGGAATTACGCAAAATTTAATATGAAACTATGCGCCATAACTCAGCCGCGCCACATGTGACACTCGCGCGGCAACTTTTTGCGACGACAATTTTTTAAAACTGCCAAAAATTCCACTAAAGTTTTGATTACAAAAACTGTCAAATATATATTTTTTGTGATGTCGTTTGTTTCGTTTTCATTTGGAGCTATTTATTAATTGTAATTCATATTTTATGTATTGTGAGTGTTATAACATTATGCAGTTCCTGAAGATGAGCAAATTAGACCTCCTGAAGATCTTTCGGGTTCATACCAACTTACCTGCAAGCTGGAACATCTGCGATGGACGAGACCTGCAAGCTGGAACATCTGCTAAATGATAGATGAGACTCAGCACTATTTACAATTCAACCATATAGGATGCCACTAGAACTGTCGATTTTTTGTGAGATGCTAGCAATTGAGATGCCAAGTTCATATGCATCCATGAAAACATGTCAAAACCGTTTATTCACATCATTTAATTTCTTACAAAGTATTTTTATAATGAAGTTTGCTTGCTATTCATTAATGTTTTTCAGAAAAACATCCAAACTGTAACAAGAATAAAATACGATTTATTTACGTTACTCGTGTTTTAAACCTTGTAGCTTACCTTAATAAGAAAGTACATTAAGTCTGTCTGAAGAAGCTAAAACCGTTGGCCGGTGAGTAAAAAGCTGGAGTAAGTAATTACCTCACGGGTTTAAGAATGGCTCTCGTAGAACACACTCAATATTCACAGTGCAAAACAAACAGTAGTTAAAAACTTGGTTCAGAGATTGAACGGGAGAAACGGCATTGGAATTGTAAACAAGTAGTTCTGAGTAGTTGGACTTTGTTTAATGGAACTGGTTTGAAATAAAATCACATGTGTGATTGAGTGCGGGTTTAGTAGGTACGTTTGAAATTCAATAAATTCAATTTACAATTTTCCTGAGAATTATAGCTGAATACGGTAACTATGAATATAATTCATTCCCCTTTGTATTATTATCATCTAAGGAAGATGAAGTTACGCCCCTTCCCTTGGACTATGCCCAGACAGTATCTTCATTTATTCATTTCATTTATTCTTTATTGTACACACAAATTTATATTATAGACTACAGAGATATATCATGTACAAAGGCGAGCTTAACTCAAAATTGAGTTTTCTTCCAGCAAACCCGGAGTGCACAGAGGAATTGCAAAAGATCGAAAGGCAGTCAAGTGTACAACGCGGAGATTATATTTACATACATACATACATACATAAATACACACATACATACATATATACACACATACATACATAAAATACACACCTACATACATACCATACATACATATATACAAACATAAATATACATAAGGCAATATAAGGCATACATACGGTTACAAATTTAATACAAATTATGTCTACTATTGTTGAGAGAAAAAGTAGTCTCTTACTCTCTTTTTAAAAACATTAACTGAAGGGCTATCACGAATGGAATGGGGAAGAGAATTCCACAGCCGTACTGCGGAAACGCTAAAAGAATTGTCGTAGCAGGTAGAATTATGAGAAGGAGTTCGAAGTAACAGAGAAGACGAAGTGCGACAGGGTTTACCCCTGGGAACAAGAAACTCAAAACGCTCACGAAGGTATAAAGGAGAAAGAGGATTATGGAGAATAGAGAAGAGAAGGGAAAGAATGTGAACATCTCGACGCCGCCGAATAGGCAACCATTTCAGTTGCTTTCGGAACTCCGAAACGTGATCATACTTACGTAGACCGAAAATGAACCGAATACATAAATTTTGCAGTCGCTCCATCTTGTTCCAAAGTTGTTCAGTTGCGTCGAGAAAGGTGACAACAGCATAGTCTAAGAGAGGAAGGAGAAGAGATTGAGCAAGACAAACTCTGGTCTTAAAAGGAAGAAAATTCTGAAGACGCTTCAGAGAGTGGAACGTACCAAAAACTCTCCTGCTTACCTCGTTGACATGACTAGTCCATGATAAGTTGCAATCGAAGAGAACTCTTTGCACTATAATCCTGGCTGACATTCATAATTGTTTTCATAATTTATATAGGTCTATTCATTATAACGTCTTCGATCCGATCAACACACGTAAGCCTAGGTTGCCTTTTGCCGGTTTGCAATAACCTTTATCTCATAATTGATTGAAATTTATTTATACTTTTCAAATCGATTAAGATCCCGAAAACCCGAAGACCCGAATAAAGTCCCACCTGAGCTGTGTTCGCTTTTTCTACCTCATCTCATAAATCTGTTCCTCAATCTTCCACCATAGCAGTACACAAAATTCAGTGTCTTAATCCAAATAAATTAATGATTCATTTAAAAGTACATATTAAATCTTTTTTCCTTACCCAAACCATCTACTCAATATCTTTTTCTTACTGCAGTGTACCTATACAGTGACACGGTCCTTCCTGATATATCTCTTTCATTCGTCACTGTCGGCCCTCGCAGGATCTGGAGCTTTCTCTAATTGGTAATCATTTCGGCTATTAGAAAATATTTGTGTACTTCAATCATGTTTATGTCGTCACGTCTTGAGAATGGATGTTGATTTGTGGTTGCCGACGCGACGGGGAAACACATTGACTCGACAGTCTGTCGATAAGGATTGTGACGCATAAAGTAATATGTTAGCGGAGTCATTTATTTTGTTTTTTTTTTAAGGGTGTTTTAACCAAAGGGTACAAACGGAATCCAGTGTACTGTAAGTGTATGTGTATGTCTGTCTGTCATTAGAATTTTCACAGATGATGTATTTCTGTTAGGTACCGCTATAACAAAAACGCGGCAATAGGCTCACACCCTATTACATGAGACCTAATACAATGCTTGGTGAAATGTAAGTGTTAATTCACCTCTGCCTAACCCTCTGGGGATAAAGGCGTGATTGTATGTAATAAACAACAAATAGGTACTAAAAACTAAATGATATCTGATGAGGCCGTCAAGCTGAGTGCACCATTGTAACATGGTACGTGACTATAATGGTGACCTTCTTTTCCGAGACTTTGCCTGTAGCTTACCATCAGGCAAGGTGCAGTTAAATTGACGATTCCTATATAAAAAAGATGGTACGGAGCAATTCACGAGCGACTCACATATGGTCGGCTTTTTAACCTTCGTATTGGTTTGTCAGTCGAAATAAGTTTTCATATTCTTCTATCGTCAAAACGAACGGCTACGTGTCTTTACCATGGGATAATCAGTGGGGAGATTTATGCTCACATTATGTTTTTAGGGCTATTTTCTTGCTGTTCATTCTTTGTTTCTACAGTCCCATAGGGATAATTAGAATAATTTGATCTCGTTGCGGAAGTTTCGGGAAATCTCTGCTCCCCACAAAATAAAAAGCCCCTGTGGCGTCCGAAACTACGGGGCTATCCTAAAATAATGTTTATTTCAGGGAAGTCCGTAAATAGAACAGTATAGGTATATGTAGTGGTTAACAGAGATATTGCCTTAATGCAGATGGTTCGGTTCTTCTGTTGGGGGTTGGGGGATCAAGTGTCAGTTTAAACCTTTGAAGAACATTATTTTTTGTCGCAGTGGAGTTTGTCGCGCCGTTTCTTCTCCACTAGCGCCTAGTAAGCGGGGTAAACTTAGTTTTAAGCGGAATTTTACGTCAACAAGCTGTAACAGTTTTGCACTATTTTGAAAATAAAGAATTTAAATTTGGATTTGTAATAAAACCACTGGGCATTGATATACACACATTCATAGGCACAGAATTCCGTACCAGTGCATGTGTTTCCCTTTTCCAACAGTACCGGAGGCGTGAAAAAGCATCTGATGAGGCCTTCAATCTGAGTGCCATCATTGTAACATGGTACGGGTCTGTAATGGTTACCCTCATTTCCAAGGCTTTGCCTTCAGCTTGCCATCAGGCGAGGTGAAGTCAAATTGACGTGTCCTAAGAACTGTTGGCGCTTGTACTAACATTATGAACAAAACATGTTACATTTTATCTTCACTATAAAAATCAAACAATTTAAACTTTTCAACTTAAGAAATAACCAAGATATCTTAAAATTGAGGGCAAAAATGTTCAGGGGTGGTGTAATTAAAAAGTTACACCCTTAAGGGTAAGTGGCGTAACTGAAAGCAAGGCTGACGTCATCTGCGTTTTATTTTTTTTTCTCGGAGCATGATGGAAGAATGGAAAGTTAAGATCGTAAAATACTAGCTCGGGCTAAACTTGTGTATAAGAATGTACTTATTGTATTTTATGGTCCACTAGCTGCTGCCTGCGGTTCCCTTTATGGGGAAAATTGCTATTCTATGTTCTTGAGGTATCTCTAAATGTTTATTTATTATAGACAATAACATGTAAACTCTACCTGTCTATTACCTTTTCACGTCTAGAATGTTACCTTAATTTTGTTTGGATGGATTTGAGATGCATTTCATTAAGATTAATTTTCTACAAGCGAATGTAACTCTGTCAGCCTGTTTGTCTGTCTGTCTGTTTATGCTTTCACGCTTATATCACTGAGCCGATTATGATGAAATTTCGCACAGGGGTAGCTTAGACCTTGGAAAAGAACATAGGCTATGTTTGGTCGACCGACATCCATGCGGTAGAGGCCATGGGCAACTTATAACCTATATGATTACATTCATAAGATATAATATACAATGACTTGTTCCGAACTATTGAGACAGGGTGACATTAATTTATGTCGGAAATCTCAATATCCAGGACAGCAGTTACATTCTCTTACGAAAATCAAAATTTCAACCAGGATTTATACTCCCCGGTCAATTCATCCCACTTATGTTTTTAAAAAGCCTCTCCTGACTTGCAAATATTTCACTCATGAACAGTTTCACGCAGGTCGGTGGGGTTTTGCGAGACGAACATAAATACACGCTGAACAATGAACGTTTCATTAAAACATGAAAGGGCTGGCAGAGGCTAATAATGATACCGCAGATAAACAACACATCAACAATAGGGTTGGGGTACACCGGGAGAATTCATTTTAGGGCCAATTCAGAGGGTCTCTTAGCTGTCAATCAGTTTGTATTTGCTTCTAAGTCGTGTTTGTGAACTGTTCTAGAAGAAACCTGGTCTAAAGTATTTAGAATTTGTATAGTCATCGGTGATTTCTGAATGGGATATATTGCCGCCCTTTTTGTGTAAGAAATTCGCTGCATCGATATTTAGATCAATTTTGGTCATAATTGAGAACATTTTCATAACTATTATTCTAAATAAAAATATTGTAAAAACAGTCGCAAGATTTTTCTGTATCTAGTCAATTCTAAAATGAGACAGTATGAAAAAAGATCTCAAAGCGGTAAAAAGACGGAAATTTCCAACTGTATAGCAAGGGTAACTTGAAAAACTAAATATACAAAAACCTGTAATTCACATAAATCACACATTTACCTACTACACGTAAATCATTTTACCTTTTGATGCTGATTGTATAAGATTTTCAAATATGAATTATATATCCAATAAGAAGTAAATTGCTTTTATCGTATATTTTTCCTTTTTCTTTCAGTAAATAAATTAAACTGTCAGAACCTCATCTTCGAACTCTCTGTGTGCCCCCACCCCACCCATCGTATGGTAACTGACAAGAATTTGCATGTAGCTTTATATCATAATATTACGGAAATTGTATCCCCCTATATCGCAAACAGTCGACGTCCTGGTTAAACCTACTTATCATAGTGAATTGAACGATGGCACTAGAATTTGACGTGATTTTTTATCATACTTATAGTACCTATAGTAGCTGTTACTAGCGACTCCGCTCATGCCGATCACACTGCTGACCTTCCCCGATAGCCTGATGTTATTATAACCTATGAAATTCAAAGCTAATGTGGCTTTCTATTATTAAAAACAAATTCAAAATCGGTTCAGTAGATCCAGAGCTCTTTTTAAAAATGAATTTAAAAGAAAGTGTCTATTACTTTCTTTGAAACCAGTTTGAAAAATATAACAATCAGTGTGCCTTTTAATCGTATACAAGTCAAAATTAATGCAAACCCAAATCATAGCTCGATAGAATTTCTTTCGTAAGCATCCTTTATGGTAATCCTACTAATATTATAAATGTGAAAGTTTGTGAGAATGGATGTGTGGATGTGTGGATGTTTGTTACTCTTTCACGCATAAACGGCTGGACCGATTTGGTTGAAATTTGGTATGTATATAGGTTATACCCTGGATTAACATATAGGCTATATATAAGCGATGAACGGGATCAGAATCCCACGCGGGCGGAGCCGCGGGCAACAGCTAGTAATAAATAAATCCCTACTCTTTGATTATTATCCCTACTAATCCATACTTAATATTATAAATGCGAAAGTAACTCTGTCTGTTTGTCTGTCTGTCTGTCTGTCTGTTTGTCTGTTACGGTCTCAAGCCTAAACCACTGAACCGATTTAGATGAAATTTGGGACAGAGATAGGTAGATTGAGAAAGGACATAGGCTGTGTTTGGTCGCGATAACCGACATCCACGCGGGGCGGAGCCGCGGGAAACAGCTAGTCTACTTAGTCTAGACTATAATCTATCCCTGTACTAAATTTCAGCCAGATCCGTGCAGATTTATGAGCGTGATTGAATAACAAACATCCAAGCATGTTCACAAACTTTAACATTTATTATATTAGTAGGATACTATTGCGGTTAAACAGAGGATTCTCTAAAAGGTTTCATTATAGCCTTACATTTAAATTCATATCGTTCATTACAATACAATCAAACGTAGATAAGCGATGCTTCACGAACCCGAAAAAATGCCTCGATAGGAATGACAAACGGCCTCTTAAATCAACTGAACGAAAATACTTGCTTATACATCTGCGAGAGAGACTTATAAAAATTAGGTCAGATGAACCTCCGATGATTAAGTGAGGAGGTACCGGGGAGAGAGGAGATTGATGGTGCAGACGTGTTATTGTAGACGCAGTGATGTTCCAATGGAGTTTGTGACACGAGGTTTTGAGGAGAAACAATTTTGATGCACTTAGCGCGGTGGTGTACGAAATCATTAATCTTTGAGGAAGTGTAAGTATTCTCGATTGTAGCTGAACAAAATTTTAAATGTGAAGTTTAATTCGATATCAAGAAACCCTTCATTAAATCCAAAATATACCAGGAGTTTATGAATGGCAACAATATGTTAATTTAAAAGATAAATCCGTATTTCAAAACGTGAAGAGTTTTATGCCGCAGTTTATTACGCGGACTTCATTATATAATAATGACTTTATTTTAATTGGGTTATATAAATCAGTATTCATGTATTTTAATAGCGTTACGCGCTAATTTTTATGGTTCGTTATTAAAGGGAAGTAATTAGATGAATGTGACGTCGGGGAATACCCTGCTAGAGAAAAGTTTAAAAGCATTTGAATATGAAGCAAGCTGAACTGTGTAGTGTAATGACATTCGCTATCGTAGAAGACACACTGAGTGGTGGAGATTGCAGAATGACCTTTCTTTATCTTCATCCTAGCGTGAATCCCAGTCGTATCCGAAACTGTCACCTCGGATTCTGGTGTCCGCTTTACCCAGTAACTGTGGGTTTGGCTGAACTTCGATATTTTCCGTGAAGCGACTGCCATCTGACCTTCACAACCCATTGGGGGTGATGGTGGAGCTAGTTATCGTCCCAACAGAAGCAGGCCGATTGATTGAAGGAGGTAGGACACGATGGTATTTCCGTCCCAATCGAGCAGTCTGACTGGGGAAGTACCTCCGCCCTACAGAATATTGCGGCTATAATTACCTCGTATTATGTTCCCGGCGGTGAGTAGCACAGACAGAGCTTACTAGAGAGGTTTTGTGCTATCAGTGGGAAGACCAAAGGCTAGCACTCATCCATAGGTCACCGTAACTACTATCCATCAGGCAGGCTGTGTCTGCGACCTAACACACCTAGCAAACGAATGTGAATGATGGCTTACCAACGAACACGGATACCAATCTGAACGTCACTATGAAACACATGAGTGGGATTTTAAAAATCATGGGCACTATTTCTGACGTAACATCGAGTGCTCTACCACTACAGTATACAGGATGTTTGACATGTGTTGTACATTGCAGCTTAACCATAATGCAGCTTCAATACACAGGCAATAACAAAAAGGGAATAACAAAAATAAACAGCTTAAAGCGGTTATGCTCTAATCCTACTTCTGAGTTGCAGGATTATCCGAGACGAGAGACGAATAAATTTAAACGAAAATAAACAAAATTACACAGGTTTTATTGAAATAATTTCATTTTTGAAACGATTTTTCATGGAATTTTTTATTTGGTATAAGTACATATATTTTTATATTACTTAGGTAGTAAACAAGCACACGGCTCATCTGATGGAAAGTGGAGACGTGTGCAACACCAGGAGAGTCACACTCGTGCTGCCGACCCTGTAAGATCTTTTTTTTTTATATAGGACACGTCAATTTGACTTCGCCTCGCCTGATGGTAAGCTGAAGGCAAAGTCTCTGAAAAGAGGGCCATCATTACAACACGTACCATGTGACAATGGTGGCACTCAGCTTGACGGCGTCATCATTCGTTTGTACTTGTATTTAGAACTCCAGTCAACCTCACCTGCAAATGACAGACGAGACTCTCATATAAGCTTTTCTCTTAGAGATGGGGGTTAGATGGCAGTCGCTACCAGAAAAATCAAAATACCGATCAATAACAATAAGTGGACCCTAGGTACCATAGTGCACACTTTGGACGCAATTCGGAATTATTATTTTGAGGATGATGATGTTCCACCACTTCATAGTTCAAACCGTATTGAGTCTCGGTAGAGTAGACTAAGGCTACCCTATCTCTGCCTGTGGGTGTCGTAGATAGCTACTACGGAATAGGGCTATTCTCCATCCGATAGTAAATACATAGCCCAAGACAAAGTGCCCGGTGGCGACAAAAGGCTCGCCCCCTAATAGATGGGATCTAAAACCATAGTATGTGTTTAATACACCAGCTACCCACCCCTTTGGAGATTTATAGATTTTTTTTTATATAGGACACGTCAATTTGACTTCGCCTCGCCTGATGGTAAGCTGAAGGCAAAGTCTCTGAAAAGAGGGTCACCATTTGTATGTATAAAGTCCGTAATACGTCTGTGTTTTGTTTCATTTATTTCCTTTTCGCTGCCAACCTTCGCATTAGTGAATTCAGCATAATTCAAATTCCCCCGTTTCGGTTTTGATATCTAAACAACATATATAATATATAACGTGCCAGTTAATTAAATCTAACACAGCATTATAAATTTAAATCCTAAAATGTGTACAGTAATTTAATTTGTTCCGTACATTTAGACACGAATGTGGCGAAGTTATGCCTCACAACTTTGCGCAACAGTGTTGAGTGAAAAGTGTAAGCTCACGTTATTTATGACAATCCCTCGCCGGGCCCACAGTGCGCACAGTGGGTATTTACACGCATTCCACACAGTTTAATGTATGAAATACCTGCTTTATATTATATTTATGATGTGGGGGACTTCCATCAAAAGGCGACTAGACTTCTAGGTTACAAATTATATGAAAACGTGGAGTTTTTGCGTTTTTTTAACGTTAAACTACAATATCAATTAATCCATCAGTCAAATTAGTCTATTGTAGTCCACTGCTGGACTTCGACTTCCCTCAATGAACGCCATTACTGCCGATCCTCTGCCTTCAGTATCAAAAATATTATGTACAACTGACCTCTAACGAGCTGTGTGTGAGCTGTCTAAAATACAATAATATAGTGGACAGACTATTATAAACAGTTTGTTTAACACACAAGTCATCAATTTTAGTTGTAGCCAACTAATAAATGAAAACATACATAACGTGAGTAATGAATTCTAAATTAAATCTAGTTGTAACGCATGCCATGCACATGCGTTCATACCTACACGAAGCAGCAAATAATATAAAAATGAATTGCTGAATGTGTTGCTAAGCGCATATCTCGAGAACAGCTGAATCGATTACTCTAATTCTATTTTTAGAATATTTCTTGAAGTACGATGATGGTTCTTACGCAGAGAAAATTTAAAAAAATAATAAGAATCGACTGCTAGGCAGTACGCAGTTCGCGGGGTCAGCTAGTTAATTATAAATTACCTATGTTATAAGTATAGTTTTTTTTTTTTTTTTTTCTCTTTATTTTTTATTGGGGACTTTTATACCATGTACATGTCAGTCCCATCGTACCTTTTATACAGACTTCAATCCCTTACAAATCGTAACATAGCTAATTGAAATAGGCCGTAGGCAGCTTCAGAGTTAGGTGTACACAATATTTTTGCATTGTAAAATTACGGTAAAAAAAAATAAGGGATAGGGCTGTTTAACATCAGACAGATATACCTATACAGCCCAGGCTCAGCCTCAGATACATGGCTCGAGTCAACAACAGTGCCCGGAATACGGTAATATATTAAGTGGGACCTAATACAATGATTGGTGAAATGTGGGTGTTAATTTACCTCTGCCTAACCCTCCGAGGATAAAGCCGTGATTTTATGTATGTATGTATGTGTAAAATTTTCTAACAGAAAATCAATCCAACCATCCCCCTTAAATAAGTGACAATTCGTTGGCCAGCGTATTGTAGAATAAAATGAATAGAATGTATGGGATTTAAGGTGATTACATACGCGAATGACTTTGACCATACAAATGCTCAATTTGAACCGTAAAAATCAGTAAAACTAATTTTAATAGATAACTTTATAGGCGACGGTTACTAACTAAGAAGATCACGTCATCCTAATACATTTATTTAACATACATGTGAAATTTTAGATTATTTGGATACATATTGTAGAAAATATTTGGTTTCATAAGAAAGAGTAGAGTGATGTTCAGAGCCTCTTTTCAACTATTTCCTCCTTTTTTATTTAATTTATGAAAAGGAGAAGTTCTTCTGTATATCCTGTAGTATGCAGGCATGTAAATTCCAGGGGTTTCCTCCATCTGGCAGAAACTTAATACTCGGAAATTCATGTTCATCACACTGTATACGAGTAAATACAAACTTATAAACACCCCAAAGAAACGAGGCAGTAAGAAAACAACTAAACAAAATCAATTGCATGAAAATCCACCTTTATCAATCATCCATAAAAACTGCAGTTATTATATCATGAAAGAGTTTATTAAAAACATAGCATTTATGAACAATTTCAAGCAACTTAGAAGGTTCGTGCCGCGGCAAATTTGGGAGCAGAACGGAATAATAGGCTAAAGGAAGTTTAATCTTTGGCCTTAGTTTGAAATTCAAATTCCCAACCCGTAATGTGGGGTTTTGGCTGTACCTATCCGTATTTGTGGTCCGTATATCAAGAACGTGGCGTAGACGGATCCGGTTGAAAGAAATTGATGGTATTCTATACGAAATTGGAATGCTAATTTCTGTGGTTATTTTTATAAAGTTTTCCGTTGAAGTGATTGCTATTCATGAATACGAGACGAGTTTATTTGCCTTCACGCGGTTAACGAATTTGTATAGGCTTCTTCTTATTCACGAATTATTCTTGAGGAACAAAGAAAGAAAAGGAAAATATTTATTCATAACACGCACAAAACATACGACAAATACTGACATATTTTACTGTGGTGTCGATTCTTTTTTTACGAAAACTTTTTCTTTATCTTATTCGTGCCTTTTTGGTAGAAGAGATATAAGGATACGTATAAATGCTATTAAAACTCTTTTGTTAATTGAAATAAAACCACTTTTTAACTGATTCTATCGCAATTTATTTGTTATTTTTTTGACTTTTAGTCACGAGACCATGGCTGCTGAAAAGTAGACAAACTTAGGGTTAAAAGTAAAAAATTACAAATAAATTGCGATAGAATCCTATAAAAAATGGTTTAATTTCAATTAATGGTATTCACGTAATCTTCAGAAAGTGTCTTTTGTTAATTATAACCATAAGATCGCCACTAAAATATTCCTCTTCCTTGTAGTAGAACGGGGTGTGATGTTCCTCTATCATAAAAGGAGGATCCTTCGCCCAGCAAAAGTAGAATCCACTCCAGCCCACTTAATCATGATATTAAGAAGGTTGGGTTGCGATCCAACGGTTGTCGTTAAGGTGTATAAATATGTTATACTAGCGCGAAAATGTCACTTTCGCGATGCAGGATTGTTAGTGTCGTAGTAAGTTTTGAAGTAGTTCGGCTTGCTGTTTGTAGATGGCGCTGGGTACATTAGGTACCGCCATACCTTTGGGTCTATCTTTACCTCATCTAGAAGTCGATGCCTGCTGATAGACAGACGGACGGGGTTCTGCAGTAGGATTCCCCGGTAGAGAAAAATATTCTTAATATTTGCATATTTTGTAATCATATAAATATGTATTCCATATAAATATATAGGATTACAAAGTTACATCTGCGGTAGTATAACAGCTGATCAATTGGATTATTTACCTGTTTTAAGAGTTCATGGCAAGCCTACTGAATTCTAGAGCGTCAGTAGCTTAGTGGTTAAGGAGTTGGCCTTACGATCGAGAGGTCCCGGGTTCGAATCCTTGCCATTACACTACCGACGTGAACCCACTGCTAACACAAGCAATTTAGCTTAGTTGGAGGGGTTAATGGGAATATTAGTAATTTCGGTTGCTAATATTCTTTAAAAAAATAAAAAAACTCGGGTCATCGTCAGCATCCCGCACGTCATCAATGATACAATTCATAAGTCACTTTTTGAAATTCTATTCGGTCAGTAGTACCTATTTGACAAGTTGTGACAATTCACATGTTGTGATCTTTCTTTGTCTGTTTTCACTTTTGTCGGCAGTCGCATAGTGCCTCAATTTCTTTTTGTATGTGCATCCTCGCATATCACTTTTTATGACAAAGGATGAAAAGAAATATTGAAATTAAGTAGACTAGATTCTAAAGCAAACTTAGAGAAGGCTACACTTGGTAATATTGTACGTAAACAGACGCAGCCACTGGTGGCACCTAATTACTAGCACTGCAGCTTATCCCCTAAGCAAATACTACTAGAAGTGGGAAGTGCTTCGCTCGAGTGGGTTGTACCACGACGTAATTCAAATCGTACTGTGAGACCAGTAATGACATTCATTGAAATTGGACTGGTATTCAAATTGCTGTAACTCCGCGTACACTAGGTAGATCGATCTTGACTAGCAAAGTACTCAAAATAATTGCAATACCTATGAATCTTGTTAATTATCAAACTGCTTTATTGATTTAAATTGTATTATCGTCCGAACTGAAGTTTTATACCAAATATTAGAACAATTAGTCAACGGGAAGGGGGGAATAGCAATATTAAGAGTGAGATCATACTAAGTACTTTTTTAATAAAGGACAGGTCAATGTGACTTAGCCTCGCCTGATGGTAAGCTGCAGGCAAAGTGTCGGGAAAGAGAGTCACCTTTATAGACACGTACCATGTTACAATGGTGGCACTCAGTTTGACGGCCTCATCAGGCGGTCAAGATCGATTTGATGCTGACTGTACCTACAGAATATAATTATAATGAAAATCGCCGACACCTGTGATAATAGTGTTTAAACTAATAAATATGTTTTGATTTGATTTGATTTGATTCACTGGTGTAGGTCAATGTTTCAATCCTTTGTGTTTTTATTTGATACTGGAAAAACAATTTTCCAGCATTATTATGTCATATGTCAATTTTATAACTCGTATGTGTGAAAAATAAATGATATTTACGAAAAGAAGTGCATATTGGAGGAATAACGCAAAATGATCCAGCGCGTAATTACTTATGGAATGAGTTTATCAATATACTCGTACTTTTCGGCACGCAATTCATGTACTCAGCTAATACTTATTTTTTACTTCAAGTTTATCATTGTAAACGGAGTTGAGTAAACCAACCACTTTTAATTGCGATGTTCTAAGAAAAAGACGGATCAAGAGTTTCAAGTCTAATAACTTCCGAGCAGAGTGTTGTGTTTGACTATTTCGGTTGAAGAAAGGCATGAGGATATATTATTATTATGTATGTGACGAAATTACCATATCTTGCCAGCTCACGTGTTTCCCTCCTCCTGCAGTCCCGGGTCCTTTAAGCGGGGCGTGAAAAAGCATCTGATGAGGCCGTCAAGCTGAGTGCCACCATTGTAACATGGTACGGGTTGTAATAGTGGCCCTCTTTTCAGAGACTTTGCCTTCAGCTTACCATCAGGCGAGGCGTAGTCAAATTGACGTGTCCTATATAAAAAATAAAAAAAAAATCTAACTAATTAAAGTAATTAGATTATAAATTATCGTTTCATTGCAAAGATTACCTTCAGTAACAGCATATCAATAGCATAGATACAAACAGACAGATGACAGATAGATGAATAGTGGGGTCTCATTGACAGGGTTTCGTTCTAACCCCTTATGCACGGAAGCTTAAAAATTAGTAAAACAGGATATCTAATCACAAAAAGGACAAAATTATTAACAGTGGGCGCACGCACCTTTTCTCAGGCATCATGATAGCAACAGCCAAGGATAAACTTAAACGAAAAGCAATAAAAAGTAATTTTAAACTGAACCCAGCCAAGTAAGTGAAACAATTTACTTACGGGAGGTGACAGACAACCATTAATATGCATTATTCCCCTGGCACGGTACAACGACACGTGTTCCGCCTACGTGGACTGGCCAAATGAAGAAAGAATTTAAAAAGAAAATAAATGAACTTCTCTATATCTGATTCGTTAATTAATAGTAGCCTGTAGCTAGTAGGAAGTAATGCTAAGATGAGAAGAAGTTCAAAGGCTAGTGGCCATGCTTCTAGATAGACTATTCTAGAAACTGACCCTAGATGGTGGTCCCTAGATATCTTATAAGTAGGGGAAAACTTACTTATGGATATTTATCTTAAAGAACCCGGGATTGTTCTTTACCGTAGGATAGAAAAAGGGAATTACAGAAAAGAAAACACAAAAAATGAAATTACTTATTTATCTGTCTACAAAAAGTTGCCAATCTACTAAAGCCTCAAATACTTGGCGTTTTTACTTCAGTTAACAAAGTCTTAAAAAAATATCCTCGGCTTTTCAGTAAGGAGCTGCTATTTCACTTCGTGTGTTGTACACGAGATTTGAGTCTTCAATTGAAGATGTTTATTTATCTGTTCAAATGGATTGAAACGTTTATTTATGTTGAATTTGTTTTTATTACCTATTTATTTTGTCATTCTGATATTGGAGCGGAATTCGTTGCAGGAAACATTTAACAGTATTTCACTTTTATGACGTTTTCTCTTCCCTCTGTCCTCGAATAATCGAGGGTTCTTTAAACGGGGTGTAAAAATACATTACTTGAAACTAAAAAATAAAGACAATTTTAGAATAGGCTTGTGTCCTATTTTTTTTTTATTATCGTAATCTGTACATTTTTCAATAATATAATTAACTGCTAA
The DNA here is from genome assembly GCA_914767945.1 of Eilema depressum. Lineage (NCBI taxonomy): Eukaryota > Metazoa > Arthropoda > Insecta > Lepidoptera > Erebidae > Eilema > Eilema depressum. Next base: position 741,121 of record OU612029.1, on the reverse strand, counting down.
AGTGAAATATTCTTACGACAAATAGTTTTAAAAATATTTGATTTTGAAAATACAATTTCTCGAGTCGCCCGAAAACGCTCCATACAAAAATCGTCGCACGTGGTGACGTCACCGCGTGTTGTGCGTAGTGCAAAATGTATGGAGTGCAAGAGAATATCGCATTTATCTCGGTCCACGTTGCGTTTACACGTATACAATGCGTAATAAGATCGATTTGAAATTTAATAAGGAATCTAAAAAGTTATAAATTGTGACTTATTTCGATTGTTTATATTTTAACCTATATTGGAAATTGAAAATAATGAAAAGTCATAGTTTTAGTTTAATTGGGCAATATCTTAGTTTACTATGTATATTTTTTGAGAAAAAACTAAGATACTAAGCAGTATTGGTAAGGATCTGATGACCCAGGACACTACCCAATTGTTGACATCTGGTGATTGTTATTTTTTGTACTTGGCTTTCCATCATAAATTGAAAATAAATAACATACATACGTACATATAATCTGCCTTTATCCCCGGAGGGTTAGGCAGAGGTGAATTAACACCCACATACCACCAATCATTGTATTAGGTCTCACGTAATAGGGGGTGAGTCTATTGCCGTATTTTTTTTGGGCACTATTGTTGACTCGACTCATACATCTGAGGTTGAGTCTGGGCTTTCTGGGTTATCTGTCTGATGTTAACAGCCCCATCCCTTAATCGCCTTGTACGACACCGCCGAAGAGATAGTGTGGAAGATGGCCCAAATTCTACTCTGCCGGGAACCACACCTAACCACATAACCCATTATATGATACATGGAAAACTTACAACAATAGCTTAATAATAGTTTTTTCTATCCGTACAATAACATACTCCATCTGTTTTTTTAAATATCTCCAATGTTCAGACACAGTTGCTTTACAATTATATGCTGGCACAGATGATGGATGAATGGAGTGGATAGCAAGCCCGAGTATCATAAACCATAACAATATAGAAATGAATTATGTCAGATGATGTCTGGAGCTCGCGTAGCTTGTAGCTCTGAATGTGTCTGACTGAGACGAGATTACTAATTAAACAAGACAAGCACAACTACCATTAATACAGTAGCTTTTTACTTTGAGATGTTTAGGAGATTAATTCGTTTTGTACATCAGCTTTCAAACGGTTCTCTTAATGTAACTTACATTAAAATTAATGTGAGTGACATTCTTTCTTACTAACTTTTTATCAGTAATTTTATTATAGCTGCTAAAATATTTTTCATGTAAAATAATATTTATACGTTAATACTTAATTTGAAATTTGTTCTTGCTGCTGTTTTGAGCGTTGTGACTTTGATTCCTAAACAGGTATTTGGCGGCATGAGGCCCTATAAGAATCATTGGGGTCAAGACAACTTCACCTGCAAACCAGATGCTAAGGGCAGGGTGGTCGAAGAGTTACCAGCAATTGTGCATTTGATTAATTAAAATAAATACCAGACCAGGGGACGAGTTGAAGCCTGAAATATCTGAGGAGACGGCTGATAGCAGGGTACGAATTTAAGGGTGCCAGCTGGCGAGAACTGATCCCCCCGCCTATGGTGCTCTTGTGGTATAGAATAGTTAAGTGTAATTAATTGTATACCGGAACAGTTTTCAAATATAATTACATGAAATGATTTTGTGATTAGAATTCAACAACTTTAAGCACCACATCAATTCAAAACCTACCGTTCATCTGATTTCAGATACGCGATATCACAATAAACACAGTAATTACTTCATCAAAATTAATGATAACTACGTTAATTATTACCTTCGCTATTAACGTTTCCAGACTCAGTGTGCCAACGTAATTATCTCCCGAATTTCCAAATAGGTTTGGAATATATTCGAATATTACACGAGTAGTTTTGGGTTTAAAGTGTGCAATTAGCGGAACTTTATACTTTGATGATGGCGTTTTAATATTCATCATGATTATCTTAGCATTATGCCTAGTTGCATGCGAGGCTCTCACTTCGGAATCCAGGGTTCATTTGACGGCTTTAGTTCCTATACTTTGCACGGTTTTGAGTATCCATCGTAGTGAGAAAATTTTTGTAGATACACATTTCATCTTCTACGATGCTAAGCCGTCTTCTTGGATCCACGCCTCCTACATGAGCCCGAGGTAGTGGAGGTTCCATCAATCACTAAGTAGCTTCATCACACTTGCGTGCACCCTTTGACATGCCAAATACTGCCTTATCCTCTCCAAGAATAACTGCCTGAATATTGTCCCAGCAGTCCTGAACTGATTCGCTTACAGCATTGGTACACTTATTCCCTTTCAACAGATAAAGTTAATTTCTCTCTCACTTAATAACAATCAATTAGCCTATCTCAGTCCACTGCTGGACATAGGCCTCGCCCAATTTTGGAACATAACTACTGTTCTTCTTCTCTTGCAGTGATATCGTCTGCATATTTTTCCATTAGGCGCCTCTTAAGGTACCCTTCGGATGGGAAAGGACCTCTTAAGATGGGATGGTGATTCTTGTATTCTTTCTCCGCCACCACAGGGATTACTCATTCTCCCTAAATACCTGCGCTCGAATTACTCTGTGCCTATTTCCCAATTTAGATGTGTAACTAGTGCAGCAAATTTCCCGTTTTATTCCCTGTGGAGTAATTATAGTAAAGTGAAGACAATTTCAGTGTATTTATTCAGTCCGGGGGGATTGCGGACCAGCGGTATGTTCAGTTGGGGTAAACGTACATTGTAACGAGTAATTGTGGTGTATAATGACGTAATTATTGTACTGCAGGTTCGGCGGTAAATGAAAATCGAGCTCATAATTTTTGCGAATATTGTTTGGGTAAAAAAAGAAAAGAAAAGATCAGGAATTGTGTTGTAATGTTGGTAATAAAAATGGAAATAATGGACATTGCGGCAGATATTTTTTGGTATCTGGTATAGATATTTCTTAGTAATAAGATATTTATTTATCACTAAATGTTACAACTTAAATTGTGTATAAAATATACTCAATCTTTCGTGGGTAATATGTGTTTCGCAGTATTTATTGTAACATGGTTACACCAAAATGTGCTCACAATCAGGTTGTCGTTAAATAAAGTAACCACAAAACCAGTTTCCTTATGTTTGTGTTTTACAAAACCACAATATGTAATAATCTGTTTCTCGGTCCATTCCCGTTTTTGTCGGTTAGACCGAACATGGACACTAAAAAAAGTCTGCAAGATCTGTAAAAAGTCACAAGGGTATAGAGGGCATGATTACGAAGAATTATTACACGAACTCGTTCGAAACTCCTGGGTAAGAGAGCGGTAATAAATTAAACGCGAGTGTTCACAAAAGACTGGTCGTGAATGGGCCTCCACATTGTTCTGTCAGTTCACACAAAGCGCGACTGCGATTAGCCAGCATACGACTCATTATAATTAACTTGTGTATAATGCGAGCTGTTCACGGTGCTGTGGTATTATTATCATTCTTTATTTTTTGTTGGATATTATGCTCTCTTTATGAAAGGCAACTTACTACATGTATGGTAATTTTTTTTTTTTTTTTATATTATTAGATATTTTTTTGGGTTTTCTATTGGTTTGACTTTTATGCCTAATTGAGCTAGGACTGAAAATATAGTTAGTAGGTAGTTGAAGATAGCCAACCTTTGTGGCGTGGCGGTAGTGAACACGATGGCTACGCAGGGGGCGTGGATTCGATTCTATCGAAATTCAGCCGCATCACAGATATACTGGAAAGACAATTTCAACTGATTTGGGAAAAGGCTCAAAGGATAATGAGAATGAAGTAAGTGAAGATAAATTATACATTGTCATCCTTCACTTGATCAATTTGTTCGTATAAGCCCCGTTTTTCTCTCTCTAATCTTTAGATTTCCTATCACACTACAGTACAGCTACAGTAACCAGCGTAACCAAAAATAACTGCACGATTCCTTTCAATTCGAATCTCTTGCAAATAAATTTAATTTACACATTGAAATTTATGATAATATCGTGAGCAATATTTTATTTTTCACTGCATCTTATATGATTAAGCGTAATTTACTTTATTAATTTAATTATATTACATTGGTTACCCATCGGTTTTGGTAATAAACGGGATTGATTACACACGTAACAACTTTTAAAATCAGCGAACAGTGATTTTGCGACTGCATCAATATAAGAGACATTTCTGCGACTTATTGCATTCGTTACATTTAAGTCGCACGGTTCAGTGGCTCTATCGATTACTGCAACACGTTTTTTGATACACTGGCATTCGTCTGCTATTATTATGTAAAGTTACTCCATCGAGTAATTTGATAGCAGTGCCTTCGATTTATAGCCCGTACTGTATCCAGCTTATTATCAGCTTTAAGTAATCGGTTATTAATGTATTCGCATGTGTACTTTGATTGTTTTCATGAATATCCAAAAAGTGCCTTGCTCACAGTAATTGACTTACCCGTATAATTACACGTGACCGAAATAGTTAATGACATTATGAGTGTTGATACTCATCTGTCTAGCCCTTGGGAAATATAAAAGCACCAATATTCATACGTATGTATACTGTACATTTTAATATAATTGCATTATAATTTTATACTTGACTATTTGTAAGAATATGCACCTAAATGGTATTGAAATGTTTTCTCGAAACAGTAAAATAACGTCTAACGTTCCAAGAATTTCAACTCAATTCTATTAAGCAAATAATTGAAATATATTCAAGTGGTTTACGTCAAAGAAGCTCTATATAATGAGGTTCAAGTCCTCAGTCGCTGAACTACTAATGCTTGCAATCCTCGTTCCGCCGAGTCGACGCGCTGTAGTGCAGCGTCTCGACAAAACAGAGAATAATGCGATTAGTCGCAGCGTTAATAGCCAGCTTTAGACTGGCGCGGTAAATCTGTGGCCCGCAGGTGCTCCTTTATCATCTCGAGTGTGAACTTGTGATGAATCGGTAGAGGGCGGTATTTAAGGAGATCTTTAGAAAATTAAGAAATCTGTTTGACAATTTTTAAGCTATTGCATAGCTTCTATCGCGAGCCTTGAGCGTGGAGACCGAATCCAGAAATTCCGTAACGAAAAAAACCTAACACCCCCCACTCCGAGCTCGCACGAATCGAGCCGAGCTGCTCCGAAGTAGCTCCGCTTAACGTAAGTAATTATAATTGCATAAGTTGATAAAAAATGCTATGCAATAGCTTTACCGCGGCAGTCCCCGAGTGCCACACGTCTTTTTTTTCAGTCTGAGAGATTTTTTTTCGATCATCATACCCTGGGCCTTTTCCTAACTTAGTTGGGGTCAGCTTTCTAGTCTGTGATACGGCTGAGCTTTGATATTTTCCGTGAAGCTACTGGCATCTGATCTCCACAATCAATAATTAGCGATATCGAAGTTCTATGAGTCTGATCCTATTTTTGTGGGTAATAGGGGGCGAGCCTATTGCAGTCAAGTGGGCACTTGGGCATGGGCTGTATGTTTGTTTTTTCATGCGACAGGTATGGAGAACAGCCCTATTCCTTAGTCGCCTTCTACGACACTCATATGAAGAGATAGGGTAGCTCTATTCTTCGCCACCGGGAACCAACACGGCCAATGTATAATACCGGCCAAGTAATTCAATATTGAACTACTTTTGAACTATATCACTGGCGTAGCTATGGGTGGGCAAGGTGGTGCGGTGCACCAGGGCCCCCAGGCTCAGGGGGCCCCCAAGCCCGAGCCTGAACTAGCAAATCTCATATTAACTACCAAAAAAGTCTTAATTTTGGAATGCGAAAATGGGTTGTAGCGCAACTCTAATCAGTGCAACTCATTTGTTGGGAATTTTTGTGCAGTATTGTCTCGTTGAAAGATTCGCCATCACATTTGCAGCTAGCTTGGAGGCCCCCTGAGCCCTCAGGAGGCCCTCAAGCTTAATGTCTAGAGACTAGAGTGATATTATTCTAGCAGTCATCCCTACTAATATTATAAATGCGAAAGTAACTCTGTCTGTCTGTCTGTCTGTCTCGCTTTTACGACTAAACCGCTGAACCGATTTTGATGAAATTTGGTATAGGCGTAGATTAGACCTTGAGAAAGGACATAGGCTATGTTTGGTCGCGATAACCGACATCCACGCGGGCGTAGCCGCGGGCAAAAGCTAGTAATAAAATATTTTGCTTATACTTAGTAAATTGATTGTAACTAGTAATATTAATATTATAATACATAGTAATACGAGTTCCACTACCAATTTTTATTTTTTGCTAGATTATCGCTGGTCTTCTATTGAAGACCATTTGTGCACCCTGGGTAACGGAGTCAGCAGCAGCCTGTCTCAAGATGGCATAGACGCTGCGGCCTGCGGCCTATGGCCAACTATGAACTTGCCACGTGTAACTCTGATTAGCAACTGTCGCAGTGAAAAGCAAGTAAGGGGGTGGGATGGTTCTGGGCCAGATGGAGATGGAGATATCGTGGTCGATGGTTCCCATATTTGAGGGGGCCATCTCAAAGTTGTATATGGCCCAGGGTCTGTCGAGGTGCAATGGAATTTTCTTATTGGTCCCGCTTACACTCCGGCGCTTGAGACCCGAGACTGCATGCAGTTTTAGTTGGTTCGAATCCGGCCTAAACACCTTCCCCGAATGTTTATGTCGATTCGACATAAACACGAAATCATCATCTGCATATAGACGCATTTTCCTGATTGCATCCGTGGCCAAGATGACCTCGGAGCTCAAGGTCCGCCTTCCACTTCGCACGATCTTGGGCGTCCATGAAAGTGAGAAAAATTCGCACGCATATCGCCCTCCACGACATCAAGTCAGGACTATTTGGGCCTACCTCTTTTACCTGGACTCGGCAGGGGCGCCATTACCAAGCATTTGTTACTCACAGCTTGGCGGTTGCCGCAAGACGTGGCCGCACCAGCGAAGGTGGCTCTCTTGCATTTTATCCACCATATCACGGACATGAAGGCTGCTGCGGATGCGAAAGTTCGTCACGCGATCTTTACGCATAACGCCGCATAGTATTTTCATCTCCATGACCTCCGTGGCCTAATGACCTCCCCCTCATTGTGTATTGTGTTTTGCAATAAATGTACTTTCTTTTCTTTCTTTCTTTCTTTCTTTCTTTCTTTCTTTCTTTCTTTTCCTTCAACCTGACTGGCATTTTGGGATCACACGTGACGCCAGTCATTTCTCGCCACTTGGCCCACGCGGCCGCAATGCGTGCCTTACTGTACGTTGTAGTCAATTTCACCAGTCACATGAAGTACTGATCCCAGGTACTTTAGCCTGGTCCGTGTGGTCGACCAAATTATCGCCTATGTGAATGGGTGTGGGATCTGTAGAGTTTAACGCTAAGTATTCTGTAGGCACACGAAAATAAATGGAAATTTACGAAAATATATGGAAACAATCTAGATATTATTATACATCTAGCTTGTTTCCGCGCGCCTCTTTACAAGGGGAGGATTGGGGTGCGGGGTCCGCAGGCACCACGCGGTGCACCCTGGGTAACGGAGACAGCAGCGCTCCTCTCTCGCGGATCTCTTTAGGGCTGGTCGGAGACTTTTCACATGTCCCACTGACTAGCAAAGGGCACAATGGAGAGCAGGCAAGGAGCGGACCGGTTACCGAGCGCCGGCGTTGGGGTTACATGTGCGGCGGCCTGTCACCCTTTCACCCCCACTGGCGCCGTGGTTCGATGTTCGTCCCTCTTTTCAGAGTTCTATGGGGACACCGTGCTTCTCACACCCGAGGAGGCCCTTTTAAAACCGTAGATGACCCAGAATCAGCCGGGGTGCCAGTTATATGCTCTAGGTAACCTCTCACCCCGGCAGCTCTGGTATCTGAAGATCCGAGACGGCGTGAAGCGGTCCGAGTCCGACATAACTACCCCCGATGGCCGACGACGGGGGTGGTATTTGAGGGGATTTCCGCACGAAAAAGAGGGAGAGAGGAGGGATTTGATCCGAGAATCGCAAACCGCGCGGCCCGCGACGAGCGGCGGCAACTCGGGCGTCGGAGGTCGCAGAATGACCTCCGTCCCCCATGAGCGCGGGCCTGGGGGTGACGAGTGGAGCCGCCTATCACCCTAGCAGAAGCAGGCCGCGACGGCGTGGCGCATTGCGTGCCTCCCCATACTCGGGGGCGAGTTGGGGACTCCGTGGCCCTGGGTCGGCCGGGGTGCGAGGGATATGGCTATGACAATCTCACCTCCGGCAACTGACGGCCCACAGAAGGCGTGCGTTTTAGTCGGTTCGAGTCCGACATAACCTCCTCCGGCCCCGGCGGGGGAGGTATCCGTGGGGATTTTTCGCACTATAAAAAAAGGGATTTGATCCCCAACAGCACGTTAGCGACCGATAGGGGATATGCCTACCTCATCGTTTTACTTCTGTAAGGCGACGTGCGACGTCCGAAGGAATTTTCGGAACCAAAAAAAATAGGGGGGCCCCCTGTTTCTTTTTGCACCGGGGCCCTTGGTCACCTAGCTACGCCACTGAACTATATTCACATAATAACGCCATTAAGAGTGTTGCTTTGAGCTTCACAAACACTCAAATACATATTAAATATTATTTTATACTCGTATAACGGTATTCGCAAACTACGAGTAATTCAGCACAGTGACCTAAATCGTCTGAAGCGCCCTAAAATTCAAACTTGGAAGAAAATCACTTCGAGTGACTTCGAACAAAGACGAAGTCGGGTCGCCTAAAAACAGGAAGTCAGGCAGAGGACAAACAATTTGAGAAAGAATCAAGGAGATCCTTAATGGATAGAAAATGGATAGCATAGTGAAGTGCGCCGAGAAAACATTGGATCGGATTTTGCATAGTCATAGTTGTGGATTCACGAAAAGTGGATGCGGTAGTAAAATTCATATTTAGTGGTAATTTTACAATACGTTAGATTGTCGAGTATTTAGATTTAGTTAATGATTAAGATAAATCTCTCAGACCTCTGAGAGAGATCTCTCAGACTGAAAAAAGAAATGATTAAGATCAGAAAAAGCGATATCACGCTCAGGCGGGACTCGAAATCGCGATGTCAGTTCAGTTTTTTACGGGGTCGGTCGGCAGCGCGGATGTGACGCACATGGTGTTGCATACGTACATAGGCTATGGTAACAACTTTCCATCAGGTGGGCCGTGTGCATAATATCTGCCACCTAAGCTGTATAAAAAAAGTTAGAGAACTCCTAATTTTGTTGTAAGTGAAACATCTAATTCTTCAAGATAATAGAGAAATCATTATCTTGTACAATCATGTAGAAGAAGAAGCAGAAGCCTATACCCGCCATGAAAAGAAAACGACGTATTATGTTCATTAAACATAATGCAATTTTATTGAAATTAATAAAATAACGCTGTAAGTAGGTACCCTATGTTAAAGTACCTAATTATAAAAAATAGTCAAATCTACGTGTATACGTAATACAATTACCTAACCCAATGCAAATGTTCTTACACGAATATTTTACATTTTTAAAAAGCTGAAAATTCTGTTAAAACTACATAAAATTTCTATAAACATTAAAGAAAAGCGATTACAGTGTATAAACCACAATAAATCACATCCAAAACTACCTACATCCGTGTTTACCGGCAATCGCGGCCTTTGGAAACGCGCCAAGCACACAGCGAGATGAAATTTAATACGGTACGCCATTGAATATTTATTTATGATAATATATAATGATTTATGCCTGGACTGCTTACATTTTGTAATTCTCCTATACTTTTGTGTTCGAATAAACTTGTGCGTGTACAATGATGGTATGACAGGGCAATATGTATGGCTTCTTATGTATGCCGAGAGGGGCGAGTGTATAAGGAAACTGCGATGCATTGGGAACGCACTGGGAAAAGAAATCATTCCGTAAATATTTATAATAGCATTGGATCGGCTGGATCATTGAGTCGCTCAATTTCTTACATTAAGTTTAACACCCGTATTCACAAACAATACTGTGAGGTCTCATAGTGTGCTCGAGTGCATAGGGCTGGTTAAATTAATTCACAAACATCACGGAGCAGTATCTAACGCAGTGCGTTCCCTCAACGAAGTATTACTTAAGTGTTATCAATGAATAGAAAGGCTTGCCAAAACGAACGCACTGAGAATTTGTCGTTCTTTGCACAGTTTTGATAGAACGCATAGCGAAGTATTGTTTGTGAATACGGGTGTAAGAGCAAATGCATTCATTTAAATTAGTTGGCTTGCAGGGACGGGACCAGAATTTCACGCGAGTGGAGCCACGGGCAACAGCTTTTTTACAGTTTGCATAACGACTGCCAAATATATATGTGTGATCACCGGGACCAACAGCTTATAGTTATGAATCTAAAGCCGACCGCATCTGACAACTGCAGAACTGCAGACGCATGCAGCAGATACAGCGTACCCATTACTTGTCAAACTCCGATACGGATAAAGGGGACCATTGAGAAGCCGCAATTAATTACCGGGGTCTGGGGTCCGCTTTACCAGTCTTAACTGTGAATTTGGCTGGACCTCGATATTTTCCGTGAAGCGACTGCCATCTGACCTCCACAACCCAATGGTGACATTAGGCGATGTCGAAGCATTGCAGCTAGACCGTTGTTTTTGGAGTTTTTAGGGCTCCAACTACCCGTAACGACTGCCATTGATGTTCGTTTGACAACCGGGACCGACGGCTTAACGTGCTCTCCGAGGCACGACCAGACCAATGCATACAAATATTTGTACTAAGCGGGGATCGAACCTGCGCCTCCTGCATAGCGGCCGAGTTCATTACCGCAACGCTCCGGAGGCTGTCGGTAGTAACGACCCTATCTAATACAAGAGTCTAACTACCTTATTAACATGGGTGATTGTCAACAAAACTTCCCACCATTCACACGTAAATAAGTACACAAGTTTCCTCATCCAACAAATCTATTTATCATACAACTTTGCAAGTTACCTGAGTTGGCAACTTGCAGGCTATTAGGCGACTTGCTTGTATCGATGTTTACATGTAGGCGGACTCGGGTGGGCAATCCCAAAGTTTTCTAGTTACGTCCACTATGTTGTTCTAGCTAAACGATCCAATGATGCTAGCAGCTTAGTATGATGAAGCCATATAAGTTAGGATCTTGTTTAGTAAGGGGTAGTGTTAGATTTTTGAATACCTACATTATGTATTTTAAAAAAATGTTCGAAAGAACATCTCAAAATAAAAGCCGAAACAGATATGATTTGAAACAAAACTTAAAAAATTAAACAGAAAATAGACTCATTTCATATTTTTTTCAGTATGCATAGGTTTTCTCTATCAAGCAACTGCTCTATATTGCACAAATTTTACCAGATTTAGGACTCAAATCAAGGACTTAGGATCCAATATTCAAGGAAACTTGCAACTGCACACTACCTAGGCTGAACACTGTCCATATGAACATAAAGTTGTGACCTTGTTCAATTCAATTTTATTTATTTCTTTTCAACATAACATGGTCATAACTTATTGACATTAAAGGTGTGATGCCGAAGCCATACAGCGTACCCCATTACTTGTTTAAACTCCGATACGGATTAAAGGAACCATTGAGAAGCCGCAATGAATGACGCGCATGTGCTGCGTGCGTCGGCAGTTGTCGTATGCGGTCGGCTACGGAATCATACCTTAATTTAGTTTACCACCACTTCCTAGGAGCTAATGGAGAAAAAACGGCTCAACAAACTGCACTCCGGCATTTCCCAAACGTCAATTTATAATCAAAAGAATTCCATAAAAGAAAATATAGCTGCTAATCTACTAAATTTTGGTCTTCATTTCATTTTGAAATCAAAAAATATTATATCTGGCATTTATTCTTACTAATATATAAATTATAAGAACAAAGGCTGTGCAAGTTTACAACGAGCGCCTTCCCTGTGAAGCAGAGTGTGGTTGAGCTGCGTTTAAAGACTTAATTCCTGAGGCTCGCAGTTTTTCACGTTGGCATTATTCCGCCTCGGAGAGTTAATATTTGAGCGGCTGTTCAATCAAATGTAGAATAAATGTGAATTAAATTTTCTTCCTTCCGCCTTTCTGGGTGTGTTTATTTCACGTGAATCAGTGGGCGAATTTAATTTGACGGTTTTGTAAGTATTTTTTATCATTTTTTGTTCAAGTTTCGCTTAGTAACAGCAGCTGCTTAAATATTTCTTTTTTTATGCCACTTAGGTGGCAGACAAGTATCCGGCACATCCGATGGAAAGTGCCGACCCTGTAAGAACAGAGCTTTTGCACCGTCAGTGCAGAAGGCTAAGCAGGACAAGCCTACTTTTCCCACTGACAGCACAAAGTTTCCTTTGAAAAAACAAATATTAGTTTCTTAACTCTTTATCAATATGACGTAGTAACACTTCTTCATCATCACAGACATTTTACATCATCATCATCATCATGTAGGCGGACCCTGAGCTCCGAGTTCACCTCGCCGGTAGGGCCGCGGGCACAAAGCTAGTTTACTGTAAAATAAAAATTACCCACGCAAGTGAGAAAAGCATTTAAAAAAGATGAAAAAGCATAGTCATGTTGTTTGCCTGAAAATATTTAACTGGAAGTACTTAGCAGGTCTGTTATTGCTTAAAGAGAAATAATTCCTAAATCTTCTCTTGGAAACGTTCAAGGTAAATTACCTGTGGACTAATTAATTCAAGATTAAGCATTCAGTGCTCGTTTTTCGACCCATTAAGGCCGTAGTAATAATGGGAACGGTTTTAGGGGTAATAGTGTGCGTCATTTGTCCAACGCCATCTAGTGAAATTAGATTGAACTTTTACGAAACTATACAGCCTGCATCTCGCAATTGAAGTTCAAAAATTACATAATTAGCTGTGGTATCATGTGTGATCACATGTGTTTATGTGTGATCATGTCTGATCATGTGCGATATTCATCAGACAAAATGAGAACCCACAATAGGATATTTCTCAGCCTGATGCTTTCATCAGGTTGAGACATAATCTTGGTCGTAAATGTGCTCTATACGCGCAGTATACGTTTCCTAGGTGTCTTTTGAGGATAGCACGGGGCGCTGTTGCAGTGGACGAGCTCAAATTGACCAATCACAGTTTATTATAAATCAATCCACTGGCGCCAGGGTCTCGTATGTCTCGCAATTTAGGACCGAGAAACGTGCCCGGAGGTATGCTAACTACTCATGATGAAATAATACCAAAGCGAAACTTTAGCTGTAAGTGGATGATTCTGAATCACATATCAGCTGTGGAATGAACTCCCTGCGGTGGTTTTCCCAAGCGACTACAATATGGGGTTCTTCAAGAAGGGCATTAAAAGGTTTCTTCAGGGTCGGCAGCGCGAGTGTGACGCCCCTGGTGTTGTATACGTCCATAGGCCACGGTGACCGCTTCCCATCAGGTGGGCCGCGTGCTTGTCTGCCAACTAAGTGGTATAAAAAAAAGTCGTAATTCGCCATCAAACAGGTAGTCCGTAGTAAGGATGTTAGTTCTTCCCTCGTATAAAAAGCTTGCTATTCCAAATTTGCCCACTAGCCACTATTACATGATTACTGAATAATGTGCGGCAGTTAACCTAATTCTGTTGTAAGTCGGTTAAAGACAGGCCAGCAGACTTAGTAGCATCGAGACAAATTGGACAATATTAAAGCCATTACAATAAAATTGATTTACGAGAACATCAGGTAGTATTTTCTTGCTGTATTAAGTATTAGTTAGAACTACTGGTTTTTTAATAGTAGTTAAGTTTACATTAGATTTTTAACGTCTGTATTTTCGCTACAGGGTAGACAGAATTGTATTAAAACCCACACATTCGTACAGTGTCATAGTATGAAGTGAGCCTATTCCTGTCAACCGAGTACTTTTTTAATAGTTTCCAGGGTGGAAATTTTCAGTACCTAGTAACTCTGTTGTAATACCTAGTAGTTGTTGTCCCGGGTCCTTTAAGCGGGGCGTGAAAAAGCATCTGATGAGGCCGTCAAGCTGAGTGCCACCATTGTAACATGATACGTGTCTGTAATGGTGACCCTCTTTTCAGAGACTTTGCCTTCAGCTTACCATCAGGCGAGGTGAAGTCAAATTGAAGTGTCCTATAAAAAAAAAAGATGAGCTTTAGTGGCCAGTACCGAAGTAACATTGGAAGTTCATAAAAATTAACATCCTTATACATTAAGAACGCAATTATATGGTGTGTCTCTGTTCTCTGCTTACCCCAGAGAGAGGCTTAATTCCGTACCCTTATAGTACCATATCTATTCTACGGAAGGCGTTAAATGAGGGCTTAATGCAAAATTGGGATTTCCCCGACACGTCACGCATAGTAAGAAGGCTCCTGTCTCCAGAGCCTAAGCTGACGAGACACTATATTGTTACCTTTCTATCGATCGATACTTCTGTCGATGGCTCGTTAGTTCTCAATCTTTATTTCATTCACGTTCACGTTTATTGAGTTCTCGGAGACGTCCATAAGTATCTCTGGAGTACATGTATCTGGGTATGTAGACAATTACAGGCGGGAGATAGTCTGTGGTGTAACTTCGACTTCTTTGATAAATCCTGTTAGACCAGTTTTCTTTTGTGAAGTTATATTTTTATAACCCATTTATATGATATTCACGTTCCTGACAACTATTAAATCGAGGTTAGTTTACGATGAATAAGAGTTACAAAAATTACAAATGGCTACATCATAATAATTATGATTATTTAGATTGTGTAGAGTTGTGTCCAGAGTTCAAATATTTCAACAATTATTTACCAATTAATCAATAATAGTAACTAAATAAAAATAAAAACAATAAATAACAACCTACGATCTCGTGTTATAACAATTAATCAAGTTCACCAGGTTTAGAAATAACAATTCAATGCGAAAATAATAATTACTGATACTTCTTAACAACAAAAATAAACCAGTACCTCCATAATTAAGAGCGTAGGTCCGAGATAAATGAAGGCCAAGTTCCATTACACTTGATGTAGGTGGATACCAAATATTTATTGCCAACAGCTCCTAGCCTATGAGCTGTTGTGTTCAACCACTATGAGCACGTACTTACGGCTCCTCGACTATGTAGTAGTGTATAAAGTGCTACAGTTGAGAACAAATTTATGAGGGTTATAAGTGCTGTGTTTATTTTTGAATAGTTTCGGTACTTTTAGGTGTTTGTTGCTGTCTTTGTTCGAGTCAAAGAGGTCACAGCACCGTACAATAAATGAAAGTACTTTCGTGCGGAATTTTTCCTCTATAAAAACTTTTACACGCAATAATATAAGTTTTATATTATTTTTACGAACACGCGCCTCTGTGGCGACACCACATGTATTCAGTGACATCTAGCGAAAAGAAAGTGAACTACTACTAAAATACAGATCCTGAATGGCACTATGAAAATTTTCGCGATGCATAACAGGTATATTCAGGTATATTTTGACTGTCTCTGTGGCGTAGTGGTAGTGAACGCGGCCGCTACGCAGGAGACGAGGGTTGGATCCCCGCTCAGTGAAAATATTTGTATGCGTGAATATGAATATTTGCAATGATCTGGGTGTTGCTGTGTATAATATGTATGTATTTACAAAAAAAAATGTATCTAAGTATGTTTATCCGCATTCTAGAACCCATAACTTAAGCTAGTTAAGCTATACTTACTTTGGGTCTAGATAGCGCTGTGTATATTGTCTTACAATATTTATTTATTTAAATACGAGTACAATAATACCCTAGCACAGATGCACGTGGTCACAGGATCTTGTTGGTATCAGAAAAAGAGCCCCTCCCTCTTTTTGGGCTCCTCATCATATTATAAAATCCACGGACTAGATACCTAATTATGGTGTCAGTTAACTTCCTTGCCCACTAGACATGGGAAGGCGTATTGATGATCTCATGCATTCATCATTCTATTCTGTAATACGCCGGCTAACGAATCGCCATTTGACTGAATTTATATTGTAATTTTTTTTAACATAATATGAATTCAATGACACTACCTAAAACCACAAGCACGTATAAAATCATTCAGCAGTTACACCAGTAATAAAGCGAAATAGTAATATCCACAATAACACAAGTTTAAAAAGAAAGCAACGAACAAAATGTCTGAACATTCACAGCACAAATAGACGCCTCGAGACGCTTTAATTACAACTCACAAAGTATAAAAAAGACAACAAAAACAAGCAACTGTTTCAAAAATACTTCGCCAAATTCTCAATACACATTCACTATGATAAAGTCTTATAAGTTCTTCCATTAATCTTGGGTTAATACAGAAAGCTTTTGTGAGGCTAACACAAGAGTGTAGAACGCGGTGCCTAATGTTGCGAGACCCTCCGATACTTATTGTTATGTCATGTATTTGTTTTCATAATACACATAACGACGCAATATTTTTAAAGAAAATTTATTTTTAAGCTATTATTTTCGGAGACTGGAGAATAAAATATGTTAAGGGGTGTTCTAGAACGTATAGCTATGCCAGTCTGGGTAGATGAAGTTATATGAGTGTCTAACGGAATCTTAATTACTTACTACTTAAATTACCAAATACAAGTTTGTTCTAACATTCTAGCTTATCGATTAGTTTGATTTATTTTTAATAAAATGTTTTGATGCACAGATTTAGTTAAGGATCATTAGATTTTCCTTACTATCATTCTTTTCGAGATTTAAAGTCAAACGAACATTTCTTATTTTTTCAAAGTTTTCTTCCACTATTATCTTTGGTTCTAAATAAAAATTATTTAATGTCCCATAATCTACTTATGTTCAGTAACACAAAAAGAAGGTTTATTAGTAAATGTACATTTTTTATGATACGAATTAAATTAAACTAAAATCTATTAAAACTAAAAAAAGGAACTAAATTAATTAAAACTAATTAAATTAAAATAACTTAATAAAATATTTACATACATAATGCATCGTGAAATTCCTCCACATCGTCACCGACCGGCAACGTTCCCAGAAGACTGGCAGCATTGCCACGTTGAATGGCAATGCTTATTCTTTGTGCAAGATAATAACCAGCCTTCTGGTCACGCGTAGCGTCGATCAGCCGCTTTGCCAAATCTTTATATACAAATCGGGCACTTGGACCCCATGTCCCCAACGTTTCAACCCCAAACGGCTCAAAAATATAATCACCTGTTAGGTTACAGTATTTGCGCCGTTTGAGGTTTTCCGCAGATGCAGCAGCAGCGCCGGCACAGCCTGCTGTGCCTGGAAGATGTGAAGGCGCCAGTGTGTCAACACATGTTGCGTCCCACACCAAGGGCCTACCCTTATGTTCAGTAACATTTTATGAATTATATAGCTATGACGACACTTAATTGACTGTGGTTCACTTCTTCCCCTGCTTCATCTGGGTGGACTACGCGAAAATATATATTTTTTAATATAGGACATGTCAATTTGACTTCGCCTCGCCTGATGGTAAGCTCAAGGCAAAGTCATGACAAACATGACTGTGTTGTTAAACTTAAAAGATACACTTTACCGAAAGAAGTGAAGTGATCTAATCTTACTGCAGATAAGTAAAAAACGAAGCGTAATACCCATACAATAAATATTTGATAGAAGTATATCATTGCAATATAAAAAATTTGTAACAAGTGCTCTGAATGCTATAAGTGGAGCTCCACCAGTCTACGATGAAACAATGTAGACATAAAATATTATCTCTTCAATGTAACTTGAGCACAAAAGTTTATTAATTTCCGTATTGTACTTCGCAGAAACAAATAATTTCATTCCTATTGTATTGCGTTTGCTTAACAAATTGTACTAAAGCGTCGTTTAAGGGAGTAATCAAATCCTATCCTACTAATATTATAAATGTGAAAGTTTGTCAAGATGTTTCAATGTTTGTTTGGTACTGAATCACACCTAAACGGCTGAGTAGATCTGGCTAAAATTTGATACAGAGAGGTCTGGTTGGTACATAGGCTACCTTTTATCTATGGTTTAGGATCCCATGGACATATATGGCATACGGATACGGGCTGCGGGCTACATAATGATCCTATAAAAGTCTTTGTTGTGAATATAAATTTAGTGCCAGTACAAACAAAAGTAATCCTATGGGCGTTCGTAGCTGGTTATGAAAATGACAGTTACGAAAATGGACGAACCCGGCACTTCCAACTTATTTATTGCAAAGAAGGAAAAACAAACTATTCTCACGTTTTATTCAATTAAGTTCTTTACGTAAAACATGATAATCCATTATGTAGTACTGTCTGATCGCGATCGCTGTCATAGGCGAAATCCGTTCTTAGTAGCTATGCATGGATTATATTTTATACGAGTAGAGTAATATTTTATTTGCCTAATACCAATAATGTACCTACTTTATTTAAAATCGTATTTTTTTTCTTTTGTTCCGTCTTTCATTCCGTTTTGATGCACGCTTGGCTCTGCTCTCTGCTTATATTTACACATTTTGTACTTTATGATTTACTGAAAATTCAACTTTTAGTTGCTTTACCTTTGTAGTACGACTGAATCGTTTGTGTAGAATATAAATTGAGATATTTGTTTGTTACTTGAAGTGTTTTTATATTTTCTTCACCAGCTTTCATGTTTCCTTTTTTCTACAGTCTTGAGTTCTGTAAGCGGGGCGTGAAAAAGCATCTGATGAGGCCGTCAAGCTGAGGTCTACCATCGTAATATTGTTGATGTTTGTAATGGTGACTCTCTTGCCTGAGACTTTGTCTTCAGCTTACCATCAGGGGAGAAGAGGCGAGGAGGCATGTCCTCTATAAGAAAATTCAATCTTACTAACACTTCTAATTTTTCTTTATTTTGTCAACGGTTTCAAGACCAACTACAAAATTACTACAAAAAGCCAACAATGCTACACTAGTTGTTATCAGCTTGACAGCCTTGTTGGATGCTTTTAAAAAGAAGAAATCGTTGGTGATGATAAAGAATTCTAAGTTAATAGTGTGATTTGTTTGTTACAATGCATGAGGTAGCGGGCAGTCTTATGGCAGTTATGGCGAGGTAAACAAAATTGGTATTACACTGAACTTTTTATTTTTACTGGAATTATTTACATCGTATGGATGCGGAGGTGGATGTATTGTTGGATAGGTACCGAGTGGGTGGGCGTAATTGAAAGCTTTTCGTAGTAATTTAATGATTTTAATTTAGTTTGTATGTTGAACAATAACGCTATACTAATAAACCTGTACAATATTAAAACAATACATTTCAAAAGTTCCATATAAACATGTAACAATTAAACCGTGTTTACCATAGTTATACTTGTACAGGTTAATAAATTGGATTTTGTTCGCGGAATTTCGTGAAAATGAACGCTTAATAGTTACGGGAAAAGCTAAATATAATTATATTGATTTACCTAATGCTTTGTCTATTGTTTCCTAGGCAAATTGCTTTTGCATAATTATAACCTGAATTCAAACATGACGTAATGGAAGCTACAGAAGGAGTTGCTATAGAAGATAAATTGTAGGTAGGTACCTATGTTGTGAACGTGATCAAATTCAAGTGTGTGGTACCTACCATACCAGTGGTAGGTACTTGTAGTGGTATAAAGCGACGAATATAAATGAGGTTAGATCGATACATTAACTTTTATACTTGTTCCCAGCATTTTAGTTCCTCCGTTGTAGGTTATCATTAACTACTTCCTGACTATATCATAGATCACCTAGATAGTGTCAAATTAGTGTATTGTCATTTGGATATCGCACATCCACACACGCAAGCATACATTCACGCACTCACGCACGCACACACTCACACACGCACACACGCACACTTGCACGCACGCACCCACGCAAACACGCACGCACCCACGCAAACACGCACGCACCCACGCACACATACTCACTTACAAGTAGCTTCAAACCAATATTAAACACTAACAAAGCAAGTTAAATAAAAGCTTATAGAAAGAGGTAAAAAGTAATTAATCCATTAGCAGCCAAGTGCGTGTTTCAGAAATATAATAAAATTTGAAAAACTTTATTTCGCCACCCACACAATACGATAAACTTTTATTGTTCCAAGTCTGCCAAGTTAACGTGAAAGGGTTCTGGCTGGTACCCTCATTAGTCAGGATTTGCGAAGCTATTCCAACCTTGGTAATACTTACCCAGCGATATTAGAAAAACATAGAACACTGTTTATGATAATTGCTTAATATAAAACCGTGATAATAGATTTAATTTTGAGAATTTTACAGAAAATTCGTACCGTTGTGGTTGGATTCAAAATTAACTAAATGGGATTGGTTATTTACCCACTTGGAAAGGGTTAGTTATGATTAAAATGGTGTAAGGTGTCGATGACTTACTGTTTAAGAAGTTGAACTTGCGATTAAGAGATTAGTCGCAGAGGGTCAAATACATACATACATACATACAATCAAGCCTTTATCCCCGGAGGGTTAGGCAGAGGTGAATTGATTGAATTAACACCCACATTTCACCAATCATTGTATTAGGTACCACGTAATAGGGGGTGAGCCTATTGCCGTATTCCGGGCACTGTTGTTGAATCAAGCCATATATCTGAGGCTGAGCCTGGGCTGTATATATCTGTCTGATGTTAAACAGCCCTATCCCTTAGTCGCCTTGTACGACACCGCAAGGGAGGAGATGGGGTGGCCCAAATTCTACTCTGCCGGGAACCACGCGGGTCAAATACATTAGAATAAATAAATAGAGTGTGTTAACCTAACCTAACCGACGCAATTTAGCCGGAGGGCTTAAGGAGAATATAAGTTTTTTTAGCTCCCCTAGCCAGATGGACCGACGACCTGCGAAAGGTGGCTGGGACGGACTGGATGCGGAACGCGGAGGATCGGCAAACGTGGCGCACATTGGGGGAGGCCTATGTCCAGCAGTGGACTTCAGTAGGCTAATTGATTGATTGATTGAAGTTTTTTTTATATAGGACACGTCAATTTGACCTCACCTCGCTTGATGGTAAGCTGAAAGCAAAGTCTCAGAAAAGAGGGTCACCATTACAGACACGTACCATGTTACAATGATGGCACTCAGCTTGACGGCCTCATCAGATGGTTTTTCACGTTCCGCTTAAAAGACCCGGGACTGTAGGAGGAGGGAAACACGTGAACTGGTAAGGAATTCTAGGTCTTAATGGTGCGGCAAAAGAAGGAGTCGTCCAATCGCTTGGTTTTTGATGGAATATTCAGCACCGTATCGGGTAAAAATATTCTTTTACAAACAAAAGAATTGGTCTGGGCCCATACCATGAACTCTTAAAATAGGTCAATAATTGAACTGCTGTCATTCTACCAACTGCAAATGTCACTTTGTAATCCAATATATTTATATGACATTACAAAGTGACATTTGCAGTTGGCAGAATGACAGCAGTTTAATTATTGACCTGTTTTATATAATACTAGCTGTTGCCCGCGGCTCCACCCGCGTGGAATTCGGATTCCGGTCCAACTTTAATGTATGGAAATCTGCCCGATTTATTGACATTTATGCTCACTGCTCCGCTCCCTTTAGTAGTAGCGTGATGTTATATAGCCTATGTTACTCCCAGATAGTGTAGCTTTCTATAGGTGAAAGAATTATTGAAATCGGTACAGTAGTTCCGGAGCCTATTCATTACAAACATACAAACATACAAAAATAGGTACAAATCTTTCCTCTTTATAATATTAGTGTAGATGTAGATGTAGTGAAGTGATAGTGATAGTGATGATTATGTAGTGATGCTTACATTGAGATGATATTATATAAAACGGAGCTAGAAAGTGCTCTATGGTAGGTGGATGCGCTAAAATGCTTGAATATGAATTAGGTCACATACATTTTTCTAGTGTTACGTGCCGGGATGCTGTATTCTTGCGAGATCTCTGCCAAGATTCTTAACTAGATTATTTTGTTTGTTTGCTCATATTAAATTTTATTTTTAAATTTCTTACCTTATTGTCCCTTACGTACAATGACATTTCATAACATAGACATGTCATATGCTTACAAATCAACGTAGAAAAATGTGCCGAACTCACACACACACATTTTTAATTCATCTACACTTTTGGTGTATTAACTTTAAGAGTAATAGTTCGTGTAGTGTCTATAAACATACGATGGCATTTTCGTTATTTTTTTAAGTCACTGATGCTTCCGCTCAACGTCCGACCGGCGCCGCTCGGCACGCGGTACTAGAGGCAAACGTTCCAATTGACTCGTTTTCGGATCATCACGATTTTCGCGCAATAACATATCTACTTCTTTTTATATAATATCTTTGCTTACGTACCTACTCTTTGTCCGTATTTAATTAGAGGCATTTGTCAAGATTCGTGATGTTTGCTGTCAAGCTTTCCGTTTCAAGTTTGAAGTATTTCAAATATAATTAGTATTATAAATAGCATTGTAAACAAACATAGCAATACTGCTTACTGTGGAGGTGGGGTGAGTACCGTTATATTCTATACTACTAACTGTTTTCCACGGTTCCGCCCGCGTAGATGTCGGTTATCGCGACCAAACATAGTCTATGTCCTTTCCTAAGGTCTTATCTATCTCTGTACCAAATTTGATTAAAATCGGTTCAGTGGTTTAGGCGTGAAAGCGTAACCAACAGACAAACAGACAGACAGAGTTATATTAGTGACATTACACGACTGAACTCTGCCACCCAAAACACAAGCATCAGCTTAGTTTGGGAGACAGAATCAGTACCTAAAGTACATAATTACATCTACTGGTGAACTAATGTTATGCCACCTTGTGAACTGTAATTTTTTTTGCGACAATCATTATTATTATTTGTTTCTCTGGTCTTTAGCTCTCGGGACTATGGAGTCCCGGGTCTTTGGAAGGCGTGCGTCGGGCCGAAGCCAAGACGTAGAGGCCCTATTAAGAGAGTTTAATATGCTAGGGATTATTATTTTTATAATATTAGTATAGGTTCTGTGGTTAAAGTTGGTACAAATAAAGTGTGGAAAAAAGGTAAAGTAATAAAGTATTACAGTTGCACACGTTACCCATTATTTATTCTTAATGTGAAATAATATTATCAGCAAAACATACAAAATTTTGTTTTAATTAAGCAGATAATTCCCAGCAGTATTCACCCCGCAATAAAGGTTCTATAGAATATAAAATTTATTCATACCTGTTAACATAACGAACACACAAAAGGCGCTCCATGCGCTGTTCCCACAATACAAGCCATTGGAAAATAATAGGAATTCCGCTTCAGAATTATTGTAAAGACCTATCTCCGATTGCTGAACCTCAATCACAATTCAATCACGGTCTGTTTTCATATCGGCCGATCGAAATATCATTGAAAATGTCGCGGCCAGGTCGACTGGATTAATGTACGGAGCGGCGATTCATACGGGGCCGTGCTATTGAAGGCCGGCCATAATTATTGGATTAATTATTACGTCGTGCATAATTATGGAAGTTCTGCATGGAAAACAAATACTTTGACTTGACTAACGAGTTAACCAAAAACGGCTACGTGGTTAAACTCTACGCCGTAGAAGTAGGAGCGAGGGGAATTCCAGCTAAATCCCTGTACAACTTACTTAAAGACCTCGGATTGCCAAGAGCTTCAGTAAGCTCTTTACTAAATCGAATATCAAAAGCGGCATTGATAGGATCTTACCAAATTTGGATAGGTAGGGGGGTGGAACACTACTGACGGTGGAGGTGAGCGCTGATGCATCACAAGGTGGCCACCCTAAACCTACATCTGGGTCGCAAGTCCCAGTCGCCGTCACGGTGTTCCTCTCTGTATCACGCTATGGACCCGGCGACCGCACGGTGAATCCATGGAGTGCTGAGAATCGGATCATCTCATGCATAAATCTGGAGTGTCAGTGAAAAGTGATATAACTCGAAAATCATAGTTTTGAGAAAATCCAGTTTAAAGTTTTAAAAAATTGTCACTTATTTTACAGTGAATTAAAATAAAAACATGCTAGTGCGATTAATAAACACTATAATAACGAAGGTTGTTATGGTTGAATTTGAGGATTAATATGTATAGTTTTTTTATAATTTATGAAAATATACAGTTGAATCAATAAACACATCAAACATTTATTAACCAATTTTGTGACCAATAATACAAATTAACTTGACTTACTTTACACATAGTCTATAGGTTTCATGACAAATGGTACAATTTTTTTAAATTCTATTGTTGTGCTCTAGACAAATGAAAAAATAGAAAGTGTTGAAATAAATATTATTCATTTAAGTAAATGTGAGTTGTATTGAGCGTTTAATTATAAATTTGTCAGAAAAAACACATTCATATCATTAGACACCTCTAGAGTCTATAAAAATATGATGTGTTTTTTTGATACAAAGTGTGGTTAAGATGATACAACTGAACATATCAGCGTTGTTTACAAGCTGTTTTCAAGGGTCATTACGAACCGTCTCGAGCGCAGGCTTGATGACTTCCAGCCTTCCGAACAAACCGGTTTCCGAAGAGGCTACAGTACCATAGACCACATCCATACGCTGCGGCAGGTTATACAGAAGACCGAAGAGTATAATTTGCCACTTTGCTTAGCGTTTATGGACTATGAGAAAGCCTTTGATTCGGTCGAGACATGGGCTGTGCTTGAGTCTCTCCAGCGGTGCCGTATTGACTATCGGTACATCGAAGTGTTGAAGTGTTTGTATAATAACGCCAACATGTCTGTCCGAGTACAGGAACAGAGTTCGAAGGCGATCCCTTTGAAAACAGGAGTAAGACAGGGAGACGTGATATCTCCGAAACTGTTTACGGCCACTTTGGAGAACGCCTTCAAGCTCCTGGAATGGAAAGGATTCGGCATCAATATTAATGGCGAATACATCACTCACCTCCGGTTTGCTGACGATATTGTAGTCATGGCAGAATCGATGGAAGATCTCAACACAATGCTCGATGGCCTCAACCGAGTTTCTCAACAGGTGGGTCTTAAAATGAACATGGACAAGACGAAGGTTATGTGTAATGCCCATGTTGTACCCACCCCAATATCTGTTGAGAGCTCGGTTCTTGAAGTTGTTGACTCGTACGTCTACCTAGGACAAGTAGTCCAGTTAGGTAGGTCCGACTTCAAGAAAGAGGTCAGTCGCCGAATCCAACTCGGCTGGGCAGCGTTCGGAAAATTGCGTAATATCTTCTCGTCCGACATACCTCAGTGTCTCAAGTCGAAAGTTTTCGACCAGTGTGTGTTACCAGTGATGACTTATGGCACTTAAACGTGGTCTCTCACTATGGGCCTTATGAGTAAGCTCAAAGTAGCCCAATGAGCTATGGAGAGGGCTATGCTCGGAGTCTCTCTGCGAGATCGAATCAGAAACGAGGAGATCCGTAGAAGAACCAAGATTACCGACATAGCCCAGAGGATTAGCAACTTGAAATGGCAGTGGGCAGGGCACATAGCTCGGAGGACTGAGCTCGGAGGGTCGAAAAGTTCTCGAGTGGAGGCCACGTATCGGCAAACGCAGCGTAGGACATCCACCCACAAGGTGGACAGACGACCTTATCAAGGCCGCGGGAACGCGCTGGATGCGAGCCGCTTCCAACCGGTCTTATTGGAGATCTATAGAGGAGGCCTATGTCCAGCAGTGGACTTCCTATGGCTGAAATGATGATGATGATGATAATTGTATTATTAGACACTTATACCGACACTGTGTTTATATTGATACTAATTTAGTTATATCACTCGACACATTTTAACAATTGTAATATATCATGGTGTTAATTGATTCTTTAAGAATTGTATCATTTTACACATAACTTTATTAAAATGTATTTGTTTTTTTAACGTCATAAATATAATTGTATCACTTTTCACGAAATAATCTAAAGTAAGTTTTAAAATGTATATTAATGGAAGTGTACTTATATTACAATGTACTAATTCTAATTCATACATTTACATTGTGTTAAACTCGTTGATTCAATTTGTATCATTATACAGTACAGAAAAAAAAATATTGTTTAGTTCAATTTGATATGATTTTAAAAGTATTATTTTACACAATTGAAATGGTAAAAAAACGTTCAGTTATATCATTATGCTCCAAATTAAGTCGCTCATTTTAAACCCTAAAGATACGGGGATAAGAGTCAAAGATAGATATTTTTTTATAGATCTTCTATATCAAAAAATAAAATAAATAATATAACTCGAAATGTATCACTTTTCACTGACGCTCCAGAAATATGCAGTCACGTCTAAATTATACGAGTACCTATCTCCAAATGGATTTGAAATGTGTGTTTGTATGTGGAAAGTCAGATCAATAGGCGCCATATTTTCGTCAACTATGTATATTTTTCAGTTCTATTAGAAGATGGGTATTTTAAAAATATTTTAAAATTTAAATGAAGAGATAGCAGGTGCTCTGAAAACAGCTTAAAACAAATAATAGGTCGGCAGCACGAGTGTGACTCCGCTGGTGTTTCACTCGCCCATAGGTCACGGTAACCACATACTATCAGGAGGGCTGTGTGCTTGTCTGCGAGCTTAACAGTATAAAAAAAATGTATTACAATCTTCAGGTAGTACAAAAGTAGCTCTTGCGCATTGCTTGTTATATTCAAAGTATAGGGATATAAGTGTTGGGATGGGTCCGAATGAGGAACCACCATTTAAAGGCCAATAGCATCGAAAACATTAGTCCGTATCTACTGGACTGCACCTTAGCTTTTTCCATCTAGCGGGGTACAGTCTATTGACGGACCATATATATATGTCTAATAACGATAGATTTTATAGGGAAGGCGCAGTGGTCGATGTCCAACAGATTAATTAATAAATGGAAAATTTTAAACAAGTAATGTGCCACCAAGCTATCACCAGCGACGGTATCACGTATTACAAATATAATCTTTCAAATCAACCCAAATTCGAGTACATACATCATGTGGTTATGCATTAAAACGTAATTTAATTTCCCAATTAGCCATTCATCGGTGTCGAGTTTGAGGCAAGGAGAGAATACTTCGTTAATTGACTTCCTCCCTTCACGCCGATCTTATTTAATTATAATATGCTACCTCAGTATAACGAATATGAAAGTGTTCGTTAGAATGAGATGTAGATAATACCTATATCTCTCATCCTAGCGTTAATTCCCAGTCGCATCCGAAGCTTTTCAGCTCGGTGTCTGGGGTCCGCTTTACCGGTCCCAACTACAGATTTGGCTAGACCTCGGTATTTTTTCGTGAAGCGATTGCCATCTGACCTCCACAGCCCAATGATAACATTTAGGCGATATCGAAGCTTTGCAGCTAGACCGTTGTTTTTTTGAATTTTTTAGGGCTCCAACTACCCGTAACGACTGCCATAGATGTTCTTATGGCAACCGGGACCGACGGCTTAACGTGCTCTCCGAGGCACGACCAGACCAATGCAAATACCCATATTTCATGAACACAAATATTTGCACTGAGCGGGGATCGAACCCGCGCCTCCTGCGTAGCGGCCGCGTTCACTACCGCTACGCCACGGAGGCTGTCTGTATGTAGATAATACCTATATTTTATTGTAAAAAAATAAGAACTAATTACGCTTTTGCACACACAACTGGCCAAGAAATGAATACCTTTGTTGTGTTGGTTAACTTAAGAAAACTACATACAGTTTTATATCTATAAACTCAGCCTCTTCATTTTATTGCCATACTATTGACTACCAACTGACATTATTTGTTGAATGAAATTTTTGAAGCATTATTTATTATGCTGACTTTTCAAATCAATTTAGAAAGAGTAGAGAATCGACCTCTTAGACATCTTAGTTTAGAAAGAGAAAGTATCGGTTAATGGCTCCATTGTCGCTCAAAGACGGATGTATAGTTAGCTCTTGTGGTCTCGCTGGCTTAGTGGTCAGAGCATTCCCCCTGTAAAGAAAAGATCGCGGGTTCGAGTCCCGCTCGAGGTCGATTTTCTTTCTTTCTAAATCGATTTGAAATTATTTGGTTCCCGTTTTTGCTAATTTTCAACCACTGTCATACGACAAACACTGCAAAACTGGGATGTAGGTTATTTGCTATTGGAATTATGACCAATCATATCGCAGTTTTATGTGACATGACTGATCTTATAGTTGTCAACACTATTTCAGATTCTAACACCCGTATTCACAAACAATACTTCGCTATGCGTACTACCAAAACTGTGCAAAGAACGACAAATTCTCAGTGCGTTCGTTTTGGCAAGCCTTTTTATTCATTGATAACACTTAAGTAATACTTCGTTGAGGGAACGCACTGCGTTAGATACTGCTCCGCGATGTTTGTGAATTAATTTTACCAGCCCTATGCGCTCGAGCACACTATGAGACCTCACAGTATCGTTTGTGAATACGGGTGTAATTTACCGACAACTTCGGCATAGCTTGCCACACCAAAAAAATTAATTCAATTGAAAGAAAGAAAGAAAGAAAAGAAAGAAAGAGAATTCGAACTGAACGAGGCTTAGCAGCTCTTTCTCTTGGTACCTATTTGTATGTTTCTTGTGTAGTATGTTGCCGTGTTGGTTCCTGGTGGAGTAGAATATGGCCACCCCATCTCTTCCTGTGGGTGTCATAAAAGGCTACAGCCCATGACAAAGTACCCGATAGACGGCAATAGGCTCGCCCCTATTACGTGGGTCCGAATATCATAGTTAGCGAAATGTGGGTGATATTACACCTCTGCCTACCCCTTCAGGGATTTACAGGCGCGTGAGTATTATGTATGTATGCATGTACATCCTACTATAATAATAATAATATAATATATATATCCTACTCCTACTAATATTATAAATGTGAAAGTTTGTGAGAATGGATGTGTGGATGTGTGGATGTTTGTTACTCTTTCACGCATAAACGGCTGGACCGATTTGGTTGAAATTTGGTATGTATATAGGTTATACCCTGGATTAACATATAGGCTATATATCAGCGATGAACGGGATCAGAATTCCACGCGGGCGGAGCCGCGGGCAACAGCTAGTAATATAATATCCTACTTAATATTGTGAAAGTTTGTGAGAATGGATGTGTGGATGTGTGGATGTTTGTTACTCTTTCACGCATAAACGGCTGGACCGATTTGGTTGAAATTTGGTATATATATAGGTTATACCCTGGATTAACATATAGGCTACTTTTTATCAACACACCACGCGGGCGAAGCCGCGGGCGGAAGCTAGTATAGTATGTAACAAAAATACAATATTGTACATCTGTACAAAATTCGTTTGTCCGTAGAAAATCGCACGTCTTGCGAGTAGCGCTCCCTTTCGTAATGGCTTCCCGTATTTTTCACGACGGCGAATGGGTTGCAGCGAAACGATTTCCCGTCGGGTTCCGTTCAAACGACTTTCCTTAAGATTTTTTACGACAGTACACACTCCAATTTGGTAGCTTTAATTTTACGTGCAGTCTTCTAAATGGGAACGGAATTAGATTTTTTTACATAAAAGGTAAAATGTTTTTGACAGATTTCTATGGAATATCGAGAGATGACGAGGTATGGGTATCTTTTTGTATTTTATACGATCAAATTAGAAACATAATGAAGTTGAAAAGCTATTACGGAGCTGAGAAGGACTATCATAACTTTAACTTCTTTCTATAGTCTGCTTTAACATGCTTATTAGAATCATAATCATCCTCATATCATAGTTGCATCCAAAATTTTCACGTTGGAGCCTAGAGTCCGCTTATTATATGATTGATAAGTAAGCTTACCCGGAAGCGACTGCCGCTTGACCTCACAACCCCTAGAGGTAAGTCTACGTCTACAGAGTCATGTCTGTGTTGTTTAGCAGGTGCATCGGCTAGCAAGCAAGGTTACAGGATTGCAGCACGAGTGTGATTACCCTGGTGTTGCACTCGTCCATAGGCCACGGTAATCACTTTCTATCAGGTGGATCGTGTGCTTGTCTGCAACCTAAGTGGTATAAAAAAAGAAAGAAGGTTAGCTTGGACACTAAAGGACACTAAACCATCCCATCTCTTCCTGTGGGTGTCGTAGAAGGCGACTGAGGGATAGGTTTTTTCTCCATCCGACAGTAAACATATAGCCCGTAAATAGGTGCTCGTTTGACGGCAATAGGCTCGCCCCGTATTACGTGGGACCGAAAATGATAGTCAGCGAAATGTGGGTGATAATTACACCTCTGCCTACCCCTTCGGGGATTTTCAGGCGTGAGTATAGATGTATGTAAGTACTAGACTATCACCCGTATTCACAAACAATACTTCGCTATGTGTACTACCAAAACTGTGCAAAGAACGACAAATTCTCAGTGCGTTTGTTTTGGCAAGCCTTTTTATTCATTGACTAGCTGTTGCCCGCGGCTCCGCCCGCGTGGAATTCTTATCCCGTTCATTGCTGATATATAGCCTATATGTTAATCCAGGGTATAACCTTTATACATACCAAATTTCAACCAAATCGGTCCAGCCGTTTATGCGTGAAAGAGTAACAAACATCCACACATCCATTGTCACAAACTTTCACATTTATAATATTAGTAGGATAACACTTAAGTAATACTTCGTTGAGGGAACGCACTGCGTTAGATACTGCTCCGTGATGTTTGTGAATTAATTTTACCAGCCCTATGCGCTCGAGCACACTATGAGACCTCACAGTAATGTTTATTAATACGGGTGTTAGTCCATAAGTGTGTAGTAATCTTAATGAGGTCTGGTCTGAACAAAAACGTAGTGCTAACCCAAAAACACAGTGCCATTAAAAACTGACGTAGTGAGTGTTGTGTGTCGCCAGCCTTACCATTCACAAATAAGTAGTGGAGGGTAGGCACACAAATTGATCCCGCGCACCTCTCGACGCTCGCAGACCAGTCAAGTCGTGACCACGGGTGCTGCAACGCACCCGAAACGTCGGCACAAGTAAGTTCCAAATAATAATTAATCGCGATAAGTCCCGAAACATAAAAACTAAAAACGTAGTGCTGTTTCAAGCTTCATAAGCTGTCCAGCAGCCAAGTAGTTAGAACCCAATAAATGAATTTTATGCCCAGTTGACTGCTCAGCGTTCCTCGGCACAGCCTCGCTTTAGTGCTAAATTTATGCGCCACTTACGTCAGCTTAAACCTCACTAGTGCCTGACGACTACTGGGATCCAATTTATTCAGGTTTCTTTCAGCTAAAAAGGTTGCAGACCATTGCGGTTGACGGCAATTTTGTGGAGTTACATAGGATGTGAAATAATGGTAAGTTTACGTGAATATTACACATTGAAATACATAAAACTTTTTTTACTGCCTCTGCTAAGATACAATTGAAACGTAGGCTACTTTTAGTGCGGACTTGTAGACATCTAAACAACATGTAGCAAACCGTAATGTGATCTATTAAAATTATTTTTAGATCCGGTAATGATCAAGATAAATCATAAATGTAATGCTTCATAATCATGCTATTGGGCATTGAGAATAGCCGTTGTGAGAATAGAATGCTAATATTCTCTAAAAAAAAAAATCTGGTCGCTGGCTTGTATGACTATCGAAATCAATAATATTAATTTGTATCTCTGGTACTGTACCATTACATACCTACATATTATAAAACAAAGTCGCTGTCGCTGTCTGTCCGTCCCTATGTATGCTTAAATCTTCAAAATTACGCAACGGATTTTGAAGCAGTTTTTTTAGTAGATAGAGTGATTCAAGAGGAAGATTTATAAATATGTATAACACATGCATAATATTGTAGAGAAACATTGATAAATCGGGATCAGAATACCACGCGGGCGGAAAATATGGCGGTACGAAGTTCGCCGGGTCAGCTAGTAATATATAAACACAGTAAAATTATGACTTTGAACTAACGAATGACTATGAATTTTCAGTAACCTACTCGTATTTACGTTAACCCTCCGCTAGAATTGCTTGCTTTTTGCACTTTTGTAATAAGGTAACGTCATGCTTTTCCACTTAAAAGTCGGTCAAATTGACAAATAGCTAAGCAACATTAATAGAAATTGTTCTCTAAATAATGAATCTGACCTCACTTATACCCATTTCAAGCTAAACTACTGCTATTATAGAGATTTCATATAAATCAGAGGAAATTGAGGCATTATTCTAGCCAAGTATTCGACTACCCGAGGAGCGAGTAGAAAACGTGTCTCGCAGTGGGTGAAAGAAAGGATTAAGGTGTAAGGTGCGCCGAATAAATCGACGAACACGTCCATGTACTGGCGAGAGCAAAACTGTTTCACGATTACGTAAGCCTGTTAATAAAATGAACGTTGATCCTCTATGTTGTTGTTTATTCTCTATGGAATGTAAGAAGAGAAATAGCTAGAATTGTATGAGAATGAAAGGCAGAACTATGCTTTTCTCATTATTAATTCTTACCCAGAAAAGTATCATCCACTGGGTTATATGGACATTGAACAGCAGATAAACTATTTGTGTAGAAAATATGCTTATTCGTAAGGTTAGTGAGAATATTGAAAACCTTTCCTGCCTTAATTTTTCACGATACACTTCTTCCTATTTTCCTGAACTCAAGTTTAGTAAAAATTAGCTGATAGCTAATATAGTATACAGAAAGAAAGAAAGAAAGAAAGAAAAAAGTTTTATTTGAGTTATCTGCACAATGTGAATTATTACAGCAATACAATAAATTACCAATAACATTAATACAGCAAAATCCAATCATCGCGCAGACCCAAATAGGGCCCCATCTCAGCATGAATGCTGCGTACATCATAGTATACGCAGCGCTGGTTTTCAGATGGAGCCGCTAGTTAGCACTGTCGCCCCGCCTGCACATGATCATCACTACGAGCACAGATTAATAACTACGAGTCAGTCACAGACCACAGATGCTCGCTCACTGCAGTGATCCATAGAGTACTTAATTAGAAAATAATCGAACTAGTCATAGTCTGTGGCACAAAGTAAATCTATGGTCCACATAGTTAGTCTGTGGCCCACTGGCTTACTCCCTCTCCCCGCCTGTCAGCTCAACTATTTCACTTTTAACCACTTATAAGGTACATAATGAGTGTTACATAAAATAACATACCTACTATTGTTCCATTATCCAATATACAAATGTCAAGGTATTTATTAATTGCAACAGGTAAGTGTGTGACTAGGTCAGAGGTTATCAATAATTAATTCAATGAGACAACATGAACAACAATAGACCACAGTAAGTAAGATTTAGCTATTTTTCGATTCTCGATTTGCAGTACAACAAGGCATTGCATCAACTAGTTTGCAACCTTAGATTATCAATAGATACAGATACATTAACAATCCAATCCCGCCACACACAACCTGACTCCCCGCAATGGGAAAGAATCCTACAGACTACAACTCAATTTATGTCACTCGATGCGCCGGCGCCATATTGCGCAATAGGTACTTATGCAAGCAAGTCAAGTGAAGTGACGCAACACAAGCAACACAGCGTCATAACCTCATAACTTCATACCTCGTGGTCGTTGACGCAAAATAAAAGAGAAAACAATCAAATAATAAAAACAAAACAGAAGATAGAAAAAAATCAAATAATGTTCCAGCTTGACACTGTCATCAAGGCATATAATATAATAATAATACTGTGCTATTAATGCTCAATGTAGTTCGATGCATGATGCATTCTGCGACCCCTATGTGACCTCGCCCGCGTGTGGTATGTTTGTTTAATAAACCAAAAAACCAAAAAATAGAAGACAGAAAATATTCGTATGACTGAGTGACATGATAATATGATTACCTACATTATATGTGAAATGTGTGAAATGCGTGATCAGGGGCGGGCCTCATTCCGCGCGCGACCCGGTCAGAGGCATCGCACAGCACAGAGGAGTAGGAAGCAAGAACCCACCATCATCGGAGTCGACTCCCGCAGCCATAGCCGCACCTCCCAGGCAGCGAACCGCACAATGGCCCACCAATCACCATCTCATTTTCTAGCGTGCATACCCAGGGTGAGTCTATTCGTTTAATTGTTTATTTGTTCATTGTTTATTTGTTATATACCTCTACCTACCTATCTCATCGGGGGTATATAGGTGTAAGTCTGCAGTGGAATGGTATGGCTCTGACATCGAAACAAACCTTAACATTCATACGACTGCCCTAAAGGGATTGTAGTATTTCCAGGTCTTACAATTTACAACGTGAGTTTTTATTCTACCATAACTATCAAAATAAAAACAAGAACATATTTAAATATATTGAACATCATTACAATCCTTAAATCATCCCTAGCGACACTGGTTATAAAATCTCACCTTCTTTCCTCCTATTTCGGCATAAAAGTCATGTTTTTTAATTTTCCTAATTCGACACGACACTTTTGTGCTCGGTTTCCCCCGCGTTTGATTCGTCACACTTGGGCAGTTCGATTTATCGTGAAAGTTGGCTAATAAATAGCACCGCTCCTCGCTACTCGGGCACAGAGCGAGACGTTTGTTACACGCTCTATTGTGGAAAAGAAGAATGGCATGCACTAACAATGCACGTAAATTTTCTTATCATATAAATCAACGTGAAAGTTTACGCATATATGATCTTGTTTTAATATGATTATTGTGAAATTTGGACTATTAAAGTCATATTTTTTTAGTCATATTGTTGAAATAGGTTATTCAATTTGTCGTGTTTTTAGGTATGACCTACTTTATAAGAGGAGGATGTTCTAAATTTTTCTTTTATGTAATTTTTCAGTGATATTTTGAGCAATTGTCAACCGACTGTGGTGATTTTTATATTGGTGTCGTTTCACAAGTTGTTTGTTAATTCACGGTATGCAATAAGCTGGTTTCCTACAAAATAGGATCTAAAACATGCTAGCTACCGACCCCTTGATAATGCAGGTGTCACTATTGAAAGAAAAAAAGCTAAATGTAATTTGTATTCATTGCTTGTATCTTTTGTGTTGACCCCAAATTTTTATAGTGAAATAATTTCTTGGGACAGATCCTTGAAAAACCAATAAAAATGAAACAATAACTATGAGGATAGGGAATGAAAGGTTGTATTCGAATTCGGCAGAAGTTTACTTACACAGTAGGCAGTAAACTACTGTGAACTACAGGCTGTGTAGATTTTCAATGAAACAACCCACGCATGTCGTGTGGGGCAGCGTCCATCTAGCAGAGCGATGCTGTCATGTTACAGAGATATTCAATAACCTCAAATAACACATAAGTTTATATAAATAAGTATTGTGGGACGCTATCTAGACCCAAAGTAAGCATAGCTTAACTAGCTCGTGTTAGGGTTCTAGAATGCGGATAAAACCCATAGGATAAAGTCCATAGGCCACGGTAAACACTTCCCATCAGGTTGGCCGTGTGCTTGTCTGCCACATAAGTGGTATAAAAAAACTACTTAAATACATTTTTTTTGTGAATACATACGTATTTATACATAGAAACACCCAGACCAATGCTAATATTCATATTCATGAATACAAATATTTACACTGATCGGGAATCGAAACCACACCCCTGTGTAGTAGTCGACCGTTCTACCGCTACGCCACAGAGGCTGTCGAAAATTTTGTGGTAGTTTATGAACTGGTACATAGTTAAGGAGTCAGCCTCACGATCGAGAGGTTCTGGGTTCGATGGCAATCTAGAGTCAGTGTAATGACGCTGCCAATGTGGTGCTACTTCTAACACAATTAGTTCAGCGGAAGGGGTTAACATGAATACTAGCCATTTTAGTTACTAGTATTCTCATTAAAAATATACAAACATTTGAATAAACTATACTGCAATTACCTACTTGAAAATTAAAAACGAAATTGAGCATACTCAGTGTAAAAAAGTGGGTTCTCTTGGCCGAGTGCCCAGGATGCTAGGAAGCCTTTATGCGACTTCAGTTAATTAGAAGTATTGTACAATTTTGTCTACACGATGTATTGGGCTCCGCAAATACTATTAGGGCCCACTGTACGTCACCTACGCTTGGTGATTGACGGATGAGGCTTTGGCGCAGGTTTTCCTTTTCGGGTTGTGAGTTCATGGCTGGTCCCGCCAAAGCCAAAGTTAGCCCCAAAATATTGGTACCCGAAGCCCAATATAATGGCACGTGCACTAAGTTAATTTGCTACACAGGATAACACGTGCAGGACTTAGATGCGCAAGCGGTGCACAATATTCTATCTAGAACCAAGCAGTTCGGTAACTCTTTCATTTGCCGCATCATTAAGACCTGAAATTCATTACCAGCTCATATGCTTTCTTCTTCTTACTGTACAGTCCCGGGTTCTTTAAGCTGGCCGTGAAAAGAGTATCTGATGAGCCCGTCAAGCTGAGTGCCAACATTGTAACATGGTACGTGTCTGTAATGATGACTGAGGAGACTTTGTCTTCAGCTTACCATCAGACGAGGTGAAATCAAATTTATGTGTCCTTTTTAAATAAATACTCAACCGGGTATTTGAATCACCGCTCAGTATATCGTAGCTGGCTCTGCCTCACAGCCTTAACACAAAACAAACAGAACTATACAGCACATAACTAACATAAAGCACTTTACAATGGTTGCTGCAGGATATTTAGGCAGCCCGACCGCAAACTAGTAGACCTAGAGATTCGCAGCTGTGACCCTAGCAGAGCCACCTTCTTCTGACATTTGTGCTGAGCAAATTTGAACTTTATTGACAGTATTTTAAGAGTGTGAGTGTATGCAAAGTTTGGTGTGGCAAGTTTAAATAACGTCACGAGCAGTCCCCTTAACGGCTTATAAGTGTCGGTTTATAAATAGTTGTTTTGTTAAAAAGTTTCTTTCACCGCTAATGTTTGGTTTTTAGTTTGGTGTCGAGATTTCAGGGACAGAGAAGGGCGTGTTTCTTGTATAAGATTGATGGTTGAGAAGAATGAAACGGATTGTTGGTTTCTGGTAGAGCCGTCCCATCTTTTCCTGTGGGTGTTGTAGAAGGCGACTAAGAGCGGAAACACACGATGCGTTGCGGCGGCGGCGCGACGCCGGAGCGGTGTCGCTGCGTCGTTTTACATAGAAATATCTGTAGCATGTCACACGATGCGCTGCGTCGCCGCACCGGACTTGCAACCACCGAGACGAGGCGGGGAGGGGTGAATGCGTTGCGAGGCCGGAGCGGCACCGCTCCGGCGCGCGCCGCACCGCCACCGCGTAGTTGTTTATGATTTATAGACCGGGCGCTAGAGGTATGAGTATGCAAAATGTGAGTACCGAATTTCGCCAACGGATTTAAGTGAAGAAAAGGTCCAAGAATGATAATGTGGATCTTATTGCCGGTCTATTTTCTGGTCCATTTTTTTTACCCCCTCTTGTCTTATTCAAGGAAATGTATTGAGTAGGTACATGATATAAAATCATTTTAATGAATATTTCCGTTATAATTTATAGTTTGTTCTAATGGTAAAAGTGAGGATGGATTCTTAAATAGGTACTTAATAAAAAAAAACGAAAATAAAAGTAATATTTAAAAAAAAAAAAGTTATTCGAACAACCAGCGAATTCAAGCATAAATTTTCTTAAAGTAGGTAAAAAATACTTATTTTTAATTTTGACATTTGTTATTGATGCATTTACATTGAAATACAAACCAATTCAGATTTATTGCAATTACAAGACCTTGTGCGACAATTTACAGTTCATTTACCTGGGGGGAATTAATAACTCTGGTAAAGACGGCTTGTATAGTCATTTTGTCGTGGACGTAAGTCACTGTTGAGCTTTTCGTAAAAGTGTACTTTTATATATGCCTAGGTAGGTACCTATCTATATTTTGTAGCATTAATGATACTAATGTTGTCAGCAAAATGTTATTATATTTAATCATCGATATATATTATATTAGCTTTTGCCCGCGGCTCCGCCCGCGTGGATGTCGGTTATCGCGACCAAACATAGCTTATGTCCTTTCTCAAGGTCTAATCTACCCCTATACTAAATTTCATCAAAATCGGTTCAGTGGTTAAGGCGTGAAAGCGTGACTGACAGACAGACAGTTACTTTCGCATTTATAATATTAGTATGGAAATATGGATTCAGGGTTGGCAGTCGGCAGCACGAGTGTGATGCCCCTGGTGTTGCATACGTCCATAGGCCACGGTGACCACTTCCCATCAGATGGGCCGTGTGCTTGTTTGCCACCTAAGTAGTATAAAATAAAAATGGATACAAAAACACGACTTAATAAAGCAACTTCTTTACGTCAATAGATATAGAAACACACTAAACGCATACGCGCGCTATGCTTACTTTAAGGGCGCAGAGGGATGTGTAGGGAGCGGGAAGGGACCATCACAGACGGCGGCAAGATTTCTTTGTCATTATTTAGAGGATCAGGTATAAGAATCCGGTCATAGTTGCCGTCACTCGGATTTTGCATACTCAACTACCTCTAGCGCTTGCACTATATTAACAGACATTACAACGCAGCTGGGGCGCACGCGGCGCCGCTGCGTCATAACAACGCAGCGGCGTCGCACCGCTCGTGTGCCCGCTACTGCGGCGAAATTTCTGCGGTGCGGCGCCGCAACGCATCGTGTGTTTCCGCTCTAAGGAATGGCTGTTGTGAATGGCTCCTTTCGAAAGTAAACATGAAGCCCATGACAATGTGCCCGTTTGACGGCAATAGGCTCACCCCATGTTACGTGGAACCGAAAATCATAGGTAGAGAAATATGGGTGTTATTATACCTCTGCCTACTCTTTCGGGGACTTACAGGTTTCACACCTGTAAATCCCCGAAGGACTGTTGTACTTTTGGCTAGTGATGAACCCATAAACAAGTCCGGAAATTGATCGAGCAAGTCACTTCTTTCCTAAGATAAAATCTTTTCGTAATGAAAAATCTTTATAATCTCATTGTTACTCCCGGTTGCTTCGGTAACATATTCTTTGGAACCTAGGGTACATTTATCTACTCTGTCTTTCGGTTGGCTTACTTTTTTACTCGTTGGTTTTTACGGGAGCGACTTCCAACTTTCAATTACGAGAGGAAACACTGCGTCGGAGCCTCATCCTCATCCATCCATTAATAAGCTGCTTATGGCATGAAAATTTAGGTTGGCCATCAAATACATGAGGCATTCATCATTATAAATGACGCCGTGCATGTAGAAGTATAATGTATGTTGGCTTACAAAAGCAATTTTTAGAAAATCTATTTTTAGAGAACAATATACTTGAGTAAACTTGTAAATTGCACGTACTACGCTTTTGAATTATAAAAATCGTTCGTGTGTCTCCAGCTGAACCACATAAATATCTGTCGTTTGACATTATACTATGGATATAACTCGTGTAAACCAGCCAGGGGTGTCATTCTAGTAGACAATGAGTTTCAAACCTAAACGAAACATGAGTAGGCGGTAGGTTTCAATTGGTTAACATATAAGGTAGACATGGTGTAAAAATAAACCAACTTAAATGTGTCGGGTAATACAAACGTGCATTTTTTATACCACATAAGTGGCAGACACGGCCCACCAGGGGAGTCACACTCGTGCTGCCGACCCAGTAAGAACAGAGAGATTCTGTGCCGTCAGCGCAAAAGACAAGCAGGACAAGCCTTTGGTCTTTCCACTGAGAGCACAAAACCTCTTCAGTGAGCTCTGGCTACCCTACTTACTGTCGGGAATACAACAAAGGTTATTATGACTGCGGTATTCTGTAAGGCGGAGGTACTTCCCCAGTTGGATTGCTTAATTTGGACGGCAATACCGTCGTGTCCTACCTCCCTCAAAATTAAGATACGGTTTGTCAAGCCTAGTTAGGACTTGGAATATCTAAGCGTACATTGTCTTACTTTAAAAACCTCATAAGACGCTACAAAATGCTGAAGAATATTCAAAACGAAATAATAGTTGAAATTTTTTCACAAGTCAGCTTTGAGTTGGTGAGAATCCAACTCAAAGCCGACTAATTTGGCGGATTAGTTGACATTTATGATTACTACTCCACTCCCTTGAAAACTAACGTGATAATATAAAGCCTATTACCTTCCTCGATAAACTGACTATTCATTCATTACAAAAATTGCTTTTTTTGCTTTGCTTTAAAAAAGAGTTTGCTGGATGAAAAATCATCCTTAAGTTAAGCTCGCCTTTGTACATAAAATCTCAATAAGTAATTTGTATAAATGTCATGTAAGTGTAAGTAAGTACAATGAGAATAAATAAAAAAATAAAAATATTGAATAAATGTGTAGCAAGTTCCACCAAGTGCCATCAATCTCCAGTATAAAAATAATAATATTTGTTCAATTCGAACTAGTAGTTACTGAGATTAGCTCGTTCAACCAAAGAAAACTCGTAATTTTTATAATACCACGACATTTTCAAAGACCAAGTGACATGACATCGTCTATATAAAAGGACAGTAGGTACTAATATCAAATCACGCAACTAGGCCAGTGGCTCGCCTAAATAAACACAAAAACTGTGCAGTCGTGCATTGTATAGCCATGCATATTTCATAAGGATGATCGGTGTTACACCCGGCTATTGATTTTGTACGGTGTGACGGCGGCCGGACGTCCGCCGGTCGGCTTTTCCAGGTCACCGGATCGTGCCGTGTCTGTTTTACATATTAGCCCTTCTTTCGGTTTTGTGTATACTTATGACGGGACGTTTCTTTGGTTTATTTTTTTGCGGTTTTTGTTGCGGACTCGGTGAAAACGGGTTTATGTGTTTGTGTATTTTTTTGTTTCATGATGACGTGGAATATGAGGGTGGGATTTTGGCTCCTGTAGGTGTTACGTAAGGCGATTATAGTATAGAGGCTGTTTTATATTCAGAAGTAACTATACAAATACTGGCAAAGTATTTAGTTTATGGTAAGTAAAGTTCGCTAGCTATTAGTCGCGCTTCTGGGTGATGAGATTATCGTCATATTTGTTGCTCTCACCTTAGAGTTCGAGATCCATCTTTTTATTTTTTTTATTTTTTATCATTTACCTCTGTAACTGAGATAACATCGTTTTGTTTGTTGTCTTACTTATTCTAATTCTACCCACAAATGCCGCACTTACCTATTTTTGAACATCAATGACCTTCAGTTTTAGTTAAGCTAGCGTTCGCTAGCTAGCTAAAGTTCGCTAGCTATTAGTCGCGCTTCTGGGTGATGAGATTATCGTCATCTTTGTTGCTCTCACCTTAGAGTTCGAGATCCATCTTCCGCCTTTTCTACACTTTGCACGGTACTTGGGATCCATTTTAGAGAAACCTTTTAATAATTAAATATTGTAGGAAATACTGTAGTACAGACGTCATCTTCTACGATGATAAACCAGCAATTCTTGGGTCTACTCCTCCTACCGCAGCCTGGCGGAAGCTATTCCATAACTAACAGAGTACTCTACAACGAAATCTGTTACATATGAATGATAATAATATGCTGTTGGTTCATAACATACATTACTACACAAAATACAGTACCGATAATTTAAGTAAAAAAAAAAAAAACAAATTCGAAAATTGAACATCTATCAAAGTACCCACCCAATATACTTACAAATCCATATAAAAATGTTCCGCGCAAACAATAGCTCCACAGCACCAGTGTTCTGTAGCTCTTATATTCAATCTAAGGCGATGTATCGCACGGAGCGGGGATATAACAACAAATGGATATGTATTTTCGTTTGCGGTGCGGGCGTATGGCGTAGCTTTAGATAAAAGATTGCTAAAGCTTCAGACTTGGTGAAAAAATGTTGGACTATCAACATTGGGACGAAGCGAAGCAAAGATAATGCAAGTCAATAAATTGCTTATTGAATTAAAAGGTTTAGGTTTCCTGTTTCGTGAAATTCAAAACATGACATCTCTACATTCTTTCTCTTTAAGGGTTGAAGAATTATATGAAGTAAGTTGCTAATGACTTGCCTTCTCTGGAATGAATATGCTGGGAAAAGTATCATACCTTGCTATAACTACGCAAGTACTGATAATATCTGTATCGCACACGTCCATTGGCCACATTCAAGTTTCCATCAGGTAGGCCATGTGCTTATCGTGTTGTATAAAAAGTATTTATATAAATTTTTATAGCACGAGTGTACTTTTTATTTTTTTTTGTATATTTTTAGAATAAGAGATTTTTTTCGCAAAGTCTCATAAAAATCCAAAGCATGTAATAGAAATATTACTTTACATTTTGGGTAACAAATTATTTACAAAAAATCCTTAGATATACATTTTAATGCTCACTTCACTAAATCAAAGACTCACTCAAGTGGAAATTTAATAAAAATTTCGTAATTGTCCAAGTCTATAGTTTAGGGACTCAAATCATTACTATTGGCCTGTGTCCAAACTCGTTGAGCATGGCGCTTTCCCTATATTGAATTTATACGATTATTAACCTATGAGCTCCATGACGGCGCTCGATAGGCTCCATGTAAATGGAAATGAGAATGACACTTGTGACTACCAGCATTGTATGAAAATGGGTTAAGTCTATTACTTCGATATTGCTTTTTATGGAAAACACATCTAATTTTATTTTTAAACTCGACAACGTAGGCAAAAGTAAGTTCAATAATTTATAACGCGATAAGTCCCGAATCATTATAAAAACTATAAAACACATCCACACTTATCATTCATTTATGAAAAACTAGCTGTTCTGTTCTTCAAATGTTGGGAGAGGCCTATGTCCAGCAGTGGACTGCAAAGTCTGCAATAGGCTAATTGATTGATTGATTGATAGCTGTTCTCCTGGCCCCGCCCGCTTGGATGTCGGT
Source organism: Eilema depressum (assembly GCA_914767945.1). Taxonomy (NCBI): domain Eukaryota; kingdom Metazoa; phylum Arthropoda; class Insecta; order Lepidoptera; family Erebidae; genus Eilema; species Eilema depressum. The sequence continues at coordinate 698,399 of OU612029.1, read as the reverse complement.
TATCGTGACTAAACATAGCCTATGTCCTTTTTCAAGGTCTAATCTACCCCTATATAAAAATCAGTTCAGTGGTTTAGGCGTGAAAGTTTTACAGACAGACTGACAAAAAGACAGGCAGAGTTATTTTCGCATTTATAATATTAAGTATGGATATGGACTGAAAATGCATGGATTTCTGTTCCCGCTCATGCTACTGGGAACCTATTCCAAGGATATAAATATCATAAAGTAGACTATATGTTAGTCCCGATTATAACTTTGACTGCCTCTGTGGCGTAGCGGTAGTGAACGCGGCTGCTACGCAGGAGGCGCGGGTTCGATCCCCGCTCAGTGCCAATATTTGTATGCATGAATATAAATATTTGCATTGGTCTGGGTGTTTCTATGTATAATATGTATAAAAAAAAAAGTATCTAAGTATGTATATCCGCATTCTAGATTCCATAACACAAGCTAATTAAGCTTACCATGGGTCTAGAAAGCGTTGTGTAGAATGTTGTGGAATATTTATTTATTATTATTATTTATTATAATCTATCTTTAAACCAAATTTTGATCAGATTTGTTTAGCCGTTTGAACGTGATTGAGTAACAAACACCCAAACATCTTCACGCCTAAACCACTGACCCGATCTCGATGAAATTTAATACATAGATAGATTAGACCTTGGGAAGGGATATAGGCCATGTTTGATCGCGCTAACCGACTTCTATACCGTAGAGCCGTGACCAAAAGTCAGTACAAGTGTGATATATCGGCGCAAAATAAAATATTCAGTAGTACTCAATTACAGAATCAAAATTTGACTTTGATAAAAGAGGATACACCAACACACTCGACGAGCTTCCTTAATTTATACAAGCAGGAAAAGGTTCTATACGGCAGCCATGGGTAATTGGCATAACGCTTAATGAGAACGTATAATCGTCCGTGTAGGTATTAACATGCCGTAATAATACCTATATGTTTATTGTCATAGAATTAAAAATTGCTTGCATACAGATGTAACAGACCTTTGAAAATATGCTGAAAAATTGTAAAAAGCAGCAGATGGATACAAAATGACTGTTATCTATGCCAGTAATCTTTCCCCGTAGCTTTGTTCGCGATGTTGCAGTTAGTATTTCTTTCCCTATTTATACTCTCTAAATGTTTTCTTTCCCGGAGGAACTGTATTTTTTCTGGATGAATGGTGGCTTATGTATTTTTTTGTACCTTACAACATTGGATCTGTATCCAATCGTCAAATAGTTCGTATAAAAATCGGTAGATTGCACCACCATTGCCCCAAGATAGTTTTATAGGCGAACTAGCTAATAGCTGCCCGCGTGGATGTTGGTTATCGCGAACAAACATAGCTTATGTCCTTTCTCAATGTCTAATCTACCCCTATAGGTAACAAATTTCATCAAAATCGGTTCAGTGATTTAGGCGTGAAAGCATAACAGACGGACAGAGAGACAGACAAAAAGATTTACTTTTGCATTTATAATATTAGTATGGATTTAGAAATTTCAAGACGTGCTCATGTAGTTCAGTTGGTTAGAGCATTACAGGTCGCGAGTTTAAGTCCAGTCTTAGGCATTAAATTTTTCTAAACTAAATGGATAATATTATAAGGTTGAAAAAATACAAGAGGCATATTCTGTAGTTAAAACGTGTAGGTTTTTGTCTATTATTATATTTGTTAGGATCGTAGCAAGTTGAAAACTGTAGTCTCTACCTACCTCACTAGGAAAGAGGCGTGACTATATATATGTATGTTGTAAGGTACAAAAAAATACATAAGCCACCATTCATCCAGAAAAAATACAGTTCCTCCGGGAAAGAAAACATTTAGAGAGTATAAATAGGGAAAGAAATACTAACTGCAACATCGCGAACAAAGCTACGGGGAAAGATTACTGGCATAGATAACAGTCATTTTGTATCCATCTGCTGCTTTTTACAATTTTTCAGCATATTTTCAAAGGTCTGTTACATCTGTATGCAAGCAATTTTTAATTCTATGACAATAAACATATAGGTATTATTACGGCATGTTAATACCTACACGGACGATTATACGTTCTCATTAAGCGTTATGCCAATTACCCATGGCTGCCGTATAGAACCTTTTCCTGCTTGTATAAATTAAGGAAGCTCGTCGAGTGTGTTGGTGTATCCTCTTTTATCAAAGTCAAATTTTGATTCTGTAATTGAGTACTACTGAATATTTTATTTTGCGCCGATATATCACACTTGTACTGACTTTTGGTCACGGCTCTACGGTATAGAAGTCGGTTAGCGCGATCAAACATGGCCTATATCCCTTCCCAAGGTCTAATCTATCTATGTATTAAATTTCATCGAGATCGGGTCAGTGGTTTAGGCGTGAAGATGTTTGGGTGTTTGTTACTCAATCACGTTCAAACGGCTAAACAAATCTGATCAAAATTTGGTTTAAAGATAGATTATAATAAATAATAATAATAAATAAATATTCCACAACATTCTACACAACGCTTTCTAGACCCATGGTAAGCTTAATTAGCTTGTGTTATGGAATCTAGAATGCGGATATACATACTTAGATACTTTTTTTTTTATACATATTATACATAGAAACACCCAGACCAATGCAAATATTTATATTCATGCATACAAATATTGGCACTGAGCGGGGATCGAACCCGCGCCTCCTGCGTAGCAGCCGCGTTCACTACCGCTACGCCACAGAGGCAGTCAAAGTTATAATCGGGACTAACATATAGTCTACTTTATGATATTTATATCCTTGGAATAGGTTCCCAGTAGCATGAGCGGGAACAGAAATCCATGCATTTTCAGTCCATATCCATACTTAATATTATAAATGCGAAAATAACTCTGCCTGTCTTTTTGTCAGTCTGCAGTATCAAAGTAATTGATTTAACCCATTTTCATACAATGCTGGTAGTCACAAGTGTCATTCTCATTTCCATTTACATGGAGCCTATCGAGCGCCGTCATGGAGCTCATAGGTTAATAATCGTATAAATTCAATATAGGGAAAGCGCCATGCTCGACGAGTTTGGACACAGGCCAATAGTAATGATTTGAGTCCCTAAACTATGGACTTGGACAATTATGAAGATTTTATTATGCAAAAGTAAATCTTTTTGTCTGTCTCTCTGTCCGTCTGTTATGCTTTCACGCCTAAATCACTGAACCGATTTTGATGAAATTTGTTACCTATAGGGGTAGATTAGACATTGAGAAAGGACATAAGCTATGTTTGTTCGCGATAACCAACATCCACGCGGGCAGCTATTAGCTAGTTCGCCTATAAAACTATCTTGGGGCAATGGTGGTGCAATCTACCGATTTTTATACGAACTATTTGACGATTGGATACAGATCCAATCGTCAAATAGTTCGTATAAAAATAGTACTAACAGTAGCATAGACCAATGCTTTAATTTAATTAAATTAAAAGTATTATCTGACAGATGATTTTCAACAACTTCAATTACAATAATTTGAAAAACTAACAGATTTTGGGAACAAATTCTAATTTTGGAGTGAAATTAACTTTGTTAACGGGTCATAACTTCTTTAATTAGTGAATTATGTTCCACAGTTAATTAACTAGAATCTAGAATATTTACCATATTACTGTATTATATACCTACACATTTTTAATTATTTTTAGGCATATTTTTTTAACATTGCTGGGTCTCCCTTTGTACACTATCCCTTTTAATTCATACCAAAACAACATAAAATGTATGTAAATATTCTTAGTCTCAGACTGCCCGAATTCCAGGTAGAACATTTCACGACCCAGGCCGGAAACTTTCCTCTCTACCCAATTGTGATCTTTGCCCCAGGGTAGGCAAGCAAATATAACAAACACAGAGGTGGATCGTTCCACGCACCTGGCCTGTGTAATCTTTACAAATTATGATTGTACAATGTTTGCCTACCCTCGAGAGATTCACCCAAAAAACTTTGGGGAATTAAACCCGTGAATCTTCTGAGAGTCTAATACTTGATGGGTGAAAACTTCTGAGAATTATTAGTTATAAGCGGAGCATGATATTTTCGTTAGCGGTTCAAAAATCGAGTTCATTTTACACACATACATGCATATTATAAATCGAGTTCATTTTACATACGTCATGTAAAATATATACATGCCTTTATCGCCGGATTTTTAGGCAGAGTTGAAATACCAGTCACATTTCACTAATCATTTGGTTTCACGTAATAGGGGGTGAGCCTATTGCCATATTCCAGGCACTTATTGTTAACATGCGTCTGAGGCTAAGTTTTTTTATTTTTATTTTATAAAACTTCATGCACAAGTACATAGTCGGACTTAATGCCACAGGCATTCTCTACCAGTCAACCAAAGGTGGTGCAGAGAAGTTTTATGTTTAATATTAAAATATTATTACCATAATGCTACATATGTTATGGTTTCTAGAACGTGGATTAACATACCTTAACCTAATTCTATTTGTAATTATGTAATAAAACAAAAACGCCGAGACCAGTGCAAATATACATTATCATGCATGCAAAATATTTGAACTGAGAGAAATTACGTGTTCGTTTTTGAATACCTAGATCCTTTAAATATTCGTAAGGTGGAACTGAAAGCCTAAGCCTAATTAGTAAAATACGTCTCTATAATAATGATGAAGCGGAACTGCAACCAATTTTTCAACAGGACAAAGTCACCCACTAGCTATAAATAAAATGTAACAACTTGAAATACCAATAAAGCTTGAATCACTAGTTTTATAGCAGGAAAATTTGCATGCATTTTTGTAGTATATTAAATATGTGACCCCGATTCCAAACGTTTGACTTTTGAAATAATAAAACCACGACTACATTAGAACAAAGTTGCACCACCGCGTGTTAGCTGGAAGTACTACGTCACGTCCGGTTCGCAATCCTAGCCTTATGAAATTCAATGAGCATTTTGTCTCACTCGCTGGTACATATGTGAGGATGTTAGTAATCCAGTGTCTCTATTGATGGTTGGTAACAGTGATAAGCGGTAGCGATAGCGTTTTTGTGCATTGATTCATACAGTTCATTGTTTCAGTTCAGTTCAAGTTTTTTTATATAAAACCTGCAAATATTTCCATTTATTTTCGATCCATATTTTGTTTTGTGTAGTTTAAGCTTATTACCCTTGACCGACACACACTGTTCTTACTAAGGATATAGAATAACAATCTTAATTGTACTTGAAGATACTGTTGAAAGTGTAAAGTTTAATCTACAACGTTACTATACAATACATACGAGTATGTCATAATAAATATTATGCTCCCATATTCCTCACACACCGGCAGCAATAGACTGGCTTCGCCAACTGGACGTCGACATATATGAGGACTCGAGCAAAAGCATCATCATCACGACATGATGATGATTTATTTTGTTCGCAAAAAAATAGTTTTCTCTATTCTAATTCATAGTGCTAGGCTCTGCCCTCTATCTATATTTATTTTACTCTATCGCTCTAAGGTTTGCTGGAAGAAAATTCAACATTGAGTTAAAGCTCGCCCTTGTACAGAAATATCCTTTTGTTAATAAAATGTTTTGTGTGTACAATATAGAATGAATGCTATTTTACTTTCTGATTACCAGCACAGTTACCAGAACTCCTTGACAAAAAAGTGGATTTAACAATTTGCAGCACCACTAATGTTGCAAGCTCGTTCACCTTGTCTCTACCTGCTCTGATATAATTATCGCTCCATCTTCAAACTTGTACCACGGCCTCCACCAACATCGTACTATAATCCGGCGCGCGCTTGACACGTACGTCTTTACCCGAGTTAAGTTGTACCACCTACTTTATTTACACCACTCAGACAGACTAAGGCTTTAGTGCTAGCTTTGACATTTGGTATTAAATAATCATGCCAGGGCTTGACGTCACAGCGTGGAAAGAATCACGCGGTGCGAGCAAGGCGCTTAAAAATAAACTTTCTTTATAAAATATTCAGTTTTGTAAGTAGGTGGAGAAGTATTATTAGTAGCTAGTACCCACTCTACTAATACTTAGAGTGTTACAAAAAAATGTAGGTGATGAGGTTATATTTTTTCCTCGAGAGGCATACTACGCAAGGCACTTGATAGCTGTTCTGAATGTCACGGTTAGTGAAAAAGTGAAAACTTCTTTAAGCGCGTTGTGCAGTTTTCATAGAAATTTTTGGGTGAGCAAAATTCATGGCGCTCGCATCGCCACCTACCATCCGGTCCAGTTCAGTGACGCTGATGTTGCGACACCAACAACATCCGCGCGCCGACCAACGATACAATACACAAGTTATTTTTTAATTCTATAGGGCCAGTAGTACCTATTTAACAAATTGGCGCCTCCTCTACCGTCATTAAACCTTTCATGCAATCTTATTATTAATTAATTAATAAAACTTTAACTAACCTTAGTGTGAGTACATAAACAACGAACCAAAGCAAAAATCAGTAAGACATAAGCAGAGGCAGAGCAGTATCAGTAACGTATTATTCGGCAGTTCGCCCAAACAAATGGCACGTTATCTGTTAAGGGCCTATTCTAATGAAAATTCTGTGTAATTTCCATCCAAGACTGATTTCTACGAGCTGAGTTACCGACACCGAGGTGTGTGGTCCAAGTAATAAGCTCATAGCTTTGTTGACTGTTATTTTTTCATAATCGTTACATCGTAGGTATCTGTAATGGTGACCCATATAAAATTTAAAAAAGAATCTAAAACTCACTTGTGAATAATAGCAATGAAAAAGTCACAGTTTGATAATAGGTGTCATTACGTGCCTGATTGCGGTGAAATAATATCATGTGTTGTAAAAAATATTTATTACACGAGAACAGAGTTTAAGCACGAAAAAAATACGTCCCAGATGGTAGGTAAGTGGCTACCGTAACCTCTAGGCTTACATTATGAAGAGAGCAAGACAAACTCAAAAAGCTCAGCGGGTTTTTCGACTGCTGCTACATGACAAGTCGTAGGTTCTATTATATTTATATATTGTGTATTATATTTTAAATATTATATGTCTATTTGCAACGTTTTGGTGCTGCAATATTATACTACATGCTATATTGTATTAGGTCCCACGTAATAGGGGAGTATTGCCGTTTTTCGGGCACTATTGTTGTCTCGAGCAATGTATGGGCTGAGTCTGGACTGTATATATCTGTCTGATGTTAAACAGCCCTATCCCTTAGTCGCCTTGTACGACACCGCATGGGAGGAGATGAGGTGGCCCAAATTCTACTCTGCCGAGAACCACGCGGGGGCTTATTATACTAACTGTAATATTATGTGTCTATTTGCGTTATTTTAAGCAATGGGTTAAAATTATGTTCCTAGAATTACATTTATTATGCTTTACACAGGCTGGCCCTTAATAAGTATCACTCCCACGTAAACAATATAAATGTCTAAAACTTTTTCCACCTCGCATCTTATTATTTACGCCACAAATTTAAGGGTAAGTTCATTTGTATTCATTGCGCGCTCTCGCTGTCAATCGAGTGCGTCGCCGATGAAGATTGATGGAACTGCCGCTTAAATAAACGCCTCGTCGACACACGCGACAATTATTTGCGACACATCACTCTTTGTTCTACTGTTTGGGTATGCGAGGTTTGGAAGAATAAGGAGGTAAGAGCAGCCTCACTTAATGGACATTGGACGTTTAATGTTTTATCTATGTATTGGGGTTTATTGGTGAATCTTCTAAAAGTTCTTGAGTGCTGTTTGATTGATCAGTGCAGCAGAAGGTTCTTAAAATAGTTGCAAGTATCACCCTAGACTGCTGTTTGCAGATTTTGACGGTGGTTTCCAGTGGAATAAGGGCAATCTGTGCAGATTGGCTGAATCTGCACTGATGCTAATTATATATAATACGCCCTTACATAAAAATACTCATATACAAACCCGGACCATAATTGTACCACCAGTGAATTACGCCAGAGCCATGTCCATTGATCAGGCCAGCCTGCAGGTGACGATTCCTTGGCTTAGGGAGCTGGGGTGTCAGAGATCCGATTCTCAGCACTCCATGGATTCACCGTGCGGTCGCCGGGTCCATAGCGTGATACAGAGAGGAACACCGTGACGGCGACTGGGACTTGCGACCCAGATGTAGGTTTAGGGTGGCCACCTTGTGATGCATCAGCGCTCACCTCCACCGTCAGTAGTGTTCCCCCCCCCCTACCTATCCAAATTTGGTAAGATCCTATCAATGCCGCTTTTGATATTCGATTTAGTAAAGAGCTTACTGAAGCTATTGGCAATCCGAGGTCTTTAAGTAAGTTGTACAGGGATTTAGCTGGAATTCCCCTTGCCCCTACTTCTACGGCGTAGAGTTTAACCACGTAGCCGTTTTTGGTTCCCATCTTATCATGGCCCATCTTACCCCAAAAAAAAAAACGTAATATAAAACGAATATGGATCGCGAAAATGATTTAAACTGAAATATAGTAAGTATATTAAAATCTAACATGCCTGAATTTTGCAATAAAAAGAACTAAATTCACTCTCGAGAACAAAAGCGCCAACAAAACTACTTCCTTCCATTTTGGTCTAGTTATTCATTCTTGTGCATTTCGCTCGCAAAAAGGCTCGTTCCATTGTGATATTTTCAACCGACGAATTAAACCGGCCGTTCGGCAACCCGTACAAATCGTCAAAGCTTGGGTTCCATTTTATTTTATTGTAAAATACGTAGTTACGGATGTTGATGTGCACTGACCGTGCGAGCGTCGATCGCGTATCGAAAAACCTAAAATGTCCGAAATGCCCCAAATGCCCCAAAACGACTGGTGCTCTAGTTACACTGCCGGCCGCACACACCCATAAAATTAAGTTTTATACGCGTTCATTTGTTTTGTAGAATGGTTTGCGATACTTTTTGTAAACAGTTTTGTTTCAGAATTGAAACAAAATTGTAATCCGAATCACCTTGCGAACGATTTCATGATACGAGTACCAGTATCATATTCATATTAAAATGGTTGTTTGAATTGTATTTTTAAAGGGAATTTTATAACAATGTTTTGGAACAATTACGTACCTATCTGTTTGTTGGTTGAATATAGATCGGTATAATATAAGTAAAGTGATAAACACAGTAAATATTATGTAAAATGACAGGAGGAAATGTTCATAAGACACGTTATATGACACATAATTCTGAGCTTTCCATGAATTCACCATGTCGGTGAATTCGGCGTGCCGGGTGCCGGGTCTATCAGACTTGAGAGTAGCAGATAGAAAGAGACACAGGCGTAGGTTCTAGGGGCTCATAGTTTCTTAAGTTAATAGTCCTAAACAAAATTAAATAATGGTGAGACTCTACAAATAATATAAAAATATTTCAAATTAAAAAACATTATTATTTCATCCACGATTTAAACTACAATCTTTATTTAAACCACGTCTCAAAAGTATCAAAAAACTAAATTGCATGCCAGTTTCAAAAGCTGCATACTTTATTCTGTCCGCAACAACACGGAACATCGCTTGTCGGCTACAACGACATTCCAATTCCATTCTGCGGTTTTGTGACGTTGGCTCGCGACTTGTCGTATTTATGTGACGTATAACTAGCTGTGACGTAATATATGACGTATGTAGTAACGTTGTATAATGTCAGATTAGGGTGCTAAGTTTGCGAAATTTGAATGAAGTTCGTGTTTTATACGGTAGGACTTAAGTGCAGTATTTCATTTATGGCTTGTAAAGTTGAGAGGAATTTGTGTGAGGAATATGAAAGCATGCTTTTTGCTTTGAGGACTGAAAATTTTATAGTTTGGGGAGAATAGTGGAGTTTAAACATGAAAATAAATCTTGAAGCTTTTTATTAGTTGGAACATTACCAAAATGTCCGAGACCTAAGAAAATCTCACCTGTAAGACTGTGCACCTGCTGACTGATGAACGAGATTGGCACAGGTTTCCTTCGTGGGGTTGGGGTGTCAGACGGCTGTCGATAACACAAAAACATGTCTATATAAGTTAAACCTAGATGAAGGTAGGAGATAGCGATATCCTCATTATATATTATTTTAAAGCCCCAAGTTCACTAGCTTTTGATTAATATGTTGGCTTTTTCCGAAGCAACTTTGGTCTGACCTCCCCGCCTCGTCCATTGTTTAGCAAGTGTACAGACTAGCAGGAGATATAAGTCTGCGTCTCAAGAATGATGTAGGCCCTACTTTCACATCTTTTCAGCTAATGACTTAAATTATCTCCCAGTCTATTAGAATCCAGTACCATGATCCAACAATGGACTAAACAACATCACAGGGTGCACTATGATCCACCGTTGGCTTTTGAATCGTGTCAGACTTGCAAGTATATGAAATTTTACAAAGATAAATCTGCAACAATAAAAACCCCCTTAGCAAAACCCTTAACATTTATTTCAAACAACCCTATGTCGGGTGTAAAGAGGTAAAAAATACCGGCTACCGCAATATGTCGGCATATCGCACCCCTATTCAAACAAAGAAATAACTCAAAATTCATGTTTTATGAGATTTCATCAAAAAGTGTAATAACTTTACTAGGAGAAAGGTTTCACTCGAACAGCCATTGCAATACGATCAAATTGAGCAAGATAAAACGTAGTCCGTCTCTTTCTCACTAACGCGCGTGAACAAGTTGGTACCGGTAAAGTGAACGATTCATTGATGCGCCAGCTCCGTATGAGGTCGGATCGTTGCTTGGAGGAATAAAAGTGAAATAAAACAAAATAATTCGGTGCATTGCTGGCAGTTAACTATAACATTGTTTATTATTTAATCTAAAAGTGCATTAATTAAAACTTATTTCGCTTTATTAGTAAAAATATTATAAGTTGTACCTACAATTTTCGATTTAATTCTGTTTCATTTGAAACAATGTGAGTTTTTTTAATTCCTGTTCAACTTATTGCAGTTTTATTTTAAATTTTTTAAAATGGACTGAATAATAATACGACTTGTTTTACTTTTTTACTGTAAATCCACGGGAATCATCATAGATTTTTTAGTTGATTCTGCTTATTATTAATTTCGCGACGAACATTTTTTTATTTCTTTAATTTAATACATTATTCAACTAACATACAGCCATATTTTTTTAAACCACTTAGGTGGCAGATAAGCACACGGCCCACCTGTTGGAAAGTGGTTCGTGGCCTATGGAAGTATGCAACACCAGGGGCGTCACACTCGTGCTGCCGACCCTAAAGATACCTTCTAATGTCCTTCTTGAGAAGCCCCATATTATTTTAGTCGCTTGGGAAATCCACCGCGGGGAGTTCATTCCACAGCTTGAGTGTGCGAGGGATGAATTTCCTTTCATACCGCACAGTGCACACCGTTTCCGGTTGCAATGTGTGAGGATGAATTCCCCGCCTATGGCGAAAGGTGCGAGAATAGAATGTAGCTGTGGGCATCATGTCAAACAGTTAATCTGAGCACAAACCATTGTAATATAGGCGGTAGAAAACACACAGTGAGGCAAAGTCTCTTCTGAGACTGAGAGGTTCTACATCGCCTGTAAGTATGGGATTGCCGACAAGCCTCAACGCCCCTCTTCGCACCAAGTCAAAAGGGTCAAGCTGGCACGCAGGCGCTCCGGCAAAAAGGTGTCAGTAGTACTCCATGTGGGGCCGAACCTTCGCCTTTTATAGGAGGAGCCGGTGCCCCACTGTGAAGTACTGCTTCGCTCTGTTGAGCAACCCAAGTCTCTTTGATGCCAACTTGACCTTGTCTGCCAGATGACTTCAGTATTGGACGTCGTTGAAGATGTCGACACGAAGTATCCCGATACTTGTGGTAATGATAAGCGCTGTGCCCAGAAATTGCGGCGCTACATCAAATGGAGCCTTCTTAGCGGTGAATACACATATTACTTGTGTCTTAGTGGGGTTGAATTGGACTAAGTTTAGTCGTCCCCAATCGGATACTCCAGAGAGAGTAGTCTTGATTTCGGACAAAGTTGTTTGCAACTCTCCTCCACTTCAGACCTAGGGATATTTTCACGGCCCATGTAATACGTGTCCCCGGTGCTATCATCTGCATAACAATGGATGGAGCCATCAGACAGCATGTCATTAATATGCAGCAGAAACAGGGTCGAAGACAACATGGAGCCTTGTAGAACTCTAGCGTTTATGTCCATGCAGTTCGAGCAACTGCCATCGACGACGGCTTGAATACTTCTGTTGGACAAAAAACTGGCAATCCATACGCATAGTCCTATGGGGAGTCAATAGCGTGGCAACTTCGCAAGACCTCTGTGCCAGACCCAATCGAAGGCCTTCGCAATATCTAGGTTGACCGCTAGTGCCTCACCTCGACTTTCGATGGCTTGCGCCCATCGGTTAGTGAGATACAATAGGAGGTCACCGGTAGAGCGACGGTGACGAAAACCGTACTCGCGGTCGCTCAGGAGATCGTTACCACTAAGGTATCTCAGGAGTTGTGTATTAATCATACGCTCCACCACTCTCACCTTCGAGAGAAGTGAGGTGATAGCGATAGGCCTGTAATTGGACGGATCTGTTCTGTCGCCTTTCTTAGGCACAGGATGCACGAATGCAGTCTTCCTCGAAGCCGGCACCTGTCTCGTGGAATAGGAGAGCGCGAAAAGGCGTGTAAGCACTGGCCACAACTCAGGGGCACCGTGCTTAAGCACCATCGCCAGTACATCATCCGGCCCATTTGACTTCCGAACATCTAGGGATTTAAGTTTACGCCGGACCACCCGTTGTGTGACTTTTACTTCAGGTATGGAAGCACCACAGCTGGGAATAATAGGCGGCTCGGAGTTCCCGTCGTTCATAGTCGAGTTTGACGCAAAGAGATAACCCAAGAGATCGGCTTTCTCCTTAGCGCCATGGGCCAGACTACCGTCGGGTTTTTGCAGTGACGGAAGACAGGACTGGCAGAAGATTCCCTCGGCAGCTTTGGCGAGCACCAAAAAGCACGACTACCTGATGGGTACCGCGCAAGACGCTCGCCAATTCCGCCGATGAATTCAAACTTAACCCTGGCGGTTGCTTTTTTACTGGACCTCGAGGTAGCTATTGGTAAGAGCTGTTGGCCGCGATGGTTCAAGCCTCGCGAGAGTCACTTGCGCCGGGACAAAGCAGTGGTCCAAAGTACCGAGTGGTGCATCCACATTCACGGAGCACTCATCCGGGCTCGTAGTCAGCAGAAGGTCCAGTATAGCTTCAATGGGTGTCGATGTCTGGTATTCTAATGATAGAATGCACCAGTTGTGAGAGTTCATAGGTCAAGGCGAAGTTGTGTACAGCCCTTCCCGCAAAATCAGTTTCGGTGGACCTCAACCACTCCACGTGGTAAGCATTGAAGTCCCCCAAGAACACTAAGTCCGCGGTAGGATACTGCTCGATTAACCTGTCCGCCGACCGCTGCAGATGCTCATACAGTTGAGCCTTGCCCAGATCACCGCTATGAGACCTGTAGAGGCACGCATCGATACGGGTGTGGCCAACGTGATCTATACGCACCTTTTTGTTGTTTGTTAATTATCCCTACTAATATTATAAATGTGAAAGTAACTCTGTCTGTCTGTCTGTCTGTCTGTCTGTCTGTCTGTCTGTCTCGCTTTCACGCCCAAACCACTGAACCGATTTTAATGAAATTTGGTATAGGGGTAGATTAGACCTCGAGAAAGGACATAGGCTATGTTTGGTCGCGATAACCGACATCCACGTGGGCGGAGCCGCGGGCAAAAGCTAGTAATATAATATAATATTACTTTATCTACTTTGGAAAAGTATTAAATTAATGTTAATTTAAATAAAAAACTGAAATAAAAGTAAACACATCAAAAACTTATAAATAATTGTATAATAAAACTGCATTATTTTGATTTACATGGTGCCATTTCGAATGTACTGAAAAAATATTTTATCATAAACTGAATTAAGTACGAACTTTTTTTTAATTAATATAAATAAATTACCTATGTTTATAAATAAGGATATTCTCTATAACAATTAATTGCTATCTTTATCAAATTATCCATTTCTATTTTTAAAACGTACTTATCTCATTTACTTTATTTTTAATTAAATATTGAAGTACACTGCGCGAAGGTGTCAAACTTTATTTGCGTTTTCCCACAAATACGTAATTTTGAGTTATTTCTTTGTTTGAATAGGGGTGCGATATGTCGGATTTTCCGGCCGGCTGTGCGCGTCTTAGCGACAAGAGTATGCAAACGGCAAAACGGAGAAAGGCAAATACTTCGCGAATGTTTCAATTGTGAATGAAGCGTTGAATTTAGAAACATGACTAAAAATTGTGTTTTATTTCGTAAAGAAAGTCGTTGCTTAGCTTTAAATGTCTGTATTTGTGAGAAAAATCTAATGAAATTAGGTAAATACCGTAAAACTTCAAATCGATTGCTTATTCGCTAATCCTAAAATTTAGGTGTATACTTATTTAAAAAACATTCCATTGTACTGATAGCATCGTCTTTTTGAAGAGCATACCACTCTTTCACCACTTTTTCCGTGAAGCGATTGCCACTGACCTCCAAAACCCGTTGGCGATATCGAAGCATTGCAGTAAGAGCAATTGTTGGACTTTTTAGAGCTCAAACTACCCGTAACGACTGCCTTAGATGTTCGTATGGCAACCGGGACCGATGGCTTAACATGCTCTCTGAGGCACGACCAGACTTGTATAGGTACCCATATTCATGAGAGCACTGAGTGGAGATCGAACCTCCGGCTCCTGCGTAGCGGTCACGTTCATTACCACTACGCCATAGAGGCTGTCATATCCAATTATCGAGTAAAAATACAAAATGTAAGTAAAATTCAAGTCATAATGCCAAAGGTCAATCTATCTTCTATCAAAAACATTTCAAGAGGTTCAACTTTACCACAAAACTTTTTTTAAATATTCTATGCCATTCTCGGTATAAAACACTTTTGTGTATTACGGCTTTATAACTGAAACTTGCTGAGTTTAAAAATGCTCAAATAGAAACTGTTTCACTAAAGTTTGGATTCTGCGAACTTTCGGACGAAGTAGTTAAAACTTGGCACTTTTATATATTTACTTAGTGAATGAGTAAGTCAGAGAAATTATTTTAATATCAACTTTTAAATTAAATTTACAATCCAATGGGACTTTTTCTTAATGTAGAGTGCGACAACTTACTTTTATTTGAAAAAAAAAAACCTATTTACTTAGTGTTATTTTATTATTTACTAGCTGACCCGGCGAACTTCGTATCGCCATATTTTCTGATCCCGTTCCCGCTGCATATCTCTAAATTTATCAGTGTTTCTCTACAATATTATGCATGTATTATACATATGAACCTTCCTCTTGAATCACTCTATCTATTAAAGAAAACCGCTTCAAAATCCGTTGCGTAGTTTTGAAGATTTAAGCATACATAGGGACAGACAGACAGAGACAGCGACTTTGTTTTATAATATGTAGTGATAGTGATGATACCTATTATTGTTACTTATAGGGTTACTACATTTCTCATGGAACTTCTTTTGCCGTGCTAAATTTTAATTAATTATTACTATAAACACACAGGAAAATATGATATTAAATAGACGGCAGAAGGAATACTCGTAGTACAAGAAAATTAATTAAGAAAGTTCCCGATTTCATTTTCTAAAATGATTCATTAAAATGATATTACTTCAAACATTGAACAAATTTTAATAATGTCTAACTAATATGAAAATAAACAACTGATTCCATTTAGGTCCGTCAAATCTTTTTTAATCAAAAATCTGTCTCAGTACCCCAAAAATGTATACCGTAAGGGACACGTTTTAATGACAGAGAAATTTCAAGTATACCAAACTATACAGCGC
Organism: Eilema depressum; assembly: GCA_914767945.1. Classification (NCBI taxonomy): domain Eukaryota; kingdom Metazoa; phylum Arthropoda; class Insecta; order Lepidoptera; family Erebidae; genus Eilema; species Eilema depressum. Next base: position 682,529 of record OU612029.1, on the reverse strand, counting down.
GAACTTTTTTTTATACCACTTAGTTGGCAGACAAGCACACGGCCTACCTGATGGGAAGCAGTCACCGTGGCCTATGGACGTATGCAACACCAGGGGCGTCACACTCGTGCTGCCGACCCTGAAGAAACCTTCTAATGCCCTTCTTGAAGAACCCCATATTGGTGTATACATAAATACATGTACTCACGCCTGTAAATCCCTGAAGGGGTAGGCAGGGGTGTTTTATCACCCACATTCCGCCAACTATGATTTTCGATCCCACGTAATATTGCCGTCAAGCGGGCACTTATGTGTTTACTGTCGAATAACAATCAAATCATAAATCAAATCAAAAATGATGATGAATGATCAAATCAAAAATCAAAAACGTTTTGGAGTTCAGGAAATATCTAAATTATAAAGTGTTAATCTACTTTTGGCGCTGACTGTACCTTACATTATTTCATACTTCTGGTGTCCATATAAGTACACCTTTTTTTTTTTTTTTTTATCGTGCGCAAAATCCCCACGGATACCTCCCCCACCGTAGCCGGAGGAGGAGGTTATGTCGGACTCGAACCGACTAAAACGCACGCCGTCTGTGGGCCGTCAGTTGCCGGAGGTGAGATTGTCGTAGCCATATCCCTCGCACCCCGGCCGACCCAGGACCATATCTCTCGATCTGGCCCTCTTCCGGTGAGGGGACCACAGAGTCCCCAACCCGCCCCCCATATAAGTACACCTGTGAATTATCTAATCATATTAAGGTTGGAACGCCAGAGTTTAAAAGTTGCCATAGAAGAATAGTTCTTCAGTTAGAATAGTAGAAGAACTCTGTGAAAACAAAGTGATTACAATTTAAACGATATGGTAATTTTGTAACAAGTTCGATAGTAGAAATAAAAACCTTCGCAAAATATCATCACTTAATTACCTTACCGTCGTACCCAACAGTAAAAAAAGGAAGTTAAGTAATTCAGCTCACTCCTGCCTGCACCACAGTCGTCTAAAAGTCTGGCAACATGCCTAGAATATTCCTACTATAAAAATTCATCCAGGAAATGTAAAACTTTGAAGCAATGATACTCTGTAATAGTCTATAACGAGGTAGATTCGAAGTCCTTTCAGTTTGTTGTCACTGTCCGATCTGGCCAAGTTACTCTTGAATCACGAATCTTTGCCAAAACCGGATGGGAAACTTGAACTTCGAATACCATCTGTTGTAAATTGAGTTGAGACGTTTCTTGTCAGATACAAAATTATAATTCGTATTACTGAAACTTTAGATTCATTGTTAGGTCTAATAGTAATGTGTTTTTTATGTTCAATAAGTGCTTAATTTACTGAATTTAGGTATTAGAATTTAGTATAGGTCCAAATAATCTGGTGAGTCGTGTACTTGTCTGCGACCTAAGCGGTAAATAAAAAAAATCTGTAGAATTTATTTGTTTGTTTAAACACACTAATCTCAAGAACTATTAGTTCGAATTGAAAAAATATATTTGTGTTGAATAGTCCGTTTATCGAAGAAGGTTATAGGCTATATATCATCATGATACTCCCCAGAAGAGCGGAGCAGTAATCATAAATGTCAACTAATCCGGTAAAGTTTCATACATTATTTGAAAATTTAAAATTGCGGTTTCCTATTTATGGCTTAAAGGGGTAACACGGAGTTCTGAAATATAGGTACCACAGGCAAATCCGGGGCCGGTCTACTAGTTATAAAAAAAATGTTCTTGTCTAGTACCTATAAAAAGGTGACTGAGCTAGATTGAATGAGCAAGGCAGAGGATCGGGTCATATGGCACACACATATTTCTATTCCTACATTTTTAATGAAAAATAAAATTCTCTAGCAGAAAAAATACTTGATAATAATAAAAGGCATCAGAAATATATGAGAACAACCACATATAAGCGGTCGATACGTTTCGGCTTTATAACGAAAGCGGTGTTTCGAAAACAAATCTAGAACAACGTTACTTGTGCCAAAGACGTGGTAGCTGACATAGTGTTCAGGAAGGATAATAATACGAATAATTTTTAACGAAAGATTATAGATGAAGTGAAGTATAAATGCACAGTGTTACTCGTTTGGGTGTCTCCGGATGGGAATATACCATAAAATATATGCAAGTCTGCAACTAACTATACAAGACTGAAAACAGTAGTAGAAAGCTTGTAATCAGCTTGGCCTGAGTATTAGTGCAGTTGATACTCGCCCATCATACGCGAATCTAAGATGTGAATTGAAAATAATAATACTATTGTGTTTAATGTCTGGTATAAATATACCAGACATTAAACACAATAGTATTATTATTTCAAATAAATCGATACCTCCTACGTAAACTGTTGTAACTTCAAAACTGTGATTTTACAGGAGAGCGTTTCAAAGGTACTATTGGCAATAAAAACCGCAGTTTTCAACTAATCTTTATAAAATTCAACATGTAACTTCAGTTAATAATACTTTAGCGTTTACCTCACGGTATTATTCAAAAATACCAAAAGTTTTAGAGATTTTGTTGTTACAACATTTTACCGCGGTATATGACCTTTACAAATTGTTGTATCAGTCACTTACAATAATTTACACCGGAACACATGAGTCGCATTCAGTTGTATGTACCAGATACAACAATTTACGCCGAAATGCAAGAGAAAAAAAGTGTGGTATGTTTTAATTTTACCACTTAGGTGGCAGACAAGCACACGGCCCACGTGATGGGAAGTGGTTACCGTGGCCTATGGACGTATGCAACACCAGCGGCGTCACATTCGCACTGCCGACCCTGAAGAAACCTTCTAATGCCCATTCTTGAAGAGACCCAGAGATCCGATTCTCAGTACTCCATGGATTCACCGTGCGGTCGCCGGGTCCTTATGGACCCGTGATACAGAGCAAACCGTGACGGCGATTGGGACTTGCGACCCAGATGTAGGTTTAGGGTGGCCATTTTGTGATGCATCAGCGCTCACCTCCACCGTCAGTAGTGTACACCCTACCTATCCAAATTTGGTAAGATCTTATCAATGCCGCTTTGGATATTCGATTCAGTAAAGAGCTTACTGAAGGTCTTGGCAATCCGAGGTCTTTAAGTTGTACAGGGATTTAGCTTGAATTCGTCTTGGTCCTACTTCTACGGCGTAGAGTTTAATCACGTAGCCATTTTTGGTTAACTCGTTAGTCAGGTCAAAGTATTTGTTCGTCTGTATAGCGTGGTCTTTAGGTATGTTAGTTTTTCACGGTACTGTGAGTTCTACAAGCAATGCTCGCCTATGCGATCGTGAAAAAAGGAATATGTCGGGTCTGGATGACGAGGTACAGACATCCTCCTTTTATAGGGCTTCTCATAGGTGTAGTCTACAAGTATTGTCCAGTCAACGGCAGCTATCAATTTATCAATTAATTGTAGTTGCTTGGGAAAACCACCGCAGGGAGTTCATTCCACAGGTTGAGTGTGCGAGGGATGTAGTTCCTTTCATACCGCACAGTGCGCACTGTTTCCATACGCAATGTGTGACGATGAATTCCCTGCTTGTGGCGAGAGATGCGATGATAGAATGTAGCTGTTGGTATCATGTCAAATAGTTCATTTGAGCACAAACCATTGTATAGGCGGTAGAACACACAGTGAGGCAAAGTCTCTTCTGAGACTGAAAGGTTCCACATGACCTGCGAGTATGGGATGGTCAACGAGCCTCAATGCTCGTCTTTGTACCGAGTCGAAGGGGTTGACCACTTCAAGCTGGCACGTAGGCGCTCCGACAAAACGGTGATTGCAGTACTCCAAGTGGGGCCGAACCTGTGCCTTATGTAGGCGGAGTCGTTGCCCCACAGTTAAGTATTCACCCTGTTGAGCACTCCAAGCTTCTTTGATGCCAGCTTCACCTTGTCTTCCAATTGACTACGGTATTGGACGTCGCTGTAGATATTGATATTAAGGATCCCAATACGCAAGGAAATAGTAAGCAGTGTGCCCAGGAATTGCGGTGCTACAATATATGGGATTTTGTTAACGGTGAATACACATACTTGTGTCTTAGAGGGGTAGAATTGGACTAAATTTAGTCTGTCCCAATCGGATACTCTAGATAACGTAGTCTCGATTTCAGACACAAGTTGTTCGCGGCTTTCCTCCATCTCGGACTGAGGGATATTTGCACGGTCCGTGTAACAAGCGTCTCCGGTACTGTCGTCCGCATAGTGATGAATGGAGTCATCCGACAGCATGTCATTGATATGCAGCAGTAACAGGGTCGAGACAACACGGAACTTTGTGGGACATCGGCGTTTTATGTCCATGCGGTCCGAGCAACTGCTATCAACGACGGCTTGGATACTTCTGTTGGACAAAAAGCTGGCAATCCATTCCCATAATCCCTTGGTCCATAAGAGCTTTGCAAGAAGACCTCTGTGCTAGACCCGATCAAAGGCCTTTCCGATATCGAGACTAACCGCCAGTGCTTCACCTCAAGTCTCGATAGCTTGCGCGCAACGGTTTGTGAGATACACAAGAAGGTTAAGAAAAGATACACCTGTTAAGCGACGGTGGCGGAAGCCGTACTGTCGGTTACTCAGTAGATCATACAGTTCAAAGTACCCCAGGAGCTATGTATTAATGATACGCTCCGTCACCTTCGAGAGGAGGGAGGAGATTAGCGGAACAGACAGACAGACAGACCAAAGACATTTAAATTAAGTTATTGTTAATGGTACCTGATTTACATGAATACCCATTTAGTAAAAACTTGTTATTTTGAATAAGATGATGATGATTGATGATCGAAGAAGAAGATTGATGAAAAAGATGAAGAAGACAAGATGATAAGATGATTAAGTTAACATAATAAATGCTTCAAAATTTCATTCAACTTGCTATTCTGTTTTTTTTTTTGGGTTCAAAATGTTTATTCACTTGTTATTTTGACGTTACAAACAGACACTATAATTTTATTTATTTCTATAGCTTTTTGATAACCGCAAATGTTACTTACAACTTACACAATGTCAGTGATAAGCGAAGTAGATTGTTGTATGTGTTACTTAGTAACCATAAAATTGATAATTTTACCACGTAAAACATTGTAAGTCATCTTGCCATGTGCTTCAGTATAACTAATTCCGAAGTAAAATGTTGTATGCATTACTTACAACAAAATACGTGTGAACTCAGCAACGTATATTGTTGTATGTAATCAATACCACATTTTATATAAGCAATATTTGAAATACGAAAAATATGTGCTAGTAGTATTACGTAATAAATATCAAATCAACACAAAAAATACGCGCGTGACATGCAACCTACAGCGAGTTCCAGCGTAGTCTGTTTTATGTCACACATACGCGGGGTGAGCGCGCTCGTCAGACTCCCACCGCCCGCCGTAAACTATTGCAAGTAATAAATACCACAATATACGCCGGGATAATTCGGAACATACGATGTTATACTTCTGAAAACTACCGAAATTAATAGATTTTTGGATTTGATCTAATTGTTACAGGATACTATACATAAAATTAGACACTTTTACATGAAAAACACAAAACAGCAATTTTGTTGGTTACAACAACTTACGTGGGAGGTATCGAAATATTTATGTTAGATTTTTAATTACACTACATCTCGCCAGATGATAAGCTTGAGGTACAAGAAGTAAAAGTCACCATTTCAGATGCTTCGAATTTCAAAACAGTGGTCTTTAATTTCATCTTATTTAGCAGCTTTCTATAGGTAGGTTTAAAAACATTTTTAAAAGACTTTGAATGAATGATCTATTAGCACGAAATACAGTACATGAATGATATTATAATATACACTAAAATTACTTGTATTCCCGCTAACCCCTCCAGCTAACTAAATTACTTGTTTTAGGAGTGTGTTCACGTTGGTAGTTTAATGGCTTTTTTATACCACTTAGTGCCACTTTTTTATACACAAGTGGTTACCGTGGCCTATGGACGTATGCAACACCAGGGGTGTCATACTCGTGCTGCCGACCCTGAAGAAACCTTCTAATACCCTTCTTGAAGAACCCCATATTGTAGTCGCTTGGGACCATCGCGGGGAGTTCATTCCACAGCTTGAGTGTGCGAGGGATGAAGTTCCTTTCATACCGCACAGTGCGCACCGTTTCCGGTCGCTAGGATTCGCACCCAAGTTAGCTCGATTATAAGGCTGACTCTTTTACCAATAAGCGACCGACACACACTTAATTAGTTAGCTAAGACATTCTAACAAACTTATTGAGACATATTGTAAGTTAAGCAGCGCTACCTCATAACTCTACCACATCAATGTCGCGATACAAATATACGTCTGCGCTTCAGTGCAGAAAGGAAATTGAATACACAATCTCAGGGATCGACCGCCTCGCCCGGATTACGAGCCGGGCTGTCAGCAAATAGCGTCTACTACTTATTACCCGGTTATGCCCGGGTTTCCACTCATAAACCGGAGTGTACCGCGGTTTCCTGACTGTATATAATCATAATAAAATGTAGTACTTGCGAGTGGAATGTGTGATTTTACTTTAGGTCTTAGAGCTTTTGTGCTGTCAGTCGGAAGATCAAAGGCTTGTTCTGTTTTGTCTTGTGCTCTGAGGGTATAGAATTTTTTTGTTTTACAAGGCCACTTTCCATCAGGTGAGATGTGTGCTTGTTTGCAACCTAATTGGTAAAAAAATAAGATAAGAAATTTCACGCATTTCTGTATGGGACGGGTGATTTTACTCAACTGCACGCCGCGCCGCAGGGGTGTATGTTGGTGGGCAACGCCGGTCGGGGTATCTCGGAATTCTTCTCTGTGACCCACCAGGATCCCTGGTCACGTAGGCTGATGTCAAAAAAGTTCGTATGGTTTTATTTGGTTTAAGTCCGACACACCCATCCCACTGTAAAAACCGCGAAGTCACATGCAGCAGAACTAGTTCAATATAACATTCCTATTTTAAAATACCATGGTTAACAATAAATAGTATTTGCCAAGGTACCATCGACATAATGGTACCACGGTTAACAATATTTTCCATGGTACTATTGATGCTATGGTGGTACCACAGTAAATAAAAATTACCCAGTACCTCAATGGTACCACGGTAAAGCAGAGAAAAGTATCGTACCGATGGTAAGTCTAAGCAAGTACTTAGCACAAGTTATATTCCAAGACCTTATCTCGAGGACCAATAATCTGAGATATGAAGGCTTTATCGAATTACAAGCTACAAGGCAGGCTCGGAGAGAATTTAATTAAATATCTATTATTTATGGAGATTTCCGCCCCAGCCTGCACTAGACGGTAATGGGCCGATAGTGCTTCAAATAAATGTCTAGCGATAAAATGTATCGAAGGCATAAAATATGTGAATAATGTTATTGTTCGTGCCCGCTAATTAATTATTATCTGAGTACCGCAGTGGTGCGTGGTTTAAGCCTCAACCACACAGGCGCGGTATTATCGGTCGATAATACCGCACGCGTTTTTGCGATAATGCCACAGTAATATAATGCGTCCCTAATCCTTCAAACTACTGCGTGTTCCATTTTTATAGCAGCAGTGTGCAGTTTCTTGAATAGAATATATCGATCAATGTACGGGATTGACATACGTTGACGACTGTAGTTAACGTCAAAATGTGTGTCAATTTTATAATAATAATAATAAAACAATTATTTCAGACAATAGTCCAAATTATCTATATATAATTTATACATTCATCATTATATTCTACAATACGCCGGTCAACGAATTGCCACTTGTCAAAGGGGGTAGATATCGCAATAAAACGCAGCGATATTATCGGCCGATAGCAACGCGCCTGTATGTTTCCGCGCCTCCAGCGTAGCAGTCGCGTTCACTACCGCCATGCCACAGACTCTGTGGCACAGAGGCCTTTTTTGGTTTTGGGTATAATGTACCTAATGGTTACCTTCTCTACTGAGTCTTTACCTCCAGCCTACTATCAGACAATGGGCAGTTATATTGACGGGTTCAACTAAAAAAACGTCTTCACAGACAGACAGACGGAGAATGAAGTGATCCGTTTTTTCCCGCTTGAGGTGCGGAACCCTAAAAGACATTTTCTATATAACAATATTTTTTCTACATAATGCGAAAGCACATCAAAAAGAAATTAGTTATTGAATTTTTTGTCCTTGTGAGATGTTCAGTCGGTATCAAGCTACCACTGCGGGTAGCAATCGCTAATCCTATAATCTCTAACACCTCTCGGATTCAGGATGAAGATTAAAGTAAAAAATAAAAGATTTTCAACATTTGTGAACAGAAAATCTCCTGAAAAAATTGCGAAACACGTCTTGGGAAAACAGGAAATAAATGGAAACCGTTCTTTCAGGTAAAGCGCCTGAATCGGGCTCTGATAACGGTTCTGGACTAAGATTACGTGAATGTGGATAGGAATTCATGTATAAATTTTTTTATAGGGATCACTCAAATGTGAGTGGTAACTGTGTCTACGTACCACTGTACTAGCACGATTCTGTAGACTCATGTTGCTTGAGTTTCTTAGAATATTGAAATCAGAAATTTTAAACCATTGCCAAAATGGTATGTTTCACGGGGTGAAGGGACTCGAGAAACGTTAGTCTATAGTACTAGAAACATTAGTATATACTATTATGCTACAAACACTAGGAAAAATTGTATGTCCTCGGAACGGTAATAACCACAATAAGTTTTTGTTTCTACTCATATAGGTATGATTCTGAAGTCGACTGCAGACGCATGCAGCAGATACAGTGTACCCATTACTTGTTGAACTGTGATACGGATAAAAGCGACCATTGAGAAGCCGCAATGAAATACGCGTATCTGCTCTGCTATTTTTATTTTTCTTCTACAAGTATGTACCTATTAGCTGAACTTTGAATCCAACTTTGCATTTCATCCATTGTGCTGTAATATTTACTTTAACTTTTTCATACTTTTGTAGGATGTCTTTAGTTTTATTTGAACAAATCCTGTTCAATCGCTTCTTATCCAGTCTTTCAGCTATCTTCGTCTGTAGCTCATCCCGGCGTAACGCGATCGTATCAGTAGCATTGACTAGTCGATACGAACAGAGATTTACTCGATACACACTTCACCTACCTTTTATGTACAGATATATCTCAAATGATGGAAACCTTTGCACAAAGGATCGTATGTATGCAGGCAGGTGTTCAACTAAGTCTGTGGACGCTTTCTGAGTTTTGTATTCTACGCCTTTCTTTGCTAACCTTACTACCATTTTTCTACATCCATCTGACACTTTTGTCTTTGGGAGCTTTTCTGTTTTGTGTAGTTTGTTATTTTCCTTGAAAATTTGCATGTATATTTATCATCATTCATCCGCGTAGAATACTGATCCACTGATCCCGATGCAACCAGAATTTATACTCGAATTTTTCTTTCGATTACTTCGGATTGAGAGTGAAACCAGCTAATACGCGTAGCTAGAGAACTGGAAAGAGGGTAGATCGATATATTTACTCCTAATTCACAGTTTTCCGCCAATACTCCAGTTACACACCGAAATATCGGAGACTCCAAACATTACATGATAAATATCCCGATAGCTCTAATAATTTATAATCGGATGATAAAAATATTACTGGGTAGGTATTACATTTTTAATAGATTTAACATATAAATAAAACTTGACCCGACGAAATTTTTTATGCTATGTAAAGTTAACATTAACTTAAAGCACATACTATCTCATTTTAAACGGGCTTATTAGTGCTGCTAAATGATAACATCACCTCAAAAGCAAGAAATTCTGTACCTACCATCTTCAAATGAAATGAAACTTCAAAGATTGCTCTCTATTATGGAGCTTTGCACCATAACGTGCCCGGCGGAGGTACACGAGGAGGTACAAAACGGGTTACACAGCGTGTTGTTATACAACGAGCCAGTAAATTGGCTCGGAGCGGCGACAATTTGATGGCAATTTGGTGTTATTACGACGCTGTCTTGTATCCTCGTAAATTTTAGGGTTAAGGCTACAGGATAGTGGAGAGATTAGCGGGAAAGGGTTGGGTGAAGGATGGATCATGTCGGCCGTGGCTTATCTACAACTGAACATAAAGGTCGTTATAAAACTATATGTTCTGAAGTTTATTTCGTGTTGAGGAGGAAAGTGGATTTAACACGAGTACAGTAAGCTTCAGAGAAAAGGGACTCCCCTTGTTAATGATATGAAAGCATGAGGGGGCCTGTTTTCTCTGACTTTGACTGTACATGAAAAAAAAAGACGTGTGGCACTCGGGGACTGCCGCGGTAAAGCTATTGCATAGTATTTTTTATGCAATTATCCCCCCACTCCGAGCTCGCACGAATCGAGCCGAGCTGTACCGAAATCGGCCGATTTCAGAGCAGCTCGGCTTGATTCGTGCGAGCTCGGAGTGTCAGCTTAGGTTTTTTCGTTACGGAATTTCTGGATTCGGTCTCCATGCTCAAGGCCCGCGATAGAAGCTATGCAATAGCTTAAAAATGTTTTTCCAATTTAGTACTCGTAATACAAGAATAAATACATATTCTAAGACGCGTCGTAGAATATGTAAATAAACTGAGATCGCGACGTATATTTACAGGCGTATTAAATCACTATATTATGGGCTTTATCTCGTCAAGTAATTTAAAGTGCACAATGTATTTATGGGATTTAGAAAATTATGATAAATTACACGTATCAATGCAAATAGATATACCTATTTATGTATATGAAAATTGTATTACACTAAGCGAACTTGTGAGTCCACCGACTGCAGTCGAACTTTCAGTCGCCATACTATAGGTACATTATTAGAACGGTTTTTAGACAGATAGTTTTTTTAACTACACTGAATATCATGCTCGGTATTGATGCGAATCCCTACTATTGAGCATGATAGTTTAAATAAAAATAAGGTAGCTGTCCTTTATCACCTCTATTTAATCACTTTTGCTGTCTCAATGAGATCATTATATCGTTTATTGTTGTCTGCCCCTCAAGTGGCAATTAGTTGACCAGTGTATTGTAAAACAGAATAATGAATGTACTATAATTGACGTATATGACACGTATTTTGACGTTTATGACATACGTTGACGACTGTCATATACGTCAAATCCCATATAATTCATACATACATACATACAATCACGCCTTTATCCCCGGCGGGTTAGGCAGCGGTGAATTAACACCCACATTTCACCAATCATTGTATTAGGTCCCACGTAATAGGGGGTGAGCCTATTGCCCATAAATAATCAAAATCCAATATAATTTAATCCCATACATTCATAGAATAGAATATTCTACAATACCCCGGTCAAGAATAGCCACTAGTCTGTTTCCATCAAAATGTTTACAATATTATAAAATAATAGTCCTAAATCATTTAATCCTTTCCATAACAATGTCCAGCCGGTTATTAAAATTTGTTAATCCGTTCTTAATCCAACTCCAAGAACAATACAAGTATACAAAAAGCTCCCTAAACATTCTAACATCAGGCAAAAAATGGCGGAATTCTTTAAGCTCGATTTTCCTTAAAGTGCCCGAGATGAATTGACTTTTAATCAAGGAAGGAAACATAATATTTTTGTTTACAACGCTTCTAACAGTGGCCGGATTAACTCAATTTACTTTCAAAAACTCGTAAATCTTGTTTAATTCTAGATTTTGTTTATTAAAATGATGTTTTACATTTTGTGTTTTAAATTTGAATTGGGTCAATTTGGATGTTAATGGTGGTTTAAATAAATCACTGTCGTGAATAGAGTTTTTTTTTTTCATTTTATGTTGATACCTTCGAGATGGCTTTACTAGTTAAGGGATAATGACGAAATAATGACTTATTTAAGGTAATAAAGCTTGTACGAAACAAAATAGGTGTGAGTGAATTGTTCGGTTGTCGAACGTATAAGAGAAGAATATTTCCCTCAGTTTTATTTTCTTTTTTCCATACTTTCTCATCCTCTGCAGTCACAACTTGATAATAATGTCTTTAGTGACGTCAATATTCACAACCGCTGGATGTGCCAATGAATAAAATACCTCAACAGTATAAAAAATTACTGATCTTTTGAAGTTCTATAATTCAATCCCTGACTAATTATTCAAATATGTATTAGATGTTTCATAAATTATCGATAAACGAATAACACAATCAAAAGATCAACAAGCAATTCTAAAATCGCTTCAATGGCGTCACTGTGTCATCACCACGTCCTAACAAATACAGCGTTTAGCCGTAGCAGTGACGATAAACTGTCGTTTTCACACACCCTGTATATGCGCTAATAGTGCTGACTTCATTAGATACGAAGCACCTGAATTAGGGACACATTTATTTACTTGATTTTAATAATGTTGTGATTTGGTTTCTGTCTATTATGCGACCAAAACGAAATAGGATTGGTGTTAAGAAATACGATGAATTCTCGTGGGTTCGGGTTCGTTTTCTGATTTAGAAATAGTTATTTACGATGCGGCACATAAGTCACGGTTGCATCCAAAGTTGTACCTTGACGTCAGAAGTCCGCTCACCTATTCTGCAGTTTTTTGAGAGCAAATGCCATCTGACCTGCCCACCCCGAGGGGAAAGCTTGCGCAACCTCCTCCAGCAATCTATGTCGTGAAGATTGAAAACAGCGCTAGTGAAATGTGAATATGAATACGGAGTTACGACGATATTTCCGTCCCAATTAAGCAGTCCGACTGGGGAAGTATCTCCGCCTTACAGAATACCGTGGTCATAATAACCTCGTGTTGTATTCCCGGTGGTGAGTAGGGTAGCCAGGGCTCACTGGAGAGGTATTGTGCTGTCAGTGGGAAGACCAAAGGCTTGACCTGCTTTGTTTTCTGCACTGACGACACAGAAACGATCTGTTCTTACAGGGTTGGCAGTACGAATGTGACTCCCTATTTTTGCACATGTCCATAGGGCAAGGTAACCACTTTCCATCAGGTTGGCCGTATGATTTTTTTGCCACCTGAGTGCCTAGTTTAAAAAAAATGTTTATTTCATCTGTACCTACCACTTAGGGAATGTACCCTTCCGGATCCCTATGTTGAATTTGCAAAATGTTGAATTTGCAAAATGTTGAATTCCCAAAATGTTGAATTCCCAAAATGTTGAATTACCAAATACAGATGTGGGTACCTATATATCCGAAGAATGTGTTTTTTTTTTCAATGTAATAGTCACATCAACATGACATGACATTAACTCATATACATATTAGGTAATTTCGGGAGTTAGGGTAACCATTACAGCCACCACTAACGTTAGTCAATTAACAAAACTTCCACCATTTTAGGCTACCCAAAATCTCTTAAAAGTTTATGGAGCCTACTAATAACAGACGTACTAACTACGGCCAGTAGTAAACAGATAACGTAATCTGTTAGTGGCGATATACAACGGGCAAAGTCATATATTTTGACAGCGGGCCGGCATTGCATACTAATTATGTTAGCAACTGCATACGCTCGACAGATTGCTGTGGTGGACTGAGGAGCGATATTAAAACGATAATAACTATCGTTTGATTATTGTCTACATTACTTTTAGTTGTCAAGTTCATTGTCTGTAAATTTGTTGCGAAATAAACTATCAGATGTTTCGTTTTCCTCATTCTGGGTTAAAATTTACTGTTCTGCGTGAAACAATTGTAACCGATATTCACGTCTCATAGACTAACAGACCTAAGTAAAACTCATGTAGTTATTTCATTAGATACATAACCTAAACTAATAAACAATAATACATAGATAAAAGGGTTTTGTTTCCTAATTTATAATAGGTGATACCTGCGGCTCTATCCACGTGGTATTCGGGTCCCCATGGACCTATTCCAGGGATAAAAGTGGCTCAAGTACTACTATTTATTTCAAATTATAATCTATTGTACTCAATTTTTACTAGATTTATTCAGCCGTCAGAATGTGATCGACTAACGAACCCACAAACATACTTACAAACTTCCTAATAATATTAGTAGGTTACGACATATAATATTGGCAGGATTGTTGTTATTTACGCCAGTATAAATATGCTTCTTCTTCTGATTCTGTTCAATAAAATCTGCTCATTTCTCGTTCTTCAGGATAAGCCCCCAGTTTAACATAATCTATTAGCATCAAGTTTATGTTAGTGCAGGGTGGGCAGATAACGTGCCCGTTGCTATACGAGGACGATATCGATTGATACCACAACCCCTTTGTCAAATATTAACATATTTTCACTGTAAATCGTACGAAAATTCATTTGCTAATTTGGGAACGAAATTGGAAACATCTTGTGCTAATGTTCATCTACTAGTAGTTAAAAACGTTTCCGTATTACGTATTCCGTATTTCATTCCGTAAAATGATATTCTTGTCACACAATTTTCATAGAAGTCGTAATCATTTTTGACATTTGGGAGAGTGAAATTAGATTGTGACTGCGATTGTGTGTGAATTGTAGAGTCTTTATAATCAATTAAAATAGGAAAAAGAGAAACGGTTATTCCGGAGAACGGACTTAAACCCACGATTTTTCCCTTACAGGGGCAAAATTCTGACCACTGAGCTACCAAGTCACACCTTGAGTGCTAAAAATCCTCTTACACAACCAGTCCGGTATGAAAGGAACTTCATCCCCCGCACGCTTAAACTGTGGAATGAACTCTCTGCCGTTATTTTCCCAAGCGGTTACAGTATGGGGTTCTTCAAGATGGGCATTAGAAGGTTCTTACGGGGTCGGCAGCTCGAATGTGACGCCCCTGGTGTTGGATACGGTAACTACTTTCCATCAGGTAGACCGTGTACTTGACTACCACCTCATCCTCATCCTCCTACCTTTATCCCAAGTTTATTTGGGGTCGGCGCAACATGTGTGCTTTTTCCATTCATCTCTATTTGCAGTCATCTTAACATTCACTCCCTTCTTAACCATATCATCATTCACACAGTCCATCCACTTCCTTTTAGGTCTTCCTCTCCCCTTGACTTTAATGCCACCTAAGTTGCATAAAAAAATCAGTCAAATTTGTCAACAGTATTTACTTTTTCTTAAATAAGAAACAGACTTCGTGTATTAAAACAAGTACAAAAAAATCTCAGTGAATTCGTTAAAAAAAGTTCTTGTTAAACAAAAGTAATTTTGTATCGCTCAGCTTGTAAATGCCGTGTTTCGTATTAATTTTGTTCAGTTGTAATTACTTCGGTTACCATTTTTATTGCCGCTCAAATTTCAGATTCAGTCAGTCGTTTTAAAAACTTTTGCTCTTTTTGTGTCATGTAAAAAATAAGGGAAGTTTTATTGAGCTTTTGACAAGAATTTTTATCTGAAGAATCGTTAATACTAATTTGGGGGGAGAGTTCCTAGGGCTCCTAAGATCCTAGGGGCAAAATCAACTTTATTTGCAAGCCGGAGCACCTGATAATTGATGATTGAGGCTCTACTGCAGGCTTTCCACTGGTTTTTCTTCATTCTAGCGTTAATCCCAGTCACGTCCGAAGCCTTCACTTCGGAGTTTGCATCCGCTTTTACCAGTCTAATTGCGGATTTGACAGATTTTCAATATATTCCGCGAAGAGACTGCCATCTGACCTACACAACTAACTGTTGATATCAAAGTATTACAGTTAGACCAGTTGTTGGTCTTTTTAGGGCTCCAACTACAAATAACGACCTCCTTCACCTACTACTAGTTCTACTGTAAATCTATTGGTGTACAATAAATAATTTATCAATCTATCTATCCTTTTGGTTTGGTTACTGCAACTTTTATGGGAGTAAGTAACGGTCGACTAGCCTCCAAACCCCGAAAGGACAGCCTGTGCCATGGCCTCGTCCACCAGTCAACAGTGTGGTTGACTTGGCACCAAAGTGTGACCTCATACTCGTACTGACAATGTATCAATAATGGCTCACTAAAACAACGAAAAGCAAGAACACGAATATTTGCAATACAATGAGCAGAGTCAATTCATGAACATCATAGACACAACTCTATGTAACTTCAGCATTTTCCCTATAAGCTAACCGTTCACATCCAGCAAATTTTCACCGCAGAATAAACATTGGGCTCACCCTACGCTAGGGCTGTCGATTCCGAACGCAGGCAGGTAACACCTTAATACGAAAAAAATACACTCGTAAATCACAAAAGAAACAAAAAAAAAGAAAAAACAATAGGTTACTTGTGGAAAGTATAAATAAAGAGAGATTTATTCCGTGAGGCGAATAAAGGCGGCCCCAGACATGTGGGGCTGAATGCAAAGTAGACAAGAATGGCACGGTACAGTACACGTTTTTTGTTACTAATTGTAATGTGTGTGTTATTAGATGTAGATTGATTGATGAGACACATGATAACGTATGAAGATTATCAGATTACATTTTGATATTTATCACACACAGAGAGCATTTGTATGTAATGGGTTTTGGTCTGGTCGTGTCTCAGAGAGCTCGTTAAGCCGTCGGTCTCGGTTGCCATCTGAACATCTCTGGCAATCGTTACGGGTAGTTGGAGCCCTTAAGTCTAACTAATCTTAACTACAGAACTTCTATAATATCGCCAATTGGTTGTAAAGGTCAGATGGCAGTCGTTTCACGGAAAATCCAAGTTCAGCCGCATCACATTTAGACTGTAAAACCGCTCCCAACTGAGTTGGGAAAGGACTCACAGAATGATAATATATTTATCACACACACATACCCATATAACTGATGGTAAGCGGGTACAAGCGTCCAGTGTGGACACTTCAACACGTTTAGAAGAAGGATGTATAAAAATCATCTTATTAATGCACATTATTTACACCATAATCCTTTGCATTGGTGAGGTAATGGTATGAGTCCGAACTCTGCAGCACGCAGCAGTGCTGTCTGCCGTGCTGATTCCGAGTAGAGCAGCAGGGTTGCGCTATTCGTGGTGATGTGCTGTTGTGTATTCATTCACTAGCTAGTATTGCGGATTCTCATAAATGTAAGCAACACAGAATGATAATATATTTATCACACACACATACCCATATAACTGATGGTAAGCGGGTACAAGCGTCCAGTGTGGACACTTCAACACGTTTAGAAGAAGGATGTATAAAAATCATCTTATTAATGCACATTATTTACACCATAATCCTTTGCATTGGTGAGGTAATGGTATGAGTCCGAACTCTGCAGCACGCAGCAGTGCTGTCTGCCGTGCTGATTCCGAGTAGAGCAGCAGGGTTGCGCTATTCGTGGTGATGTGCTGTTGTGTATTCATTCACTAGCTAGTATTGCGGATTCTCATAAATGTAAGCAACTTTCGTACCCATGTGCGACACTGCGGACTGTTGCGCCAGCGCGGCGGGGTGACAGTGCCGCGCAGCAGTGCTGCCCGGCAGCAGCTGCCGTTGCCTTGCTGCTGCGACATTGCTGCGTCGTCGTCGGAATGAAATCTCATATGAAGTCATAGAGATTACAATGGGGGCCAGCAGGGCTGCGACAGCACGACTTGCCTTTACAATAACGATTGCGACTGTCATACTGTCCGTGTTCTTCATATCTCTAACTCTTGGGATGAACAAATAATTTATTGGATATTTCAAATGGAAAATATTTACAATAGCAACAAGTCGATCAAGTTGACTTTGTATTTATTACCTACACCTACCTTAATCTCTTCAATGGTATACAGGTATGAGTACCAGTGGGAAACTCCAGTGGGTGGACGTGTCGGGACCCCATTATACCACGTATTCATAAAATACAACATACAAGTACAGTGAAAGTTGAACTAAGAATATATTATGAATATATGAGTAGGTTAAGTTAATCCGAAGTATAAAAGTTAATCTGAAAGTGCTTTTATAGTGCTTTTAAACTTAATCTAAACAGAACACTCATGAAAACCAACTAAAATATTTAAACCAATAAAATACCGTCTCAACTATCGAGAAATCTAATTTACTATTTTATTTTGACACATCTCTTGAAAACTTTGAGAAAAAAAGTAAAAACTTGTCTAAAGTTGATAGATAACAAATTGATGAGATTAGAGGCTGCAATATTGAAGTGCTTGTTATAAACAATGATAAGTAATTGTGATGAAAATGATGTTTTCATGAAAGGTATGTGATGTTTAAAGTGATTATAACAAAGATTTTTGGATATTCTATCTATCTTTATTATAAAATTGTAAATTCGTTGTTTCTGTATATTGACACAGTTTGCAGAATGAGCAAGTTGAGCAGACGAGTCCTAGAGTGGAGACGGCAAGAAGGCAAACGGATTAACACTAGGATGAAGAAGATATGTTACAAATTAATAAATTTGTTTATAGTTAATGTTATTTTGTTACAATAGGACTGCCATGTCGTAAGTTAAAAGTCCTATAAATAAATAAAGATTTAAAAAAATACTAATATAAAAGTACTCAATGAAGGTTACTCTCAAATTAAAGACACTATTAATCTTGAACATTCTAAATTTAAACCACAGTCGAGTGAATTGTACTCAATAAACCATATTGTTTGAAAATTTAATGAATTGAGTATTGTTATACATCAAGTCTACGTCAAAGAAATTGAATAATGAATATTAATTTGAGTTAGAGCAACTTATAAAAATCAGGGAAATAAGAAAAACAAAATACAAACAAGACCATAATGAGAAAACTTAGACTTACTTTGACAAGTTAAAGTTGACAAAATGATGACATAATATCGGTATCGATTTCCTTAAAGAAATAATATAGATAGGTCTACCCTTGATCTTCTTTGCCCCTCTAGAGTAGTGGTAGTTTGTTGATAGAATGACGAATGTCTGTGTTTTGACGTTTGTGACATGCGTTGAAGACTGTCATAACCGTCAAATCCCATATTTTCATTGTATTCTACAATTTTTTGGCAGTCTTAGCCAAAAAATTGTCACTTTTCTAGGCGGGCTGTGTGTGATGAATGGTGACTCATCAGAAAAATCATAATTTAGCGATCGCCCTAACAGAAAATGAACATGGTTAGGTTAGGTTACCAGCCACCAGCTTTTTCTTACTACTAAGGATGCAATCAAGTATATGGCCCACTTATTAATATGTGGTTTCCGTTGCCTATGACTGTTAGCAACTTTTCTTTTAAGAAACTGGTTGCCAAACACTAATTTCACTGTTCACCCCTTGTTTGTGTTATAAGCGGGTTCATGTCAGTAGCACAAAAGTAATATCTAGTTCAATTAGCTACTTGGCTACCATTGTTTCGATTCACGGTTTAGGTTTTTTTTTGTTTTTTTTTTTTGGACATTCTACACAACGCTATCTAGACCCAAGTAAGCATAGCTTAACTAGCTTGTGTTATGGGTTCTAGAATGCGGATAAACATACTTAGATACATTTTTTTGTAAATACAAACATATTATACATAAGAAACACCCAACCAATGCAAATATACATCATGCATACAAATATTTGCATTGAGCGGGGATCGAACATCAGAGGAGATCGATCAGCTTAAACTGTCAGCAATGAAATATTGCGGCCAATTAAATCTATTGTAGGTATTTGGTATGCTGCTAAGATAAATTCAGGATAATTTTTATCCATATTTATATATATATATTTGATATAAAGATTGGACACACTATACCATGGGGGTACCCAGCTTTCTATAAAGGATGCAGAGAGGTAAGTTAGGGACAGAGCAGAGCCTGCAGGGTGGGGCAAACCCTACACTATACACCTTTCCAAACAACTTTAAATGAAAAGGTGTATGCTTATTCCTTTTGCAGTGTATACCTACGTACTGGTTCCCATTTCAATTGATTAGATAACTATTCCCAACTCTCTAAAAACCTATTCAAAATCCATTACTGGCTCAACAAACACGAACTCGACGTTTTACAACGCAATTTCAATAAATCCGCAGCCGAATTCGAGCTATTACGCACCTACATGGGCGAAAGTTTGTAGAATCGATGTGAATTCACTAAACAGCCAATAAATTCTCAAATTCAACCATTAAAGTGGTAAATAGGTAGCCGCGGTTGCGTTTCCCCGGCTCTTACAGTACCGTATTTTATTTTAATGCCTCTGAGTAGAAATAATTAGGCTCAGAACGTCAACCAGTCAGAAACTGCGGGGGACGCTGGAAATTGCTTCTGGGTATAATTCGTGTTTTTGATGGTTAAAGTGTACCACAGAAATTAATTTTATATGAATGATTTGTTGTATGTAAGGTGGACCCACGCACCAAAGTATCATGTGCTGCGCACACAGCTAATGTTACTTTGGTGCCCTACAAAAACTTGCTGTTCTAGTAATTTTTCATGTTTATTATTATAAGAAAAAGGCAGGGCTCTTACTCAAACTAAAGAATAAGAAAAACACAACAAGGTTTCAAGATGCTTTGAGATCATTCTGCGTAAATAGCAACTATAATAACTTGGCAATATTTGTGCACCAACTACTTTTGTCTCTCCTTAACCACGGCATTTTATTTTGTTTCGATTTCAAGCGCTTTTCAGCGCCCGAAATCAGTATACAAAATAAAATACCTCAAACTCAAACTAAAACGCGATAAAACCATTTAAAATTACTTTATTGAAATTGTAATATTTCAACGTGTATATATTCATTCATTCATCATTAAATCACCATTCATATACCCCGTTAATTCCCATAACCTATCACAACTAGCTGTAAATCCTCAGTGAAATCACAGAATATATTATATCAATTGATTTAGCTCGCATTCGGCAATATATTCGTAGTTAAATTCAACGTGCAATGTCCTCTCCTAACTAGCGACGCGACGTAGAATCGTACAGAGGTAGTTAGTTACAGCAATTTGCTACCGTTAGCTTTGATACTGTTCATCCATATTTGACTAGATTGTGTACGAAGATAATATTCCTATATTGCAGGGATTTGACCTACTTTTAATTATTTTTAGACTTATTTCTCTATTTTCCGTCTTCGATCTGTTTAATAGGTAGCCCTATTAACATTAGACCGATATACAGCCCTTAAACTTAAACTACTTATATACCTAGATACTTGTCAGCAATAGACCAATAATAAAATAGAAACAAGAACACCATTAATTTATGAAATTCGAATAATCGTAAGAATTGAATGAAATTTTAAAGCATTTAGTATACTAACTTATTCAAATCGATTAAGATAGGTAAAAGCGAAATCAGCTCAGCCCTCTTAGACAAGTGGCAATTCATTGCTCGGCGTATGATGGAGTAGAATGACGAATGTATAGAATTTGACGTTTTTGACATTCGTTGACGCCTGTCATAATATACGTCAAATCCCATACATTTGGCATTCTATTCCATCATACGCCGAGCGACGAATTGCCACTTGTCTAGGGGGCAGGTAGGTCCCTGTAAGGGAAACATCGTGGGTTCGAGTCCTGCCTGAGCTGATTTCGCTTTTTTATTTAATCGATTTGAATAATCGTGAGAATATATAAATGCAATGCTGACCGTATACATCGATCGCTTACCTAAACAATTTTATAAGTAAGTAGGTGCTGATAAACTACTTTAAACCTTGTGGTGTAGATATTAGGGTCGTTATTTACACATAGAATGTAATGTGAGTGCTAAATTATATTTCTTATGTGCGGTTGCCCCCTAGCACACTACGGAGCCAAAGATTTAGTGTTATTACGGTCAGAGAAGCAAATCATCTCCGTTTTATTTTGTGGTGGAGTCCAGTAGGTATATGTTTTATTTTATATCGACAGTATGGGGACTTCGCACAGTTTTTTTTAAAGTACTGGAGGTCCCAACTCCTTTTTTAAATCGAATGCCTCATTTGAGTAAGCATAGGTTAACTATATAACTTGTGTTATGGATTCTAAAATGCGGATAAACATATTTAGATACATTTTTTTGTGGCAGACAAGCACACGGCCCACCTGATGGGAAGCGGTTACCGTAGCCTATGGACGTTTGCATACATACACCAGGGGCGACACACTCGTGCTGCCGACCCTGAAAAAATCTTCTATTGCCCTTCTTGGAGAACCCCATATTGTAGTCGCTTGGAAAAACCACCGCAGGGAGTTCATTCCACAGCTTGAGTGTGCGTGGGATGAAGATTCTTGCATGCCGCACTGTGCGCACCGATTCGGGGTGCAATATGTGAGGATTGGAATGAAAATTCCCTGCCTATGGCGAGCGGTGTGATGATATCATCATACAAATATTTGCACTTAGCGGGGATCGAACCCGCGCCTCTTGCGTAGCGGCCGCTTTCAATGCCGCTTCGCCACAGAGGCAGTCAAATCATTACAGAAACCAGAACGCTACTTTCTACGGTTCCACGAAGCATTTTGGAAACAAAATACAGCCATGTTGAATTCTTATAGCTGTATCTACGCAGGGACGAACAAACATACAAATAGACACACAAACACCATATTAATCCTTATTTTTAGGTTTCACAAAAGGCTAACTAAAGCCTTATTATCGTAAGATTCGCAAGAAACGTTTGATCTTAAAAGAACATTACTTTGTCTAGCCTAAATAATCGGCTAGGTCAGGACTATCCCACAAATCCCTTGAATAATGTTTCTAGACTTTACAAAATCTCTGAGTCTTGTGTATTTGTTCATGTGACATTTTAAATCCTTAGTCGAAGCTAAAATTTGCAAAATGTCTCTACGTAAACTGTAGTATTGAAAAAATATAGCTTATAGAGGATTGTGGGGTGCTTGTGTGAGCGGAGCGGATAATAAAAATGTCGATTTTAGTTTTTTGATCGATGGAATTAAAGATTTGCCGTATTGGTCCCGGTAGAGTAGAATAGTGCCACCCCATCTCTTCCTGTGGATGTCGTTGAAGGCGACTAAGGGATAGGGCTGTTCTCCATCCGACAGTAAACATACAGCCCATGATAAAGTGCTTGCTTGACGGCAATAAGCTCGCCCCCTATTACGTGGTACGAAAATCAGTTGGCGAAATGTGGGTGTTAAGATACCCCTTCGGGGATCTATAGGCCTGAGTATGTGTGTATATGTATGGACTTAATGATTAATCTTTAATTCCTTGAGAACCTTGATCATAATGACCATCGAGTTTCAAATTCAGACTAAAGTGTGGTTGAAATACCTATTGTGTCTATTTATCATACTCTCTTACTTAATACATTGTTTTAGCTTATCTTTGTTTTCAGAGATACGACAGCAGCTGTTAATCTCCAACTTCGAGAAGGCCTGTGCTTGATAATCAGTATAGTAGGTATATACTCGTATATAGTAGGTATACTGAATGTCAGGCCCCACTATTGCTATTGGCTCCAAAGATCTCGGTGTGACTTCATACACCCTCTATTTATGGATTTACAATGTAACATTATGTTGTGTTTAATTATACGACAATTGCAGATGTATGCATCAGATACAGCGTGTTACTTGTTAAACTCTGATAGGAATAAAGGGGGCCATTGAGAAGCCGCAATGAATTACGCGTATCTGCTGCTGCAGTTGTCGTATGCGGCACCTTCGGAAAATCTTTAGGTAGGTACATAAAACATGTTATATCCGCTTCGTCTGGGCCCCAACCTCAGCTTGACGTGTTAATGCGTGTTGATGGATGCGCGCCGCCGGTGACAGCGCGGGATTATTACGCGTTCACTCGGCCGACAGCTCAGACGGCCAATGAAGGGAGTTTTTGTATGTGCAAGGGCTTTTCAATGTGGCTTAAAGTGTTCTATTCAGAAAAATAAAAAACAATTTACGTAGGATATTCTGAGAGGTCAAAGGGCCAAGGATTGATGATGTAACGTCCGTTCACTTTCTCTCTCAAACTATAGTTCGATATTTTATCAATCTACCAGGTCATAGTGGAAGGTTTGTTTAGATTTATTGTCAGGTTTATAAGACAGTAAATAGAGCCAGTGGAGACAGACGTACAAAAACATTGAATCGCAACCACTATGCTAAGATTTAAAACAACAATCTAGTTTGGGAATGAATATAAGTATTGGGATACTCCATCGCGCTCAAACGACTGAACAGATCTGGCTGAAATTTCGATACAGGAATAGATATCTGGAATAATACAGAGGCTTCTTGTTACGCCTGAAATTGTCAAACCTACATTAAAACACCTACCTACATAAAAAAATTGTTTCCCATGGGTTACGGAAGTAGGATCTGAATTAGGCGGGGCTGTGGGAAACAGTGTTTGACAAACTCAACACCTTATATAATGCTATTACAGAACACATTCATCACAAAATAGGACCTAAATCATATGCCTACTTACTAGGTATAATTCTAATCCACTACATTCTACACTTTCCTAAATCGGGAAGTAAACCCAGTACCTCATTATTGGACTCAAACGAGCGCAAACTACTGCTACAGGACCAACGAGATGTCCATATAATAATTTTCTCGTTTCCTGTTTGCAGCGGAGCGCCGAGAGTTTCTACTCCGTAACATTTTTCTCTATAATTTGCGTGTTCCGACTGCAAACATACTCGTAGAACTACTGCAATAGAAATTTTGTGTAAATTTATACACACACATTTCGTTTTGTTTGACTTTGTAATTTACTAGAAGCTCAGAGATTTTCGTGGAAGAGAATGTTGTAACGAGTATCATTTATAGATATACAATCATAAAATTATCGAGTAGTTCCTATACATTGAGGAGATTTAAAATTTTTAGTATAACGATTCAAATCACTTTTATCTGTTTGTTCATGATAGGCGCAAAAACTACTGAAAGGATTCTGATACATTTGTTTTGTTTTAAAGGTCGTGGTCAGACTTAAAATTTACGTATATTTGATTGCAATTGATTGAATAGAACCAGAGATATAAGCAATAGTCTGTAAAATCGATATCCACAGGGTGGAGCCGCAGGCATCAGCTAGTGGATTATAAGAACCACCCTATTTCTGACCAAGGGATACCCACGACATGAAACAAGGTAGTTGTGTAGGCTTTTTGCATGATTTCATGGCAGTTGTGTAGGCTTAATATGCCATGAAAAGTGCAAGATTGTCAGCAGCAGGTTCGGCATACATGCTACTAAAGAACATGGCTAGTAATTTTCATCAAACAGCTCTTCTTACCCCTACCATAATACATAAACGAGAGTGTGTGAATACGTATTTATATGTAAAATAAAATAAATATATTTTAGGTCAGTATCGTAATAAATTCGTGTAAAACGAGGTCTGCAGCAGTATTTCTGCAAAATAAGCTCTGAAATGTGCTGAGGCACACATTCGCGCACATAACATTAACCTGTTTCACGTTAATGCTTTCGTTCGTAATATTTTATAAAATGTACCCCAAAATACGAGTAACTAGAATAAGAATTTATAGTATTCGAGCTGTTCAGTTGCTCTTGGGAGCCAAGAGCAACTGAACAGCCCGGCGTGGATTTCGGTTATCGTGACCAATCATAGCACATATCCTTTCTCAGTGACTAGTCAATATTTGGGTCGGGAGTCTTTCGGGACCGGGACCGTGGTCCCAGATTCCCCTTATTATTATTCTTATCATTTTTAAGCAATATTTTGGGATCTCGAATAAAACATAAACAAAGTTATATCTTACAAAAGTACGCCTAACCAAAAAAATTTGAAGTTTTCAGTGACTCTATCAGGATAGAGATTGGAGTGAATTGATGTGCGGTCATTCATAAGAAAGACGTAGAATTGTAAAATCTGAACAGTGAAAGCGTAACAGACTGAGTTACCTTCGCATTTATAATATTGGTATGAACTAGCATCAGTTCGTACTGCCATCTGTCATTAAAATCTAGTATGATACTTTCCATCAGCCTGCAGCACTATCCGCATAAACATCCTTTTATCATCATTCCTATCATTATTCAGATAGATATATACAGCCCCTGCCACAGCTTTAGATTTTAGATGCATGGTTTGATTCAACAATAGTGCCCGGAATACGGCAATAGGCTCACCCTCTATTACGTGGGACCGAATACGAAGTCAAATTGACGTGTCATTAGAAAAATTAAAGCCTCGACTAAAACTCATCTGTGGGGTTAGCACGAACAACTATCGTAATCGTAACAATAGCACGGAGCATTGCGATTGGCCGCCTGCCTGAAATCTGCCAATCGCAATGCTCCGTGCTATCGTTACGTTCACGATACGATTACGATAGTTGTTCGTGCTCACCCCACAGATGAGTTTTAGTCGAGGCTTTAATTTTTCTAATGACACGTCAATTTGACTTCGTATTCGGTCCCACGTAATAGAGGGTGAGCCTATTGCCGTATTCCGGGCACTATTGTTGAATCACCCGTGTCTGAACCCGTCTTTATTAATCCAAAAAACCATCTATTTTCATAGCACTAATAATACGTCAGCCACCACATTATAATCATAACATGTAGCATTTCTTCTAAGGAACGGTAAATAATTCTTTAGTGAGAGATAGCTACTATATAATATAGCTCCCTGCCACGGCGTCAGCCATCTCTCACTGGCATAACACGAGAATAATTCGCATGACATACGTGGCGTATCGCGGAGAACATGATGTACCTATTACATGTCAAGGCGATGGACATTATTAGAAATTCTATATTCGTCGCTCTACATTTTTTTTTCATACCACTTAGGTGGCAGATAAGTACACGGCCCACCTGATGAAGAGTGGTTACCGTGGCCTATAGACGTGTGCAACACCAGGGGCGTCACACTCGCGCTGCCGATCCTGCAAGAACCTTCTTATGCCCTTCTTAAAGAACCCTATACTTTAGTTACTTGGAAAAGCAACGGCAAATAATAGTAATAAAAGAAACTAAGAAGCACCCTTGAACTATAATAGGACCCATTAGGCCGTCCGCTGCATTATGCACCCACGCTTGTTGCTGCATGCCCTGCGTACCCGCATGCTTTTACTCATACAAATCCTTTTATAGAAGAAACAGCACTTTCAGATTTCCGTGTCCTGTGTATAATATCTGGTCTTCAAGATGGGCATTATGTTTGTACAGGGTCGGCAGCACGAGTATGATAACCCAGGTGTTTCATATATCCATAGGCCACGGTAACTATTTTCCATCACGTGGACCATGTGCTGGTCTACCAGCTAAGTGTCATAAATAGCTGTAATTTGGCATGAATTTACAAGGTTAATATTAATAGTAATTGCAAAACAATCACACCATCCTATAGTCCCGGGTCCTTTAAGCGGGGCGTGAAAAAGCATCTGATGAGGCCGTCAAGCTGAGTGCTACCATTGTAACATGATACTTGTCTGTAATGGTGACCCTCTTTTCAGAGACTTTGCCTTCAGCTTACCATCAGGTCAGGCGAAGTCAAATAGACGTGTCCTGCCTATATATAAAAAAAACAACAATAAATACCCTAAAGTATGAGTTCCTCAACAATTCGAGAATTTAATATCGAAGTCCAACCACAGGCCACCAATGCGGCTCATTTTTTATACAAAAAAGATATTTCTTTTTGCTATGACACACACAGTTTTCCCTCTCCTATGATAAATGCGCCTGAACGTCACGTAATACCTCCTGCCGGTATCGAGGGCCGTAACTCACTCGCACATATCTCATCGGCGTAAATCGCGAGCGGCACGTAAATTGTGCCAAATGCTATGTTTTTCAATGCTTTATAGCTATCCAATATGTGTCGCTTTGTGCGAGCCGTGTCGTCGGTAATGACGATTTATTTGAGCGACTCAATTAGGGATGTACAACGAGATTCTGTGACGTTTGTTGCATATTTAGTGGTTATTTATGGGTTGGTGTGTCGTCATAATCTGTAGACATAATTCAAGTGAACTTAATTATCCAATTTCAGATAATAACTTTTCATTATACTTGATGGATTGGGCTGTTTAATATCAGATAGATAATATGCAGCCCAGACTCAACCTCAGATGCATAGTCCGAGTCAAAAATATTGCCCGGAATACGGCAATACGCTCACCCTCTACTACGTAGGACCTAATACAATGATTG
Source organism: Eilema depressum (assembly GCA_914767945.1). Taxonomy (NCBI): domain Eukaryota; kingdom Metazoa; phylum Arthropoda; class Insecta; order Lepidoptera; family Erebidae; genus Eilema; species Eilema depressum. The sequence goes on along the minus strand of OU612029.1, from coordinate 654,587 downwards.
GTAAAACGTGGGTGTTAATTCACCTCTGCCTAACCCTCCAGGGATAAAGGCATGACTATGAGTCAACCAAGTTTAGTCTTTCCGTAAATAATAAAATAACAAAAAATAGAACGGAAAGTGGAATTCAGATCCCATTCTCGTAACCCACGGGAATCCAGATTATAATCTATCACTGTATCAAACGTCATCGCGATCGGTTTAGTCGGTGCAGCGTGATTGAGTGATAAACATCCAAACATCTTCACCAACGTTCACATTTTATATTGTTAAGTAGGACTGGGAACTGTACTGTACTCATGATATAACAAAAACTGTTCAAAGTTTTTGTTATATCATAAGTACAGTTAACGGCAAATGTAGCTTATCGCAGTCACGTTGGCTCTTAAAACTTTCATAAACACAATAAAATGAACAACTAAATATGTTAATTTCATCCTCTGTAGTTTCAAAACCATTTATATATCAACTAATGTATACTTTATTTTAATTTTTCTGCATTTAGTATTATATCCTATAGATTGAGGAAGTACCTCCGCCCTACAGAATGCCGTGGCTATAATACCCTCGTGTTAAGTTCCCGGCGTTGATTAGAGTAGCCAGAGCTCACTGGAGAGGTTTTGGCTGTAAGTGAGAAGACCAAAGGCTTGTCCTGCGTATCTTCTGCGCTAACGGCACAAAATCTCTCTGTTCTTACAGGGTCGGCACTCGGCAGCACGAGTGTGACTCCCCTGGTGTTGCACTCGTTCATAGGCCACAAACAACTTTCCATCAGGTGAGCCATGACCCATCAACTTTTATCGTTGACTGTACGTAAGCAACACACAGATTAATTTGTCTAATTACGAGCTAGTACAATGAAATTCCCGCTAACAATGAAAGATAAATTGTATTTAGCCTCAAATCAGTTCACAGTAGAATAAGCAGCGCCTAAATAAATAATTGATTTGTGGTTCTCAGCCGCAACCATGAATCAATTATACTCGCTGTGGCTTTCAAAGCGACCGCGACTGTACACAATACAACCTTGTTTAGAAAAAGTGTTGGTGATTTCAACAATAAATTCACACTAATCTGTCTGTCTGTCTGTTATTCTTGGCCGTGGCCGCGTTGTTTCCCGGTAGACTAAAATAGGGCCACCCCATCTGTGGGTGTCGTAGAAGGCGACTAAAGGACCCTATCCTTTTTTCTCCTTCCGAAAATAAACATACAGCCCATGAATAAGTGCCCGCTTGACGACAACCCCTAGGGGTGAGCCTAACCCCTATTACGTGGGAGTGAAAACCATAGTGGGTGATATGATAATACAAGGGTTTACAAATACAGGGGTGTACAAGCATGAGTATATGTATGTGATTGTATATGTAGATAAATTAGACCTTAGGAAAGGACATAGACTGTGTTTGATTGCGGTAACCGACCTCCACGCGAGCGGAGCTGCGCACAGACGCTAGTGTGAAATAAATTAAGGAATATTTACTGTTTAGAAATCTAAAAATAATCAATCAATCAATTAGCCCATTGCAGTCCACTGCTGGACATAGGCCTCTCCCAATATGCGCCACGTTTGCCGATCGCACCCACTATCCATCCATTAATAACCACTTTCCATCAGGTGGGCCGTGTGCTTGTCTGCCACCTAAGTGGTATAAAAAAAAATCCTCCGCCTTCCGCATCCAGTCCGTCCCAGCCACCTTTCGCAGATCGTCAGTCCACCGGGCTAGACTAAAACTGATATAAAGACTCAAATTATGTTACCAACCCGTTACTCCTTGAGATGTATAACTGACTTTCCTTTGTGTACTCTGGGATGTGACGCGTAAACTGTCACAGACCCTCGACAACAAAGCTCAATTTCGGCCAAAACCATCCTTTAAATATTTATCTTCAAGTATACTTGACCATTGGCAGAATACAGCGAAAAAGTCACCCTTTCGGCCTCTTTTCAATGCTGCAACATTATGATCTGCCATTTTGAGTCGCCGAGATGGAATAATTTAATAGAAGAACCTTTTGCCGCGAACCATTTCCGTGCTTTAACTCTCACGCTTTTTTTCTCGCCATTTAAGTAAAATGTTAGGCCGTGTCGCGTTTTACTTTGGCTCTTCGTTTGTAATTAAAAAAAACGACTAGTATTTTGAATATTTGCCTTTGTAAGGTTATAAAATTTAATTGTAAGGTTTTGGGTTCTAATTGGCACCAAAAGTGTGTTTTATTTTCTTTTAAAACAATTATAAAATTTTAAAATTTTTAAGGAAAAATTTCAATGGTTAGTACGTCAGAAAACGCTTGTGACGTGAAGGCAACTTGGAGTCTGTCGAACTCCAATAAGATCTAGGAAGCCAAACCAACCTCAACTGCAAGCCGACTCACCTAGGAATGGATGGATCAGGCTGGCGCAGGCTTTCCTCTAAGGGGATCGCCTAGATAAGACGATAGTCGCTTCTACAAAGTTAGTGTACCTTTAGGCGAGGTGAAGTCAAATTGACGTGTCCTGTGTAAAAAAAGTAAAAATAAACTAAATCTAGAGAAGAGCGGACAACTACATCTGAAGTACAAGCTTTGAATGCAACTGATGCCAATGCTTTGATGACAATGATGATGATAAAAGTATGTGGCAACGCATAAGTTACACGCCTAGGGATGATTTTATATATTATGGTAACCACTTACTATCAAACAATGGTTGTGCTTATTTGCTATTCCAACATCCGTAAATAAAACTATTATCTAAAGTTTTAACGACATTTTTTTCGTTGTCTCAGTGTTATCTGCGTATCTCGTTCCACGTAGAAGATACTCCGTATAAAAAAGTTGAAGCGTGGTGTTTATACCTTTTGTCTAATAAAACTATTGTTGTTCATCCTAATCGCTTCCTCTGAACTCAAGAGTCCAGTAAACACTACAGACTTTGTATTAGTTGTATGCCTTTAGTTTTATCTTGAGTCCAGATACCTATTTGTATTGTTCATATTTTATCTGTGACTTACTTTGTAACTACAAACATTAGTGCTCACTCTCTCGCAATTCAATGTATCGATTGTTTTTTTTTAATATCCGAGAGGAAGGCTTGCGTGTTTCACCTGTCTTAACATCGCAGTACTAATTCTGGTTGAATTCAAAGCTAACATCTAAGAGCTTGAGTTTGTTCTCTCAGTTTAGGCAGCAACTATCTAACTTTAGGTGGAAGGTCAGATCTTCAAACTTCGAGAGGATAGCCGTATCATTTCGCTTGGCATAAGCTTGGAATATTTGGTGAGGTTTTATAGACTGTGATAAAAAATACTGCCTGTGACTTTTCTAGAAGATTCTCTTTCAGAAATTCTACCAATCGCCTATGGAACCCAACTATTCACGTAAATGTAATTCATAAGTATTGCCTTGTGATATAAATAAACATAATTACAGATTGAACTAAAATTTTATAAATGCGAAAGCAGCTCTGTCTGTCTGTCTGTTACACACCTAAACCACTGAACCGATTTTGATGAAAATTGGTACGAAGATAGATTATACATTAGGAAAGGACATAAGTTATGTTTGGTCGCGATAACCTACATTCACGCGGACGGAGTCGCGGGCAAAAACTAGTATCATATATTAAACAGTTGTAAACTCTGTCATTTAACCTTGCAGTACACACCGTCAATCGCAGCTCAGATAAAGTTCAACAACTATCCTACAATGATTCCGCACGGCTGGCAAGAGGCGTAGTTTTGTATAAGTCGCACAACTATGCGGCACTGGGTAAAGTGCAGCAAACTGAACTCGAGCTAAACAGTCGGAATTGCTTTCACGCAGTTGAATATATTCAAAGCAATTTTTCTTTTTACTTGTTATATACCTTGTTAGGAAGCTTTTACTAAGAATTGGAAAATGTAGAAGTTTGGGAAGGTCGATTGGAATTCTTTACCTGCTCACGGGTTTCCCTCCTCCTACAGTCCCGGGTCCTTTAAGCGGAGCGTGAAAAAGCATTTAATGAGGCCGTCAAGCTGAGTGCCACCTTTGTAGCATGGTACGTGTCTATAATGGTGACCCTAGACTTTGTCCTCAGCTTACCATCAGGCAAGGCGAAGTCAAACTGATGTGTTCTATAAAAAAAAGATCAATATGAATGGAAGAAAGTGAATTACTCAGGCGGGGCTTGAACCCGCGACTAGTTCCTTTAAGGGGGAACGCTCTGACCACTGAGCTATCGAGCCTCGTCTGAATCGTTCCAAATTCTCCCATACAACAGTCTTGGGACGGCTTTGTTGTGTTTGGATGTTTGTTAATCAATCACTCTCAAACGACTGGCCACGGACTAGCTGAAATTTGGTTTATCTCTGAAGTAGCTTCCTGAGTATTGCAGGTTGTAGGAATGGATAAAAATTGCACTTGGACGAAGTCGCCGATTACAGGTTAAGGCCTAATCCCAGAACCCAATCGCAGGATTACCTAGCAGATCCAATTGCAAATCTAAATCATCCAAAAACCGAATCCAATAGATACGAAATTCCATTAAAATCGATTCAAATAATAAAATTCACTTCACCAATCTTTCTCAACAAGAAAAATAACATTGGAAAACACGTCTCCAGTTATTTCGTCTAATACCGAAGTGACAAATAAGTCGGAGGGTTGTTTATCGTGGGCGCTCACTGCATCAGGGGTATTAGCGGAGTCCTGGCTGACAAGTTTAAGGCTCACTGATTATGTGGCTCCTACAACTTTAGGGTCGAAAGGGTTAGTTTGTTTTATTTTCACACAGTTTTGATAGCCAACGGAAATGTTTACTGATATTCGGATCTTATTTTTGTTTCGTGTATTTTTGGTGTACGGGGAGGTGAAGAAGTAGGTATGTGGTTTATTTTTTCTTTCGCCTCTCTTGATGGTAAATTAAAGGGGAAGTGTTGGGAATATGTGTTACCATTGCAATCACAAATAATGGTGGCCCCTTCAGTTTGACGATCACATCAGATGCTTTCTCACTCCCTGCTTAAAGGACTTGAGATTGTAAGAAGAAGGAAACACGTGTGTTGGTAAAGAATTACGGTACACTTGATGAGTGAGAGCGTTGAGAACTTTATAAGTCTGTTTTAGACTAACATAGTAAGGCAACCTTTATAGTTTCGGGATGTTGGTCCATTCGCTTAGTTACAAGGTTACAAGTGCCAGAAAGCTGTAATATCGTATGGCAATACATATTAATTATACCCACAAAGTTGTTAAATAAAAATTTAAAAATGCAGTTGCTTCACAAAGCTTCGAAATTGCGCCGTTTTGTATTAAGACTGAATTTCGACCCCAACTACATTAGGAAAAGTCTCAAAGGATGATGATGAATGTGCAAACTACTTCATACATATGCTCATGGCTGTAAATCCCCGAAGTGGTAGGTTCTGTATAAGATTACATACTGTATAAGATTACATATGGCAGTCGTTACGGGTAGTTGGGGCCCTAAAAAGTCCAACAACTACGGTCTAGCTGAAATGCTTCGATATCGCCTAATGTCACCATTGGGTTGTGGAAGTCAGATGGCAGTCGCTTCATGAAAAATAACGAGGTCTAGCCCAATCCGCAGTTAAGACTGGTAAAGCGGACCCCAGACTCCAAGGTGAAAGCTTCGGATGCGACTGGGAATTAACGCCAGGACTGTATAAGATTACGAAGTTTAGTAATCAAACTTCTGAAGCAATTGAAGACAAATGACCGGATTACTTGCCATCTCTCATCAATATTTACAACAACAATGCATGAAGTGTAACGCAAGTTTGCTGCGCTAATGCTATATACATGTCTCCGGGGTTCTCCCGTGCCTAATATTGCAATTCAAGCGTCGAGCACATAGGCACATAGGGTTGCAGCGTGCAAATGGATTCCACTTCACGATTGTCCACCGCCACGGTGTTATTCTGGTGGCAGTTTGCGATGGAAGAACGAGATAGAAAACTTCGCCCCCATGAGCGCGGGCCTGGGGGTGATGGGTGGGGCCGCCTGTCACCCTAGCAGAAGCAGGCCACGGCGGCGGCGCACATCGCGTACCACCCCATACCCGGGGGCGAGTTGGGGACTCCGTGGTCCCCACACCGGAAGAGGGCCAGATCGAGAGATAGGGCCCTGGGTCGGCTGGGGTGCGAGGGATATGGCTATGACAATCTCACCTCCGGCAACTGACGGCCCACAGACGGCGTGCGTTTTAGTGGGTTCGAGTCCGACATAACCTCCTCCTCCGGCCCCGGCGGGGGAGGTAACCGTGGGGATTTTTCGCACGATAAAAAAAAAAGATAGAAAACTTCGTATTTACTTCGATTTGAAAAGAGAAAAGAGACTCGACTTTGGGCGGGACTCGAACCCGCGATCTTTCTCTTACAACGTTCTCTTTTCTCTTTCTAAATCGATTTCAATAGTCAGCATAATGAATGCTTTATTTCATTCAATTCGTATTTACTGTTCAAACTATGATATAAGAGGACGAATAGGTAGCTTAGCAATAAATTAATATTAATAATTTTTCCCTTACAGGGACCAATGGGCACCGATAGGGGTCCAATGGGTACCGATAGGTAACAATGGGCACCGATAGGGGACGAATCTGAAACTTTTATTACGGAGACGAATTTTAGAATTGACATACGTTGACGACTGTCATATACATCAAATCCCATACATTCATTATTCTATTCTACAATTACGCCGGCCAACGGTAATTGGTTCTTGGTTAGGGGTCCAGTGGGTTGTTCGCCATTAAAGTATCGTTGATGATTCTATTTAAAATTATTTTCAACTATGATGTTTGTTACTCAATCACGCTCTAACGGCTGAATGGATCTAGCTGAGATTTGGTACAGTGATAGATTATAGTATGGAAACAGGCTACTTTTTATCCTAGTAGAGGAGAAGGAGATAGAGAGGAGGTCTCTATCTCCTTCTCCTCTACTGATATAGGTCTCCATAAGTTGCGTGAACGAGATCGGAATTCCACATGGGTGAAACCGAGGAAAATACTAGATGTTGCACGTGGTTCTGCTCACGAGGAATTTTGTGTAATATTATCTGAAAAGGACTGTTTTTGCAATAAAAGCATAATAATATAGTACATACTACAAATGCTTTTAGTAAAGTGAACCGTGGTTGACCAAGCTAGTATTAGATTCCACAAATGTAAGGAGATTTCGTCCGCTCTATTAGTTCAGGGACGCCAGTTCAATTTCCGTTTGGGACAAAAATCTGCACGGCCTACATATTTTCTCTGAGTCTGGTTGTTGGTAAAAATGATTTATGTAATGGCTGCCATAAAATAGGAAACTCTATGAAAGGTTTACGTCCTTAAAACTATATAGAAATATAATATTATAGTTTGGTTTAATATTGGTTAACATATAACGAAAATAAATTCCGCCCGCGCCTCATATCTTTGGTTCTACTCAACCGATTGCGATCAAACGAACGTAAGATTTTAAGTCTGATCAATCCCTATCTAACAAAAAAAAACCGGATCAAAATCCGTCCAGTAGTTTTTGCGTCCATCGCGAACAAACAGACAAACAGACAGGAAATTAAAAAAAAATATTTTCGTGTTCAGTATCGTTAACATAACATAACCCAAGTATTTTTTTTAAATATCTCCAATGTACAGACACGACCACTTTACAATTATATAATAGTATAGATTTAACAACACATTGTACGATTATGTTCCTTGGAGAATTTCTCAAATAATTTTACATGCATACATACAATCACGCCTTTATCCCCGGAGGGCTAGGCAGAGGTGAACTAACACCCACACCTCACCAATCACTGTATTAGGTCCCACGTAATAGGGGGGATCCCATTGCCGCTTTCCAGGCACTATTAATTGTTGGCTCGAGCCATGTAGGTATAGGCTCAATCGTGGCTGTATATATCTGTCTGATGTTAAACAGCCCTATCCCTTAGAGGCTTAAAATAATTCTATGAAGTACTATAAAAAAGAAACTTAGTTGAGTTTGTAGTTTTATTAAAATGTACCTAAAATGTACCAAAAATATATAAAGGTACACGTTCTGCGCGTCAGTAATGTACTGGTAAAGGCCAATATTCTAGAAGGATGTTCAGCCATGAATCTCGACTTAATAGACACGTGGAAAGCCTCCGAACAGCCTTCTGCAAGGCCATATTCGCTTCGATCGGATTTCGACGTAGGCGGCAGCGTCTTCCTGCGAAAGAGAGGCGCTGCTGTCTCCGTTGCCCAGCGTGTACAGCGTAGAGGTACTGGACTAAGTACCCCTAACCCCCACCTGAATATACCTACGTTAGAGAGATCCGATTCTCAGCACTCCATGTATTCACCGTGCGGTTGCCGGGTCCATAGCGTGATACAGAGAGGAACACCGTGACGGCGACTGGGACTTGGGAAGGTGTTGTGTAAACTTCTCTCTCTGGATTGATTGAAGAGCTAACCACGGGTTTACTCTTTGCATATTTGGAACGAAATGTACTACTTTAGTTTGACCTTTCTTGGCTTTACATGCTGGTTCTATGCGTTCCTTAGTCTGAGGCGCTATGATATCGATGATGAAGTGGTTGTACACAGTTTCAGGCACAAAATCGTAGTTTTCTATAATCGATAGTGTAAAATCATTATGTCCAGAATACCGGTGTTTCGAGCCGTCGGCAGTCAACACTAGAGGGGCACTAGCGCGACACGGCGCACGCATTAGCGAGTGCTGACTAGAGATGCTCCACGCTGAGGGTCATACACTCGAGGACCGTTCATACTCGATCGACGTATACTAGGTTATTGGGCCGATATTAGGGTATATCATTAATTATTCTAAATATTTTGGTACAAGGTTGATAAGGTCTTGATACTTCATGGGGTATTTTCCGTATGTTTAAGTAAGTTTACCAAAGTATGTTCGTGAAAGGATCTGTATTCTATATATAAGGATTTGGGTATACTTAAAATACAATTACTTATTTAAAATATGTACCTAACTAAGAGATCGCAATACTACTTATTGCCTACTATATTTTTGTAGGATTTACATACAATACACACAAGGTGATACATACCAAGAAACATTTAATATTATCTTCATGGAAACGTATTTTCCTGATGGCATCCGAGACCGAGGTGGCCTCTGAGCTCAGGGTTCACCTTCCGGCTCTTCCTCGTCCACTTCGCACGATCTAACCCAGATCGTGCGAAGTGGAGGTCGCACGATCTAACCCAGATCGTGCGAAGTGGAGGATGAAGAGCATGGTATCGAGTCCATTTGCAGGCATGTCACCCTGCACGACGTCAAGTCAGGACTTCTTGGGCTTACTCCTTCTACCTGGGCTTACTCTATCTACCTGGGCCGGGCTGCCGAGAAACATTTTGTGTACATCTAAATATAGATAGGTACATACTCGTATTATACCCAATACAGTAGTTTGGTTAGGTTAGGTTAGGCGATCAACGTGATTCTCTCTCATCCTAGCATTAATTCCCAGTCGCAGCTTTTTTCAGCTCGGAGTCTGGGGTCCGCTTTATCAGTCTTAACTACAGATTTGGCTAGACCTCGATATTTTTTCGTGAAGCGATTGCCATCTGACCTCCACAGCCCAATGATAACATTAGGCGATATCGAATTTTTTGGATTTTTTAGGGCTCCAACTACCCGTAACGACTGCCATAGATGTTCTTATGGCAACCGGGACCGACGGCTTAACGTGCTCTCCGAGGCACGACCAGACCAATGCAAATACCCATATTTCATGAACACAAATACTTGCACTGAGCGGGGATCGAACCCGCGCCTCCTGCGTAGCGGCCGCGTTCACTACCGCTACGCCACGGAGGCTGTCCGATCAACGTGATTATCGGTCCCTAAACCCAGTTTGTAGCATCAAATCACAATAACCACCAAGACAGACTGTTTATACTGGAGATTGATGGCACTTGGTGGAACTTGCTACACATACTGAATAAATCACTTGTACTTTTCCACAATTATTTATTTGAACCATTGTAAACCTTTGAGAATGCCGTAAGGCGAAACCGGTAAGGTTCAAATAAATAATTGTGGAAAAGTACAAGTGATTTATTCAATATAACCACCAAAACACCTTTACGCAATTCAAGACTATATCATTTAACACATACAAAACCATACAAAAAATCCAATCAGAGGTTGTCAATGTGATGCATCACCACTATAGCACCTGCCTGCCATCTGTCACACCATGACATATAGAGAATCGTGCCACAATATGACAGGAAGTTAGATTAAACATGGAGACGAACAAAGGCGAGCGCGAAATTATTTTCGTATTTGTTTGGTTTCAGGATGAAAGAAAGTATTACGTATTTTTGGCCAGTGACAGACATAGCTGGAAGTCTTATAAAAACATTTTTGGTGTACTTATTATTGTATATTATGTAACGTAAGACTCGTTGCTACTTGTAGAATCCATACAATCATTTTAATAATCTATTTATACTTATACTTATTACTTATAATGTAAAAGTATGAGTAGTGTGCTGTCAGTAGGAATACCAAAGACTTGTCCTGCTTGTATTCTGCGCTGACGGCACAGAATCTCTCTGTTCTAGGGTAGCACAAGTGTGACTCCGCTGGTGCTGCACTCGTCCATAGGCCACGGTAACTACTTTCCATCAGGTGGGCCGTGTGCTTGTCTACGACCTCAGTGGTACAAAAATGAGTTAAGATTTGTATTTTTGTATGTAACGAATAAACTCGAAACTTATAGTCAGATCTCAAAAATTCTTTCGCCATTTGAAAGCTACATTATCAGGTAAGTAACGATTTATGTCAATGTTATAAGGTACTAACATGAGCTATATATCATTGCGCTGTTAACAGCCATGAACGGGATCAGAATGCCACGCGGACGGAGCCACGAGCAACAGCTAGTCTGTAAACAATTTTATTTCGTACTTTTCGGTGCATTTTTGTTCTAGAAGTCGGTTCAACTTATTTATTAAAAATATACCTAGGTACTTTGTAGGTATTACATTTTCAGCCTTTTATAGCGAAACGCCTATAAAGCTATCCGCGTATTATAGAAGTTTTGACGAGGTCGATGAACAATAATTCAGCCTTCTATCTTAAGATAAGACTTCAGAGAAAATTCCTTTTGTGTTGTAGTTAGTTCGTTAGCCACAATAGGTCTTCAGTACAATTACTTACGGAATTTGTTCGAAAGAAACAACATTTTTGACTGAGGGGAATAATAATTACACATCGAAAATCTATTTCGTAAAGATTAACATGGAAACTTCAGTACCAGTTACCATATTATAAAAGCAAAAGTAACTCAGTAAGTCTGTCTGTTAGCTTTCACACCTAAACCACTGAACCGATTTTGATGAAATTTGGTAGGACAGAGATAGATTAGTACAACTGATATGTTTGGACCCGATAACCGATATCCACGCGGGCGGAACCGCGGGCAACAACTAGTACTTAATAAGTATTATGCTGTATTAGATTGAATAAAGATTTTGAATAAAAAGTTGTATGAAAGGTACGACTGATCTTTTTTTTTCCTTTGTTTACTGCACCTACTAACAAATACCAATATATATGGCGCGTCATTTACATTACTAAGAATATATAAATCACATTACTGCGAGTAAATTTACAACACTGTACAAATAAATTACTATTCGAATCAATAGCAAATTACTAATGCTTCGACAAATAATATTATAATTTTACTGTACAACTTACTTTATTATATTTGCCTACTCTTTTTGAACGCCCAACATTTTTAAATCGCTTTAGAAAGAGAAAAGAGAATCGACCTCGGCGGGACTCGAACCCACGAAATTTCCCTAACAGGGGGAATGCCCTGACCACTAAGCCACTGAGACTGCACGAAGCCAATCCGAATTCCTCTATTCTTCCGTCTTTGGGACGGATAGTCAGCATAATAAATGCTTCAAAATTTCGCCCAACATTTTATTTCTCGTAAAATACGTCATCCAAGTAACTTCTAAGTTGGATTTTTCTAAAAACGTCAGCGGTGATCACTATAATTTCCGGAACACAGGGAGTAACTCCTTGACAATGTGGCGCTGGGGAGAATGTTTATGGGGTTGAAAAAATATATTTTTGCGCATTTTGAAAGCTCGCCCTGGAGAACACTCGGGGTGAAGTTGTCACTTTTTTTGTAAGAGTGCGCTTTGAGAAATATTAAGATGGTCGGCTGGTATTGCATTTTTTTAATGAAAAACCGTAAGCGAACAATTATAAAAGTGAAAAGTTGCAAGATATATGACGCACATAATTAAAACAGTCATCATCATCATCAGAGCGATTTATGCAGCAGTTTGCATTTTGAAGTTTGTGGTCAGCTTTTTGTTTTTGTTTGATATTTCGGCTTCTCCAAGAGCGACTGCCGTTCTGACCACACAACTTCGAGAGGAAAACTTTTTTTAGACCACGTAACTGGCACACAAGCACACGGCCCACCTGATTGAAATTGGTTGCCGTAGCCTATATGTACGTGTGCAACATCAGGGGAGTCACACTCGTACTGCCAACCCTGTTAGAATAAACTTTCTGTGCCATCAGCGCAGAAGACAAAGATGGAGAAGCTTTTGGTCATCCCAATACGCCTACCCCTTCTACCAATTTAGTAGGTGCACTGACTAGCATGTGAGGTTTGTGCCTCAAAGAAGTTGGTACGACCCTATACACATTGTAAACGCAACAGTGAAGTCAAAATGTTCACTTATCGTATCGTAATTTTGATTAAAACCTTGTAAACTCGAACTCTTGTTACGGTTGGATAACAAGGAGATATCGTTGACTAAAAATGCTACGTTAAATCCTTAATTTAAACCCATTCAAATAAATTTAGTCCCATTTCATCCACTGAAAATCGTTGGCAGTTTAATTAAAACCGAGGCTCGTTGTAATCCTGATATCGGAGGAAAACAACCGAAATGTACCATTAAACAATTAACCCGTTTATTATGACACGTTCCAACTTGTAATGGCCCCGACGACCAATAAAACCATTAAAATTCTAAACTCTGAGCCGCTTGTGACGTTATGTTCTAAGTCAAAAGAGAAAATCCGATAATCGTAGATGGTTTTTTGAAAGTCGTTTGCACACAGATATCTTTTCATTTTCAATTATAGGCAAAACATCCTATGCCCGCTGCTCTCGAGACTCACAGGATATCCTTGTCAATAAAAGTAGCCTATTCTAGATATTGCTCGGGACATATTTTTTGTAGCTAAAATGTGCTCTATTATGCACAGTAGGTACACGTTTCTCGCGCAGGGCCTCGTTTATCTCGCTTAGGTCCAAGATATGTGTCTCGAGATATAGTAATGGTAGAAACCTTTGTTCAATGTTAGTCAAATCAGCCTGCCATTTTTGTGGGATTCTGTAATACCTAAATGAATAAACAAACGTACCTCCATATTGACCTATTTATTCATAGAGTTTAAAACTAAATAACTACAATGATTGTCACGATTTTTCGGTTACTCTTCAGAAGTTATGGTCACGTCTTCTGAACAGAACAGAGAGGGACTGAGACGATGGTTGTCACAAATCTTTGAGTGCAAAGTTATCAAAATTTACTATTACCCACTTTCGAAGTATAAGACGTCCACCAACATTTCAATGATTGCTTTACTTTCAAGTTATCAAAATCTATTTCAGTGCAGAAAGTTTTGAGATTTATAAGTGTTTTATTGATTCTTTACATCTCTGCCAAAATCGCTATCTCTCATCTACTGCGTGCTAGTAAAAGAATCTGAAGACAATGGCAATGTTTGGCGAAAACTCCCAACCATCAGTTTTATGGCAGAAGTTTTGTGTTCAGTCGCGACGCTCACGATGGGTTAGCGTCACCGAATAACCGCAGTTACTATTTAGTATTTTGGCAACTGAGATCAGAATTAGCTGATTTTAAGTAAGTTTATATGAACGATGTGAGTAGATAAGATGTAACATAACCTAATTAATTGTTTTGTATGCTGTATCTAATAATACAGTTCTATGGTAATTAAAATTAATAAATGTAGGGTTTAAAATGAGTAGTTTTACTTCTAACAGCCTTATTACAAAACACGGACTAACTCTAAACCCAGGTCTAAATCGCCTTTAGACCATGGTCTAAGAAAAATGTTATTACAAAAAGCGTTTTAGTACTAAACCAAGGACTATCTCTGGTCTAAAGATAAACCTGCGTGCCCCCTAGTTTAAGGATGGTCTAAGTAATGTCACAATAATAATACATCAGACTTGACATACGTCATATTTTGGCATAGGTACTTTTTTTTTGGAAGTCCAATTTTCGGCTCTCTTTCTCTTTTCTCGTTCCAACTCGTAAAATAACTTGCAAATAGGTATATTATGTATACTAAACTAAATTTAAAAGTGGGTATAAAAATTGGAAAAATTTTAGAACAGAACGCGCGAACTCCGGCAAACTACGTTTCGTTCCATTTAACGTCTTATAACAATGATAACAATATTATAACAATGATTGCTAAATAATAGCATAATAATGATATTATATTATAAAATAAAGTATAAATATTATTTATGCAATTGAATTTAATGAAAATATTTATGATTAAATATTTTTTTCAGCATTTTTAGTAAATATTATTTATTAGTGATTTCAGAAATTTTAGAAACGAAACGTTGCGACCGAATGATATCATAATGAACGAACAATAGTTGGAGTTATCTGTGGTTGTTATTTAAGCCAAGGTCTAAACCAGGTACTAAGTAGTCTCCGGATTATTCAGCTTTTGTAATAAGGAGAGGTATAAACCATGGTCTTGAGATTAAGCCTGGACTCTGTAGTTCGGGTCTAAACCAGACTTTGTTCTGTTTTTTGTAATAATACTGTAAAAGTTACAATGGCTTGTCATAAACTTTACAATGATTTTAAGGTGATAAAGTACCCGAAAATAATAAAGTATAAATAATGTAATTTCATCGTAGTGGTTTAGTACAGTTCCAATTTTAGTGCTTTTTAAATAAAGAAACTGCGTATTCTTTGAATTGTAATAAGAGTTTTTATCAGACTATAACAAATCCCTATAATGTGCCAATAAAAAATAAAATAACAAAATTCTAAGACTTAAACTTTCATTAAACTACTTCAGTCTTATTACAAAAAACAGAACAAAGTCTGGTTTAGACCCGAACTACAGAGTCCAGCCTTAATCTCAAGACCATGGTTTATATCTCTCCTTATTACAAAAGCTGAATAATCCGGAGACTACTTAGTACCTGGTTTAGACCTTGGCCTAAATAACAACCACAGATAACTCTAACTATTGTTCGTTCATTATGATATCATTCGGTCGCAACGTTTCGTTTCTAAAATTTCTGAAATCACTAATAAATAATATTTACTAAAAATGCTGAAAAAAATATTTAATCATAAATATTTTCATTAAATTCAATTGCATGAATAATAGTTATACTTTATTTTATAATATAATATCATTATTATGCTATTATTTAGCAATCATTGTTATAATATTGTTATCATTGTTATAAGACGTTAAATGGAACGAAACGTAGTTCGCGCGTTCTGTTCTAAAATTTTTCCAATTTTTATACCCACTTTTAAATTTAGTTTAGTATACATAATATACCTATTTGTAAGTTATTTTACGAGTTGGAACGAGAAAAGAGAAAGAGAGCCGAAAATTGGACTTCCAAAAAAAAAGTACCTATGCCAAAATATGACGTATGTCAAGTCTGATGTATTATTATTGTGACATTACTTAGACCAACGTTAAACTAGGGGGCACGCAGGTTTATCTTTAGACCAGAGATAGTCCTTGGTTTAGTACTAAAACGCTTTTTGTAATAACATTTTTCTTAGACCATGGTCTAAAGGCGATTTAGACCTGGGTTTAGAGTTAGTCCGTGTTTTGTAATAAGGCTGCTTGAGTTCAGACAACAAAGATCTAGTTAGTTCTTACTAAATAATATTCAAATGATATGTAAACAAAACGATTCTAAGAAGAATCGTAACGCGAAACAAAATTCAAGACGCAAGTCATATTTAGTAACTATTTACCGATGAAACGTCGAGACAAAGGGAATTCTTAATTAAAGGTCGGGCTAATTACTGCTGACATGTAGAGTGCGGCCCTGGCGCGGGCTTAAAATTGTCATGAGGCGTTATTTGAAAAGATATTCGTGACAAAAGCAGCCTCTTGAGAATGGAAGCTCAGGGCCGGTTGAAGAAATTTTCCATGAAAGAAATAATTATAACCATCCTTCCCAGAGATCGTCCTACTAAAGACACCTGGAATATCTAGAATGCCTGGATAATAGATGGAAGATGACAATTTAATATTAATATTGGGTGAGGGATATATACTCGGGATCAACAGCTCATTAAATCAAAATCAATATGTCAACACTACTAGGTCAACAGTTGTGATCGAACCTAGTTTTCTGAGAAAATCGGTTATGGAGAATCAAATAGATTGTTTTGCCTCCACATGCACCCAGTTCCAATTAGATAAGTTTAGCTGAATTTTTAACGAACTACTGATCGTTCTCGTTTTGTAGTTTTATGACGTGCTTTAAGTCATACTATAGGCCACAACTCAGAGGGAAAATAATTTAGCTAACACTATATAACTCCATCCTTCTTCGTTTGGATCATCATCTAAAAATAAACGCTTTTAACACGTCAGAGTAGTTCTACTGATAAAAATTACCTATGTTGTATTTAACATTTCATTGATTGATTAATTGATATAACGTCTCAATATTAATGGTTAAGTCATAATCAACCCTTATGAGTTCAATCTAAACATTATTTCCCCAAATTTCGGGAAAAAATTGGAATGTTCATAACTCTCAATATAAACCTTTGAGAATGCCATAAGGTGAAACCGTTAGATGCAATAATAAATATCGTGTAAAAGTACTTGTTAAATTAAAACAAGTATGTTATCAATATGTGAAACATGATGAGTTTATAGTAATTAAATTCGGGCAAAGGATACCCCTTATAAAAGCTGTCCCTCTTAATTTAATACATATGTTAGTGCGTGAATGAGAGTGCATGTATGTTAATTTTTCACGCTGTAATGGTTTTAGTGAAATTCAGAATGGAGAGGGCTTATATCCAGGATTAATAGAGGATTTGTTTAATCCAAAACAAATGCTTCATAATGCCAATAACATAGTAATCTCTTGTAGCGTTTCCACCTCATCGCTGACAATTTAAAAATGATTTGGTAATAAAATAACTTTTAAACCGTATCAAATATTCAATATCATAAACGATTTACTCTCTTACAGCTTTTTTGACTTTGACGAAGACCCATATCCTTGACTACCAATCTCCGTAATTGTAACCAGGAATTGTCATTTGTCAAAGGAGAAACCCAGTTTTGGGTTATCACGGGGGGGGGGGGGGGGGGGACCCATGTAACTAATATTTTTACTACCAATGTCCAGTCCATTTAAAATTTTATTCCTTTAATCTCTTCATTTAATATCTAACACTGTATAACACTAAATTACTTCCATAATATACTCGTAATCAATATAAATCGCTTCAATAATGTCCGAAGTTGTGCTATACAACATAACAACCTTAATTCATAAAATTAATTATTGAAGGGTTAGGACGTCAATTAGAGCGTTTGCACCAGCCGTAAGCTAACCAAATCCGGCCCTGTCGGCGAGCGGGGGGCGGGGGCCGGGGGGATTAATCCCTCTTGATGGATCGCTATCCCCAATCTGTTTTTGCGTAAATAAGAATAAACTGTTTGTCCAACCTGTCACCTAGCCGCTGTTTGTATTTTCATAATTTATTTATTTTAGTGAGAATACAAGATGGAAAAGTTATTTATATATACTACATGAAACGTAGCAAAAGTCTAGCAAAAAAAAACGATCTATTGATAGATTATCTTTACAAGATTTTGTTATTTTTTACTAGCTGACCCGGCGAACTTCGTACCGCCATATTTTCTGATCCCGTTCCCGCTGTATATCTCTAAATTTATCAGTATTTGTTTACAATATTATGCATGTATTATAGATATAAACCTTCCTCTTGAATCACTCTATCTATTAAAAAAAACCGCTTCAAAATCCGTTGCGTAGTTTTGAAGATTTAAGAATACATAGGGACGGACAGACAGCGACAGCGACTTTGTTTTATAATTATATAGTGATGTAGTGATGTAGTGATGGTGATATTCACGCTTGCAAATTCAAAATGGGTAGGTAAAGTGGTACTGCACCCTTTTTTCTCTATGATTTTTTTTTATGATATAAGGAGTGATCTTACTGACATCTACTTTTTACGTAGCTCACTTTTAAAATAAGAAAAACGAAACTCTGCTGAGACTAAAACTGAGACAATTTGTGGATTTAGCAAACCCTGGATCTGGTCATGCCATCATTCCACGAATATTTTCCGTAATAAGCCAGTGCCGGCCACAGTACCCAATTTGCTGCAGCTTTGTCACATTCCCAGGAGGGGCCGTTGCTGACAAGACAATTTTATCATGTAGCCCGGCGTTGCATATAGTAAATTTCCGTAAGTGTGACAAGTAAGGTACTGACGTTCCTATGACTTGCGTCTGCTGATCAAATTTTTGCTGAAAATCCTCAATAAAATATTGATATCACCGCTTCAATAACTGTTTGGGATGCTACAAATGGCTATTTAAGATCAATAACGTGAGAGAAAGGGTTGAAACGGTCTATTATTTTTAGATAAAACATTGCTTAAATATCTATTGAATTACTGAATAATTCAAAACATAAAGTACATCAAAATGCCGAAACCGTTAAAAACCGTCAGCAATCCAACTTCTAAATTAAACATTATATCACATAAAAATATGGATATTTTCACGGGTACCGCTTTCACCTGTAAAATATAATATTCAAAAGCAATATCTTTGCGCGATTCAGCCGACCTATAAATGTTCGCCATAAAAATGACGAACAAGCCCGCACCTGCAACAAACGAATTTGAACCTTATGTCTCAGTAACAAGATGTTTTGTATTAGCTGGATTAAGTTGGTGGGTATAAATATTAGCACCTGAGTAATCTGTTATATGGTCTGATATTTATTTCTTTCGATGTTTTAGTACAAGATGGGCTTCTTTATGGGCGACCGCAATAAAGGCTTTTGCTTTGGAAAGTTTTAATTAGTTTGAAAAATATTGTCCATTATCGAATGCAGTGTTTAGTTAAGTAATTACTTGGGTGAGTATTTCAGCGATTCAATTTATGTAATTGGTTTTTGAAGCTATTCAATAATTTTGTTTTTGATTTAGTTAATAGCACTTCATTGAATATAAACTTCGTTATGAAATAATAGTTCGAGGTAAGTTTTTATTCTCTTGAGTTAGTGTTATTATTACCTTCGTAATAGTTTGGAGGTTTATTATTATTATACTATTGTAGTCCACTGCTGGACATAGGCCTCTCCCAATGTGCGCCACGTCTGCCCATCCTCCGCCTTCCACTTCATTATTATTGCTATTAAACTTGTAAACATAATCGATTGGATGATGCAAAATAACCTAAAACTGAACTTGGAAAAAACTAATTATATAGTATTTAAAAATAAAAACTCAAATCACGGCTCAGTTAGGTTGGAATACAAAGGTGAATCAATTAAAGAAGTGAATACTACAAAATTTTTAGGAATACACATTGACTCTGATCTAAGTTGGAAAACCCAGGTCAATCATATCTGCAATAGACTCAACTCATTCTCGTATGCCCTTTATATGCTCAGGAAGGTAGCGAATGAAGACACATTGTTAACAGCCTATCATGCTAATGTGGGTTCCATTCTCAAATATGGTATTCTGTTTTGGGGCAACTCTGTGAACAAAGAAGATGCATTTAGAGCCCAAAAGAAATGTGTCAGAAATATATGTGGACTTAAAAAGACAGAATCATGCAAACCATCATTCCAAAGACTAAAAATACTTACCTTGCCTGCACTATTTATATATGAAGCTGCCATATTAGTGAGGAAAAATATAAATAGTTATACAACACTTAAAAGTGCAAGGCATAAAAACACGCTTTGTATTGAAAAATGTAGAACAACACAATTTCGCAAAAGCATCTTTGGAATGAGTGCGAAGATTTACAATAAAATACCAGATTCTGTTAAAACCGCAGAATCAAGCAATATTTTTAAAAACAGGCTTCGAGAATTTTTAATAGATAGAGTGTACTACACGATTAATGAGTATATTGATGATACAAAAGTAAACCCTTAATATCATTCAAAATAAAATAATATTGCATGATTCTAAGTCTTGACATAGGTAATTTATTTATTATTATAATTGACATCTAAACAATTAACTAAATTTTGACATTTGATTCCATTTTCTATATTTATTTGACATTAGATAAATTTATTTTTTTGTATTCTGACATAATTTTATTAAATTGACTAAGTTTAGATGGTGATTAAATAATTATGAGCATGTTCGGAATAAGAGTTTAATGACAGACTAGTCTCGACTCTCACATGATAATATTAATAAGTTCTTTTTCTTTTTTATATAAGTAACCGTTGACTAATACTTTTTTGCACACCAAAATGGTAAAACATGGCTCGGACATCACAATTACTTACTAACACCATATTTTGTACCCATGTTTAGCAAAATAAATGATTTGATTTGATTTGATTTGATTAAATTGGAGATTGAAATCCAATCATATCCAATCACATTTATATGAACCATTGGCATTCTTCAAAATTATTTATATTACGACTTTATCGATAATTTTATTGTAAATGTTTTTCCTATCAAGTTGAAACATAAAAACGTGTTCGCTTTTCATTTGGTTGTCAATATAAACACGCTTACATATGCAGTATTTTCGCTTTATCCGATCCCGACATCAATAAAAATATCTTTGACATACCTATGAATATGCTAATCTCGAATAAACCCTCTCCGGACATGTTATAAATCTGGGAACAACAAAACTGTCCAGTACAACGCTGTTCAAGGTCAAGCCATGACCGCAGGGAATATTTTTATATAACAAACGTGGATTCAAGCCAAGTTTTAGTAAGAACGGAAATAACAGTCAGACCGAAAGTGCTTCTTTGTATAGCCAGGAAAAGTGCAGTCATTTGTACTAAAATGTGTCCATGCATAAAAACCACGTTTTAGTAGACTGTAGGTAGACTAAATATATGTTGTTGCTTATACTGAGCACAAACGTGTCTTGGATATTAAGATGTTTTACGTAATGGAGATGTTTAGAGAAAAATATTATAAAGAAAATGTATAAATATTGATCACAATAATATATGTATTTTAACTTGAAGAAATATCATCTTAATCCGAGCGTTAATTCCAGTCGCATCCAAAGCTTTCACATTGGAGTCTGGGGTCCACAGATTTGGCTGGACTTTGATATTGACTTGAAGAAATATCTGTAATTAAGTTACAGATATTTGTTCAAATCAATATCAAAGTCCTAGTTATTTAGATTATAAGCTAATTTACCGATTAATTAAATAAGTAATTAAGTTACAGATATTTCTTAGAATCTAGATTATAAGCTAATTTACTGATTAATCTATAATCGCTTGTAAAATAAACTACTTAAGGAATATCGAATGGCAGGGCACAGTTCGTGTATCAAATAGCAAGAGAAAATCTAGAATAAAACCTTGTAATATCCATCCTACATTAATAAAAATCTTAGATCATAAACAAGATGTGGGATGTTATGACTGTAATACAGCTATGTATCGTTGGCGCTCCCGACTAAACTATTACGAGAGGGTAAGTGAGTCCGTAATTTATTCGGGTAATCGTGTAATTTGTCGCGGTAGATTGGTGTAATTTGTTCGCAGGTGTGGCCTGCTACACTGTTTTCTCAGAAATACGAGTTGCCGTTTCTGCTTCGGATTTTTTGACTTTAATTATGTTTTGTTTGCGTCTATTTTGGAGTTTCAACGTTGAGATTTTGACAGTGGTTTTGAATTTTTGGTTGCTTTTTCTTGTTTGAAAATGTTAAGGTAGAATAACCTACTGATTTTGGTTTATATCAACATCGAATGCTAGAAACATTAATGCAGTACTACTTAGAATGCGATTTTTTCAGGCAACTTTAGATATAAAATGCAAATAACTATTCTCTTAAAGGACTAAAACACTATCAAAGAACATAAGAAAACAGAGAAAACAGAGAAAGTTTACGAAACCAAAGTATACAAAACCAAAAGATAAGATTTAGAAAAAGTAAAGTCAGCCAGTCAGTACCTAGTTGCCAAGAAAAATCTCAGGAAGTGAAAATAAAAACAAAAATGAAGATAATTACAGAGGCTGCGGAGAAAACTACTACGAGACACAAACTTGAGGACTATTTTGGCTGCAATTTAACATAGTATGTTATGCTTCGGGTCAAAGAAAATACTGTGATAAAAATATGATGGTGGATATATCACATAATTAATTTTCCAAAAAATGAATGGATTCTGGATTCTTCCTTTCACGTAGCAGATGTGAACTATTAATTATTTATTTGTGATAAAGGAATATATTCGATGTAGTGAAAACTTTGCAAAGAACGCACTGAGGGACGTTTTTACCGGTCAGTGAGGTTTGCCGAAGACATCATTAATGACAGTCATAAAAACCAGTCAGATGGGTTAATAATATCAGATGTGAGCTTGGATAGACTGTATGAGGTAGGTGGAGCACTGAGTGCTATAGTACACATTGTGAGAAGCTTACGTCTGACAGAAGATGCTAATTAATTTATCCATTCAATTAATTTGTATAATAGTTTACCATCTCTAACTATTTTACTCAACTTTCTTATTACTTTCGAGCTCAATATTTAACTGAAACTTACTGCAAAATGCATGAAAAATTTTCTACACGGTAAGCAAAGTCGGTGCTCATAATTTATTTTCTGGGCTACAAGCTCCGTGAAATATGACGTGCTTAAGTTTAAAATAAACGCAACGTTAAAACCATCCTCTATAATAGAGCAATGAATATAAGGTTGTTCGACAGAATAATGTTAGTGATTGGTAATAACAACAGGGTGGTGGGAACACTGTGTTGAGTCATGATTAACTGGAAAAACAACCAGTTTTCACTATGAATTTTTTTTAAACTGTTTTAAAATTAGTCTTCAAAATGAGATTTCAAAAATGGTTTGAAACATTATTTAGTTTACATTGAAAAATTGCTTTGTTACTTCTTTATAAGCGTGTTTTGTACTCTGCATGACCGAAAAATAAAATATCTTAAAAATTACTTGATTTTATTTTACATTTTAATTTTAATGTGTTAAAAAGCACCTTCATAATGTTAATCAATGTAAAATCATGTGGACATGCTAATTCTACAGTCTAATGAACTCTTGCTCTTCGAAAACAAATAGGTTGTCTACAGAGAAGTACTACTCTCTCACATAATACCAATTTTCTAAATAGCAGTATGATTTGTTACACTTACCTCCTTTCCTATTCTGAATATTCTAGAACCTTTTAACAAACTACAACTCTACTAGTTAACTACTATCCAACACTGAGAGTGATCGTAAACCTTTTGTCAGCGAAATTGTTTTTAACTCCATGATTTACCGCCCGCCATGCCATACGGTGGACTATAAAAATTGTTTTCATGTTAAAACCTGCCTCACAGCTGAAGGACGCCTTATTTTATCACTTTTTTAATAGCTTGCTCTCAGCAATGTTTGTTTGGGTAGAGTTATGTGCAGGCGGCAAAGGGGATAAATAACCACATATTTTTTTGAACTAAGCTCGCAGTACGCTTGATGATTCATAATTTGTATAGTTCACAACATAAGAGAGAGCAAGAGACTTAGCTGCAATAACTAAAAGTAATGAAGTATTAAGTAACTAAGGAGTATTTAAGTAACAAAATAGTATACCTAGTATACCTAATTATTGTAAATATTATTGTAATGTAAATAAATAATTCCATTTAAGAGTTATCATAAAAAAAGTAACAAAATTAATTTGTGAATAACATTATATATAAGAAAATATTATTTTAATTGAATATAGTCTAAATAAGTAAGGAATAAATGAATCTAACGCTCTGTTTTAAAAAAAAAGGTACAAAAAAGGGAACCAGTTTCTAGATTTGACTAAAAATAAAACCGTTGGCATACCGCATAAACAAACGAATTGCAAATCTGATTTGCAACTTTTTGTGTATCTTTAAGCAACCACTGCAAATTAGATAATATTTGATTATTACGGAGATAGAGTGGAGAGTTATACGGAGATTTACTATATTAACATATAAAAAACAGGTGCTCATTATGCATTCGGTTTTATATCTATAATTGAAAGGCAAAAGGGTGCAAGTGACATCGAGTTGTCAAAGAAAATAGATCCTTAATAACATCATATTACAACACTTTATAGCATATTTTCCGTCGTTCTCGTTTACACCCTTA
This sequence comes from Eilema depressum, assembly GCA_914767945.1. NCBI lineage: Eukaryota > Metazoa > Arthropoda > Insecta > Lepidoptera > Erebidae > Eilema > Eilema depressum. Next base: position 630,141 of record OU612029.1, on the reverse strand, counting down.
GGCCTTTCGACTATCGATATGAAGGCTACAGTGAATTCTTCACACTTCATAAATAAAGCTATGTTCATAACGAAATTAATTTATATTGATTGCTTTTACAAAATGTTCTTCTTTCACTTATAAACACTTTTATTAGCTGACATAACTCTTACTTAGAGGTCTTTTCAATTAGGGGTGCGTTATTAATTTTCTTTGAAAGGCATAAAACTATTTTTACTGACTAAGAAATTGTAGTTCTTGTGATCTAATCTTTACTTTAAGTAATAAAAGCAGTTTTATTGTGCTGTATATTACTCGTAAGTGCAGCAATGAATAAAATATAATATCAAATAAAGTTTTATATTTTTATGTTAAAAATATAAAATATATTTGTTTTGAATGTAAACTTAAAAAAAAAAACAAAAAGATTGTAACGATAAAATGTACAATAATTTTTGGCAGTATATCAGTTGGTTTGTTCGGTTCAAGTCCGACATAACCTTCCTTTGCCCACAGGAGTACCTATCCGTGGAAAAAAAAAGTTTTAGGAGTTAACATTGGTAGTGTAAGGGCCAGGAATCGAACTTGGGATCTCTCGCTCGTCACAGCCATGGTTTATCACATAAAAAAGTTTCTTTAAATTATTCAAAGGCTAAGTTTTTGTCACTGAAGCTAGATGGCAGCACATAGCTTCAAAGAAAATTTGTATAAAAGTGTGAAGGTAATAATCTATTCGGTAGACTGACAGGGATATCTTCTTACAGATTAAGTTGGACTGGATAAATAAAACATCTCTTAAATAAACCCACTTGCAAAGAGTTTGGCCCACAAATTGATATTCGCCCGTCGTCTCAGAATTTTTCAAATAAAAAAATAAACAAACGGCTAAACAAGTCTGGTCCCAGAAAGTACTTATTTACCTCAAATACAACTTTGTTCCGAGTTCTGACGGGCTCTTGATAATTTAATTTTTTTTTCTTGTAAGGAGACGTATCTCATTACGTATTCGACGCTCGGAGCCCACTATTTATTCCTTATACATTCTACTCACGTAATAAATCACCGTTATTTAATCTACTGAATGATATATATGGGTATTTTAGCCGAATATTTTTGTCTTAATATTGTTGAATGTTGTTTTCATAACCTCATGATATGGTTCCTAATGTGGAATATACAGTCGTACCTATCAAGGTTAATTCAGTAATGATCCATGTTGTATTTCACTTATAATTGTTTTAAATTTCAGGGTGTTTGATTTTATAGAAGAAAGGATTATTGCGTTCTCATTCTCTTTTCATGTTTCTGCTTAGTCCTGAACAATGGTCAGTAGCTTCACCGGGCAACGTGAATAGCAAATGCCTGGCAATGGTGGGGCACTATGTCCAAGGGTAGACCCAAGAAGTCCTGACTTGACGTCGTGGAGGATGCCATGTGTGAAAATGGTCTCATTATCATGAACGCCCAAGATCGTGCGAAGTGGAGGAGGAAGAGCCGGAAGGCGGACCCTGAGCTCCGAGGTCATCTTGGCCACGGATACAATCAGGAAAATACGTCTCCATGAAGATGATGATGATTGGTTGATAGCTTCCTGTAATTGCTCTCTGTCTGTAGCAAGTCGGAACTACGGTATTCGTACTTTTTGTTACGGAAAATAAACCGCAAGTAAAATCGCAGGATGCAGCTAGTTCAAAATATAAAAATGATTTATATTGCTGCCATATTTACTTACTTAAGTTTTAAAGTGAAGCACTTTCGAGACTCCCCGCTCTGCTTGCTGCAGTTAATGTATTCAGTAATTGCGAGATATTTGTGTAAATACTACGAAACTCTGTAGCGCTGCACAAGCGTCGTGTTCTGACAAAATGTTGCAAATAAACTAACAGTACAACATACTATTAAATAATTTGGTAAATAAGTACTTATAAGTGGACATTTCACTCATACGTACTATTTGATTCGGCGATACGTTATTGGAGAATCGGATGCACTTCGGGGAGTGTGTGCAGGATTTGCACAACCTAACTCCGATAAGCCCCTTCCACCATCAAACGACCAGACGCACGGCGACCCGCCACTGACACATCGTGGATACGCGACCAAGAAACGTAATAGATAAACTAGCTCAAACATAAAACTTTGCCTGTGTGATATTGTGATCTGGTGACCCACAGGAACTTTTACAATTAAAAGGAAGTAGGACACAACGGTATTCCCGTCCCAATTGAGCACTCCGACTAGGGAAGTACCTCCACCGTACAGAATACCGCGGTCATAATATTATGTTGAGTTCCCGGCGGTGAGCATTGTAGCCAGAGCTCACTGGAGAGTTTGTTTGCTATCAGTGGCTTCCCGCTGACAAATAGTCAGCCTTTGGTCTTCACCAAATGCTTGTCCTGTTTCAACTTCTACACTGACGGCACAGAAACTTTATTCTTAGAGGATCGGCAGCACGAGTGTGACTCCCTTGGTGTTGCATACGTCCATAGGCCACGGTAACAAATTCCATGAAGTGGGCCGTGTATATATCTGCCACTTAAGTGGCAAAAAAAAATATCACGGGATAAAAGGTACCTATTCTAGTCTATCCTTTTAGCAGTAGTTGTTTATATAGGAACGATTAAAACAATTTAAACATTAAACATTGATCGACAAGCCCAAAGATCGTCCAAATTATTTAGAATACCTGGTATGTAACCTGTACCTGAATTACCTAAATAAACGACTCACAGCTGTGCCAGCAAAATTACTAGAAAGGCAGGCGACCCGTGAGATGCACGGTTCGATAATTCACAGACTAACTGCTAGCTAATGAAATATGGACGCCCTAATCCCTGCTACACTCTGTAGGTGAGTGAAAAATTAGATTGGCGAGCACACCGGACATGGCGGAACCTAGCCATAATCTCATTGCCGTCGGTGTGTCCGAGGCATAACCTCTGTGCGACGAACACGTTTTCTTTTTAAAGAGCTAGCTTAATTTATAAGATGAAGATTGAAAAGATTAAGGTATTATTTTTTGAATAGGCCGCCATCTTTTTCCGTGGGTAATCACGTAGGCGTTGTACAAGGTGACTGGGGTTGTTCTAAATTTGACATTGTTACGACATCGATATCATTCTAACAACTCGCTGTTGTTATTACTGAGCTGTAATAACAACAGCTTGGTTCCCAGCATAATAGAATTTGGGCCACCCCGTCTCTTTCCGTGTAGTATACGAAATACAGCAATAGACTCACCCCCTATTACGTGGGGCCGAATACAATTATTAGTGAAATATGGGTGTTAATTCACCTTTGCCCAACCCTATGTATACCAAGTTTGAAGTTTCTATGTCATCTGGAACGTTACGATTCCGACTAAACTCGTTTCCAAACTGACCAATGCTTCAGATCTAACTAATTTGAAGTAAACTTTATGCGCATCGCTGAAGTTTATGCCTGGCACCAAACTTCGTGTCCAAAGGGCACAACGCCACAGGAATATTTGTGGGTCCTTTTCACCAGTATACGGGAAATAGGGGCAGATTCATTTCCGACTTGGATTATTGATTTTACATTGAAAGATTTTGTGAGAATTTTCACCAGAAAATGTACTGAAACATTTGGGTTGAGTGCTCACTTTTAGACACGATTGACGGATCCAGGATTGAGTTCCTTTTAGCTTCATTTTGTACCTAATATTCTGTGATTGAATTAATTTAGTAGGATGAAAGAAATGCTGTGTAACTTTAGGTCTCAAATTTTATAGACCCTAAGTTTCTTTGCCATCTTAAGTTCGAATGTTTTTTTCTAGCATTTATTATTACGATAACTTTTTACTATAAAATTAGCTGTAGAAAATGAAAGTTTGAAACAGTAATAATAAAGATAAGTTATGTGAAAACGCATTTCTTCTTCTTCATCCTAGCGTTAATCCCAGTCGCATCCAAAACTTTCACTTCGGAGTCTGGGGTCCGCTTTACCAGTCTAACTGCGAATTTGGCTGTTTTTTTTATATTTTACGTAAAGCGACTGTCATCTGTCGGACCTCCACAATCCAATAATGATATTGGTCGATATTTGTTGATACTTTTATTAACTCCAACTACCCGTGACGACTGCCATAGATGTTCATATGGCAACCCAGGATCGACGGCTTAACGTGCTCTTTGAGGTACGACCAGACCAATGGAAATACCCATATTTATGCATACAAATATTTACATTTAGCGGGAATCGAACCCGCGCCTACTGCATAGCGGCCACGTTCACTACTGCTACGGCCACACCACAGAGGCCGTCAACAGTTTCGACGAACTCTAAACATACAAAACTATTTTAATAAAAAAGGTCACTTAAGGCATAGTGGTGTATATTCCCAAAAATAATAACAAGGAAAGTTATAAGCAGCCAATATCCTATTCGACTTGTTCAAACATCAAATTAATAGCCTTCAGACAAAATATAATAAATATTAATGACATGATTATGTACAATATTTGGCAATATAAAATATGTACACCGACTTCCATATATTGTAACAGAATTTTGTCTCGAGTAGACGAGGAATTTCATTACTACAAACAAACGTATCGACATTATTACATTATATTCAAAGGGAAATTTCTAAGATGTTTGTAACGTATCGGGAATTATTGTTCCCGTTTTTTCTACCCTCAATAACATTTACTTTGAACACTTGAACGAAATTACCGAGAATTTTAAGCCTTATTTGATCAATTTTGGAATATTCAAATTTGTTTTCGTTTCCTTGTCTGTGTTTTTTCATGTCGTGGAGGAAACGCAATTTTCTGAGTATGGGATTTCTTATAAATTTATATATATTCCTCTCTATATTTTGTCTTTACACCTCATTCAATAGGGTTTGATTTTATAGCCCCGGGGCGTCCCATTCACATGAACGAAATCGATATACTATATCTATAAAAGTTGGATAACACGTTCTTTGTGTTCCGTTTATAGAAATTGTTTGTCTGCTTAAACGGATACGCACACGTAGTCTATGCCGGGTGTTTACTTTTATTATCTGGTTTCTATGAGAGATATTATTTTTGTGAACATCCTATAATGTTCTCTTTATATAAAAATAGATGCTGGTATATTAATATGAGATTGATAACATCAGTAGATCGATTGACATAGATAGGTGTTTTTATGAAGCAAAAATTAAAGTACAGTCAACGATAATTTAGCTTAACAAATTCTTATCTAATGATCACCCATAGCTGTTAAATCGATCATAAAATAATTTAATAATAACTGGGGTTGAAGTTTACGGAAGATGGAAAGTATGACAGTGATATTGAAAGAAGAGTTATGGCTGGAAATCAAGTAAATGGGGCAATGCATAACTTTATGAGCAGCCAGAATGTATCCAGAGAGGCACGCCTGGCTGTACATAGAGGAGTGCTCGTCCCTACACTTATGTATGGTAGTGAATGTTGGGTTTTGAAGAAGTATGAAAGTAAATTGAATGCTGTGGAAAGGAGAAGCCTGAGAAGTATAGCTGGGGTGAAGATGACGGATCGAATGAGGAACACCGTTTTATAGGAACATTGTGGTATAGTTGAAGATTTAGTGACTAAAGAAGTCTGACGAAACAAATAGGTATAAGAAGCGAGGGAGAATGGGCAACCCGGTAGAGGTCGACCTAGACATACGTATGTCAGTCAGATCGAAGACATATTAAAGAAAGGACATGTCAAGAGTACTCGAAACCGGCGAGCATGTATGAAAACAACAATGAAAGTAGAAGAAGCAAAAGATGTACTATCGTAGCAAGGATCGTAGCAAGTGGAAAACTGTAGTCTCGCCTACCCCACTGGAAAAGAGGCGAGACTGTATGTATGTATGTAAAATAATTTAAAAAATCCTACAAATTAATAAGATTATCCTCAAGGGACTATAAAACTACTTATACATTAATTGTGGACATTATGCATTCTATTTTTTTTTCTTTTGTCATTTTCAAGGATTGGCAGCTAGTTCTAATGTAAAACTAGTTGCCATAATATTATCATAGCTATTAATCCTAAAGTACAAAAGTCACAGTAATTTTATTAGAATTTTAATGGTATTAGTTAGTTTACCAACACTTGAAGTGCTATGACCTTTTTGTCACTTCACTATTAAGTTCCTGAGCGACAAAGCGGAGCCAAAGCGACAACTAGACAGGCGGATCCGTGAAGTGTTAAGTGAATTTAGGCCGTAGAAATAATACTCTTAATATAAGGATGATTTAATATCACGTACTATACGAGTTTATCTACTCAATTTAAACGTTTTATTCCCTTTAGTACTTATAGTTAGTATGAACAGACAGTCCTCCCCCAAGCAAGAGGCTATACATGGGCAGACAAACACTCAGTTTCGACAGGTTTCATTAGACCAAAATAACACCAAATGCAAATCATCTAAAGTCATTTAATCGCATGTGGACCCATTGCTTCCGTCAAGAAGAAATATACTATGTAGAGCCTTTAAATAAGGATCAAAATCTAAAACGAAGATATAATATTTTTGTTTCATTTGATAAAATAAAATGTTTCACACACCACCCCAACATTAATGTCAACGACCTTTAAAAAAGCCTTGAGAACATACCAATCTCGGCGCGCTCTCTGAAAATCATCCATTTTTAGCACGTCTTCTAATACAAACCCTGTTTGAACTCATCAGGGTAGCTAAACGGTTCCGCAGGCGACAGGGGCGCGTGTGCAAATACTTATTAGCATAAACGAACATGGCGTGCACACGGTACATGTTGGCATGCTATAAACAACATTCTAACACCGGTGTGAGGTTTTACCTACACGGACTCGAGTAGGCAGTTTTGAAGACGGTATTCCCGTCCCAATTGAGCAGTTTGTCTGCGGAAGTACCTCCGCCGTACAGAATACCGTGGCTAAAATACCTCGTGTTCTGTTCCTGGCGGTGAGTAGCCAGAGCTCACTGGAGAGTTTTTGTGCTGTCAGTAGAAAGAGCAAAGGTTTGTCCTGCTTGTGACTGATGGTACAGAAACTGTCCGTTCATAGAGGGTCAGCAATTTCACGAGTGTGACTTTTCTGGTGTTGCACACCTCCATAGGCCACGGTAACCACTCTCCATCAGGTGAGCCGTGTGCTTGTCTGCCACCTAAGTGATAGAAAAAGGCACTATAACGAACGTGTCTGCGTAACTCCGCATCGTGAGCCTCGTCTGTGAAGTATCACAGACGAGGCTCACGATGCGGAGTTACGCAGACACGTTCGTTAAACTTCTTCCTAAGGAAGAAGTTTCTCGATAAGTCGGTATCTATTTCATAGCTTTGAACTAGTCGGGTAAATTACAGTTTTCTGGATTTAATTCTTAATGACCTATGTACTAGATAGACTACAGATAACCTGCCTTACTCGTTTGTGATAAATGACGATGATTTTTCAGTATCATCATAATATAAGTTACTGGTTACTAAGTTTGTTATTTTTTTAAAGAAGTTGGTTTCGGAAAAAATCTGATATGCAGATCGTGGCATTGAATTACATAATACGGAATTGCCCTGCACTATTATAATAATAAAATACGAGCGGATTATTTCATTAGTAAGTACTTTCCTTATTCTTGCTTCCATATGAAAATTTAAATTTCAAATATTACTGTTCTAAACAAACTCCACTGTCAAATAACTAGATAATATTGAAATAAAATTAAGCGACTCCTAACTGGCGAAGCTTTGTCATTCCATTTATCCTGAAGCTCGACAGTCCATTTGAAAGGCCATCAAAACAAACGGTAGGTACAATTTATTTCTCCATTTTCAATCACTCACGTACCACCATCCGAAGATGTTGGCCAAATTCTCGTGACGCGTACTAGATAGAGTAACTTCATTTACCCTTAAAATAGATTTTTCGAACTAGGGATGTGATGAAAGATGCAAGTCGATCTCTAATGGAAGAGGTACGTTTAGGAGAATTGGCCGCTATAAGTTACCTTAATTTTGAATTGGGAGTTCTCCAGGGAGGAATGGAATTGAAATCGATGCATCACAAGCTGATTGTATAATAGAATTTGAAGATAGAACATTGAATTTAAAGGATAAACAGTATTTGTTTTTGTTCATTAACGTTATCAATGACTATTGTCTATAACGCCGTAGAAATCAAATTATTACTTCAAATCTTTTGAATCGTAAAATCTTCAGATCTTTTAGACTTGAATACTTTGATTTCTATTAAGATTATTCTCATTTTGGTTTGTACTTGCTGTATTCTAGTTATAGTAATCCACAGTGATCTTCTTAATTACACATTTATTACATAATTATCAAGATTTACCTTGATAGAGAGTAGTGGTAGAAAGCGTAATCAAAAGGATGATAATATAATTTTAGAATTTCATAATTATTTTACATACTTCAAAAGTACCTACTGCCTATTCTAATATCTTTGTCGAAGTCAGTGATATTTTTACTCAAACCATAAATAGCGTAAACCAACGCACACATAGTGCTTTCTTCTTTAAAATTTATCTATGAGGGTATCTATTCCCCAAATAAAAGAAAACAAATAATATTGAGCCAAGCTCGATTACCTGGTAGCGCCCACTAGTTGTTAAGATTTTAATTTCATGAATTTAATTTTGATTTAGCGAGAAACGAGGAAGAAAGAAAATATAAACAAGTTACTTCATAATAGTATAATTAAATCCACGTTTAGTTCACGCTTCAAATAGTTGGGGCCTAATTATATTTTCAGGGAAAAGTACACAGTTTAATAGAACCCTATTACTAACAGGTTGTGGAGCTTACACTCCAGCGGGATCACCTCCAGGCAACACTGACAGGCCTAGAGGAATGCAGCAACACCCACGAACAAGCTTTGAAACGCATAAGCTTTCTGGAGTGTGAATTGAGTGATGTACATAATTCCATCACTCACATGGAATCAGTCAGATTGGCAGATGAGGCCGCCCTCTCCAACAGCCTCTATAATGAGCTGGTGGCTGGGGAGCCTGACCTGATTTGTCTTGAGCCATGCATCACCGCGGAGTTGATAGATATTAGAACACCTGACATTCCAAGTACATCTATTATTAAAGCCTGTGTTAATGAATCACTGTTGGATTCTTCAGTTGGGTTAATTGGTAGTGGCAGAAATAAGTTTAAAAAATATATAAAAATAAATAAATTTATTTCAAAGTCACAAAAACAGATAAGGTGCCTCAAAATGGGCATCAACAAGTGTCGTAGGGCCTGTAAAACTAATTTGCAGCTAAGACAAATAATAGAGGTAGGCAAAGCTCAAACAGAGCAATATGAGTCTGATATGTATCAGCAACAACTACAAATCAGGCGTTTGAATGACTCCTTAAATTCCATTACACAAAAATACCAAATTGCACAAAAAGAAATAGGGGAGTACATTGAGGCATTAAATAGCCTAGTGGACTCATGTCATAGTAATGAAGCAAGGTTTCATTCTCTGGAAAACCTATACAGGCAGAGATGTGACTGGGATACATCCTTGCCGTGCTCCACCCTGTCTGTAACATCCCAGGAAGGGTTGACCTCACTGCCCTGTCCTGTCCCTGTGGACAGTGACAATTCTACTAAGTCTAACATGTCCATCAGTTGTAGCCCTGTAACAACAACAACAATAAATAAACCTTTAAATACAGGTAAAACGGTTGTGTATTGTGATGAAATTGGTAAGGGTTTAAGTTCTCATTTGAGAGGTCAATTGGGTCATTCAGTCATAATAAATTCATTTCCTGGGGCCTCCTACTCCCATATAATTAAAAGAGCAGTATCTAGTACACACTGTTCACAGACAACGTTAGTAATACTTGTTGGCAGAAGAGGTAAATCAAATATAAATGACTTCATAAGTTTTTATGATCAATTAACAAAGTTACCAATTAAACAGGTAATATTGTGCGCATTACCTTACAGTAAATCTTTTACAGTTGGGGAAAATAACATAAGGTATAATATAAATAGAAAATTACATACCATAACTACATATTGTAGGACCATAAGTTTATTTGACTGTAATTATGTATTACAGAACAATTTTATATTGACATTTGATAGTTTTACACTATCAAAATCTTTGCAACGACAGGTTGCAAATGTACTAGGCAACTTTCTGTCTAATAACATAGCTTTTATTGAGCGACATAATAATAACAGTACTGACATAGTGGATAATTTTATCCAAAATAAGTGACAGGACTTCTTGACAACAGATAGAAAATCTAGCAACTTTTTTTACAATATGTCCCAATGTACCGGACATGGTCATACGGCCTTTGAGACAGTTGAGTCTCCCGTATGCAATTTAAATAGTAAAAATAAGATATTAAACCTGGTGCACCAGAATGTTGAGGGCTTGATAAAGGGCAAAGAATTGGAATTGGAGTTGCACATGACCCTTAAAAATATCGATATTTTTTGTGTAACGGAGCATTGGTTGAAAGACCATGAGGTCATGTTCAACTTCAAAAAGCACCAGGTCGCAAGCTCGTTCAGTAGAAGAAATTTCAAACGTGGAGGCAGCCTAATAATTATTAATAAGAATATAAAATTTAAAGAACGTAAAGACTTAGTAAGCCTCTCTATTGAGCGAGTTATTGAGATAGCGAGTATTGAGTTTGAGCAGTTCATTGTATTAAGCGTATACAGCCCCCCGGACGCGCCCTATGCAAGATTTGAAGAAAGGATGGAAGAAGCGCTTTTTAAATGCCGTTACTCCAAAAAGTCAATAATAGTTTGTGGAGACTTTAATGTAAATATTTTAGAAAACACCCTAGTGCCAGTAGAAAGAAAAAAAATGTTAAATCTGTTCAAGTCTTTTAACCTTATTAATATGTTCTTGGAACCCACTAGAGTAACTGCAACTAGTGCCACATGTATTGATAATATTTTCACGGACATTAAACCAATTGATAAATGTATTGTTGATGCTGTAGGCTCGGATCACCGTGGACAATTAATAACCTGTGAGAGAATTAATTGTAAAGTTAAAAGTAAAAAGGAAATAAAATTTGTACCGATTAACCAGCATCGTTTAGACGCTTTTAAAGAAAGTATAGTCAATAAACTACCTGACTTGCCCTCGTACACTAGTGTAGAAAATTCTTATGCAGATCTAATTAACCTAATCAATAGTGAGTTTGGGAGAATTTTTACCTCAAAAACAATATCGATTGGCGAGCGTCCTATTTTCAGTGACTGGGCAACGACGGGAATCTATAGAAGTAGAAGGAGATTGTTTGATCTGTATTCTGAAAAATCATACAATTTCAACCCTGCTTTTCAGAATTATGTTAAAAACTACTCTAAAGTATTTAAGCGAGCCTGTTCCTTTGCGAAGTCAAACTACATTAAAAAGAAAATAGCTAATTCTGTCAACAAAATTAAGACTACTTGGAATATAATAAATTCTGAATGTGGGAAATCTTCATCAGTTGCAAGAGATTTCCATTTAAAAATAGAAGATCGCCATGTCACGGAGGACATGGAAGTTGCGACAGAGTTTGAAAATTTTTTTACAAACATTCCCATTATGGTAACCAAAACTCTCCAGTCGTCTTCCACTTCCGCCGAATCATTGCTTATGGAATCAATAGAAAAATGTGAGGACACTTTCGTATTCTCAGCTGTTAATAGCAAGGACATCACCAAAGCGTTTAAATCTATTGATATTAAAAAGACCGCGGATCTATGGGGATTATCAGTCAAAACTGTGTCATGTATTATTGATGTCATTGCTCCCCATCTAGCAGCTGTGTTTAATGACTGTGTCAGCAACGGTATATTTCCGGATTTAATGAAACATAGCAAAGTCATACCTTTGTTCAAGGCTGGCAGCACCACAGATCCTTCTAATTTCCGACCCGTTTCTGTGTTGCCGACCTTGAGTAAGGTATTTGAGAAACTAATTCTGGGACAGTTGTTAACCCATTTTGGTGAAAACAAATTGTTTCATGATAAACAGTTTGGGTTTACTAAAGGACGTTCGACCACCGATGCTGGTGTAGAATTGTTAAATTGTATTTACGAAGCCTGGGAAGATAAGCATGATGCATTGGGTGTCTTCTGTGATCTATCCAAGGCTTTCGATTGCGTCCACCATGATACATTAATCAAGAAATTAGAACATTATGGAATAAGGAACAGGGCTCTCGATCTTCTGACTTCATATTTGAATAATAGAATTCAGAGGGTCGATGTTAACGGTACACGCTCAGTAGGATCCGTGGTTTCGATGGGCGTTCCACAGGGTTCGATACTAGGACCATTTTTATTCTTAATTTATATAAATGACCTCCCTTACTACGTAAGGGACAAACATAGTATTATTTTATTTGCTGACGATACTTCGTTAATATTTAAAATTAAGAGGCAACTAAACAATTATGACGAAGTGAATGGTGCAATAACAAGAGTGGTCCATTGGTTTAGTACAAACAATCTTTGCCTAAATGGGAATAAAACTAAATGTATTAAATTTACCCTACCTAATGTTGCACAGGTGGAAACCAATGTACAACTCAATGGTCAGGTGTTGAACCTTGTGGAATCAACAGTGTTCTTAGGTTTGAGTATTGATGCCAAACTGCAGTGGGGATCACATATTGAAAAAATAGCCAATAGATTAAGTTCAGCTTCCTACGCTGTAAAAAAGATTAGGACTCTGACAGATGTGGATACGGCTAGAATAGTTTATTTCAGTTATTTTCATAGTATTTTGAGCTACGGAATTCTCCTTTGGGGTAGTTCCGCGGATTTGAATACAATATTTATATTACAAAAGCGGGCTGTGCGAGCTATTTATAATTTGGGCCCAAGAGTCTCCCTCAGAGAAAAGTTTAAAGAAATAGACATTCTGACCGTAGTGTCACAATACATTTTCGAGAACCTAATGTATGTTAAGAAAAATATTTCCAAATTTCCCAAAATATGTGACAGGCATAACATAAACACGAGACATAAAAACAATCTTGTAGTCAGTGATACCAGACTCCAAAAAATTAGCAGTTCTTTCCAGGGTAACTGTATACGCTTTTTTAACAAGCTCCCTAAGGAAATTAGGGATTTACCTATAAATAAATTTAAAAATGTAGTTAAGAGGAAATTGTGCCAAAAGGGCTATTATAAAATACAAGAATATTTAGATGATAAACTAGCTTGGAAATGAGCTGTTCACTCATGCATGCTTCTCAAACAAATTATTGTATTTAGACTAAGTAGACTAAGCATTATTTGTAAATAGACCAAAAAAAAAAAAAAGCCCGCTGAGTTTCTTGCCGGAGTCTTCTCAGGCCAGGGCCGCGTTTCGAACCGGTGCACTATGGAAAATATGGGTCATTTGCTGATCAAAAATCTATAACTTTTTAAATACTTGAGATTTAATTTTGTAATTTTGCATAAACATAGACCAGACCATGCTTCATAAATGAACATTAAATTCAATATGAACTAGTGCCGACTCACGGGTTTACCCGCGCTTCATTATGAAAATTGATAAAAATGGTCACAAATATTTTGCTACGGCATTTATTTAAGCATTGATTTCTTTTTAAAGGCTCCTCTCCATCTCTACAGGTAATAAAACTACACAAAATAATGTATTTTATTTATTAAACGTAATAAAAAATATAAATTATAAATTAGAGTAGCCAAATATTATTACTTTTATTTATTTGTGGGAGGAATTATTTTGTTAATTCAAATTATAATAAAATTGCGGACTACAATAGGCTAATTGATTGACTGAAATAAAAAAATAATAATAAAATAGTATATAATATCATATTGTTTTGTGTTAAACAACATTGGGATCCGTGATGAGTTGATTCACTTTCAAAAGATGTAGTGTATCTTGATCCAGCTCCTTGACATTTTTTTCGTATGGTCTACGAATACTTGTTATGTATGGATCCGAAGTATATAGCAATGTATGCAATACGTCTTCATTAGTAGCTAATCTGGAACATTTTCTCGCATGATGTAGCCTAAATTTTTTGTAGTCCTTATTGCGAGATTCCTGCGCATCTTCGGAGAGATGTCCAATGGGTAATACAGCAAAATGATTTATGATACTCTCTCCGTGTATCAATATCTTATGTACTGATGATGGCATGTAATACCAATTGTATTTGTTCACATATAGTCTTGCTGTTTCATAGGCATAGTTACCGAATCTTGAAGCATCAACTGTTATTCCGGATGACAAAGCTTGCAAAATACATGAAATCTGTGTATTAGTTCTTCATCAACTCCTGTTATTTCAGCAGAGCAACTAGTATTACTAAAAAATCTTCTTGCGGTAAGCCGTCATTCGAATTACCGCTCACTTGTCGCGGTTTATCGATAATTAAACCCAACTCCTCACGAAACCGTCTTTGAACTGTAGTTTTCTTTTCTTGTTTCAATCGTTTATTCTCGTCAGTCGTTGCCGACCACTTTTGAAAAGATAGATTATATGATACATGTAAAATCAGCTCCATGCATCTTATCCAGGCATGTAATGTGGATAATCCGTACTGGAAACAATTTTCGTCTTCTGGCCTCACAGTGACTTTATCTAAATCATTCATTAAACGAGGAGTCGCACCACATATAGTACACGTAGAGCTAGAGGGAGTTTCAGTTAAAACCTGTGCTACTTTTCCATCTACCATAGTTAGGAAAAGTTGATGCTTAACTTGTACTCCTTCATCGCAGTGCACACTGCCCTTATTTGCCACCTTATCATATTGTGATTGTTCATATGGAACACGTGTGCAAAACGTAACCTACCGGACAATCATTTATATTACCACAAAACCGCCATGATCATATCTATTGCGGTTCCTTGATATAGCTATTTAAATACCTTATCACAATATACGTCATATCTCTATAAATAGCGCAAAGATGCACCTAATTTTACGTATGCTTCTAGGTAACTATATTCTGCATGGAATACAATAACAATTAAAACTTCGATAAACTTCGATAACTGCGTAAAGCTTCATCGAAGTCGAAAATAAATAAAAAAATATGGTTTGTCACAAAAAGTCATGCCTTAACTGAATTTTTCCCTAGAATTTATTTCTTATAATTTTATTTGAATTTCCATAAAATATCCTTTCTAGAAATGTATCACACTACATGGGTTTGTATACAAATTGTACTCAAAATTTAGCTTTGAATGTTGAAATTTTTGAAGTTAGAATTTACTAAGTTTCAGAATGTTGATTTCAAACGCAATTTATTGATTTATTGCTCTAGTAAATGTTTTAAATCTTTGTTATTATGAAAGTACAACTTCTTAAGTAAGGACCAAAAATAAAAATATGTGAAATAGCCAACATTTGAAAAAAGTAATTTTGAGCAGCTCTTAATAATAATAATAATAAATATTGTAGGACATTCTACACAACGCTATCTAGACCCAAAGTAAGCATAGCTTAACTAGCTTGTGTTCTACGATATTCCATAGTGCGGTGGTCCATTTGCTAAGCTAGTCTTTAGTACATAATTATATATTTTTGACGTTTTGTAAGTGCCGTTTTAATGGTCTATACAGAATAAATGATTTTTGACTTTTGACTTTTGACTAGTCCGAGAGCTGGTACGATTTTTTGAGTAAATTCTTGAGGCAAGCTGAAAACTTGTCTCTCCTGTTGTACCCCAACACGAAGCTGCAGACCTGGTTGGTGGGTACAGGGGCTAAATAAACCCCTGAATTAAAAAAAAAATATATTCCAAAAAACATGTTTGAGGCAATATACAATTTTATAATGTTGTAGTTTAATGTTTAAGGAATACATAAAAGGTCCGGCTCGAAGGACCATGTAGAAAAGTTTCCAGGTGTTTTCCATAATAAATAAATTGCCAGGTACACAAAATATAAGTTTACAAGCTAGTCCTATCTAGATAGACATCTCTATCCAACCGTACGTGCCCGCGCGGTCACGTTGGTCCGCAAAAGAAAATTATCCCGAGGTAACGACGTAACCAGCGGTAATAATGTATACTCCCGGAACCCTGGAGGCCGAATGATGAATTGAAAAAAGATAAGTTGCCTACCGTAATGCCAGGGACCTGCGATTTCTCGGAAAAGAACCTCATTTATTTCATGATTCATGTCACAAGACGCTCATAGTAGATAACTAAAAGGATTTTTGTTATTCTGGTTTTTGTAGTACAAAATGATTTGATGTGTTAATTTATTTAAGCTGATACTGATAAAATGGCCTTGTAATTAGGTATGTTTGTATGGTTATGGATGAATAATATAAATACAATTTACAGTAAAAAGTATTTTTGAAACCATTTTTTCTTTCTCAATTTGTGGGTAGTACGAATGTGGCTGGCGGCAATTTTCCTTTTTATAGTATAGAATAAGAATCGATCTTTATTTGCTAGTACATTGTAAGAAGGATGTTACGAATTATGTCTTATGACTAGGCACATCATGTTCTGCCTAAATTCAGAAAAAAGAAACACCTTTTTGTATAACAAAAAGGTGTTTCTTTTTTCGTGTTTTTACTAATTTGTGCCGTTTACTAAGATGGTATGAGTCATTCACTTAATGATATACATTTGTATCACCTACGATCACTAATACCAAAGTTATCCCCCCCCCCCCCCATTCATGGTTACTGAAAGAAGAGAATGTGAATATAGGTAATAATGTCTCTTAAAACGATGTTAAAAGTAATCATACTACCACTTGAAATAAATAATAAACGAGTGGGCCGAAATTCCCCTAACGAGCCAAACCATTCATATTCGTCTTCAACCTACACGGTTTTCGAATTTTCAATAACACAATATGTCTATTTATACACCAGCCACACTTCTAATAAGTCTGAGCACAACTGAATCATAAAAGAAATAAACGATTCCCCACTTCGCCATTGTTAGATAAAGTCTAGATCATTTTTGCTTTCCCACGTCCTCTATTGTGCCAAAACTACAGTAATTCAATTTGACACAACAGATACAACTTCTCCATAATTCGATAACAATGGCACCAAAAAGAACTGTGACGTCACGTCATGCTGTTATTCAAGGTTGACTATTTCTATTATATTAGGTAGGTAGAGATATCTTACTGTTATTTTATATATACTGGTACATGATATTTTTGGTGGTGTTTCAGTATAGAAAATGTCTATTATTGGCTCTGTATCTAAATGTATGAACTACGAATATTTGTGAAGATTTAGTGAAGGATATTTCTTGTAATATAAATGTAGTGAATTCGATGTGCATGAGTTTTTGATTTGTTACGTATACAAAAATTACGTTCCAGTTACAGATTTCCCTTAGGAATTACGACATTTAGACAGAATTTGATATAATAAATTGATTTGATCTATTTATTCGTATATATTTTTCGTTTTCGTAAAAAAGTGATAGACAAAATATCATAATAGAAATATTCGTAATAAATACTACTTTTAAATCTGTAGGATATTTAACTAACCAGACAAATACCAAAGAACCTTGCCAGTGTTTTCACAACAAATGGACTAATCTTCTAATTATTTTACTTAAGTTAGTTTTTTTCATTTTATGTATATAACATTGCTTTATAATAAACCTCATATTGCATGAAACTAAACTAAGGTATGAATAAAAATGAATTGAAAAAGAGCTATATCCCATATAATTTTCATTTCTTTATACGTATTTCTATTTCCCATATAATACTTTGATTCATACCATCTTTCAAAACGTTATCGCATGGGGACGTGCCGTTTAATAGACCGCTACCACAATAGTATCCCTAAGGACAAGTCACAGGTAACAATGGGCCAATACCTCCGAAATAAATCAAACCTTCAGATCTGTGGGTCCGGCATTGTACCTTGCGGTACCCTTCCTATACAACGGTGCGTCATGCTTATATAATCTCTATATCTTTAACAATACAGATCATAATGCTGTGTGCGTTATCTGTGTCTTATGGAAAAGGTCCATTATTAGTTATTTTTGCAAGGTTTATAGACATCAATCAACGACAATTTGACGTGGAAAAATGTCAGTCTTCTTGTCATTAGAGAACATATTGTTATTGAGATTAATATTTAACGTGAGCAGAACTTAAGACCTATTAATTCAAATAAATCCACTGGAGGATTTAAGCAGGGCAACCTAGGGGATGGACCTAGATTTTTAGTAAAAAAAAATCAATAAACAATTAAACTGATTTAAAAATCACGTACTGAAAAGAAACAAACAACTGAAATACTGATTCAATTCAAAAGTGGAAACTTCAACAGAATTCTTTCTCCAAAGTTGATTTTCCAGACTTAACTAGTATAAATCAATAGATGAAGAACATACCGTTGACTAATAATTACCTACGCGGTACCGTAAGCATATTAATTGGCAACAACTTCACCGAATCGGCAATTAATTCAACAATTATAGCTTCAAACTATATTCGTTGAGTCTGTAGAGTCAGACTATTAAATAGGGTAACTGTTCATTGAAGCTGTTTGACGACGAATTCAAACGAAATGTTAACAGTGAGCTAGAAGAGTAAATACAAATTTCGTTTAGGTCGAGGAAAATTAAACGAGATTTATTTAATCTAAGTAGGTATTTAGTTTTGATCGCTATTTCATATCGACACCTCTGGGTTCAATTGGCGTATAAACCATTTTGGCCAAAATGAGTTATATACACCGTTTAGTTCAGAATTTTTTTCTCTATCGATCTGTATATTTAAAATGTTCAAATTCGCAAAAAAAATGCTTTTACGACCCATAAAATTTAGATCATCCTACCACAAAAAAGATAAAATGTTAATGTAACAGCCAAATTTTTCTTTTTTAAATTTTTAGTAAGACGTTATGACCAAGATTTTTACCAACCCGGGGCGTAAGATCTGCCTTGATTGTAAATGGTTTTTACCCCGTGACGAATAAATATATTTCTTAAACGTAATTTAAAATTGAGGTCGTAAATCCAAACATTTAAATAACATATGGACGTATAAACCATATCCATTGCAAAAAATGGTATTCAATTTTAGACTTTATTGCTATAGAATTAAAGTCCAAAATTAAATGACAATATTTTTACTACACCCTTTCTTTCACTCTACAATAGGCCATTTAATTTTAGATTTTACATACACTGCTTTATAGTCTTAAATTAAATGGTAAAAATTAAAAAAAAATTATTACAGTGTCCGTGTTATGACGGTGGTTTTGCTTTAGCAGAATCGAGGCCCTGGCCCTCGATTCTGCTAAAGTAAAACCACTGCACGAACAGTCATGTGGGTGACAGGTGTGAGGAGTTTGGACATGCCCACGGCGGTTTTGGACACGGTAGCCGTAACCCAGAGGGTGAGCACATCCTCAAAACGTGTACGGCCTCCGAATCGTCTGAGGGGCAAAAGCTTATCTATAAGTTGGCGCGTTCTACGGCCAAAATGGCGCAGGCTCTGTTCAAGTGCCGCTGAATTAAAGACAAAGACCCTGAAGACAATTTGATGTACGAGGAAGTCGCGGTGAAGGAGAGATGGCTGTGGAAGAGCTACAGATTTAAATAACTGATCATGACTGATAATGTGTGCCATAATTATCTGTTTTATTTAATAAAACTAAGTTAATTTCGTTCCTGGCAGTTTAATTTCGTATATATCGACCACAATTCTGTAGTAAGACTAATATTAATGTAATTCTGCCACATTCTAACAGTATCGAGATTGTTTTTATTAATTATAATGCTATTGATGTGCAAAGTAAATAGTTTTTACAGCAAAAAAATCTACAGTTACGTGCTTTTACATCAGTAAATGTGAACTTAATTTTACCAAACGTGGATATAAGTACAGCTTATATCCATATTTGGTTTTTCATCCAATTTTCATGGGGTGTATACACCATAAATTGGTATTTTCTAAGACGTATATCCATGCTAACTTCCAAACCAAAGAAGATAGATATTATTATGATTAAATGATTTAGCCTTCTTCATCCCCAAATTCTAAGAATCTTTCTCTTTGGAATTTTTTATGTAGCTTCTAAAATAAAAAAGTTATGATTTTTTTTTCTAAAAATAAAATCGTTTTTTTGCTCTCCTGAAAAGTCGTGTTTTGGTTTATACGCCAATTGAACCCGGAGGTGTCGATATTTTTGTCTTTTTATATTTTACTAGCTGCCCCGGCGAACTTCGTACCGCCACATTTTCGGCCCGCGTGGTATTCAAATCCCGTTCCCGCTGCACCCTTATCACTTAGGGGGATGAAAAATAGATGTTGGCCGATTCTCATAGATACCGGATAAGCACAAAAAATTTCATCAAAATCGGTCAAGCCGTTTCGGAGGAGTATGGCAACGAAAACTGTGACACGAGAATTTTATATATTAGATATTATTTAGTGATTTACAATCTGTCCTCAGATTTATAACTAGATCTGAGGACAGATTGCATTCTAGATGACCGTTCTAATGTCTTTGTGAGAGTTGATTCACAAATTGAACGTTGTTTTGGAAGACGGGCCTTAAACTTAGGCTAGTGATTTTGAAGCATAGTTGTATTACTGCCATTCAAAGAAAATATATCTACCATTTAAATTTTATGATTATTATCTAAATAAAACTTATGCAATATGATATAAAACGTTTTCAATTCAATTCAATTCAATTTATTTCAGACTTAGTCCATATTTATTGTTAGTTACATAATATCTTAAAACTATGTTAGGTAAAATTACAAAAACAACACACCAAATACAGAACAATATGATCACACCAGTCCCGGGTTGATCAATATCTTCTCTCCGGCACTGGTACAGAAACATGTCTTCCGCAGCAATGCCGGAGAAAAGAGCAATCCAGTCTGGATGCAACCATCATCAGGACCCTATTCTGCCGTTCTTACGAAAAGTGCAATAACTCGTGTTATGGCGTGAAATGAGTTATGTACATATTCGGAATTAGCACAACAAGATCTATATATTCGCTTTAGACAGTTTTAACGTATCTATGACGGAGCCTGTTTTAATACTAAACATTACCGCAATATCTATATCTCTGCTCTATGGTTTACTTAGTAAGATCGACCTAACTATAGATAAGAATAAATTTCTTACGATATTAAAGTAGTTTACTATCAATGAGCGCAATTAGTGTAGTTATTGCATTTATAATTTGTATATTTAGTTATTTGTATCTTCATTTACTAGTTATTAGCGCAACAAGCGTTGATTTATTGCTGTTATCATAAGGAATCTTATTCCTGATTATTAGAATATTACTAAAATTTATGTAACAAACAGATTAGGGTGTCCCAAAAAAATCAAAATCGTTTTTTTTTTAACGCATACCCTCTTATTTTTTTCCTTTTGGGTCAAAACAATCCTACTAATATTATAAATGTGAAAGTTTGTGAGAATGGATGTGTGGATGTGTGGATGTTTGTTACTCTTTCACGCATAAACGGCTGGACCGATTTGGTTGAAATTTGGTATATATATAGGTTATACCCTGGATTAACATATAGGCTATATATCAGCGATGAACGGGATCAGAATTCCACGCGGGTGGAGCCGCGGGCAACAGCTAGTTATAGATAAAATTTTAAGAAGCTAGGACCACGGTAACCCGTGCCGACTCGCATCAATAGATGCCAGTACTTTGCTCTCAGACTGCCGCGACCTAACGTGTCGATGTGCTTGTGATTACTCGTTATTTAGTTATAGAAATTGCATTTTTTGCAATCAGTCAACATGTCAGTGTAATTAATAGAAGGGATATATTTTTAATAGGTGACGTAAAACATTAAATAGCAGGTTCAAAACTTCCGCCTAATGATGGACAAGTTCTAGCAGTTTTATTTTACAAAGACCGTGAAGTGGCTTTAACTGTCAATGAAAGCGCGAATCTCACTATTTGCGAGTGTACGAAGGTGGTCCGATAAGTATGTACACTATGTAGTTGGTCTAAAAAAGAAAAATGAACATTTTGGAAAACTTTAGGCTACATAATAATTATTTCTCAACGTAGTTTTAGTTCGATGTACTTGACCCAGCGATGCTCCAACTTGTTTAATCCGTCTGATGTATACGTTTTCTCAAGATCTACAAAATAGGCCTCCGTGACGGTGATGATCTCCTCATTCGACTCATATTTCTGCCCAGTGAGTGATATTTTCAAGTTCGGAAACAAATAAAAGTCATAGAGAGAGCGGAGGTATGATGAGCCGGTGCCTTACCGTGACGGAGGAGCATTTTTTCTCCCTTAAATGGGGTATTTTTCTGTAATTCAGTATAGTTCAGCCCTGTGACAGTTTAGTCCCTATCCAGGTAGTTGACGTAGAGGTGAATTCCAGAAAACAGGGGCTATCACCTTTCCAACCGATAAAACAGTCTTTGCCTTCTTTGGAGCACTTTTGCCGGGTTAAGAGTGAACTTCGTTTCAACTATTCCTTGTCTCTAGTGAATACCAATGGATCCATGGTTCATCGAAAGTTACGAAATGATACAGAACCTCCCTTGGTTTGAGCTTAGACTGTGGCAAACACTGCTCTGAAGTGGTCTCACGGTTGCCCTTTTTTCCGAAGTGAGCAATCGCGGCAGCCATTGCGCTGATACCTTTCTCATGCTCAAAATTTCATCACCATGTGGTCTTTAGAGATGTCTACTATCTCAGTTATATTGTACACCTTCAATCAGCGGCATGCCGATACGATATCGTAGAGTTTTGTAACGTTATCCTCCGTGGCAGCAGTTTTTGGGGTATCTGGACGTGGCTTGTCAAAAACTGATGTGTGACCATGAAGAAACTTGATATACCAACTTTTGGTGGTCACCGTCGAAGGCGTAGAGTCACTGTACATAGCATCCAAGTTTTCCTTTTATCGTTGAGCGATTTCACTCCCAAAAATAAGAATCAAGTTGCAGACAGATATTGCTTTCTTTCAATTTTTCAAAAATTCGCGGATACATCCACTTCTATACGCGGTCAAAACAAAACTACGAATCCGATTCTTTTTTATTGATTGGTATTGATTTTTTAAATAATGTTTAAATTAATGGGTAAGATACGCGAAGAAATTTCATTTATTTTTGTGATTTTTTTACTTTTGAAATAAATAAATTTTTAAATAATATTGAATTGTTTTCATTATCTTATGATAATGAAAACCTAACCTAACATAAACCTAACCTAACCTAACCTAACATGATAACTGAAATTGATCGTGTCTTTAAGGTACTCGTATATTATTTTTATATTCATAGTTCCTCTATGAGTACAAAGAAACAATTTGTACTTGGGTATAAATTGTTTCGTTGTACTTTCAAAATTGCTTCTTACTAATGAAAACAGCAATAAATAAGTCACTTATTGCACTTCTGGTTAGGACACAGTTCATAAATAATTATTATTTGTTTATCAACAATGCATTATGTAAGTTTCCTAATTATTAGTGCAACAAGTACCTTAGTTATTACGGTTATTACTAGTAAACTTTCTTTCTACATACTAATAATACTAATCATAAGTAATTTTATTGTTTTTTTATATCGAAAATAAATATATTTACAAATATTAAGTACTACATAATATTATTTACATTATTATCTAACAGTGGTAAAAGTTTCAAGTCAATACTAGGTATAGTGATGGAGATACAAACAAATCAAAAAATAAATCTTTAACCGCGTTTTTCTCGAAACCAACTTTTTCCTAGTTATTGCACTTTACGTAAGGACGGCAGTATTGGGGCTGGTCCGCACCCTGCGCACCAACGAAGCCGCACGCGCACGCATTGTCGCGTGGAAACAAGCGGTACGTGCTTCCGCAAACATCCCCGATGCGCTGCAGTGCCGGGGCAGCCCCAACAACATCCTGAGACTATTATTATACAGGATGCGGAGGTCGCTGTAGCGTTTCTTTGTATAATCGGCCCATAGGCTACAGGTGTATAGAGATGTACAATACGCCCTGAAGAGTGTTATTTTAACTTCCGCCGAGCAACGCGCGAACCTACGGGCTATCATGTTCGCTCTGATCGAAAGCGACCTCCGCTCCCTGTCGATGTCCTCGTTATCTTTTAGATCGATGGTGATAATATGCCCAAGGTATTCAAAAGATTCCACCCTATCTAAAGGCACACCATTTAACATAACCGGAGGTACTTCCTGAGGATAGTTGCCACCGGCTTTAAACACCATCCATTGACTCTTCTTCGCATTGTATTGCAAGCCGTGACCACACGCATACTCCTCGCAAGTCCGCAATAGATTTCTAAGGCCACAGACCGAAGCGCTCAGCAGCACTATATCATCTGCGTAACTCAGGTTATTTACGCAGACACCATCAATATGGCAGCCGATATGCTGACTACTGAGCGCCTCGATCAGACCATTTACGTACAAATTAAACAGGGTGGTAGATGTGATTCCACCCTGCCTGACACCACACTCCAGCCGGTATGGGTCTGACACGGCCCCCGCCCATCTGACAATGTTGACCTGGTTCGCATACCAGTACTGGAACATGCGGACCAGTTCCCAGGGCATATTTATATCTTTCAGCTTCCGCCAAAGCAGTTCATACGAAACCAGGTCAAATGCCCTGGATAAGTCAAGGAAGCAGGCATACACCGGGGTTTTACGATCAGTGTAGTATTTGACGGTTTGCTTCAGGCACAGTATAGCACTTTCGGTCGAGAGCCGGGGACGAAAACCAAACTGGTTATCGTGCAAGGTTACAAACTGATTCATCTGTGCGTCGAGCAAACCATCAAAAACCTTCGCTATAACAGTGGCAAGAGATATATAAGCCTGTAGTTAGATTTGTCTGTAAGATCGCCAGTTTTATTTTTGACTACAGGTACTACCACTGTCCTCATACACGCATCAGGTAGATAAGAATGACATACACATAACGTATAGAACATGGCCAGGACCCTATAAACATGGGGCCCAGCGTGTTGGAGGTGCTCTTAGGAGGTGAATTTTAGATTATTTCTCTTTTTTGTCTGACTGTACCAGCCGCCGCCTAATATCCGGGCAGCGGTCTAAGCCTTCACTTAACGCACGCATATGAAATTCAATGAGCCAGAGCCGCAGAGCCGCCAGAGCCGCCGAGCCACCGTGCTGTAAGCCACAGCTGAGTTATTTAGTCCGATAGTTTTGTTACATTACACATCTGATTAAGTGGCTCTTGTGGGCGACCATCCTTTTTGCTTCAAATTGAATTAGCTATTTTTAGTGTAGATATTTGTAATTGGTTAAGGTGAATTTGGTTAATGATGATCAATGGTACGAAACGCACTATGCGCTTATAAGTAATTGATGGACATTAAGTAGACATAGGAGGGCATGTTTTTGTCGAGAATGGACTAGAGATTATTCTGAGGTAGAATGGGCAAGTGTTCAAAGCAATTTTAGTTTGCATTAGAGACCTTCATCTCAGAACCCCGGTTTCACTTACCCTTCTCCTCATTTCCCTTATGCGGCTTTTAGTGAAGTAACTGTCATCTCAACCCTTCACATGTAGTATCGAGGTCCTTTGTAGTACAACGAAAACCTTTGTAGCTGTAGTTAAATCCTGGAGCGACAAAGATCTAGCCATTGATTCGAAGAAGAAGGGGTAAGAAGATCAACGCCAAAAGAAGAAAAGTAAGCCTGCGCCACAGCTTCGTCATTAAAGGGCTTCAAAAGCCCTGTATATAAAGTTTGAACATATTTACAATACCAATATATAGTAAACTAGCTTTTGCCCGCGGCTCCGCCCGCGTGGATGTCGGTTATCGCGACCAAACATTGCCTATGTCCTTTCTCAAGGTCTAATCTACCCCTATACCAA
This sequence comes from Eilema depressum, assembly GCA_914767945.1. Classification (NCBI taxonomy): domain Eukaryota; kingdom Metazoa; phylum Arthropoda; class Insecta; order Lepidoptera; family Erebidae; genus Eilema; species Eilema depressum. The sequence goes on along the minus strand of OU612029.1, from coordinate 604,347 downwards.
ATGTCATCAAAATCGGTTGAGTGGTTCAGGCGTGAAAACATAACAGACAGACAGAGTTACTTTCGCATTTATAATATTAGTATGGATTAACGAAAGCTCCAGTAAACTCTATATGCACAATCATGAAGACATTAGTCTCGATGAAAAGAAAAGTATTCGATTTTCCTTCTCACCACTTTGAAAGGGCATCCCTGTCGGTAACGGTATTCTTTTAACTGATAAGATCTAACTTGTTCGCGCTAGTGCCTCCGGGACGCTAATACTTCGCCGTGACTCCGCCGAATTCAAACTCGGGGGCACAAAAAATTCCGGTCAAGATAGAACGTTTGTGTTTCTTCAAAGGTTCTTTTTGGGGAATACTTTGAATCAGTTTAGAATATCTATGTGTTTTGTTTGAATTCGTTTAGTAATATTTCTTCTTTATGTTTTATTTTTCTACTGCTAATGTATGGAGTGTATTGTTGATCTTGGATTTTGAGACTCGTATCCATATAATATAGGCACCGGAATATATCTTGACCCCAAGTCGTGAGAGAAACGAGGCCCTGTTTCGTTGGATGTAATAAAATTGGTAAAATTAAGCTTAATGGAGCATTTTGTGAAGTGTTTGGGATCAAGTTATATACCGGTAACTTTACGTTGGAACGTGTTATTAGTGAGTGATGGATAGTAATTAAAAGTTAAAAAATCAGGTAGTAAATGCAATTTTGAAAGCAAAAAGTGTTCATTACTGGTAATTACTTAGAGATCTGAATAAATAAAGATATTATGATTTCAGTTTGACTGCTCGTAATGATGAATGCCACCGTTGTAACATGGCACGTGTCTATAATGGTGACCCTCTTTTACGAGACTTTTTCTTCAGCTTACTATCAGGCGCGGTGAAGTCAAATTGACTTGACTTAAATAAAAAAAACTTATTTTTAGGCCCGTATGTTAGAATAATGTTTTTTTTGTTTTTTTTTGTTTCTTTTTTTTTTTTTTTTTTTTTTTTTTTTTTTTTTTTTTTTTTCATAATTAATAACTATTTTAATTGCAGATTTATATGCCCAGTTGCCGAAAGGCTGATGAACGTCAAAATAACTAATCGGGTGTCAGAAATTGAATAACATCAATAAATAAAAAATAAATATTATATAGATAACTAGCTGTTGCTCACGGCTTCGCCCGCGTGGAATTCTTCATCGGTGATAGTAGTGTGATGATATACTTAGGTATATAGCCTATGTTGGTATCTAAAAAAAAAAAAAAAAATATTTTTATTCTCTCAAACAATTAAAATACAAATAAATAATAGCAATAATAAAACTTATTTCTTAGTGAATCTTAGGGGCTATACAAAAAACTGTGATTGTGAGACTGGTGCCTAAACTAGATACAACAGTTTGTATCTGTATTTATAGGTCACCAGGAAACCCACGCAACCAGTAAACACGAGTAGAAAAGGTACAATATATTATGATTTATTATATAAACAAAAACAAACTACATTATGGATTAACAATTTGTAAACACATCTGTGCTAGAAAAAGATGGTGAACGGTAAATTGCCACAACAGCAAGATCGCTTTTAAATTTGCACACTAAGACCGAACCTTCATTAAATGTAGGGCATTCATTAGTTGTGAATTGACCCTCACAGTGGCATTAGAACTGTCATTAAGAATACAATCTGTCCTCAGATCTATTCATAAGTCGAGATTCAGATCTGTGTAATTTTCTGAAATACGGACCTCAAATCTGAAAATGATCATCTACTTATGACGCTGACGACAAAACTCGCTGACTAAACGTCCAAAAAGCATAATAAATTCACCGCACAAGAAAAATATTGACTCCATTTCCTCATCAAAACTACCCAAGTCTGACGTCATACCCCAGAACCAGTACCCTCTGTACAAGCAAATAAACATCCCCACGCATCCTGCGGAACCTTAAACCTTGTATTTTTTCCGTCGAAGCCTCGTTCGGAGGCTCGTTTAATTTGGCGAATGATTTACTTGTGTTCGTAAAGGAAAAATCACCCATTTATACTTTCAAGTTCGGTTGTCGATAAACGCCAGGAGTTTTGCATTTTAAAAAACTGTTTGCCCTTCCCCCTCTTTGGGGGGGCAGTGAAAAGTTTCTCTTCAACGGTCTTAATCTTGTTTCGGATTTATGGTATCAATTTGAGTCGGTTTACTCGGGGGTATTTAGCGTCTGGGGTTTTTAGTGACGGCGACTTTTAAGTGACTTTTTAATCGTGTATTGGGGTAATACAAGACATTTAATGGTATTAACATTGGGGTAATATCTACAAAATATTATTGTTTGATGTTATAGTTATGATAGTGAGATGGTACGGTGGTAGCGTGTTGAGGTTCGATATCCGGATTTGGTAGTGGTTTTTGTTATAGTTCTAAGTTGCAATTATGGAGTACGGTCTAGGTAAGCATTCGATTAACTATTTCAACGCTAAAACCCTTCTAAATTAGTGATTTCCTTTTTTTTTTCAATCTTCCCCCTTTAAATACTAACATGTAATTGTTACGGCGCGGCGTGAGAATTGGTTTCAAAAGTAAAAAAAGCAAAAAAAAAAAAATGTATTTTGTGACTTTTTTATAAGGCTTAGTCGGAACTGTCTTATGATATACTTTAAACATAATATTAGCTGCTTTTTTGGTGCCACACCATAAAATCCGTTGTCGCCTTAAAAAATTAGAAACGTGATACGTTTATTAAGTTTCTCTATTTCCCTTCAGAAAAGCTCAACCCACAAATCAAACCGGCGACCAATAGCACAACAAAATCACAAGCTACATATTACGTATCTACTTGAGATTTATTAGTCTGCCTTGAATCGCGGTTGTTACGCTACAGCAAATTTGAAGAACGTCGTAGCAGTTGTAGCACGTAGCAAGGACCGTAGCCGCGTAGCCGCGTAGACGCGCCGCAACTAGTTCCAATACGAAATTGCTTTGAATCGAGTCTCGGAGCAAATTTGTGCTACAGAGGAACGGAACGTTGTACATGGTACATTTCTGTACTAGAAATAGGATTAAATGTTAGATTGTTAGGTACATTTTCTAGATATAGGGAGGGGCATAATGTCCAGCGGTGGACTACGATAGGCTAATTGATTGATTGATTGAACCAATTGAATCATAGTTTTTTATCTATCAAGGTAATTTAAAATTTTCTGAAGCACGATTTTTTTTAGCATGTATTTTTCTTTATTTACAGAACAAAAGTGAACTTTTAATGCGATAGAATGTTGGATTCCCACCAGTACGTTTGCTACTGGTTTAAACTATGTATATTCTAATTTTGAATATCCTACTTTAATTAATCCTACTAATATTATAAATGTGAAAGTTTGTGAGAATGGATGTGTGGATGTTTGTTACTCTTTCACGCATAAACGGCTGGACCGATTTGGTTGAAATTTGGTATGTACATAGGTTATACCCTGGATTAACATATAGGCTATTTATATCAGCGATGAACGGGATCAGAAATCCACGCGGGCGGAGCCGCGGGCAACAGCTAGTACTATTATATAGAATAGCCGCGTTACCTGGCATAGTAGAATTTTGGGCCGCCCCATCTCCTCCCATGCGGTATCGTACAAGGCGACTAAGGTATAGGGCTGTATAACATCAGACAGATATATACATACAGCCCAGGCTCAGCCTCAGGTACCATGGCTCGAGTCAACAATAGTGCCCGGAATACGGTAATAGGCTCACCTCCTATTACGTGGGACCGAATACAATGATTGGTGAAATGTGGGTGTTAATTCACCTCTGCCCAACCGGGGATAAAGGCATGATTATATGTATGTACTAGCTGTTGCCCGCGGCTCCACCCGCGTGGAATTCTGATCCCGTTCATCGCTGATATATAGCCTATGTGTTATTCTCATGTATTAAGCTATATTATTGCAAAGTTTCATCAAAATCCATTCAGCAGTTTTTACGTGAAAGAGTAACAAACATCCACACATCCACACATCCATTCTCACAAACTTTCACATTTATAATATTAGTAGGATAGTAGGAAGGATGTATGTTGAATATACTATGTGCATTGTTCTTCTGGTACCCCTCATTACCGACAAGGGGCAGGATCATTCATGTTTCATGGCACACAATCTAACCCTTTTTGTTCCTGTTATTTGACAGATAGCTAAGAATCCCGGAATTTTATCAGAGTTAGCCTTTGTAACAATGTTGTACTCATGGGAACATGGGAAGTAGGGTAATAATACCAAATTTATATGCTAATACCATCTTGGAGAACTTCAATTACAGTTTTATAAAAATCTTCGGTCGGTGTTATCGAGGGACCTACAGAGATAGAATAGCAACGAACCCGTCCTCTGAATTTTGATATCCGTTATATAGGACAGTCTTTGGAGACTTGGCGATGGTTTTCCCAAGCGACTACAACATGGGATTCTTCAAGAAGGGCATTAGAAGGTTTCTTCAGGGTCGGCAACACGAGTGTGACGCCCCTGGTGTTGCATACATCCATAGACCACGGTAACCACTTTCCATCAGATGGGCCGTGTGCTTGTCTGCCAACTAAGTGGTATAAAAAAAATACTGGTATAACTATAATTATTTTACACATTTTGATAACACACTTTTACTTTTTTAATTCTGACCTGGTTTCGGCATTCTCAACGTTTTGCCAATAAGTTCCAAAAAGTGCCATCAATCAACTATCTATCTATACTATTATATAATTGTAAAGTGGTCGTGTCTGTACATTGGAGATATTTAAAAAAAATACTTGGGTTATGTTGTGTTAACGATCCTACTAAACACGAATAATTTTTTTTTTAATTTCCTGTCTGTTTGTCTGTTTGTCCGCGATGGACGCGAAAACTACTGGACGGATTTTGATGCGGTTTTTTTTATTAGAAAGGGCTTGCTCAGACTTAAAATCTTACGTTTGTTTGATCGCAATCGGTTGAGTAGAACCGAAGATATGAGCAAAGGTCGCGTTAACCGAGATGCACGCGGGCGGAGCCGCGGGTGGAAGGCTAGTATAATAATATTATATGACTATCATAATTTTGTATTTTATATACCTACATAATACTTTCGTAATTTTTGATTCGGGATAAGCAGAGGCAACTGTCCGGCACTTTATCCTAACGCACTTCATAAGATTCCTATAATGTCATTAAACTTATCATGCAAGCCTTTTTAAAATGTTTTATTAATTATTTTAATTAATCACGCACTTATTGTAAAAACTTGTACATATTATGAATCGGACCTCAAAATAAAACAAACTTAGGTAACGACCTAAAATTACATATTAGAAGCAAAAAGTTTTATTTGATATTAAAAATTGTTTATCTAAAATTTGTTATTCTTATAATAGTCCTCGAAGAAAAAAACACAACATTAAGGGCCTAAGGCACGATTTAATTTTTTTATGAACGTAGGGATAGACCTTTCGGGCCTGGGTAATCCCAAGCGTATTGAATTCGGTTTCTTATCTAACCAAATTTGTATTTGTATAAAGATGGATGGCCCTTTGACCTTTGGAACGTAAATAAATAATGTACGAAAATAATTTTGTGATTTATGATGTCAATGTGTGATACGATGTTATAGTTATAGAATGAACATTCACGTATGCGTACTAATTGAACAGCTAAAAACCAATAAAATGACTTTTTAATGTAGGTATAGTATGCTAACCATTCAAATGGATTAAAATTGGAAAAAGTGAAATGCTCAGACGAGACTTGAACCCCCGACCAGTCCCTTACAGGGAATCTTAATTGGAATGAAAGGATTGTTCAACAAACGATCAATCCTTGAGCCTGTGATTAGTTAAATATGATCTATGATTGGTAGATCGGGACACCTTCACCGTCGCACCCCGCGCTTGCCACCAGAGACCTAAAAACGCTTTATCACGATTATTTTGGGTCCAGATGTGTAGAGAGTATATCCTAATATTTATTTTTTTATTTACCTGTTTGTTTGTTTAGTTTTAGATAGACTTAAAATCTTTCGTAAGTTAAATCGTAATTGGTCAAATAGAACCGGAGATAATGGTCAATAAATGGGAAAACCAACATCCAACCGGGCGAAAGGCTAGTAGAAAATAAATAAAAAGGAGTCCACAGACTCTGCTTATTTCTAGACTGAAAAGCATACATTTTATTGGCCTTGCTAATCTTTATACACAGACAGTAGTAGAAGTCCCCCAGCTATCACCGTAACACTATATCAACTATCTATGAACATAAACGGTTTATCGCCGCGCTATCGCTCGGACAATGGCCGCCGGGGGGAGGGGGCGCGAGGGGGCATGGGGGGCGACATCCGCTTCCGACGGAATCGGAAATGGCTGATATGTGACTTTGTTTTGCGCCGTTTGTCGAGTTTCCTTTATTTACCGTTTGTAATGGCTGTTAATATATTTTGAATTATCGTTAGATAGTACAATGGTGTATTATTTTGTGTAAGGTAGCAGGAAAATGGATATTTTTGTGGGGGGAGGAAGGGAATTCGGTGCCGGGCAGTCTGCTATTGTTTTGTAATTATCTTGTGTCTGTAGGCATAGGAGAGGGGAGTGGAAGCTACATTCATTTGATAATGGAACTGATTGTTTTCCTCTATAGAAAAATACCTGATTTGAAAAAAATCATCTAATACTAATATTAAACATCTAAAAAACTTGAAGAAGAACAGGACACCGTCATCACGGATAAATAGGAAAATTTAAATAGCTTCAGATGTGGCGTGGTTGATCAGTGGTTAGAGCATTCCCCTGTAAGGGAAAGATCTCGGGTTCGAGTCCCGCATGAGATGATCCCCTATTTCTATCTTAATCGACACCATCATCATCTTAGCATTTGTTGTATTAGAAATTTTCACTTTGAAGCCCAAGTTCCACTTCTTCTCCTTCCAAAGTCTTAGTTTGAGTTTCATGAGAGTGACTATAACCAGATCTCCCATACCTAAGAAGAAAGTCTGTTAATCAACAGATGCACTCACTGATTTTAGTTTGAACCTAAAGGTCTTAATGAGGAACCTATAGGTCTTAGTAACCGAAATGGCCAAATAACCAGGTGATTAGGAAATCACCTGGTTATTTGGTCATTTCGGTTACTAATATACTTTAAAGTCCGAACGAAAATTACTACTTATTTTTGTGTTCTGCTATGAAACGACGTTATCATAGTAAGCTCGAGATGTCCTGTAAGTGTACACGTGTACACGTGTAAGGACACATTGACACTACAACACTTAAGAGCCACTGTACACAAAGGGTAACAATGAAACTCTTATGAGATCAGCTAGAAACATGTTCCGTGGATGCCTGGAGGAAATTTTGTTTCTTTTGGCCCAATATTTCATTTATAGGATTTTCGCATTCTGTATTTATACTTTTATTGGAAGACTTGTTAGAATTAATTACTAATTAATATTATAAAATGTGTGATCTATATCTATACGTCTGTACTAATGTTCTAAAGCTGAAAAGCGAGAACTTACGACTCGTAAAGTTCCTGCAACCAATTTTGCGAAACCCAACAACTTGACAGTGAATTTATGCAAGAATTTTTTTTTTATTGTTAGTTTGCTGTCGCTTAATGTGAGTTACGAACAGAACTCCAGTCGCGTTTCCATATTACAAGACTGAAGTGTCATTACTTTCTAATTTCATACATACATACATTAATACTTACGCCTGAAAATCCCGAAGAGGTACGCAGAGGTGTATTAACACCTACATTTCGCCAACCAAGATTTTCGCTATCACGTAATAAGGGGCGAGCCTATTGTCGTCTACCGGGGCCTTTGTCATGGGCTGCATGTTTTGTTTTCGGATGGAGAACAGCCCTATCCCTTAGGCTGCCATCAGACGGACTGCATCGCAGCAATAGCGCGCGGTCGATATATTTAACTGTATGCAGTTGTATGTTCGACTTCATATCGAGTCATGATATCAACTGCACGCAGTCGGCTGCAGTCGTGTGAAGTCAATATCAACTGCATACAGTCGTGCCTTCAACTTCGCGCGGTCGGCTTAAGTCGTGTAGTGTCGCCACATGCTGTCCAACGCTAACGCATACAGTTAGCGGTGGACTGTGCAGTTTTTTAATTCGATTATATCGCTGCCGGCGACTTCCATTTCGACCTTACACTTACGCTCTTGGCCTACATGCTTGGCTTCAACTGCGTAAAGTCAGATCAGATCCGACTGCAGACAACTGTATGCAGTTGAATATATCGACCGCGCGCAGTTGCTGCGATGCAGTCCGTCTGATGGCAGCCTTAGTCCCCTTCTACGACACCCACAGGAAGAGATAGGGTAGACCTATTTTACTCCACCGGGAGATGGTTATCTAATGTAAAAAGGGCTTTATTGTGTGTAAAGTAAATAAATCATTAACTCTTTAATACATTTTGGATCAATCGTGATTAAAGAGATCTGAGTCAAGATGGCCGCGATAGATAACGCTGACCCTACCCTTTGACTAATGGCCACCCATTTTTCTCAGGAGATAAGTATCTGACTGTCTATTTGCTCTGCTCATTCTATCCCCGGGTGGGGTAAAGCGCTGTGAGATTTTTCTGTTAGGCCATCATCATTATCTGAGCGTTTTTTTATAGATAACTAGCTGTCCCGGCGAACTTCGTACCGCCATATTTTTCCCATTCCCGCTGCACCTATTTTCTCATCCTTTAAACCTTCCCTGGACACCCACGAATATTTCAAGACTAAAATTAGCCAAATCGGTTCAGCCGTTCTTGAGTTATAAAATAACAACGAAAAGTGGCATTGATTTTTATATATTAGACTAGCTGATCCTGCGAACTTCGTACCGCCTTTTTTTAATTTTCTCGCCGTAAGAACCACCCTCGTACATCAGGGAATATTCTAAAAAAAGATTTAGCGAAATCGGTTCAGCCGTTCTCGAGATTTGCGCTTAGCAACACATTTAGGGATTCATTTTTATATAATAGACTAGCTTTTGCCCGCGGCTCCGCCCGCGTGGATGTCGGTTATCGCGACCAAACATAGCCTATGTCCTTTCTCAAGGTCTAATCTACCTCTATACCAAATTTCATCAAAATCGGTTTAGCGGTTTAGTCGTAAAAGTGAGACAGACAGACAGACAGACAGACAGACAGAGTTACTTTCGCATTTATAATATTAGTAGGGAAGTAGGGATTATAGCCGCGTGGTTGCCGGCAGAGTAGAATTTGAGCCACCCCATATCTTCCGTTGTTGTACAAGGCGACTAAGAGATAGGGCTGTTTAACATCAGACAGATATATACAGCCCAGACTCAGCCTCAGATGTATGGTTCGAGTTAACAATAGTGTCCGGAATACTGCAATAGGCTCACCCCCTATTACGTGGGACTTAATACAATGATTGGTGAAATGTGGGTGCTAATTCACCTCTGCCTAACCCACCGGAGATAAAGGCGTGATTATATAGTTCGTATCTATTATCTCATAAATAAATCAGATATACAGAAGAGCTCTAAATTGCTGCAAAGATGAGTAATTATATTCAATGTGAGTGTGCATAAATTACGAACACATGTACGCGTGACGTCACAGCACAGTACACAATAAATCACGCGCGTGCTATCTCTGTAAAACTGTCAGTACATATATTTTAAACTTGTCTAACGTAGTGTTAGGGTGTGGTGGCAGTGTTAGCGACGATTCACAAGAAATATAATTAGTTAATTATTTTTGCTCGTAAAATAATAGCTACCATTATAAGTTCTACAAATCTTCACCGCTCCTTAATCAATCAATAAATTAGCCTATGGTAGTCCCCTGCTGGACATAGGCCTCTCCCAAAATGCGCCACGTTTGCCGATCCTCCGCCTTCCGCATCTAGTCTGTCCCAGCCACCCTTTTCAGGTCGTCAGTCCATCTGGCTAGGGGCACCGCTCCTTCGTCCATACTAATATTATAAACGCTAAAGTAACTCTCTGTCTATCTATCTTGTCTGTTACGCTTTCACAACCAAACCACTCAACCGATTTTGATAAAATCTGGTACAGAGATAAATTAGACTTTAAGAAAGGACATAGGCTATATTTAGTCACGAAGACCGACATCCAGGTGGAGCCGTGGGAATCAGCTAGTTACAAATAAGTTTAAAATTTATTTTTATGCCACATAGGTCGTAGACAAGCACATGGCTCACCTGATGGTAAGTGGTTACAGTAGCCTACGGGCGAGCGCAACACCAGGCGAGTTACACTTTTGCTGACGACCCTATAAGAACAGAGAGATCCTGTGCCATCAGCGCAAAAGATAAGTAGGACAAGCCTTTGTTTTTCCCACTGACAGCACAAAACCTCTCCAGTGAAAAGTAAATAAACATTTGAATGACATTTTGAAGCATTTATTATGCTGATTGTTTAAATTTTACTGACTTAGCGGTCAGAGCATTCCCCCTGTAAGGGAAAGATCGCGGGTTCGAATCCCACCCGATGTCGATTCTCTTTTGTCTTTGTAAATCGAGTAAATAAACATGTTAACATTTTACTTAAATTAGTAAAAGGAGAAAAAAAGAAAATAAAGCTCTTCAGGAGCAAGCAATTATTTCCCATTTGCCTTTTCTTTATTTCTCCAGCTCCTCCAATTAAGCTTAATTACTTGTGATAGGATTCGATTTGCTCCGGTCGTTATACTAGATGGAAATCGAACCCAAAACCTCTCAATAACAAGTACAATTTGTTATCCATTATGCTGCAGAGGAAAAGTTTTAACAAAAGTAAATGTATATAGTAATAAAATAGCTAACGTTTCAATTAAGATACTAACATGCAGGTAAAACAGCATTGTGTGTAGTGCCATGTAGCTCACTAATTTTTTTAGAGAGCCCAGAAGTAGAAGAGGTATTTTACTGTCGCTGAAGGAACATAAGTGGTTTGCACACATATGTGGGGTAGGCCCACATGTGTGAAAAAGCCTGTGATGATGCTGTCAAAACTGTTGATTGTAGTGTGCAGCTCGCCTTACCTGCACTCATACATCATTTCGCCATCCTGGCAAGGTCACCATGTAATGGAGTGACGTAGGTAAATTAGAGACGACTGTTTGATTCCATAATTTGTATATTAATGCTCAAAGTATATGAGTTACATATAAGGTAAGGCGAGCTGCACACTACATGATCACCAATGTAGCATTATTTTTATTTGCAAAGGTTTCCTTCTGAAACTTCCCCTTTACCTTACCATCAGGCGAGGAGAAGAAAATATCCTCAGTGAATTCATACTAAAATTATAAATGCGAAAGTCAAAGTAGCTCTGTCTGTCTCTTTTGCTTTCACGCCTAAACCACTAAAGACCTTGGAAAAGAACATTAAGCTTTATTTAGCTAGTAAAAAATAAAAAGTGCCTACCAATATGTTCTATGTACCCTAATTTAATAAACTACAACAAAAACATTGTATCTCATCATTATCCTTATGACAATCTCCTTACAGTCGGGCCCCATCCCATTTAGTTCTCCCACGTACGGGAGATAACCACGATATAACTCGTAACATAACGTTTCTATTCAGATTAGCTCATTCCACTGCAAATAGAATATTGTTCGGTTTAAAATATCTATTATTAAAAAGGGTTATTGGATTCTCGAAGGGTTTTATATTAGTAGCGAAATTGTTATTGCGTTTTAGTAATAAAATTAAGTTATATGTTTTTAAGTTATTGATAGAATTCTAATTTGATATGATAGGTACTTTAAGTTAATGTAATAAAATTTAACATTTAGATACTTAGATATTATGAGAGCTATAATAAATCATTGATTACTCAGAATGGAAACTCGATCTGGCGATAGAACGCACTCACGCACGCCATGGGTGTTTCGCTTTCGTATGCCGTTACATAAGGACCTCACATTGAAGTCAATTACTTGAATTCTGATCCCATGGGAACCTATTCCAGAGACTAACAGTAGTATATGTGTTTTATCCAGACTGTAAGCTATACCTGTACTTACCAGATTCGTTCAATTGAATGAAATTTTAAGCAATTGGTATGCCAACTATTCAAATCATTTAAGAATGGAAAAAGTGAATCACCTACCGTCTCCCACCGTCACCCCAAGATGGCAGTATAGGAAAATTTGGATCGCTTCAGGTGAGTCCCGGTAGCTTAGTAGTCAGAGCATTCCGTCTGTAACAGACTGGTCCCGGTTCTAGACCCGCCTGGGCCATTCACTTTCACCATTCTTAATCGATCAGATTTTTTAAGCCATTTGAACTTAATTGAAAAACAAACATCTTCACTAACTTTCACAGTCAAAATATCAGTAGGATTATCACTTAGACATTTGACGCATATTATTCTCAGTTTAGACTAAAATTTGCTTTGATAGCGGGTTTACAAACTCTCAGCAGTAGGCGGAGAGAGACGGCAGCCATGTCGGGTAATCCTGCGATACATCACTGTCTGTCCCGCCTAGGCTGAACACCGTCATCGGCGACGTGTGAGACTGCCTTCTAGCACTGTGTGATAGTTCATTACCTACTAGTGGAATGGAATACGAGTTCTACTAATTCTCCATTTGAGTGTCTAACACGTTGAGCGATAAGACGGTTTACGACAGTAAATGTTTTGGAGTTTTGAAACTTACGGGCCTTAAAAATCATATCAAAAATATAAAAAATAATAAAAAATAAAGACCCGACTGCTGTTAATAAGAACGAAAAAGTGTGATAGCAGGTGACATCCATTTGTCAATCATAAACCGAAAGAAAATACCTTTCATATGAGACCTCATTCATCGAAATCCGTCCAGCCGTTAGATCTATAGAGGGGAAAAAAGAAAACTACAATATGCATACATACATACGCGCGGAACATATTATTACCTGCGCTGGCGCAGTCGGGTGAAAAAGACAAGGCCTGATGGTGCGCGATTCTTTTTCATTCGAGTGTCCTCTGACCCCCGAACCTCGGAAATAAAGCCTGCTCCAGGCTCCATTCATCAATTAGCAGGTATACTGGCTTGCAAGTGAAGAAAAAAAAGGTTTATGTAAGTTGTAATCCCCTAGCCAGATGGACCGACGACCTGTGAAAGGTGGCTGGGACGGACTGGATGCGGAAGGCGGAGGATCGGCAAACATGGCGCACATTGGGAGAGGCCTATGTCCAGCAGTGGACTGCAGTAGGCTAATTGATTGATTGATTGTAAGTTGTAATTACAGTTTTACCCTTCGTATTAAACCTAAAAAAAAACATGTTTGTTGTATCTTTATATGTACATACATGAAAAGATTGAAGGCTTACATATGTAAAATACGCATCAACAGTTTAATTAATGCAAATCAAAAGTTGACTTTACGAAGTTTGCGCGAAAACCAGTGAAAACGCTGACGTCGACGTCGACGTGACGTCACTCCACAAGATACCTACTCATTAAGATTTGTAAATTGTTATTTATCTGATGCTGCATTTTCATTTGTACATATTATACAATTGAAGATTTAGGAACTACTGGTTCGAATTGAAAAATTCTTCTTGTGTTATACAGGGTGGAAGATTTTAACCTTACCTGGAGGGAAAGTTCTCTAAATACTGAAGATACTGAATTTCACTCAAAGAAAACATTCCTTTATTTTTAAAAAGAAATCAAACTGCATTCATAGATTTTTGAAAATTCGCTTGCCACACCCGGTAATCGAACCAACTAAAATCCGAAAAAATAACATCCTGTATTTTTATGACATCAATAAATAGTATAAATCATAAGGATCAAATCTGTCTAACAAACATGGTTAATTAAATGAAAGGAAATCCCTGAAAACTCAATTTTTAAATTCGATTTAACAAAATACAGAACTTAACTCAAGGATCCATCACCTATCATATTAAGAATAAAATTCCAATTACTTGTCCCTGTTTTTCATGGCTGGCCCTCACTGGCCAGCAGGAGTATTTACTCTCTCAACTCAAACCGACTAAAACCGCATGCCGTCTCAGGTTAATTCAAAAGTCTCAATTAACGTATTATAAGACGAACCAATAAGGCAATACTCTCGCCATCTCCGTTGCCCAGGGTGCGATGCGGTGTACCACGAAGTGCTTTCCAAGCCCAACCAAGTATACCTCGAGAGACGTGTCTTGGACCTAAATCGACATAATAGTAGCGTCCGTCGCCGTCGGTAGCTTAGTGGTTAAGGGGTCAGCCTTACGATCGAGAGGTCCCGGGTTCGAATCCTGACCATTACATTACAGACGTGAACCCACTCCTAGTACAAGCAATTTAGCTTACTTGGGGGGGTTAACAGGAATATTAGTAATTTCGGTTACTAATATTCTTTATAAAAAAAAATCGAGAGACTTGACTACCTCTCATGCAGTCACACAATAACGTTACATTCTAAATCGAAATTAAATTTTAGTCATTTAGTACTCATTGTACTAAATAAATGACGTTATTGTTGATAAGGTATGTGATGGCACGTTGAGAAAAAGTACTGTATCTGTTGGAATAGAATTTAAAAGTTAAGATTCTATTGACTTCCTTTCATTTAATTTACCATGTTTATTAGAGAGTTTCGATCCTCATGATTGACACTATCGATTGATGCTATAAAAATACAGGATGTTATTTTTCTGGATTTTAGTCGGTTCGATTACCGGGTGTGGCAAGCGAATTTTCCAAAATCTATGAATGAAGTTTTATTTCTTTAAAAAAATAAAGGAATGTTTCCTTTGAGTGAAATTCGCTATCTCCAGTATTTAAAGTACTTGCCCTCCAGGTAAGGTTAAAATCTTCCACCCTGTATAGTCCGTTTATCGAGGAACTTAACAGGCTATAGATTTCATCACGCTACCACTCAATGGAGCGGAGTATTCATAAATATCGACAAATTCGTCCTTAAATACTTCACTCTTCATGCAAGCCCAACGGTTTCAAGTACTTCTGACCCTGCCCTTTTTTTGATACGTTATTTGAAAACTGATAAACGGCAAATGGTTATATGGGGTTTCGAAGTACGTCACGGGCGAAGTCGGAGCGGGTCGGTTAGTCTTAAAAAACCTAATAGTACGAGAGCCCACGACCAAAATTTTTGTCTCATAGCAATACAGCCAAAACCGCATCAAATCGATAGATACGATTATCCTGAACTCGAAAAAACCAATATCAGACAATTTCCGCGTAGCGTTTGATCTGGCCGAATTTTCAAAATTGTCAAAGAATTTTACCGAACTGCATCATAGCAATATGTCTGATTTGCAGACTGTAGTTGAATGATAGTTCTGAGATACCGGAAACATATTTTTCAGACGTTAGTGGTGTAGCGCAAACCCGTAAAATCACTTTAAAAAATTAAAAATGAGACAAAAAAAATGTCTCATAGCAATACGTCTGAAAATCTTTTTTATTAGTAAATTTTGGTTATTTGATGCGAACAAAACAATTTTCAGACGGAAATGTGAACGCATTAAATTTTGAGACCGTTTTGAAAATGTTAACAAATTTTACCGATCGGTATCATAGCAATATGTCTGAAAATAGTTGGACATGATAAAATAAGTTGTCCACATGTGCAAAAAATTTATATCAGACAAATTAAGTGTAGCATCTTCTCTATTAGACAACTTTTCGATCATTTAAAAATCGTATTGAGGCATCTTGAATTCTCTGTTACAAACCAATGAATACGTTGCGACCCTGAATTCATTACATGATAATTAACAAAGAATTTACCCAAAACCGTAACATTGAAGCTGAAGGACTGAAATAAATCGCACAAAAGGAAACTGGGATGAAGTTGAAAAAAAAAACACTGCTACACTTAAAGTGTCTGAAAACAGGTTTTTGGTAATCATGGCAGCAATACGAAAAGTTAAAAAAAAAAAAATATCCGTATTGCTATGATACAGGTCGGCTAAATTTGTTGACATTTTCAAAAATGCGCTCAGGCTATGTGCTACGCACAAAATGTCTGAAAACAAACTTTTTCGTAATACAATTATAAAATCTATGTACATTTTCACTATCAGACGTATTGCTATAATACCGACTGCCTTTTTTTTTTGACACAGCAGAAATGGCCTCCTACGCAGTTGCTACACTTTCGACCGTTACTACACACCTAGTCGGGTTCAGAATCATACAATCTAACGATTTTATAGGGTTTTTGCCGTATTGCTATGAGACATGGTTTTGGTCGTGGGCTCTCGTACTATAATAAATTAGGGCAGTAAGTCAAAAAGTCTGAAACTGCAACCGGGAGCAGCATGCAGCATTCTATTTAAAAATCAGTGTCCGTATAGATAGTTACTATTCATAAATTTACCCTCAATAGCATCCAATATGGATGTTAAATAATTAACCATTGTAGTAACGAGTTTTAGTGGTCGCAGTGGCATTAAGTTAATAGTTAAAATATTCATTGGGAATTTAATTAAAACGTTTCATATTGCAAACAAGTAAACCTACTCGTTTTGTAATATCGAATTGCAACAACCGAACAGTACAACCTTCTTTTCGTGCAAAAATCCTCGCGGTTACCACCCCCATCAGCCAACGGCAATGATTATGTCGGACTCGAACCGATTGAAACCGCACACCGCCTTGGGTCAACAAGACGAAGTCAGGGTGCAAGATTACCAAGACGTATCCCTTACATACCCGGCTGACCTAGGGCTATATCCAATTGGACGATCACTATCTGGTGTAGTAGGTAAGCATGGTGTCTCTATCGGAACCTCGGGCATCCACCTCAGAACACTCTTGCCCTATCACAGGACATAGTGGACATGTCTGTTAAACTGACAACTAGTAGTCTTGGCGATTTCAAATGGTGAGTCTAAACAATTACGCAGCAATTTCTTACGCAGGAGGCGCGGGTTCGATCCCCGCTCAGTGCAAATATTTGTGTGCATTAAATATGGGTATTTGCATTGGTCTGGTCGTGCCTCGGAGAGCACGTTAAGCCGTCGGTCCCGGTTGCCATAAGAACATCTATGGCAGTCGTTACGGGTAGTTGGTGCCCTAAAAAATCCAAAAAAAAAACAGTCTAGCTGTAAAGCTTCGATATCGCCTAATGTTAACATTGGGTCGTGGAGGTCAGATGGCAATCGCTACACGGAAAATATCGAGGTCTAGCCAAATATGTAGCTATGACTGGTAAAGCGGACCCCAGACTCTGAGCTGAAAGCTTCGGATGCGACTGGGAATTAACGCTAGGAGGAAGAAGTCTAAACAATAATGTCAACTGCCATCATATTATATAGCATTGAATTTCTTGCCATTTCGACCAGATTACACCGACACTGACCGTGGTCGCAATAGTCAAACGCTGTCTAGTGTCTAGTCGAGTCCTAATAAAATATTCTGACATGTTCTGGTTTTTTATCGACTGCGTATAAAAGTGAGACTGTCTAGTATTTGTTTGTAATTAACTAGCTGACCCAGCGAACTTCGTACCGCCATATTTTCTGATCCAGTTCCCGCTGTATATCTCTAAATTAATCAGTATTTCTCTACAATATTATGCATGTATTATACATATAAACCTTCCTCTTGAATCACTCTATCTATTAATAAAAACCGCTTAAAAATCCGTTGCGTAGTTTTGAAGATTTAAGCATACATAGGGACGGACAGACAGCGACAGCGACTTTGTTTTATTATATGTAGTGAGCTAGTTTTAGGCCGCGTTTCCAAAAGAGATGTGCTGTGCTATAGACGCGTTTGATATCCACCAATCATATTCATTGGTCCACATAACATAGCACTGGTGGACGTGGATTCAGCTTAGCTATGTTTTTATTTTGAAAGCTGCGTGCTATGAATGTATCGTGTGGGTGCGAACTGTGGATGCGTGCTGTGTTAATTTATTCATGTGATTGATATATCGCATAGCTTAAGCTAGGCATCTTCATAGCACATCTTACTCGCTACGATACATAGCAAAACACAGTGGAAACGGTCACATAATTTAATAGCTTGGCTTTTATATCCTCACAACATAGCTGCATAGTACATCTCTTGTGAAAAGGCAGCCTTCGTCTATTTATTACTTTGTAGGTGCAGCACACATTCTAAGTCCCTCATAAAGTTCTTCTTTTAACCTAACATACATACATACATACATACAATCACGCCTTTATCCCGGAGGGTTAGGCAGAGGTGAATTAACACCCACATTTCACCAATCATTGTATTAGGTCCCACGTAATAGGGGGTGAGCCTATTGCCACCTCAGTCTGGGCTGTATCAGTCTGATGTTAAACAGCCCTATCCCTTAGTCGCCTTGTACAACACCGCATGGGAGGAGATGGGGTGACCGAAATTCTACTCTGCCAGGAACCTAAGAAGTTGTAAAAAAAGAAACAATTGAGATAGTCGGGTACATGGCCCTTCCTCATGTTTGTGAATGGGTACAGCTCGTTGCATTGAGGTGCCTAGTTAAAATGGACATCTTGACTTAACTTCAATAGAATGTTATTCGTAGTTGGATAATTGAATTTTCATTTTGATCCTGCAATTTAATCTGGTATTGCTTTTAAAATTGTTCTGGCCGTCTTAGTAGATGTTCTTATTAGGCTATAACTGTCCTATTAAGTTGTAGTAGTTGGCTTTTAAATTGTTGTAATGGTGTCGTTCAATTAAACATTTAAGCACAAGGTGTTAATATTTGTACTGATACAATTGGTAAAAATTTAAAACTGACTAAAATAAGACCCATAAAATTCTCTGAAACACTAAAATCGTACTCGTCCAGGCTCTATACATATAGAGCCTGGATGAGGAAGGCGAAGGATCAGCAGACTTGGCGCACATTGGGAGAGGCCTATGTCCAGCAGTGGACTGCCATAGACTAATTGATTGATTAATTGATGTATATAGCCTTATTACTATCTTTAGGATCTATGCTTTATATGCCTTATATTATGAGGCTTGTATACCTCCTTCAGCTGGTGTACTGTCAACGAGGCTCTAGCGCAGGCGTTCCGGGTCAGGGGGGTAAGATGTCTCATAACAGACTTCACCACTTGATCATCGAAATCATTCCTTATTTAATTTAACCATAATACCAAAATAATGTCACGTTCAAAAGTTTTACTACCTCCACTAAAGACTTCAAGTTAAAGTTAGTTTTAAATGATAAGAGATAAACTTAAGCAGTAATAAAACAAAACGTAAAGTGAAACGTCGTAACTCTGTAGTTTAAGACTTAATCAGTTGTATATCGTCTGTAACACGCTATTATAGTTGCTCTATATCACATTCTAGCTTAAAGACTGGTTCCTCTCGATCAGGAGTACCTCAATGGCCTTTTATGGTTACTTCACGCAAAACACACACTATTGAAAAACAGGCCCACAATGTAAAGTTGGGCTAAAGGCTCTATTTGCTATTTTGGCTTAAAGACCAGAAATACTTCGTTGCCTTTTTGTTTGTTCATCAAAAATCACACACTGATGAATGAGATGAATGTATGAAAAAAAGGTCGCACTATGTTCATTCCTCCTTTGGGTCGAATGTTCGTTCTAAATCACTCTCAAAAGGCTAATTTGGAGAAATTTGGTATAGGAAAGATTAGACTGGAATAATATATAGATTACTTTATATCCCTGGAATAGGCTCCCGTTTGTTAGGAAAACGGGATTAAACTATCACACGGACGGAGCCGCGGACAGCAACTAGTATAATAATACCTAATACCATAAGCTCTTTATATTACATTCAAGAAGTAATCACTGAAATGAGATATCAAATGAAAATTCCCGGCCACAAAGTCTCAAGGGAGCTCCTAGCGAATTCCCAGAATACTTATAATCGTTATATTAAAATGATCAAAGAACCAGAACGGTCAACGGTAACTATAGAAGTTAATACATCCTCAATTATATAGTACACTAACGCCATCTATTTCGGAGTTTCAACAACTCTGTGTGACTAACTCAATTACTCGTTAGTCCCGAAATAGCCGTCATTTGACAATTGCGGCCGAAACTTCAACGTGTGTGGACGTCACAAATGTTGTTTGAGATTAAACTTGCAATAATGAACGCTGGTTTGCACTATTCGTTATAATATATTAACATTTATTACGTACAATTCCTAGTTTTTAGACATTTGAATAATATCAGAGACATTTTTTTCAATAAAAGACAGCCTGTGGCGTGGCGATAGTAAACGAGCCTGTTACGCAGGGGGCGCGGGTTCGATTCCCGCTCAGTGCAAATATTTGTGTTCATGAATATGGCTATTTATTTGCATTGGTCTGGTCGTGTCTCGGAGAGCACATCAAGTTTGTCGGTCCCTGTTGTCATAGGAATATCCTATGGCAGTCGTTACGGGTAGTTGGAGTCCTAAAAAGTTCAACAACTGGTCTAACTGGCGATATCAATACATTGATATCGTCAATGTGTTGTGGAGGTCAGATGGCAGTTGCTTCACAAAAAAATCAGTCAAACCCGCAGTCAGACTGGAAAAAGCAGACCCCAGACTCCGAGGTGAAAACTTCAGATGCGATTGAGATAAACGCTAAGATAAAGAAGTCATGTCTTTTCTGAAAAAAAAAAAATGTAACTCATATAAAATAGGTATTGATGGATCACCAACTGGTTAGCTTAGATAACATTATTACTTAAAGGAAAGTAATCTTGATTGGCTGATTGGTGAATATTTACATGACAAGTTAGTAATTGAAGGAAGAATCATGAAATTCAATATTAAAATACTAAAGAAAATTCCTGTGGTCCGAGATCACTGGATGATTTAGATTTTAAAATGGACCCTATGTATGATCTATGATCTATCTATGATCGAGTAACAAAATTTTTCATTACACAATTTTTTTTTCATTGCGAAGCCGGGTCGGTCAAATAAACAAGTGGGGTTTTTCAAGAAGGGCATTAGAAGATTTCTTCAGGGTCGGCAGCACGAGTATACTGCCCCTGGTGTTGCATACGTTCATTTGGCCACGGTAATCATGGGCCGTGTGCTTATGTGCCACCTAAGTGGTAAAAATTTATAAAATAAAATTATCCTCCTTAACCCATAAACTACCAATTTACTGAAATAATTACGTGTCACTAAAGCACTTGCGTGATTTCAAACCACATCCGCCTTTTAATATTTCAATACATTCCCTTCCACCACGAATAAATTTGCGATTACCTAGACTGCGGCCTACATAACATTCCTAGTACCTATAGAATAGTATGAAGAAAGCTCGCGAAGTCGCGTGACGAGCTAGATTGAAAGTTAGCGCGGACACACGACACCATTATTAGTTAACTACGTGTTAAAATTCACAGATTACGACCCAGTGCACGCGGGCCTTGCAGTCGCCAATCGCACTCAGCTGAACACAATCATTTCAAGGTACCGATCACCTTAGCTCTAACATTTTTCATAAAACATTATCCTTTTTGGCAGTCGGATAAAAATAATAAACAAAATAACTTTTGAGAGCTACTATAAGTCCTGACCCACACCATATTTTTGTTTCATCATTTTTTTTTAAAGAATATTAGCAACCGATATAACTAATATTCCCGTTAACCCCTCCAACTAAGTTAAATTGCTTGTGCTTGGAGTGGGTTCACGTCGGTAGTGTAATGGCCAGGATTCGAACCCGGGACCTCTCGATCGGAAGGCCGACTCCTTAACCACTAAGCTAGCGACGCTATTCGACTTGCTTAGTGTTGCTTAACCTTGCAATGTATTAAACTACTCATCATTTTCTTTTTTCTGTAGGCCTCTTTATTTTTTTTACGTCTGAGTACTCGGTGGTAGACTACTTATGTAAATCGCTAAGAGCTAATGAATATCTTCATTCACATTCACCGAGTCCCGGTCTTTTGTTCTTGTTCCAATCCCAAATTTTCAAATGTTCCGACATGTTTGAATGAAACACGCTGCGAGTAACGAATGTTTGAAGTGAATATTGGATTAAGTGGAATAGTAGGAGTTGAAACCAATGAATTCTGTTTGCATATTTCATTGCGATGTCGCTGTCGGAAAGTTAAATATTCATAAGATTTTTCATTGATGTTATAGTAATATTCGTTATGTACAAAAGCTATGTGTAAAACTGTGGTTAGAGTGGCGTCTAGTCATTTAAACAACTTAATGTAAGTACTTTTTATTTTCACGTTACATCATTCCAGGGCAAATTGAATAAATATATCAGACAATATCAGTCAAGATCCAATAATAAATGCTGTACTTACAAGACATTACCACCATCTTTGAGGCCAAAACTAGTTGATATAGCTCTTAAAAACAGACGTGGCCCTGGACTAGACTTTCGTAACAAAAATCACTTATTATTTTTGAGTGGCACCTCCGTCTACTGTCTACTGTTTTACCTGAGAGAACTAGAATTAAAAATGTACAACATGATGAACCGTCACCGTCAGACATGCAGAGATACTTTGGCATTATTTTATTAAATGAAGTAAACTGGATGGATTATTTTTTTTCTGATAACCCAACAATAAGCTAAACGTTAATGGCTCCCGTTATTACAAGGCAGTAAACAGTTTATTTACCCTTTATTCAGAGGTGATTTTATCGCTCCACGCAATAACTCTCGATAATCCTTTTGTGGATAGCGTAATTGCTTTGTAATTGAGCACAAAGTTTATACTTATCGTATTTCTAAGGCTTGAATTGTATAGAAAAGGCATAAGGCATCAATCGTATGTAGAACAGCCGTAAGACGGTTATGTACGGTCGTGATTTAGTTATGACTGTACCTTACGCCTTATTACTTTTCCGTATCATTCAAACAAGACGCAAATTAGAAAAGACGTAAGGTATAACATTAATGTACAATATACAACAGTAGTTGCCTTTTACCTTACGCGGACTCAATTCTGCTATGATTATGACATAGATGTGCCTTATTCCTTTTCTCTGTAATTCACGCCTAAGTTAGCTGTGAAAGTCGTTGCAGTAATGATAAATTGACACAGTGTGACATTGCAGATTGTCTTAATTGCAATCCTGTATTTTTTTTATTTAATTTATAGTATTGGTGGAGTAGTGATCGATATTCAATCGATATCGATCGATACTCGACTAATATTATCTGTATTCTATTCACTCAGTGGCCCTAGCACCTTGTCTGTGGTTGCGTGCGAGCAAATCTGAAGCGTCATGTCAACATGGCGGTTGCAGTTGACTGTATTTGCCAAAAGAGTACGTATTAAAATCAAAACCCAAAGGCTATTACGGCCTAATCGTGTAATTTTGGGCCGGAAGTGGGTTCCACCACCGAACCAGCTATAAAAACTGGGGGACGAGCCACTCCGAGCTCATTATCTGCTGGCTTCGGTTACAACTACCTTCGGTTAAGATACTGTCCGTCCCGGCACGAGGACCCGAGGCAGCAGCTAGCAGCTAGCAGAGATTATCTTCGCCGTTGAACGAGCCACGCGACGGTTCGTGTCGGCGCGGCACGTACTCCAGCGGCGAAGCTAAGTGCCCTGCTGCCCACATCGCGTCGGGTCGTTCTCATCGCCTATAAATTCAGTGCTGGTCTTAATTAATATTAACTCACCCCCTGAGATTCTTCTTATTAATTATAATTGTAATAACCAACTTCCTGGATTACAAATTGTAAATCTTTTTTAGCATCTTTCATTTAGTCTCCAATTTACTTTTAAACTTTCTATTTCAACAAGTATCTAATATCTAACTCTCTAAACTCAAACACTTCGTTTCAACAGATACGTAGGTCTGTCTAAGAAAATGTGATTATCAGTGTGGTAACTCCCCAGCTGACCCAGGACCATCGAAAGCGTCCTCGGGTATGAGACTAGCGTGTCCCCATCTTTCCCCTGATAGGGGGTTGGCACCCATCGCGCTCGCACCCCTCGGTGTTACTATCCATATTCAATTTTCACGTTCAAATATTTTTGCTATACCTACTAATATAATCAATTTTCACGTTCATACCTATATTTTTGCTATACCTACTACAAAAATAGTAAACTCGAGTATAAAAACATTTCTGAACCAACAAAATACTCTCCAATGTAAAATATTTTATAAAACCAAACTAAATTTTACTTTCATAATAAACTTTAATGAACAAAAAAACTTGATTTATATTTTAAGACGATAGTTTAATCTACTTTAAGTACCGTAATAATGTTATAGGTATTCTTTTCTGTGCTTATAATATTCGTATTAATAACCTAAAATATTAATACCTTAAGTTCTTGTAGTGGGCGTCTTATCCATACTTTGCTAAGTTTTAGAAGTCAAGAAATAAAGCAATAAGAAAATAATCTAAGTTACATACTTAAAGGGATAGTATTGCTGTAAGTGGGTTGAGGGATTAAAAGTAATTGCTTTGACCTATAGTTAACTTAATAAAAGTATTAAAGTTACTTGAACTAAAGTTGTGTGAATATTGGTATTATTAAGTTAATGGGGAGAGCGTGTATAATAAAATTAATTACAATTTATTTCATCATAAATAGATGCCATCTTTTTAATTAAGTTTTCAGGTTAGAAGACAACTTTTTGCGATCAAGTGCCGTGCTTCATAGATGTTAGAAGACTAGACTGAGCTTAGGACTGCTCTTTCGTTCTTTTATATCGTCCACCTATATATCCCTACAACGGCTCGCTTCTTTCCTTACATACTGCGATATTTTGTTATCATTCGTACTAATATATATAAATATGAAATCAACTCTGTTTGCCAATCCGTCTGCCTGTCCATCTATTTACTTATTACGCTTTCACGCCTAAACCAATCACAAACCTGATTTTTATGGAATTCGGTACAGATAGAGAACTTGGAAAAGAACATAGGTTATGTTCGGTCGCGATGAAAATCGTCCACATGGGTGTAGCCGCGGACAATAGATACTGATCTGTTATTATAAACTACTAGCTTTTGCCCGCGGCTCCGCCCGCGTGGATGTCGGTTATCGTGACCAAACATAGCCTATGTGCTTTTTCAAGGTCTAATCTACCCCTATACCAAATTTCATCAAAATCGGTTCAGTGGTTTAGGCGTGAAAGCGTAATAGACAGACAGACAGAGTTATTTTCGCATTTATAATATTAGTATGGATAACATCAGTGCATACGTACCGAGCCTTAAATCCTAGCTATCCATTGTTCAGTCAACTCAAATTTTGTCGTAAACCTCCGAGCGCAGTATATTCCAAAAGTACTAACTAGCAGTAGCTCCAACAGTTCTGTCTCTGGCTCCGAGACTAACTTATTCTAAATTTAAAATGAATGCTTTATATTATTCTAAACTCAAAATGAATGCTATATATTATTCTAAATTTAAAATGAATGCTATATATTATTCGTAATAAAACCTACGCAATAAATATGGTACCTTGTTTTGATACAATTCTACTAAAAGGTTATAGTCTCCAGGCCGGAATCAGAGGCGGGTCATTAATTCTGGCCATAAACATCCAGGCAGCACGTTTACTTCAAATAAAAATTCTTTTATTTTCTACACAATGTAGCTGTTGCCGGACCGACCTGTGTGACTTTGTATGTATGTAGATTGTGTATTTTATGTTCTAGCTGGACCATGAACAATACTATGTTGATTTATATTTAATTTTATGTTTAAGGAAATACGAATGCATTCATTTGAATAACCGCGGAATAAACGTGAAATTGTTACGAATTGAATTTCAATTGTTCAATCATCGAAATCGTAATATTCTTAAAGATCTTATGAAGAAAACGTAAAAACCAAAGTTTTGAACAACTTATACAAGCTCTTAAACTCGGGATTTAACAAGAAGAATTGAGTACCTCTTCACTCATCATGGCAATATGTAATTGTGTGTGTGAAGTGTGATTCTTTGATTCTTTGTATTGTTCCTCATTTCCAGTATATTAAAAGTACAAATCATAAACAAACTCTTGTAAAAGGTTTGGTTTACTTGCCCTTTTAAAGGTTAAAATGAATAACTTTGACGCATTAGATGAAATAACATAAAGCTGACATTTACCATTCGGTGAACTGTGTGCTTTTATGGTACTTTTATTAATATAGTATAACAAAGCCGCAGCGGCGACAGTGGACTCGGCCGCTACGCAGGAAGCGCGCGATCTCCGCTCAGTTCAAATATTTGTATGCATGAATATGAGTATTTACATTGGTCTGGTCGTGTCTCGGAGAGCATGGAGAGCCTTCGGTCCTTATACCATACGAACATCTATGGCAGTCGTCACGGGTAGTTATAGCCCTAAAAAGTCCAAGAACTGGTCTAGCAGCAATGCTTTCTTAACGCCCAATATGACCGTTGGGTTGTGGAGGTCAGATGGCAATCATTTCACGGAAACTATCAAAGTTCAGCCAAATCCCCAGTTAGACTAGTAAAGCGGACCCCAGACTCCGAGGTGAAAGCTTCGTATGTGACTGGAATTAACGCTAAGATGAAGAAGAATATAAAAAAAAAAAAAAAAAAAAAAAACTCATCGAATTGAGAACCTCCTCCTTTTTGAAGTCGGTTAACAAAGTGATATATGGGACCTATGGTGCCAAACCAACCTCAACTGCAAGCTTATTCTTCTACTGATTGGCAGATGATGCTCTGATGCAGGCTCTCTTCTTGCAGCTTGGTGGTTTTTACTAGCTCTCATAACTAGCTACTTAAGACAAGGGTTCTGAGGGTGAAAAGCCTAGTATATAGGAGTACAAGCGAGGAGGTAGAACACGACGGTATATCCGTCCCAATCGAGCAGTCCGACTGGGAAAGTACCTTCGCTCTACAGAAGACCGCAGTTTAATAACCTCGTGTTGTGTTTCCGATGGTGAGTAGGGTAGCCAGAGCTCACTGGAGAGATTTTGTGCTGTCAGTGGGAAAACCAAAGGCTTTGACCTACTTATCTTTTGCGCTGATAGCACCGAATCTCTCTGTTCTTACAAGGGACAACAGCACGAGTGTGATTCCCCTGGTGTTGCACTCCCCATAGGCCACGGTAACCTCTTACCATCAGGCAGTGTGCTTGTCTGCGACCTAAGTAGTATATAAAAAAATGTAACCGTAAAACACCCTAATATGATGATGGTAGTACTAAACTATCAAAAACTACCAAAAGCACGTAGCTATGTAATTTAATAAAGCTATAACGAGCAATAGTTCTCTCCTCGCATACCGCGGGCTCTCGAGATCTTATGGGAGTTATGACAAAGTGCTATATCGTTTACACGTGAAATTTGTGAGCGCTATAAAATCAAAAAGCCGTTGGTTAGGCTGTTGTTACACCGATACGAATATAGTTTTCAAACTACTAATGTAGTTTGACTACTGAATAGTAGTTTTATGGGGTCCAAGTAAATTCTTCTTTTTTATATAGGATGCGTCAATTTGACTACACCACGCCTGATGGTAAACTGAAGGGAGAGTCTCAGAAAAGACGGTCACCATTATAGACACGTACCATGTTACAAAGGTGACACTCAGCTTATTCATGTGATGCTTATTCACCCTCTTAAAGGATCCGGAACTGTAGTTTTCAACGGTTTACTAGTACGGTGTCCTAGCTTGTGGAAGGCATCAGAATAAATAATAGTAATAGAATTGATACGAGTCCCAATGTCTAAACTATCCAAACTATGCCGTCTACCCTCCTTAACTCTAGAAGAAACACTATGTCAGAGATTTGTCCGTTGGTCAGCAGGATTACCAGCTGGCAGGTAAGGTTGACTTTAGCACAAGGATCTTGGTGGGAGTTCTTACATCTTGGAAATCAAGGGATTGATGTCAAATGCGGTCAAATCTGACGGCTTCTGTGGCGTAGCGGCAGAGCGATTCGACTGTTACACAGTGGGGTCTGGTTCAATTCCCGCCGAGTACAAAAAATGTATAAATGAATACGTACGACTATTCGTACTGGTTTTGGTGTTTCTAAGTATAATAAATGTAATATGTATTTACTAAAAATGCATCTAAGTATGTTTATTCGCATTCTAGACTCTATAACACAAGCTAGTTAAAGTATGCTTACTTTGGGTGTATACAGCGTTGTGTAAAATTTCTTTATTTATTCATAAATGCACCTAAAAATTCTAATCTTGTGTAAAAAAATATCTCTCAAAAAGTAAAATGACAAAATTCAAATAACCATGAGATCAATACTAACAACTTTGATATTCGTATTTGATGCGTATCGTACGAGAATAACCAAAGTATCTACGGCGTACAATAAAATTTTACGATAGCCGTAACATTTCTATTTACAACTAATATAGGAGATACCCCAGTATCGATTTTAAGAAGAAAATGCAATTTCAGTTAGAATGTATGCATACTAGCTATGACTTGCGGTTTCACTTGTCATACTCGGTTCTATTGGAGAAGCTGTTCGTGGCTTTATTCCAATTATGACTAAAGTGGGTGACAGACGTGCGAGTAAGTACGCGGACTTATGGCTCGGCGACCTCTCGCACGTCTGTCACCATAATTCCCCTAAGTACTTTAAAACCGCCGAGTAAGTTCGTTGGCGATCTAGCAAGTTTGAAATTTTGCTCGTAACTAGAGGTTTGCACCGGTGCAGAATTTCATGAACCGGTGTTTTAGCAATCTCTTAGAAAAATATGACATGATAGAATTCCTAGATAGCACAAAGTCTCTTCTCTCGACAACATTGCAATACAGTGTGAGCAAGCTTGCCGTCTGTCACCGACGGCGAGCCGAGTAAGTTCACGAACTTAAAAACCGCGTGCTTAAAGTACGTACGTCTATCACCCACTTAAGAATATTCAGGTTCCTATCGATTTAGATTTGAAAAAGAGAACACCCAAATAGGATTTGAATCCATGACCTTCTAAGAATATCGGTAGATGGCTCCACCGTCGCCCCAAGACGGTTGTATAGGAGAATTTTGGATATTCAAGACATTTCCATGTAGCGCGATTGGTCAGAGCATTCCCCCTGTATGGTACTGATTGCGGGTTCGTCCCATATTGAACGTTCACTTTTTCCTATTAATATCGATAGGAATACTGCTGCTACTGCTGCTGCCAGTGGAGACGCCGCTGACTGCAGGGGTAATCAGAACTTCCTTGTGGCCCACACAATTTATCCATATTTATACATCATCAACGATCATACATGTTCGTCTGGTAACCGGGACCGACGACGGCTTAACGTGCTCTCCGAGCTACGACCAGACTATATTTGTACATACAAATATTTGTACTAAGCAGGGATCGAACCCGCGTTCACTACCGCTACGTCACAGAGGCTGTCAAAAAAACGATAGGAATCAGTTAATATACTAATTGCTAAATTAAATTAAATACAGGTTCCTGTCGACCCCAGGGCATCGTATTCGATATCAGGTAATATTGAAGATAATCCAAGTAGTTTTGCTTGTTTAAACTAGTAATGCACAACATTATGGTGCAGCCACACTTACGTAGAAAGAGCTCGCTCGCTACGGTGTAACACAAAGCCTCTCCGACAGCCAGTAATTCTCGATCTCGGCCAACGAGCCAAGTTTAATGAAATTCTTCCCGCGCCGACCTACCTCCACTCTCGTACTGCTCACACCGTGTTTTAACTTCCCTCTCGAACACTCTTTGCGGGAAATGGGATGTATCAACTTGCGTATAAGTTGTACATAATAGATGAGATGTGTGTAACAACGGTTTGCAATTAAAAGTTTTTGTTGCAGAAAAATAGCTATAGAACTCTTTGTTTTTTCAAGAGGTACATATTTTAAATGTATAATACCAACACTGAAGCATATAAGTAATACTTTTTTTTAATGAACTTTTTTACATAAGTTTACTTTTAACTTTATTGTGTATGATACATACATACAGTTACGCCTTTATCCCAGTGGGGTAGGCAGATACTACAGTTTTCCACTTCCTACGATCCTGGCGTACATCTTTCGCTTCTTCTACTCTCATCATTGTTTTCATACCTACTTTTACTTAACAAATCCTCAAATTACAGTTTCTGTTAAAAAGATTTGTAACATTACGATGTAGCTAAGTGCAATAAAATTGTTTACAATATTAGGAGTAAGTCCACGTGGGTAATTACGGTTCACCCTTGTTTGACCAAAAAACGTATGACAAAACATCATTTGACAAACAACGTTTGAAAAACTAATCATTTGACAAACTTTCATTTCGCAAATATATTACTTTAAAAATAATCATATGACATAATACCTACACGTTTCGCAAATGTATTACCTACTTAGAAAACATTTCGATTGCTAAAATTTTATTTAAAAAAATAAATGTTCATTTGACTAAATAAAGTTCTGCATGGTTATAAAAAAAAACCACGAAGGCTAATGCGGGAGCTTCGCCCCGCTCCGCTCCCGCATTAGCCTTCTAACCTTATCTATCCAAGTTGGAATGAGCAGCTTTCTCAATAATCTATCACTAACTGTCTGTTTGTCAACTAAATGATTTTTTTTCCGAATAAATATTCTGTCTAATGAGTAGGTAGTTTATTAAACAATAGTTTGTCAAATGATACATTTTATCAAGCATAATTTTGTCAAACGTTGTTTGTCAAATGGAAATTGGTCATTCGTTTTTTGTCAAATGATAGGACACCGGGTATTACATACTGGGTTAAACCTGCGATCTTTTAATGTCAAACGCCTGAGCCACTTCATTCACTTCATTACACCACTAGTTCATTATGCCGGTTAAGTTTCTTCTATAAAACATTTTCTAAGTTAATATCATTGCATTTGATAAGCAAACAATGAAATCAAATAAACGTTTGAATAAGCTCATTACTTCTTCAAAAAAACAGTTTAAAACAAAAGAAAATTTTAATAGTTGTAGAAATAAGGCTCTATTCAAAATATTCTTTATTCGAAGTGTTTGAATTGCTAAGACATTAAGTTTCTAGCTACATACTTTAAAAACTTTCAAATAATATTCGTAAGTCTAAACTCAAGATTTCTTTGTTGATGTTAGAACTATTATAAAATAAAATACTAGACACTGGAACCACCCAAATCAATCAACTGGGGGGGATAAGTGATGACGTAGACGTTAAGGCTGTCGACGACTAACAAATTACCAAAATTAAAGTCGTCTATCAACAACTTTACGATCGAAGTTATAGCTATCAATGTCATACAATACACTGCTAACCAATGATATTATATACAGGACCAGTGACCTGAGTTCCGGCTTTGCACGGGTGTAGAAAATTCATAAAAAAATCCTTAAACTCTATTACAAAAATCTAATTGTGATTTTTATGTCCTTTATCCTTGTACTACCTTCATCCTAACGTTAATTCCCAGTCGCATCCGAAGCTTTCACCTCGGAGTCTGGGGTCCGATTTACCAGTCTTAACTGCAGATTTGGCTAGGCCTCGACATTTTCCGTGATGCGACTGCCATATGACCTCCACAACCCAATGGTGACATTAAGCGATATCGAGCATTGCAGCTAGACCGTTGTTGTTGGACTTTTTAGGGCTCCAACTACCCGTAACGACTGCCATAGATGTTCGTATGGCAACCGGGACCGACGGCTTAACGTGCTCTCCGAGGCACGACCAGACCAATGCAAATACCCATATTCATGCATACAATTATTTGCACTGAGCGGGGATCGAACCGCCTCCCGTAGCGGCCGCGTTCACTACCACTACGCAACAGAGACTGTCGTACTGGGCTTCCATATAACCATTAATCCCTTATTTTACTCCATAGGGGTAGAAAGTTTGAAAACTCTGATACACCTGTATTATATTTATTTTTAACTAGAAGAATTAAAGGTTTACCTGTCAGTATCAGCAACTATAATTAGTAGGAAGATTTTATGGGTTTTTCTTCAAGACATAGTCCCAACGATTGCTCAAATACCTAATTCAGGTAATTCAAACTATTTTCAGAATTTTACCGACACAAAATAAATTAGTACAAAAAGTCAGCTTTATTATAATAGCAGAAATGCTGGAAGAAACTTGAAATTGATAAAGAGTTTGAACTACCCTGAGAACCTCTTACACAGGTAATTGACAGTTGGCGATTCCATTTCCATAGAAACCATGACCAATAACCTTTATATTATCATTGTTATACAAACAAACATACGGCTATTAATTAGCATAATTTTGTTTGCCAATCGAACCGCACACACAATTGAATAAACGACATTTGTAATTAGCTGATAATCACTTTAATTATCGCCTAGCAAGCCAATTAATGTGCATCTGCTATCGATTTTGGCTGACAAGTCAATTTGAGCGCCTACTAATAGTTCAAGAAACTTTAGCTTTTTATTTAAAGTGAAATTTCCGAAACTAGGTAAACGAAACGGTGCGCACTGTGCAGTTTGGAAGGCACTTCATCCCACGCACACTAAAGCTGTGGAATGAACCACCCGTGGTGGTTTTCCCAAGCGACTACAATATGGGGTTCTTCAAGAAGGGCATTAGAAGGTTTCTTCAGGGTCGGCAGCGCGAGTGTGACGCCCCTGGTGTTGCATACGTCCATAGGCCATGGTGACCGCTTCCTATCAGGTGGTCCGTGTGCTTTCTGCCAACTTAGTGGTATAAAAAAAAAACTACAGAGTGAGTGATTCCTATTTCTTCAATATTTAAGCTACATTGGTTCTCATTGGCCGTGTTGGTTCCCGGTGAAGTAGAATAGAGAATCTCTTCCTGTGGGTGTCGTAGAAGGTGACTAAGGGACAGGGCTGTGCTCCATTCGACAGTAAACATACAGCCCATGATATCAGGCGGGCACTTAGCTCGCTTAACGGCAATAGGCTCGCTCCCTATTACGTGTGACCGAAAATCATGGTTAGCGAAGTGTGGGTGATAAGATAATTACACCTTTGCCTACCCCTTTGGGGATTTACAGGCGTGAGTATGTGTATGTGTATATGGTTCTCATAAATATTGGATTGACATCCATTTCTATGTATAACAGATTAATACACAGCAAAAAGAATAAAACAAAAAAAAAACCGAAAATACAAAAAA
The DNA here is from genome assembly GCA_914767945.1 of Eilema depressum. Taxonomy (NCBI): domain Eukaryota; kingdom Metazoa; phylum Arthropoda; class Insecta; order Lepidoptera; family Erebidae; genus Eilema; species Eilema depressum. The sequence continues at coordinate 571,388 of OU612029.1, read as the reverse complement.
AAAAAAAGTAAATTAAACAGGACATGCCCTCCTAGAAAAGGGCAATTCGTTGACCGGCGTATTGTATGTACAATGGAATGACGAATACATGGGATTTGAGGTTAATGATATACTCGTAGGTTGACGCCTTTAGTCTCAGTAGTTCGGTTGCTAGTCCGGTTGATCGGACTACTGCAACTTTTCAGTAGCAGTAGTCCGGTTGTCAAACGGAATCGAACTGTTGCTACTTTTGTCTAGCAGTAGTCCGGTGGGTAGTTCGGTTGACCGGACTACTACAACTCTTCAGTTGCATTAGTTCAGTTGTCAAACAGCATCGAACTATTGCTACTTTTGTGTAGCAGGCTGTAGTCCGGTGGGTAGTTAGGTTCTTAAAAAACATCAAATTATTGCTCCCTTACCATAGGAAAGAGTAATTTGGTGAATAGTTGATAGTTGCATTAGTCGACTGTCATTATACGTCAAATCCTATACATTCGTCATTCCATTCTACAAAACGCCGGAAGAATTCATCGAACAGTATACATTGAATTCATTGCAAGTAAGTTTATTTGTATACTCATAATATGTACACACTTCTTCAAACCATTAGAAGACTAAACTACAAGCAAATAAGTAGTGTTAGAGCGTCACGTACTACGAAATCTATAATTTATTGGCGCACTGTTTACGGTAGACACACTAAGTTCGGTCTATTTGGCTAGTCTGTTTAACTTGCGTCCCCACAGTGTTGCTATTCCTGGTTTACGACTTGCGTATACTGTGGGATTATATTGGCAAATACCTTGGCCCAAATGTATGTAAATCTATACAAAAATGCATAATTGATGTGTTTGTAATCTATACCTACTTAATATTATAAAACTGAAGATTTTGTTTGTTTGTTTGGTTGAGCGAGCTAATCTCAATGACTACTGGTTCGAATTGATAATTTATTTTCGTGTCGAATAGCCCGTTTATTGAGAAAGGTTATATGCTAAATATCATCACGCAAGAATACAAGTATCACCACCCCATTTCATCCGAAGGGAGTTGTAAGAGGCGACTAGCGGAAAAATACGAAATATCACTGCGAGAGAAGGAAAACTCGAAATGAAACCCTGAACCTCACAACATTGGCGGAGACCTATATCGAGCAATGCACTGCGATAGGATAATTGATTGATTTATTTATTTTAGTCAGTGATAGTTCGCACCTCTCTTATGCCCCTTTCTTACCTAGTTCACTTCTACTTTTATAATTTTATGGTTAGTAAAAGGTGAAAATGTGTCCATTAAAACACCACAATGTTTATATTACAATAATACTTCCATCTAGAGAAGCTTATAGCATTTAACCATTGAAGCCATGTCTTTATGAGTTTCCGTACTAGCTTTCAATGTTGTCAAGAATCCATGTTAGTGCCAAGATCAATAATGTATTCAGACCAATCTTATTTCATCTAGGCTACTGAATAAGTAATACTGATATTATTCTATTAAATTCTGGGAGGTCGAATTCCATTACTCGTTGGTAAACATGAAGGGTAGACTTTTGACGAATCAATAAAGTTAATGTATCAGCTTTTATTTTCTTTGTATAAAAGAAAGAGTGCAGCAGTATTATTTTCTGTAATCCATAGTAATATATTCAAGACAATAAGAATAAAAATAAGAATTTTTATATTTTTACATACATACATACATACAATCACGCCTTTATCCCCGGAGGGTTAGGCAGAGGTGAATTAACACCCACATTTCACCAATCATTGCATTAGGTCCCACGTAATAGGGGGTGAGAATATTTTTAAATATACTTATTTGTATTTCATTACTAGCTGACCCTACGAACTTCGTACCACGTTAACAGTCAATTTTTAATTACCTTTTTTTTACTTTACCAGGCATTTTTTTAAATTTTCTCTACGTAAGAACCTTACTCGCATTTCAAGGAATATTCTAAAAAAAAAATTAGCAGGATCGGTTTAGCTGTTCTCGAGATTTGCGCTTAGCAACACATTCAGGGATTTTTTATAATAGACTAGCTGACCCCGCGAACTTCGTACCGCCTAACAGTCAATTCTTTATTTTATTTTTATTTTTCTCTACGTAAGAACCATCCTCGTACTTCAAAGAATATTCTAAAAAAAGAATTAGCGAAATCGGTTCAGCCGTTCCCGAGATTTGCGCTTTAGCAACACATTTGGGCCACCCCATCTCCTCCCATGCGGTGTCATACAAGACGACTAAGGGATAGGGCTGTTTAACATCAGACAGATATATTATCTATACAGCCCAGACTCAACCTCAGATGCATGGCTCGAGTCAACAATAGTGCCCGGAATACGGCAACCCCCTATTACGTAGGACCGAATACAGAGATTGGTTAAATATGGGTGTAAATTCACCTCTGCCTAACCCTCTGGGGATAAAAGCGTGATGGTATGTATGTATATAGGTAAAATAATAAAGACAACAATAAAAAAATTGTTCTTTTGAGTGTTTCAAGAACAATGAATAATACAGTCAATTGTTACATTTACTTTGTTACAATATTGTAAGAACCTTCACCGCCCAAGTCAAATAAAGTAATTTCCTTGTAACTTATGAACAATTAATTCAATAGTCTCGTTTGAAATGGTTTCTTTATTAAATCAAATAACCTGACCTGAGTGACGTAACGAATTCAATTACAATATTTTTCTCGAGTTTTATGTTTTAGAGTTCGGTGTCGGAATAGCAATGAGACAGTTGTTATATTGGGACGGCCATTTTCCTGTTTGCATTTTACATCGGCTAACATAGACAAGACTTGTTTCCTTTCCTTTATCTTTTAAAACGTTTGACAACAAAGCTATGTTTAATAAATAAGTCCCGTTTTTTATTAGAAACAAAATGCTTTTTTTTAGTCATACAATATGAAGTTCACTTCAACGTGAAAGAAAATTGAGTACACGTTGAAAAAATCTCGACGAGTACTTGATGGAAGCTTTAGAACTTTGAATAAATAAAGGTTGTGTTTAGTCAAAGGTTTAGAAAGACAAAGGATGCCTAAATTCAGTTTAAACATTATTTGAATAGTAGATCTTTTATTTTTAGTTTTATTTACTTATTAATAAATCCACAATTAATGGAAAACCCTAGTATTATTATTTAGTATGTAAGACATGGACATAGGCCTCCCCCAATCTGCGCCACGTTTGCCGATCCTCCGCCTTCTGCATCCAGTCCGTCCCAGCCACCTTTCGCAGGTCGTCGGTCCATCAGTAGGCTAATTGATTGATTGATTGATGTAAGACATGCTACATCAATCAATAAAAGTCAGTAAATAAACAGATTACGTACCTGTTACTTCACCTCTGCACTGATTCACAATTTATAATATTAGCAAGGTCTTTTAAAATTGATGGGACTGTTTCTTGGAGTTATTTTTGTCTGACATTTACTGCCACAAAGATCGCCTAAAACTTTAAATTTCTTCTTGCTAATAAAACATGCAAAATGGTACTAAACCTCAGGCATCGTTTCAAATTATGAATTTGTAGCCTGCCGTATTACCGGGCCGCTTAACAAATACATTATTAATATATACAAATAATTCCTGCCAAGTCCATTTATTATTCCGCCCCTACAACGGCGAACATTTACATAAATGGTCCGAACTTCAATTGGAGCTCGATTGTAAAAGTTACAAGTGTTCGCCGTCTGCATAATAAATATAATTGTTGTAATCTACTTGTTATGGGAACATGGGACCTTGAATTGATACCCCTGACCTAAATAGTTTTAATAGATGGCAAATGGCTTAACCCTTAGTAGGGTTTATGGTAGGTTATGGTAAGGTGTGATATGGTACAGCCCGGTAGGGTAAAGATTCGATTCTCAGCACTCTATGGATTCACTGTCCGGTCGCCGGGTCCATAGCGTGATACAGAGAGGAGCACCGTGACGGTGACTGGGACTAAGCATTCACCTCCACCGTCAGTAGTGACACTCAACAATTCAATATGATGTTAAAAAAGCTTAATATTTATATACTGAAGATGATATAATTTTCTAGATCGAACATTGATATCGCAATTTTGTTTGATATTTCGGAGATTAAAATTAGATTGAAACCTGTCTGATTACTTTTTTATATATATTTAAGACGCTTAATTGTCTACACTCCGCCCGAGGGTACGCTGAGACACTTTCTCTAGAACAGAGACTGAAAAAAACTGTTACAAAGTGAAATACTACTTTAATTTTACGAAAAGTAAAAAGGTATCGCACAAAAACAACTTAAATTATGTTGAACGCGGGCGAAGTCGTTGGCACAGCTAGTATTCATAATAAATGTATGACATGTACAAACAACTACAAACAAATAGCTTACATTCGTTTTTACAGTATTCGAATTTGTCAAATCAAAATTGCTTTAAAAAGTTTTAGCGCCAAAAAAAATCAAATGCAAAGCCTCTATGGCTGTTAGGGTGCTGTCAATACGCTCGACGGTATGTCGGATATCCAATTTTAATTGGTTTTTGGACTATACTGAATAAAAATTCTGTACTAAAAATAGCAAGTACCTACAGCAAAAAATGTTTCATTTGAAATTAGCTCAAACATGATTTTAATATAATAAATTCTCCAGAGCTCACTGGAGAGATTTTGTGTTGTCAGTGGGAAAACCAAAGGCTTGTCCTACTTATCTTTTGCGCTGATGGCACAGAACATCTCTGTTCTTACAGGGTCGACAGCACGAGCGTGACTACCCTGGTGTTGCACTTGCCCGTGGTCACGGTAAGCACTTACCATCAGGACGGTGGGCCGTGTGCTTGATTGCGACCTAAGTAGTAGGTATAATATATGCCCTCACCACAGAACAGATAATAGTCCAGTCCCTCACTATCATGGATGCCCAAGACCGTTCGAAATGGAGGAGTAAAAACCGAAAAATACGACTTGGAATTTTATACAATGTTGATTATGATGATGATATTTAATATGCTTAGATTTACCTTCACCGGATTGGTTACGTAACATAACATAACATAAACTCACGCCTATATCCTTAAGGGGTAGGCAGAGGTGCTAGCACCCACATTTCGCCGTTTATGTTTAGGTCCCGATGTAATAGGTGGCGATCCTATTGCCATTAACCGGGCACTTATAAACCTGCGATAAATACACACATAACTTCGAAAAGCATCGAAAAGTCATTGGTGTGTGCCATGGTAAACCTGGGATCGAACCCGAGACCTCGTCTCAGCAGTCCATTACCCATACCACTAGGCTACCGCGGTTATTGGTTACGTACCAAGCAGTTAATCAGAATTAAAATCCTACTGTAATTATAAATGTGAAACTTTGTGAAGATGTTTGTAATTCAATCACGCTCTAATGGCTGAACGGTTCTGGCTGAAATTTAGTACAGGGATAGATTATATCAGGAATAACACATAGGCTATTTTTTATATCTGGACTATGTTCGTATTATGGGTTGCGAGAACGGAATCAAAATACCTCTCTAACAGCTAGTTTTATAATTCTCCTTGTGTTTTGAATGGGCAGATAGTATAGTTAAGAAACACGTTTATCATACCTATTAGACAGTAGGTACCCAAGTTTATTGACCACAACAATCCAAATCGGTCAAACTCTACTCAAATATTAAGTGACTAGCCTTCCGCCCGCGGCTCCGCCCGCGTGCATCTCGGGTAACGCGACCTTTGCTCATATCTTCGGTTCCACTCAACCGATTGCGATCAAACAAACCTAAGATTTTAAGTCTGATTAAGCCCTTTCTAACGAAAAAAACCGCATCATAATCCGTCTAGTAGTTTTTGCGTCCATCGCAGACAAACAGACAAACAGACAGGAAATTCAAAAAAATATTTTTGTGTTCAGTATCATTAACATAACATAACCCAAGTATTTTTTTTTAAATATCTCCAATGTACAGACACGACCACTTTACAATTATATAATATAATAGTATAGATAGATTATAAGTGATGACTCGATGACAATTAATTATACTCGTAGTTACATAAACAGAAAATGTAAGCTACTAATAACAATTCATATAATGTATAAATAATGATTATATTTATACTAAACCTTTGTCTTGTTAATTCCGTAGGTATACGATTTAATGTCAACAGGAAGTATCGTTGTGTCACTATTGATTGGGGCACAGAGTCCTTTCTTCGAAACTGATCACATTTTTATCTCTTTTGTTTTCCCTGTTCCTGTTTTCAATTTATATACCTACTGTGTTTGTACATTATTATACGGAATCAATATAGTTATATTCTGTTATATACGACCTGTGTCGCAGTTTATCAGTGCCATACTTTTTATAGCTAACTAATTTTCAGTAGTAGCATGCAGCAATGTAGTCATTACTCATGATTTTTAAAGGTGTATAGACTGATGATCTTCATCTGATAGCTGATGCGCCTGTCAAACAACTGTCCAGGATTAGGCTGTCGCCTCACGGTAGGAAGCACAGACGGCAGTCGCTCACGGTCAAGCCGGTCAAGCCGACTTACCAGTCAAAACAATAATTGGACCCCACACTTCTTCTTCTACATCCCAGAGTTAATGCCATTGGCTTCCGAAGCTTTCACCTCGGAGTTTGGGAGCCGCTTTTTCCAGTCTAACTGTGGCGCTAAGCTTCGATATTTTCCGTGAAGCGACTAAAATCTGACCTCCACAATCCATTAGCGATATCGAAGCATTGCAGATAGACCAGTTGTTAGACTTTTTAGGGCTCCAACTACCTGTAATGACTGCCATAAATGCTCGTATGGCAACCGTGACCGACATATTAACGCGATCGCCGAGGAACGACCAAATCAATGCCAATAACCATATTACAAATTACAAATATTTGAGCTGAGCGGGGATCAAACCACAGACTCCAAAGTGTAAATTCGAGATGATACTGTGAAATTCAATCTAAATCCATACTGGGAAACATTACCTTATTTCCTTAAGTTCGTGGTTTTCACTTCTATAATCTTAATTTCTAGAATCAATTCAGCTGTAGTCCCAACCTTTGCCTACCCTTTCAAGGATACGCGCGTGAGTATAGTCATTAATCATTTCTGTTGCGAAACAGCTGGCTACAACAGCCACCCGCTTGATCGCTTGTCTCATCAAAATATATAACAACTTCATAATTATCATTTAGACTCTGTCGTATCAGACTAAGTTCTTCAAAATTTATCGAGGGCTCATAAATCAATTTGGGTTCTGAAGTTAGGATTAAATACGTTGTTACAAGCATTCGTGTCAACGTTAGGTCCACTTTGATATAAGTTGGCGTGACCTTGGGTGCAATCATCGCCGCCGCCTGCTGCTTATGACTGTGCCCCAAACTTGAGGCGGTTCGGACGATAAATTACTTATAATAGAAGGTCGGGCAGCAGGATTTTTTGGCATATCGGCAGACTTTGCAGGTTGATTTTAGTGCCTCTGTTACCTGACTTACGAAATAATATTTAAGTCTAGTTGAAATATTAGTTATCATAAAAGGCTGAGCAAAGAATGCCTTAAAACCCTTTATAACGATTTCAAAAGCAGGTGTAGTTTTCAAGTCATTTAATAGAATCATTCACCATCTCGCGATAGATATTATGTTTGTTGACATATTTCTTAAATCTTCTGACAAATTCTTTTGAATGACTTGAGTTAAGTTGAGAGAGTTATTCAATACAAAAAGATAATGCATAATGGAAACCAGACAGACGACCCGAAAAAGGTGGCTGAGAGAGATTGGGAGAGGCATATGTCCAGCAGTGGACTGCAATAGGCTGATTGAATGCCTAATAGTTAAGGTATTCCACTCCTAACACTAGTAATTTAGTTTAGATGGGGTTTAACGGGTAACTAGTAATTTAGGTTACTCTTGTTAACAACAACGACAACGAATTACAACTTCGTTGTTATAACATTGATGGTCCACTTAAGTGCTTGCCGTATAGGGATACATGTCACCTCACTACATCAAGCAAACTTATTAAAGTTAGTGAACAAACATGGCGAAATAAAGCGGTTGCTGATATTGTAACTAAAGTTAAAGTAGTTCATAAATTCGTTCCGAATATTTTAACAGCCAGTATTTATAATGAGGAAATAAGGTGTGAAGTTATCAGAGGTATAAAAGTAACCATTCTGGTCACATTCGAAGCTTTAGATTTAGCACAAAATATATTTTGATTTAGCAATCCAATACAATGTAGTCTAACACGTACGTGCTAAAATAATATATTTTAACATCATTCCGACTGATTTAATGTGGTCCAGAATGATTCGAAGCTTGCATTGAAATAAGACCCTAATTAAATTATACTGAAGTGTAAACATGTTGAACAAAATGTTATTTATTTTAATGTGTATCTTACGTGAGTGAGAGAGAGCTCGTATTGTATACTGAGTTACAAACTTATAACTTCAAGCTCTCTGTGGGGTTCTGAGGGTGGTTCGGAATTTTGATTAAAACCAAATTCATCATAAATCTTTATGCTGTGCATGATTCGAAATTTTTCATTCATTAAATCGTTACTCACAATGTTTTATAATGTAATTTTTATCGGATAAATTTATTAGTATCATTTGTCTGCTCAAATTATAAATCTGAAATTGTAACTGTATTCTATTATTTTTCAATGCTATTTGTATGATAAACAAGCTGAATTTCAATAGTGGTTACAATCCCATAGGAAAAAACAGATAGTTTAAAGCTTAAGGGCACCTGATACCTACACATATAACTATCTATCTATCTATCCTATTTTATTGAATCTGCAATAAACTTGACTAATTAAATACTCATTTTTCAACAGCAATATGAATGTAGAGGCAAAACATTCCCATCTACTGGGTATATAATTTAAAGTAACTGCTCTTACTTAGAATTTTCTTACAGGAGACTATTGCAATTCGTTAAGGTTTATTATCTCCTATTGCCGTCTTAGGGTTGGGGTACAAATCAAGGGTGCCTCATGGATCCCCCTTCTCAATATTATGCGTCTAATTAAGACTGAAATTAAATATCTTGTTCCTTCTACGCTTCCTTTTAAAATCATTATGAATAAGCGATGTGAGATACAAGAGGCGGTTAATTACTCATCCAAAAAGTTTTGAAAACATTCTCGGCACAAGTCGGACTACTTATACTTAGTGGGGCGTGCGATTGTCGCAATAGTCGCGTCAATCGCCTGTCGCCAAATTAAAGATCCTGAGGCTCTCTAATTTGTAGTTTCTCTTTGGAGGAACGTAGGGCTGTCCCATCAGTTTACAGTAACTTGGTAATTGTATGTTTTGTGAAACTGCTTTGATTCAACTGATATTAAAATTAATTACTATTGAAGAAACAAGTTTTTTGGAGTTCGAATGAATTTTACCTATTGCAGTCCACTATTGGACATCGGTTTTTTTTTTCAATATGTGCCACGGCATTCGATTCTACGTCTTGTGCGTAAAAAGAGAAGGTACTTGGCAGGAATTTACACTAATCTCAGTTTTTTCAGAGTTATTTGCTTGATATGCTAATTCAAGATGAATTATAAAACATACAATAGCAATAACATTTTTATACAAATAGAAACTAAATTATTATAACTTTCAATATTTACAAAAAACAATAATGTTTGCTATTTAGTTTTATACACATTATGTGAAAGAATTTACCTGCCTATTTTAAATTATACTATAACCGAGTTGAACTACAAGAATAAGTCATAATAGGTATATTTTATTTAAAGTGTAACTTAACACCGCGTGGCAACCCTACCAAGTGTCCTCACAGAGATAGTTAGCACACTGAACCGGAATGCTATAAGACGAAATAGACGTTTTTTGGATACGAATAAACGTTCCCTCCATTTACCGTAATCATGTTAGCATTGAGGAAAATTAAGTGTGGGCATGGACTTGCAAGGAAGTTAGGAGTCAGTCCAGAAGTTATGTCGGGATAATGCCGATGAAATGTTCCGGGATAGTTTTTGTAAGGACTTGTGAGGTGCAGCTTCAGCGAATAGTGAAAAGAAAGTTAGCTGCTTCGTATTCAATTACAGTTCACGAAGTAGTTGTACGAATTAGAACATTTACATGAACTACGTGAATAATTTTGAGATTAAAAGGATGAAAATGATGTCTAGAAATAGACGAGACTATGGGATTACTGCTGGATTATGAAAGGATTATAATAAATAGATCTTGTTTCTATAATTTAGATTAGAAATTATTATTAACGTCAGTAAAGTGAGATCTTTCTCTAGTGATTATACACTATTATACTATTTTGTTATCATTTTCTTTCACTTCATTTTAACCAACTTCAAAAAGGAAGAGGTTTTCAATTCGATAGCTATGTTTTTTTATTGTTTATTGAAATGATAGCCGATGAACGTTTCTCTTGATTAGTTACGATAATCATTTTTGTATACATTTGAATGCGCTAAAAATTTAAACTGATTTGGAAGGACAACTGATATGAGAAACAGTGTGTAGTAAGACTTGCCTACATACTGATTAATTTTGGGACAAATACATCAATTTACTTGCTGATTTGATTCGTATATTATTTTTATATTATTATTTTCGTAATTATGAGACAGTGTGCCCTCAATTGCCAGGTTATTTACTACGTGGGGGTTGGTCTATTAAGGGCAAGGCGCCCTCCCGAGTGCCGGGTACTGTCAAAATAACAGGAAATAATAACGCCACGGTCGTCTTTATTGCTTTTTTATATCGCCCCCTGTGCGACCTCTCGGACGAAATTGATCTGTTCAAGGTTGAAAAATACTTGTTTATGTAGGTCAAAATATATTTATTTTCGACAAAATATCACAATATTTTTCTCTTTTTACCTTATGTTTTTTTTTCCTCACTTACTACGTAGTAAAATCCAGAAAAATAGGAATCGGGACTTAATGCGATGCTAGATGGTGAGAAAATATAGATGAAAGAATTCACAGTCTTAAAAACTGCTACTAGATTGATATTAAGAGGCGAGCCTATTGCCGTCTAGCAGACACGTATTGACAGTGCTGGTAAATACTTTATAAATAGCTGAATGCCCACCTTACCATCCATACCTGGAGCTGTGTGATACTGTGAAGGGATCACACTAGGAATAACTGCTAAAAAAGCAAAAAATACTGCATAGAGCGTCGAAATGGTACTTACAAAACATCAATGAAAAAAATTGTGAAAAGAACTATACTAATAAAATATCATCTAATATATAAAATTCTCGTGTCACAAAATGTGCGTAATCGAACTCCTCCGAAACGGCTTGACCGATTTTGATGAAATTTTTTGTGCTTATCCGGTATCTATGAGAATCGGCCAACATCTATTTTTCATCCCCCTAAATGTTAAGGGTGGTCCACCCCTTAACTTTTTTTTTTTTTTTCAGACAAAATTTTTTGTTTTTATTTTTTTATGATACATCATACAAAAATACATGCAACCCTAAATTTTCACCCCTCTACGATCAACCCTTATTTTTTATTTGGTAATTAAAAAGTTTTATTTTCTAATATATAAAATTCTTCTGTCACGGGGTGCGTAATCGAACTCCTCCGAAACGGCTCGACCGATTTTGATGAAATTTTTTGTGCTTATCCGGTATCTATGAGAATCGGCCAACATCTATTTTTCATCCCACTAAGTGATAAGGGTGCAGCGGGAACGGGATTTGAATACCACGCGGGCCGAAAATATGGCGGTACTAAGTTCGCCGGGGCAGCTAGTAGACTATAATTATCTAGACTCACCCACCATGTGATCCTGTGGCAAGAATATTTTAAGAAGGAATGATTTTATTTCAGTACATAATATGTATTTGCAAAAACTTCCAACAAAAAATCAGTTTGAAGTTTAATAAAAGTATTTTTCCTACAAACTGAAAATACGAGTAGTAAGTACACCACGATAAAACCCATTTTAGCTTCACTAAAATTTACTGTGCTAATTAAGTTTGGCCGCCCCTATAATCCAAGCAAAGCCAGTAGCCAAAACGTAACTCATAAAAATTCTCTTTATAAGTACTTTTGTTTGAAATTTAAAATCCTAATTTATTCGGGCGTTGGATGTTTGAACCGTGTTCTTTAAAGAGGGTTAAGAAAAAAATGGTTTCTTTTCGAATAGAAAATTAAGTTAAAATGTCAAGATTCACTGTTCTTTCACAAAGCATTTTTATAAAGAAAATATTTTATATTTATGGTCGTATTTACGACACTTGATACTTTGACTTACCTTTATAGTATTAGAATAACTCTTTTATTTAATTTTCTTTTTCTTTTTATGTACTACTGAGCTGGCAAATTGGTATACGGCGAAACGTGGTAGAATTGGAAAATTAATAGCCACATACATACTACGTATATAGATACGTATACTCACTCATACCTATTTTCCATTGGGGTAGTTAGCGACACTATCTTTCCACCTCTCTGGTCGACGATAACTTATTATTACTATCGTATTATAAATAATAATTCAAATAACTCTAACGGTATCAAGTATCAAACAGTTTTCCGTATAATTTTGTTAAAAAGGTAAGTATTGTATTTCAGTTTGTTAACAAACCAGCCGCGGGAGCTGTGGGGACGACGAAGTTCTATACAAAGAAACAACTAGGTTAAGTATAAAAATTTGGGTATTTAAATGTTCGGTTTTCTTGAATATCAAAGGAGTGTAACAACTGTTCTTCAGTAGTATTATTTAGTCTGTGGTATAGCTTTTGAGAATAATTATTGCTACAGATTGTAATTAGAAACTTGAGAAGATGTTAGGAGGAGACTGCATTAATTCGGCAAAAATAAATGAGTAAATCGTAAATAAGTAACAAATTACTAAAACTTATATCACTAAGCAGATACTGAAATGAGTTTTAGTCTGCACAATGCACATGATTTAGTGCAAGTCGTTTGCCATCAATGGAGTTGTATTTCGTATTCGTAAGTAGAAATTCCAAACAAAAAACTTGAAGTGCGAAGCAGTATACTTACTGTGGGACAAAGACTTCTCAATAAATCGTAGGTCCGACCTCACATGGAGTACTGCTGTCACCTTTTTGCTGGGGCACCGGATTACCAGCTTGACCCCTTCGACTTGCAAAGGCAGGCGCTGAGGATCGTCGACAATCCCACACTCACTGGCCGTGTGGAACCATTCAGATTTAGGAGAGACTTTGCATAGCTGTGCGTGTTTAACTGCCTGTAAATAGTGTGTGTTCAGATGAATTGTTGGACATGATGCCCACGGCTACATTCTATCATCGCTCATCGCACCTCTCGCAACATACAGGACATCCATTCTCATACGTTACAAAACAGTACGCACAGAACTTCATCCCCCGCACACTTAAACTGTGGAATGAGCTCCCTGCCGTGGTTTTTCCACGCGACTACAGTATGAGGTTCTTCAAGAAGGACAATAGAAAGTTCTTACAATTTTCTAATACCTAATTGAAAATAAAATTTGACAATCATTCAAAAACTTCTATTATATATCAATCTTATTTTACATCACTATTACGCACACGATTTAAAAAAAAAGCGGCAAATATCCTAAAAGTAAGAATAAATAAACCAAAAATAAGCGCGCCTGAAGACCATAGATTAATATTCTAGCGTGACAGTTGAAAAACGTATAACGCAAAAACACGTACTTAGCATAACAAAGAAGAAAGGAAAAGGGCAAAATATCGAGAAGCGAACCCTTTTAAAAGAGAAGACACACTTGTCAGTTAATAGAGTGTAGACAAAGGTGTTTACCATGATAAAGAGAGTATGAAAGCGAAAAAACTCGGCTGGAGTTGCACGTTCCCTCGATAAGTGAAATAAGGTGCCTTGGCAAACATTAAGCTATTATTTCGGCTAAATGGAAAACAGTTTGCTGTCTAAATCGGTTCTGTATCGGCCATCTTGTTAAATTTATTCTTCTCGCAATGCTTATTTAATTTACTTGTGATAAAAACGATGTCTTTTGTATGTGTCTAACTGATTTACCTTTTTTCGAATACTGTGTTCGTATAAACGTGAATCTTTAATGTTTTTAATTCATTTTGTTATTTTTACCCAACTGCCAAAAAGGGTAACGTATAGCTAAATGATGTGACAAAAGCTGGTTGGCTACTTGTCATTTCTGTGTACAGCCAAATCAAAAAAATATTCTGGAAGTTCGGACTTAAGTGGTAAAAAGAGTCACTTCTATAAACCAAATCAAAAGAATAAGAGTGAAAGCTTCAGGTGCAACCAGGAATGATGATGACGATGATTAGAGCTAAACTAGTAGTTATGTAACAGAATGTAGTAATAGAAACTAGTTCTTAAACATTTGAATTTGAATTGAATAAAACTTTACGTTTATTAATAAAGGCCTAATCCGTAAATACTTTCGATATTACATTCTAGCAAATTAACACCCATATAATTCTGATTTGAGTGCGGCAAACAGATCCAAACCTAATCTAAATATCTAGCAAGGCCCTTATTGTGCTATAATTGAATTTTGGAAGCCTTTTTTCCCTTCAACAGTTAATTGGAAAGCCGGCTAAAGTCATTATATAGCAATTTAGTACTGGATCTCGAGTCAATAGTGTATTGCTAGATATTATCTGTCACTGGCAGTCTGTTGATTAACGCAAGGCGGAGCTCAACTAGTTTGGAATTGGTTTGTATGTGGCTTGCAAGGTCATTAGCTAGGCATTTAGTAATTCATGCATGTATATTAGCACTACTCGCATCATCGTTTAAATTGGATATATTGTGTTGTAGAGGATCAGATTACAGATATAACTATTTCTGATCTGGTTCTAGACGCAATATGCGGTTGATTTGTGATAGAATATCAAGGACTTCAACAACATTTATGTATCAGAACTGATTATTGATATAAATATATTGCAAAAATTGGCTATTATGATGCTATTGGTTTGGTTGCGGTATAGGTTACTATAGAGGAATATGTATAGAAATGCCGTTTAGATGACAAGTGAATTAGCTAAGTGATAATCGAGTAGGTTAATACATTGCAAGAATTACTAACCAGGTCGGTCATAGGATGGGTGACCAGTGAACATTTATAACACATTGAGATCTCTCCATTCAGGGAACTAACAGGGAACCGTCAAATTCTCACCTATTCGAAATTATCGTCCTGCGTGTTCCACTCATGCTCGATGCCCATTTAACCTATGTTCACGTGTGATCCTCACCAAATCTTGTCAAACAAAGATTGACCTAGTTTTTGAAAGATCCTCAAGAAGTAATTAACGTAATCGACTGATAGGATAGAATTGAAGAGTATGCGATAACAATGGGTCTTAATTAGAAGCGATTAGGGTAATGGATAATGGATGAGAGGTCTAAATTAGGCCTCATTTTGTTTTCTATACTTACTGTTAGGTTATTTATAGCAGCCATAGTATGTCACACTGTGAGTTTACAATCACCTGTTCATTTATGCCTCTTTACCCCTCCAGCTAAGCCAAATTGCTTGTGTCAAGCATGCTGATAGTGTAATGGTCAAGGTTTCAATTTACTCAAACACGTGTACATAATTTTATTAAAATTCGTTCAGCCGTTTACAAGACGTTCATTAACATACACACGTAAGTAAACAGTAAGGTTTTGAAGACTGATTTATGATAAATTAAAAGTTGTATAAATTTAATAATGTACAATTTTTAACTAGCAAAAGATACTCTTGAAAAGCCTGTAAAAGTCTCAAGGCAGTAATATCATCATTAACAAGAAGGAAATAAAAAGCAATGCAAAGTTAATGAAAGAAAAAATATGGCTCCTTCCGCGGAAGGAGGCGAAGAGGGTGCTACAGAACGGTTCTTAAAACGTACTTCGCTATTTTCCGCATATCATCATTTTGCTCAATTGACTTTTATCGCTTGTGCATAATATTAAACACCTGATACTTTTAGTAGAAATTCCTCTTCACTCTTTTTTGTTGGAAATAAATTTGAGAGCTAAGTGCTCGGTACAGTGAAATGGCGCGTTTTACGTTGTTGGTTTTTTTTTCTTTATTATTAGGAAGGTCTAGATCGTTATAGTCTTTAGTGTTTTTGTTATTTATGTGTATATTTCTATTCTAGTAATTTTATAATTCTTTCCAGTTTAATTGTACGAAATTAATTTTTTGCTTTTTTTTCTTTGATTGGTTTTTATATTTCACAAATATCAGTGTTATAAAGCTTTAAGTCAATATTATTATTGGCAATCGCAATACAAATATTTTTACAATGACCTTTATTCCAATCTACCAACTCACGAGACAGGGTAATAAAGCCAGGGTAATTGAATTCACCATCTAAACAAACTACCTTGTTGATTTTGAATTAAAACGGGACCTATTATAACTTATGGCCGGTTCCGGGTTTAAATCATAGCATGGAACCATGGAATTAATTATTCTGTGCAGTGGTCTGGTAGGGAAGGGTTAACAGAAACGGTTGTGTGGCCAATTCTCTGACTGTGGTGGAGTGGTAGGGAACGAGAGATATTTGCAAGCTGAAGGTCAAATTTGCAATATGAAATAAGGACTCATATTCTTATACTTCAGATTTTATTGGATTGCAAATTGCAATATCGAACATGGTGTAGAATTCCTTGAGGTTGATGTTTTGTTTAGGTGAATTCTTTTAAGAAAAAATTATTTATTTATTTATTTCATACATACAACGTCATTACGGGCAAACCCAATGCGACATAGTAGCTACATATTTATAATAATTTCATTTACAATATAATATGTCATTTACATAATCTAACATAATCATGCTTCAAAAACTAAATAAGAATTTTCACAACATATATTATTAATAATTAAAGTAGATATATATAATTACCATTTCAAATACTATTCGTGAACATGTCATACCAAAAATAATAATTATTCAGATAATGATGTCAAAACAACAATTCAAATAATAATCTCAAAATAATCAAGTAACAATTCCATTAAGTCAAAATAATAATTCAATTCATAATGTCAAAAAAAAAAATATATTCAATAAAATAATGTCAAAATAGTAATTCAATTCAATTCAATTGTCAAAATTACATATTTAATGTCAAGTTCACAATAATTTAATGTCAAATGATGAAAATTCAATTCAAATTATTAAAATATATTATTTAATACTAGCAATACATAAGCAGATTATATCAATTTAACCTAGATTCCTTCGCTCAAAATACAGTAACTAGCCCTTGTAAATTCATTCAGGGAACATGAAAACAAGCACAAATCTAATCTGTCATGTCAGCCATCATATTAAGCGCACGCAGCGCCCGCGTCAGCGGCGCCCTCTGCAGCAAGTTGGTACGCGCGCGACACACTTGCAGCAGCGGGGGGCGCCGCCGCCTCAACGCGTACTCCTCTGGTACATACAGCCCTACTTCCCGTAAGATAGCTGGGTTGTGTATAAGCCCACGAAACACTTTAATCAAATAGGTGGCCATAGACACCTCCCTCCTCACTTCCAGCTTATAATATCCCGTCATACCCAATATGAACGACGTAGGATACAACCACGGATAGCCCGGATAGACACCATACTGTTTCCAATATAAAAATCGAAGGAACTTATTCTGGGTACGCTCCAACATAACCTTATACTTGTCTTCGTGTGGAGACCAGATTAGCGCATTGAACTCTAGGTGACTCTTCACGAGAGCCTCATACAGCGCCCTTAAAGCCGCAATACTTGTAAATTGGTTTGCTTGACGTAAGACAAACCCTAAATTTCTAAAAGCTTTTTTACAGACACCGGTGATATGGTCTCGGAAATGTAAATCAGTGCTAAAGCGCACGCCTAAATCCTTAACCTCGGTTATACGCTGCAGAGGCACCCCTTCCATGTGATATTGGTAGTGACTTGGGCTGTGGGCACGGCTGAACGATATCACCGAGCACTTAGCTACATTAAAGTATAGTTTACTTTGTAAGCTCCATCCTACAATCCTATCTACGTCTTGCTGTAGTTCATCATGATCAGTGTGATCCTTAATTACCCGTACCAATTTGAGATCATCTGCGAAAAGCAAGGGCACCGAGTGTTTGACCTCCTCCGGTAAGCTATTAATCGTGAGTATGAAGAGAAGAGGCCCCAAGTTACTGCCTTGACTCACTCCAGATCTCGTGAAATATGGTTCGGAAAGGTGTCCTCCACAGTCAACGTATTGACATCTGTCCCGCAAGTAGCTAGAAAAGAAGGACAGTGTATGCGTTGTACACCCAACGCTAGCTAGTCGTGATAAAAGAACGTCATTATCAACGGTATCAAACGCCTTCTGAAAATCAAAGTACGCCACATCTACCTGAAGACCAGCGTCCACCGCCGGCACCAAACACGACATTAAGTGAAGTAGATTGCCCGTAGTCCCCCGCCCGGGTCGGAACCCGTGTTGCGCATCAGATAGTTGGGTGTTTATCTGTCCGTATAAGCAGCTGTGAATGGTTGCCTCGAACACCTTAGCTGGAGTGCTAAGCACAGCCACGGGCCTGTAATTGCTTGGGTTTGGGATCGGAAACACTGTTCACTAAATTAATCAGTTAATCTGTTTACTGGGTTTTATAATATTGCTGGTAACTTGAAGGGATAGTCCGTGGATTTGTGAAAAAAGCCTGTCTGAAACAGTGCCTGCCTAGGAGTAATTGTCCTACTTCTACCAAGTAACCTGAACCTACATACCTGAAATTTATACCCAATTTAAATTTGATAGTCTTGGTAGCTGTTCTAAATTTACCAGAAATAGGACAAACACGAGACAAAATATCAGCTTCCGTAACATAAACAATAGATAAGAAAACGTATTAAATTTTAGTATGATAATCAGGCGGGCCGTGGTCATAATCCTTTAGACGTATTACGACACTCGAGGGACGGCTATTTTTAGACATGGCTACCCTGGAAGTGCTCTACAAGTTTTGGCTTCCTGCTAATATTATGCAGACAAATTTTGCCGTGATTTTAATATTGTTTATAAGTTACATGGCTTTGAATTTTCCTGTCTTCTGAATTTAATTACCAACAAACGATTATTTAATACTTTCACAATAATAATAATAATTCTGCCTCTGTGGCGTAGCGGTAGTGAACGCGGCTGCTACGCAGGAGGCGCGGGTTCGATCCCCGCTCAGTGCAAATATTTGTGTGCATGAATATGAATATTTGCATTGGTCTGGGTGTTTCTATGTATAATATGTATGTATTTACAAAAAAAAAATGTATCTAAGTATGTATTACCACGAACTGTACTTACCACGAACCTGTAACATTATGTAACATTTTGAAATCCTTGGTGTACAATAAAGACGTTTTATTATTATTATTATTATTATATCCGCATTCTAGAACCCATAACACAAGCTAGTTAAACTATGCTTACTTTGGGTCTAGATAGCGTTGTGTAGAATGTCCTGCAATATTTATTTATTATTTATTTATATAATTAAGACGATATGATATACTCGTAGTATATTAGATTCATATAATATAATTAACTGAATATCGAGGTCAAGCCAAATCCTTAGTTAAGACTGGTAAAGCGGACCCCATACTCCGAGCTGAAAAAGTTTCAGGATGCGACTGGGAATTACTAGCGTTAATTCCCAGAGAATATAATTAACTGAAAGTAATGCTAAAAAAGATCTATAGGGGAGGCCTATGTCCAGCAGCGGACTTCCTATGGCTGAAATGATGATGATGATGATGAATGCTAAAAATTGACTGAAATTTTAAAGCATTTAGTATGCTGACTATTCAAGTCGATCAAATCAGTTTCGGGCGGGCCTCGGTGGCTTAGTGGTCAGAGCATTCACCCTATATGGGAAAGATCGCGGCTTCGAGACCCACCCGACGTCGATTTTCTTTTCTATATCTTGAGCGATTTGAATAATGCTAAAAGTATTTGTATCAATAGGTACACGCAGGTATTTTACCCAAAAAGAAGTACTTAAATGTTCTTGATTTGTAATTTCTATTGGACAAACTATATACCTAATCACTTGAAGGCCTATAAGGTTTAGGTATTATGGAAGAAGAATGGTTCTCAAGTAGTACTCAAATCTAAACTCGGTTCTCGGTACACAAAGCTTGAATGTTGAATCTTGCTTGACTGTGTGCATTCATCAACTTTTTCCGGTAGGTAAGTTTTCTAACAATAGCAGAAGTCTAGAGATCCTTTTGTGATGCCTGGAATCCAAGTTTTCTCGTCTTAGTATGTAGTAGTGATCTGTCGAGATTACCTGGTAGTTGATATGTGGCACAATACAATTTTATTCTGATTTTAGAAATCTATAGTAACAATATTTTTCTAGAACATCATCATCATCTGCATATAGACGTATTCTCCTGATTGCATCCGTGGCCAAGATGACCTCGAAGCTCAGGGTCCGCCTTCCGGCTCTTCCTCCTCCACTTCGCACGATCTTGGGCGTCCATGGTAGTGAGACCATTTGCACGCATATCACCCTCCACGACGTCAAGCCAGGACTTCTTTGGCCTACCCCTTTTACCTGGACCCGGCGGGGGTACCATTGCCAGGCATTTGTTCCCCACGTAGCCTGGCGGTTGCCGCAAGACGTGGCCGCACCAGCGAAGGCGGCTCTCTTGCATTTTATCCGCGATGTCACGGACATGGAGGCTGCCGCGGATGCGAGAGTTCCGTACGCGATCTTTACGCGTAACGCCGCACATCCACCGCAACATTTTCATCTCCGTGACACGCAGCTCTTGCTTGTGTCGCTCGAGCAGCGGCCACGCCTCACAACCATACAAGAGAACAGGCCTAATGATCGTCTTATAGACCTGCCCCTTCAACCTGACTGGCATTTTAGGATCACAGGTCACGCCAGTCATTTCTCGCCACTTGGCCCACGCGGCAGCAATGCGTGCCTTGACGTCGTGGTCGATCTCACCGGTCACATGAAGTACAGATCCCAGGTACTTAACCTGGTCCGTGCGCTCGACCAAATCATCGCCTATGCGGACGGGTGTGGGATCTGTGGAGTTTAACGCTAAGTATTCTGTCTTCGCTACATTTAGCTTCAGACCGCCGTTCTCAAGCGCTTCTTTCCAACCTTTCACGCGTCGCACCAATCTGCTCCTGTCCGCGTCCATGAGCGCAATATCATCAGCATACATGAGCAACCACGGAGGCTGCTCATGTGAGTTTCTAATGCTGTCCGACAAAACATCTAATACCACGCTGAACAGGTAAGGACTAAGGACGGATCCTTGGTGTACCCCGACGGTGATGGGGAAGGCTTTCGAGTCGCCAACAGCAGTCCGAACCACGGAACCGGAATCGTAGTACATGTCTCGGATGGTGTCAATGTAAGTCTCTGGGACACCCTTGGCCCGCAGTGCCCACCAGATCACCTCGCGAGGAACACAGTCGAAGGCCTTCTGCATGTCTAAGAATAGGCAGTGCAGGGGCGTGTTCTTCGCCCTGTATTTCCCCGCCACAACCCTTAGGGCGAACACTGGGTCCATGGTCCCGTGCCCGGGACGGAACCCGTACTGGTACTCCGAGAGTGTACTTTCCTGTCGGATCCGGGAGTCGATTATCCGCTCATAGAGCTTCATGGTGTGGGACATTATCTTTATACCGCGGTAACTACCACACTCCTGCACCGATCCCTTGCCTTTGAAGACTGGCGTGATGATGCTCAGCCTCCACTGGCTCGGGATCTCGCCGGTGAGGAGTACGCGGTTATAAAGATTTGCTAGAATGCCCACACCACGGGCGCCCATTGCCTTCCAAGCCTCGATGGGGACTTCGTCGGGTCCGACAGCTTTCCGGTTCTTCATGCGGCGAATGGCAGTCTGGACTTCCGCAGGCGTTATCGGTGGCACTAGTCCTTGATTCGGAGGGAGGTCTGGTGGCTGCACCTCTTTATGCTGCTTATTCAGCAGCTCGTGGAAGTATGAGCGCCATCTCTCCTTCACCGCGACTTTCTCGTACAACAAATTGCCCCCAGGGTCTTTAATGCAGCGGCACTTGGATAGACCCTGCGCCGCTTTGGCCCTGGAACGCGCCAACTTATATATGAGCTTTTGCCCCTCAGACGATTCCAACTTGGTATATAGAGGTTGCAAGTGGTCTCGTTTGGCCCTGGCTACGGCTCTCCTGGTGGCGCGTTTTGCATCTTTGTACGCATCGCGGTCGTCGGAAGATTTGGACGCTTGCCACTTTTTAAAGAGGGCTTTCTTCACCCTTTTTCTTCAACAATATTTTTCTAGAACAGTCTACACAAAAAGCTAGCAATGTATTGAGATATATTGTAACATAAAATAAAATTTATTTTATGTCTTGTATTTTTACCAACTTAATGACATTTTTAAAGAATATATTAATAATTATTCATTTAAAAACAATTTTTTTAAGGAAATTTAAATATTATTTCCCCAAATGTTGGGAGAAAAGTTGAAGCTTGAGGCCAGGTTGAATAATAAAATAAAGTGGAAAAAGTACAAGTGTGTTATTATTCAATACATTATTATAATTGTGTATCTATTGTGCATTAGCTGTTAGGTATTGTTATAGGTTGTTATAGGTGCATTAGCTGTTAACTACCTCTATCTAAATTTGAAATGAAAAAGTAAATCAAAGTGAGACGCTAAAATGAAACTCAAAAGATCGAGCACAAGTCACTATTTTAAACGAAACGCCCCGCCGTAGTCGGACAAGTTCTATACCGTCTAATTAGTTAGGGGTAATAATCAGGGAAGTTGAGAACAAAACCAGTTTGGCGTTACTCCAATACAGGCTGTAATGAGAGCTTTAAGTCTAATAAATGAAACCGAAGTTAGGCACTTATACCACGAAACTGAATGTGGATTGCGACTGTGCCCTCGTGATAACGACCGAGAGGCACATATTGCTTTAATGTTTTTATTAGATTTATTTACGGTTGAAGGGCAAGGCTCTGTCGTTATTTTAAGAGCCCATCGTGGGACGGTAGACCGTTTTACGGTAGGTTCCTGGTATGATGGTATAATTTAGATTTAAAATGGTCGGGAATTATGTAGATTGTTGAGTCGAATCAGTTGGTAGTTATAATTGTAAGTGCTATGGAAATTTATGTGAAATTATGAGATAGAAAGTTAGAGCTGGAGGATTAAAAATGGATGTAAACTAAAAAATAGGAGCAAAATTTAGTTTTTCATCGCTTTTTTACTGCTGTATGAAATGAGCTCAGATATTTTATGATAACCCTGAAAACTACAATAACATTTTACTCGACATTGATGACAGAACAAATTTAATACCTAATAGGTTCAGTCAGTATCAGCAGGATTGATCTTTACGAACAAAGTACACAAAATGATCTTAATGCCCCGGTTTTCCCCTCTACCTGTTGACTGATTGTTCTGATATTTAGTTCGGACAATAATACAATTTGAATCAATAAAACAGTTTTATTTGCCTTTAATACCCTGGAATTAAAATCATTTTGTGACTTTTAAGTCAAGATTGTTTTGACGTTGACTGTTCACATTAGTTACAATTACTACAAATGTTGGCTTCAAAAGAATAATTACTATCTTTAAACATTACATTTGCACTGTCGACACAGTTGTTGAAGAATCATATTAAATCAATAAAGATAATTAATTTATACAGTCGCCACATCGCAAAAAAATTGTTTTCGAATGATCACCGAATACCTAAATCTCCTTAATGACATAAAGCTCCACCACAGGGCTATATCGCACAAGATCAATATTCCCAGCTGACAACCTGCTGACCCGAGCCCTCGCAGTACCCTCTATTATTTTTCTACTTTCAATGCGAGTGACCTTATCTCTGCCGCCGGTGACTTTCCGAGCGAGCGAGCGCAAGGGGACAGGACAAAGCTTTCTTAATATATAAGAAAAATCTGTACGAGGACAATAGTTGTACGGGCTATGAAATCATTTGATAACTATCGACGCTTTTCAAAAACAACGTGAATTTTTTTATTATTAATTTTGAAAATGATTAATATTTTGTTAGAAAACTGTGTATCGCTTGGAATCGGATTTATTTTAGAAAATTGTGCTTTATTTTGACACTCTAATGAATAAACTCTCTGCTGAGGGGAATTTAGTTTAGTTGAGAGATTCAGGACCTCACGCCTATAATCACGAAAGAGTAGGCAAATCGAATTAGAAAGGTTAGATTTGAAAAGTTAGCATAATAAATGCTTCAAAATTTCATTCAAGAGTAGGCAAAGTTAGACCATAAATGCTTACAGACCACCAGTCACTTGTTTAGCCCCACGTAATAGAGGACGAACCTAATGCCTTGATTGATGGGCCAGACATTAGAGAGTCAGTAGGCCCCAACTATCTTCTAGCCAAGGTTGGCAAAGTTAGCAAGGCTAGCCAAGGTTATAAGTGAAGGGAGACCACCACATGCAGTTAGTGCCCCACAAGACCCTGGATATTGCACTGTCTACTAGACACATTCTATGTGTTTTTCTTTCATTCCTGGGATAGCACAGAAATTGACAGAGTTATTTAACGTATTTCTGTTCAAGTTATGTGTTTAAATTTTCAAATTAAGATTTCAATGAGGTTACATTTATGTAGGATGTGTGTCGTTAACATTAGAAAATATAAAATATCGAGGGTGACTAAAGTCATTCAAAGGTTCTTAAATTGCTGTAATTACGAAGGGACGGCTAATATGTCTGTTAATGAGTTTGGACTTTTGCTCGTGAAATCACAACCAAAGGTGAATGTTGTATTTTCAAACACAGTCAAAAGGACTTATTAATGTGTTTGCGAAATGAGTTTTGATTGTATTTACCGCAATTATTTACAGTAAAATCCTTTTTTATTTCAAGTACTTTTTAAATAATAACCCTACATATTGTAATACATAGGCCTTTTCTACAACATGTACTAAACAACGATAGTTCTTTTATGGGTTAGAGTCTAACCATGATAGGTAACAGTCTAACCGTTAGACTGTAACCTATCATGACCGGTAGCGTCTCTCTCAGGGGAGGAAGGTCAATTCCGGTCGAGCGGGAGCGGCTCTATAGGGAGGGTCCTCTGAAGCATCTATCGCAGAGAGAATAGACGAGAGCAGGCAAAGGGCAGACTGGTTCTCTGAGTGGAGGCCAGCAGGAGTAGTTGGCACATCGTTAGTGTAAAAGTCAGAATTGAACCTCGATGTGGACCTCTCGAACTTAAGGCCTACTTCTTAACCACTAAGCTTCCCATTTTGAAGATATCGATTTCTTTTATACTGCTTAGGTGACAGATAAGCACACGTTCCACCTGGTTACCGAGGCTTATGGACGAGTGTAACACTGGGGGAGTCACACTCGTGTTGCCGAGCCTGTAACAACAGAGAGATTATGTGTCGTCAGCGCAGCGCAGAAGATTGATGCTCATTTATTATAATACTAGCTTTTGCCCGCGGCTCCGCCCGCGTGGATGTCGGTTATCGCGACCAAATATAGCCTATGTCCTTTCTCAAGGTCTAATCTACCCCTATACCAAATTTCATCAAAATCGGTTCAGTAGTTTGGGCGTGAAAGCGAGACAGACAGACAGACAGACAGACAAACAGACAGACAGACAGACAGAGTTACTTTCACATTTATAATATTAAGTAGGGATAATATAATAGCCAGCGATAAGGCCGCCCATTGTACATTAAACTATAATACATGCTACCTACGTGTCATCTTTGTAAATCTATTGGTGCACAATAAAGAATTATCTATCTATCTATCTATCTATAATTCACAGATCATTGATACCCCATATATATGAGGTGAATACTACACAATTTTTCTATAAACTTAGTCCAAATAACAAGACTAAAAGTAAAAGTACGTATAAGTTAAAATATTCAAATTTCCCGTCATTTCCCTGAAGCCGTGACTGTTTCACATTATTCATGCATCGTTGCAATCCATCTTAATACATAATGTATGTTAAGTCTCACGACACATCTCTTGGGAGGTCACAGATTCTGATAAAACCTCCAACTTTACCCTGTCTGTAAAAAATGAAGGAAATATCATTTGGAAACAGAATAAATTTTACTTCCGTAACAATATTATCTTAAAGTACTTCGTCAATTTTAGCACTAACATTTTTATGTTATCTTCTTTTGACACTTTCAACAAGTTTTTTTATAGGTATAATAAGATCATGACAGACACATACAGATGGATAATGCTTTCGTTTTTTTTTATACCACTTAGGTAGTAGACAAGCACACGGCCCACCTGATTGAAAGTGGTTACTCGTTTTTTTACTTTTGAGTTACGGAGCCCCGTCGGGTTGCGAGGGAGATACCGTATCGGTCACTTTATACTCTGGCCAGAAAAGACGGTTTTAGTCGGTTCGATTTCAGCTCGAAAAAAGGTATGACCCAAAAACTTTTTGCACGCTCTAAAAAAATAAGCTGAGATTAATTTTGTTGTACATCTCATATCCAACTAACAGTATAAGAGTTGGGTAATTTGTAACTTGGAATGTGTTAAGTTAGAAGGCACAGTCGGGCGATACTTCTTCCGGGAACAAGAACAAGTTGTAGGTACTGCACACTGACATTATGAGATATTTGGTTCTACACTCCCAATACTTTAAGGAGTACATCTCTAGGCGCGTTGATCTCATAACGTTTGGGCCGTCTCCGAACGCATCATGTAACGTCACTTCTTCCTGACGCATGACGGCAGCAATGATATAATTCACCAGTTACTTAGCTTTAAAAATTCACAAGACTGAACCACCTGCTTTTTTTTAATAACTTGTTGATCAATTAACTTCACCCCAGAGCCAGAGTGATACGGGCTATCATTCCACATGCTGACCTGATGCCTCGTCTGATGACTTTTCACGCCCCATTTAAACAACTGGGAATTTTATGAAGCTTTCCACTTCTTCATCTTACCAAACCGCCGAAAAGATATGCCAAACCGCTTAGTTTCGTAAACATATTGTTTGTACCATTTTGTGAGTGACACCACAGTCTACGTATGATTTTGAATACGAAAAGAGACGGTAGTACGAGTATACGGGTAAACAACAGTATCTACGTTCTACCATCACACGCGTTACTTTGTGCCCTACTCGTATGTGAACAAAGATATTTGATTTAAAATTATCTAGGCTCGTTTCCGCTCTAGTAAACACACCCTAAGGATTATTTATCTCTGAAGTCAAAACCACAACCCGGCAACAAGACTCACATGATAACTACAGCCAGCATAAATTAAAAGAGGGTGACCTGTATTCTTAGCCTGGCTTCTAATTAAGGCCACTGTGAAAGCGGCCTAACTTTCCGTCTTTATTCAGATTTAAATAGAATTTTGGCAACACGATGGAGGAATATTCCTTTCATTCTATTCACTTTCATTGCCAACCCAGATATGTCCGCGAGTTTGAAAGGTTTTGAGTTACTGTTTGCTTTATAAGTAATCAACATTTGAGATGTTATAATAATATTAATGTTACAAGTAAATATATGAAAGTTGAATGACTTTACTCTTAAAAGTTTGAAAGAATTGAATGAAATTGGTCAAAAAGGTAGATTATAGTCGTCATCATCATTATTATAGTGATTGCCCAGTTACGTCCAATCACGCCTTTACTCCCGGAGTGTTTGGCAGAGGTGAATTAACACCCACATTTCACCAATCATTGTATTCCGTCCCACGTAACAGGGGATGAGCTTATTGCCGTATTCCGGGCACTATTTTTAACTCGAGCCATGCATCTGAGGCTGAGTCTGGGCTGTATATATCTGTGTGATGTTAAACAGCCCTATCCCTTAGTCGCCTTGTACGACATCGTATGAGAAGAGATGGGGTGGCCCAAGTTCTAGGTACTCTACCGGGAACCAGCGAATAACACAATCGGCAAGCGACTTCCCTAAACGATTGAGAAACCATTTCTGCCCCCTAGACAAGTGGCTATTCGTTGCTCGGCGTATGATGGAATAGAATCACAAATGTATAGGATTTGACGTTTTTGACATTCGTTGACGCTTGTCATATACGTCAAATCATATGGGATACATTTGGCATTCTATTCCATCATACGCCGAGCAACGAATTGCCACTTGTCTAGAGGGGCTGAATAACTCTTTTCAAATCTTGAATTAAACGTTGTATATAATCTCAATAACACATACATCGTAGTTTCATCTAAGCTACGACAGACAAATATAACCTTAATGTTTTATATTTTGACCCAGTCCGCGCGGAGTGCGGCCGGCGCACATTTCCTTTGTCTCAATTTCTCTGTATATAAAGGCTTATTTATCCTACACAAAGGATATAAAGATTTCATTATTTCTATAAACACGACCGTCGACGTCGTGGGTTCAGAAAACCAATTTTCCGCCTATATTCCTTATTTTTTCTACCGATTTGTATTGTTTGATCTCTGTGTTTAAGGAGATTCGGGAAATGTCAGACTTGTAAAGGTTGTGTTAAAAGTCATTTATGTAGTAATATTCTTTTAGCTTACCCTACCTTCTATTATAGCATCTATTTTCTATCGTTATTGTAACGTTATCAATTCGAAAGGTCGTTAGTTATGTCTTACTTTAGGAAAGTTAGTAGATATTGTATTAGTGAATCAATTTGTATTACTTCTACTATTTCTTTTTCATAAGTTAGTGTTTTTTTTCAATAATAATTGATGCGATTGTGCCGTTGTGCTACTTTCAGCTCTTATTTACGTCTCTATGATTTTAAAATATTGTTTTTTGATTATAATATGTGTAGATGTTTGGATGGAATATCGAGGTCCAGCCAAATCCGCAGTTAAGACTGGTAAAGCGGAACCCAGAACCTGATGGCTTAACATGCTCTTCGAGGCACGAACAGGCCAATACAAATACCCATATTCATGCATACAAATATTTGCACTGAGAAGGGACCCGGGCCTTCTGTTCAGTACTGCCACACCACAGATTGAGGCTGTCCCGTTCCTTGCTCACTGTTACCTTGTAAACATGGTAAATATAAGTACTGACAGTCAAGGTAACTTTGCACAGGCAGGGAATTCATCCTCACACATTGCGTCCGGAAACGGTGCGCACTGTGCGGTTTGAAAGGCACTTCATCCCACGCACACTCAAGCTGTGGAATGAACTCCCTGCGGTGGTTTTCCCAAGCGACTACAATATGGGGTTCTTCAAGAAGGGCATTAGAAGGTTTCGTCAGGGTCGGCAGCGCGAGTGTGACGCCCCTGGTGTTGCATACGTCCATAGGCCACGGTGTCCGCTTCCCATCAGGTGGGCCTTGTGCTTGTCAGCCAACTAAGTGGTATAAAAAAAAATACGTTACAAATTCAATATAGGTAAATTCCAAATTCAAATCGCGAAGAATCTATTAAGTTACAGGTATGAAACATACCAACGTTTTCAATTAAAACTAACGATAGGTTCGCAAAATCAACATAATCACGCCATGAGCCAGTAGGCAAAGTGAACGAAACTGGAACCAACGTGTGTTCACCGTCGCCGCCTCATATTACCGTCGTTTAATATCCCTAGAGAACACCAAGCTATCAAGCTTTATATCCACACCAACATTCAATTATCCACCTTATTCTAATGCAGTGAAGTTCATTTCACATTGCTCGGTTGAGTATTCAGAATTGTGATTTTTGCAGATAATCTTTATGTTAAATCTATAGTATGCTACAATATGGGTCTATGTAGACACTGTAAAAACAGTTTTTGATACAAAAGCGATGTAAAGAGACGCTTTTACGTAACACTTGAGGTGGTGTTATTTTATAGAAAAGTAGGTATTTCAGTAAAAGAAAACATAGATAATTATTATGACGTTATAATAGCAGCATTTTGACTATCTTTATAATATGGTCCGTCATTGTTGACTGCGTTGACTACACCCCGCTAGATGCAGCTCAGCAGATTCAGTCCAGGAGATACGGATCGCCATACGGTTCCTAACTTGACGTCCTTGATAGAATGCTTTTTCACGCCCCGCTTGAAGGACCCGGGACTGTAGGAAGAGGGAAACACGTGCGCGGACAGAGCATTTCAGCTCTTTATCGTGCGGCAGAGGATGGAGGCCACAAACCGTTAAGTGCGAGATGGAATCTAGAATATTCTCATCATCTACTGGAGAAAGTATGGAGAAATATTTCTTAATATCTAGTCCTCTACTTAGCATAGGCATTCTACAGTTCTCGACGCTGTCTTGTCCTATAGGACAAGACAGCGTCGTGTTCTGTGGGTCTACAGTACATTTTCCACATAATTAAAAGACAGATATTTCTTTATTGTACCGCAATAGAGATCCGATTCTCAGCACTCCATGGATTCACCGTGCGGTCGCCGGGTCCATAGCGTGATACAGAGAGGAACACCGTGACGGCGACTGGGATTTGCGAGCCAGATGTAGGTTTAGGGTGGCAATATGACAAATAGGAAGCACGTATACAGTTTAATGTACAATGGGCGGCCTTATCGCAGGAAGCAATTTCTTCCAGGGATGGACAGTAGTGCGATATATTTCTATGTGTTCCTTGATAGATAAAACAGGTGAGACATTGTTAATACGTGTTTGGTTAGATAAAAATCATCACAAGTAACAAAAAAATAAAAATAAGAGATTGGGTTACCTACCCCTTCGGGGATATAGGCGTGAGTTTATGTATGTATGTATGTTTTCAAAGAGATATCTGTGCTAGAGATTTTATTCGCTTCGAGAGAGAAATCTTTTTAAAACAAAGTACCTACAGTATTTAAATGAGTTATATTTTTGTGTTGAATAAATTCTTGAAACTTATGCGAGACTCGATTTAGTTCTCATTGCTTTATTTTATTTTACTAAGGACTTATTTATAGCGTTGTAGTTGGAGAATATTTAATTTGTTTTGTTTCGTAGAATAACATTTGAATTCTAAATACTACTGGGACTTTGTGGTGTACTTGGTGAAGCTTTTTACGAAAAACTAATAAAGCTTTGAAACTATAAAGTGTTGTGGATTTTCATTCAGGTGGGCCGTGTGTTTGTCTGCACAAACAACAAACATACTTCAACGTTTTGAAGGGGAGCATTTTCTTTTTACATTTTGTATGAGTTAATTCAACAATTTAACTAATCGTGTTGACTTACTGTATACCGAGTATTTATTTTATAACTTCAACATCGGTCTTGTTAATCAACAAACAAAATCAAAACAGGACAAGGTCTTATTCCTGTTGGCAGACTTCTTGTTGGAGGACTAACTCTTCAAAAGCTTTCGAGATTATTACTAAGAAATGATTTTCTCACAATATTGGCTCTCAAAGTCAAAACTAATTATTTGAGATAATTTTAAAGCAATTAGTTTGCTAGACTAAACAAATTATTATTTAAAGCTAAGATACTGGTTATTCAATTACTTAGCTATGCTATCACACTTCTATTCTATGAGTACTATAAAAATTAGGTAGTTGTGTCTGTAAAATTGGGGATATAAAAAGTACCTACCTACTAGTTTTTTTGTCTGCTGTCTTCCTTCTGAGTACAATTTTGGTTGGTTGGTTGCCTTCATGCAGCAGCTAGTAATTTGAAAATACAAATGACTTGCCTGAATTTTCTGTTTGTTTGCGACGAACTCAAAAATTACTGAACGGATTTTGATCAATTTTTTTAACAGAAATTCTTTAGTCTGACTTAAATATTACGTATATTCGCTTTTAGTTGAATAGAACCGGAGATATCTCCAAAAGTCACAATAACCGACATTCACGCAGGCGAAACGACCATCAATAAGGCCTGTCCTCTTGCACGGTTGTGAGGCGTGGCCGCTGCTGGAGCGACACAAGCAAGAGCTGCGTGTCACGGAGATGAAAATGCTACGGTGGCTGTGCGGCGTTACGCGTAAAGATCGCCTGAGGAACTCTCTCATCCGCGCCAGCCTTCATGTCCGTGACATCGCAGATAAAATGCAAGAGAGCTGCCTTCGCTGGTGCGGCCACGTCTTGCGACAACCGCTGGGCTATTCCAGATTCCAGGTAGAAGGGGTAGGCCCAAGAAGTCCTGGCTTGACGTCGTGGAGGGTGACATGCGCGCAAATGGTCTCAATACCATGGACGCCCAAGATCGTGCAATGTGGAGGAGGAAGAGCCGGAAGGTGGACCCAGAGCTCCGAGGTCATCTTGGCCACGGATACAATCGGGAAAATACGTCTACATGAAGATGATGATGATGACCGTAGCTTCACCCAGCTACGGTCACCAGCTAGTAATTTGATATTTCAAGTAAATTTCGTTTTAATGAAGCCGTACTGTGGGTCAACATAAAATACTTTTACTTAACGTCAGGGGCCCTAAACATTTTGTATTTCCACAGCGCACGTCGTACATAAAGCACAGCGCACACCGAGCTACAATTTAGCAACTCGCACTCGCTTACGGTTAATCTGTACTCTCCAGTGTGACCATGCGGTACTAAATTGAAGGACAGAAATTCAAGCCATACCAAATATGAGCTTCAGTATTCAATAACCTATATATTTACGAAACTAGAATTTACGCTAGAAGCAATTATGTTGCGGAAAAACTTAGATCTTTTATGATTGTTTAAACGGCATAAATCAACAGTGAAGCAATTAAAGTAGATTAGCAATTAAAGTAGATTAGATCTAGATTAGCGATCGAGAGGTCACAAGTTTCAGTTATTTCTCTCTATACATCTGTGAACACAAAAAAATATTTAATGGTAACCCAGTCAAATATCAAATAAAACATTTTTGTCAATAGATTTTATTAGTCAATGTTTTTCGGTATCACATTATTTTGTTATAAATTGCAAAATATTTTATCTTTGTTTACGTGACAGTAAAATTACACCTAGCGTGATGTGTTGTGTTGCCTACTAAATTACGGATAGGTTTGAAATTTTATTTTATTAAACTTATTAAACTCGTCCAGTAAAGTTAAATATAAGTAATAATATACTTATATTTAACTTTACTGGACGTGTTAGATTAAGATTCATATACTAATATCTTACTTTACAGCTGAGCATGGTTCTGTTGTGCTTTTTATTATTATTCTATAATTCATTTAATTCAACCTTACATTCATCACTATCATTACAACATTATTATTATAATATATCTGATGCGATATCGTGTATATTATTACAATAATGTATATTTTATACACACAAAACGAAAACATATCTAAGTACCTACAAAAACAAACAGTAAGCACCTACTGAATAAACTCTGTAGTACAAGATAAAGTAGCTTTTAAATCAATGAGTAGGTACAAGCAATCAATGAAAACACAACTAAGCCCTGGGTGGAGTTAGTTTGTTTTCATTGCAATACAAAAGCTAACAGTGTGTTAAAGTAAATTATTATAATTTATCTTACATTTGGATAACTCTGAATTTTCGTGTAAGTACCAATAATATGGATGAATTAATTAGAACTCTAGACATAATACTAAAAATATATACACCAAGCTTCTTTTGAATTTTTCATCATCGAATATCATTCAGGCCGTTTATTGAACGGTGCCGTTTAGTTAACAGTCTAGGCAGTTAATTGAACGGCTGATTAAGCTAGTTGGCTGCGACAGACACATAGGAGAAAATATCTTTTAAAAACATTACAAGAAGGACCCTTTAAAAATATTTATAATTTTTCTGTATGTAGACGGTTCACACTAACGTTTTGCAATAGCAATAAAATCTAAATATCAGGAAGTAAAATCTTAAATAAAACGCTTCCACGATATAACTAATTCATGGTCACCCTACATCGAGGGGAGAAAATCCTTGCAGTGTGTGTATGTTCACGGTGTAATCTGATGGGCTGGCGTGTTGCCGCGATTACATCAAATTGAAACTAAGTGAAAGGCAGACTTACACTGGAAAATGTTTTAAAAGACCAAAGTTGGCTGAAGTTTAATGGACTATAACGTTTCTAGGTAGAACTGATCTTACTTTCAAAATAGAAGATAAAACCATTCATCTAAAAAATTTGGTTGCCAATATTCTTTTTTTATTAAAACATCTGTTGAGTAGTTATAGAACCTGTAAGCTCCTAATCTTCTCATAGTCATAGTATTTCTTGAGTAAGTACCTATAGAAGACAATGTAAATATATACATCGGGCTAGTATAAATCAGCTTGGGTCATGATAACTTGCGTAGATAAGAAGAAGTGGTATCCATACTCCATACTAATATCATAATAGAGAAAATAACTCTGTCTGTCTGTTATACCTTTACGCCTAAACTACTGAACCGATTTTGATGAAATTTGGTACAGAGCTCGTTTAGATCTTGAGAAAGAACATAGGCTATGTTTAGTCACGATAACCAACATTCAGGTGGGCGGAGCCGCGAGCAACAGCTAGTAGATATCGTATAAAATAGCTGCTGAAAAATATCATAGTATAAAGTGTGAATTTTGTTGTACATACGAGTAGCTACATTATTTAGCCAATTATTTGAAGTTACTTCAAGGTAGCCAGACATTATGACAGACATTTGAATGATTGAAATCCCTCGCCAGACTTCAGAAAAGTAAGACAGGTAGGTATATAAATAGTATAATAAATCTCAGCGTCTTATGTAGGTACTCAAATCAGCGTTCGTAAAATTCCCAACTCGATTCTTACTCATCATAAATAAGCTAATAATTTATGATTAATTTGCAGCCAGTCAAGTCGCTGATATTTCCAACATTTCTAAAATAAATACCAAATCAAAATTCTCTTGTAAATTGTTAAATGATACAATATTTATCTTCCAAGTTAAATATTAAAATATATCGCAAATCTCCCGGGCATTGCTCTTCATTTATTAATGTAAATTCGCGAGCCCTTGTGTAAATAAACCTTTTCATTTATAAATGGATCGTTTTAGGGATATGACCCTGGACCGAACCATTTCACTTCTACTTATATGACATTTGCCGATATTGATGAAAGCGAAATCCATCTAATTTATTTTTGAAGTCTATACGACATAGATTTAGTCCTTCATTATGGTGTGTGTTTACTCTTGTGATGTATTTTATATTACGAGTATTTTTAGGAGTAAAATACATTTTATATTTGCATAGAATAGGTATTCAGAATAATCAGTCTACAATATTTTTGTGTCGAGATCTTGGAAAATGTATTCATGACATTATTGCAAACATCTACGGTCACTTCTGGGTGTGTGTGTGTTTGTGTGTGTGTAATATGCTATAGTAATCTAGTCGTTTTGAAGTCCTTTTCTAAGAGGAATACTCTGACTAACTGAGACCTGATTAGGATAGAGTGAATGTTCTGACGAGACTTGAACCCGCGATAGGGGGATTTACGTGGCTGGCTCAGTGGTCAGAAGTCAGACATTCCCCGTATAATGGATTGGTCAAAGTTCAAGTTTCGTCTGAGCATTCACTTTTTCCAATCTAAATCAATTTAAATAGTTGGCACACTAATTGCTTTAAAAAAAATATATTCTGATATGGGTAACCGAATTTCTCGTCTACGTAATGTTTTAAAGGTAGCGTACTAACAGAAACAGTGAATGATTTTGCAGTCATTCATGTTAACCCGCCACATTTACATTCATAACTTTACTGTTACTAGATTTAATTTAAACATCCTTGAAAAACTGTAATAAAATACCGCTTTAAGGCATAAATTAATTAATCTAATTGGCTAATCCACCACAATTAGAGCTATAAACGCCTTCGTTCACTGAGGTAATCAACTCGCAAATACTGAGTCAATATTATTATACAACTGCAATTATACAATTATCAAATTAACTCCATAATAAAATAACAGTGACCAGCCTGTGTGACCTGGTTCAAACGCCAGGTAGTTTAACTAAACCATGGTAAAATTAATTCCCGAAGCGTAATTGGAAATTTCCTACATTCTCCAGGGAAACTGTGACAATCAAACTTTTTAGTTCTAGATCTGGAAATACCAAAACAGTACAAAATTCTATTTCAACTGTGTGGTAAAATTTGTAGGGGAACTTGTTCCGGACTGCAAAATGCAATATTGTAAGTTGTTATGATTCGTCCCGGGAATAGCGGGAACATCCTGGAGCGCAGTTCGGGATAGAACCAAATTGTCAACGCTTATTTAACTTTATCGGGACGGTTTATGCTTAGTTTTACGTCCGTGTAATGGTTGTAACGGGGTAGTATCGCTTCCGTGCTCTTTC
Organism: Eilema depressum; assembly: GCA_914767945.1. NCBI lineage: Eukaryota > Metazoa > Arthropoda > Insecta > Lepidoptera > Erebidae > Eilema > Eilema depressum. The sequence goes on along the minus strand of OU612029.1, from coordinate 535,212 downwards.
AGCTTGATATAAATTAATGGATTCAGTTATACGATTTCCTGAAAACGTTTTTAATGGTTTGAGTTTTAAGTGGATATTTTCATATTTCATAACATTGGCATTGACGGAATCATATTTCTGGTTTTTTATATTTATAGTAGGTAATTGAATGACCATTAAGACTAAATAAGCTGCTCCAAGACCCATCAGAGGCAAGGAATTTAAACGGGGAATTAATAGTGGTAGTTTAAATAAGATGATAATGATTTCTAGCCCTCATATTTAGATGGATACTGGTCCTGACAGTGTGGTTAACTGACAGTCATCACTGTGAAAGTATTTATGTATCGTTCGCCAGCTCTAATTCAGTTAAAATCATTTCCTTCTTCCATTAGTGCAGAGCTACCTACATTAATATCTCTATCAGATTGTTGTAGTTGCAATCATCTGCCATAAGATAGTTACTATAAAATCAGTACCTAAACCACAGTAAGCATATCCCTTTAAAATCATTCACTCAGGTGAATGACACACAAAATATTTAAGTAGGCAAGCTGTAAAAAATAATAAAGACACACACAAGTGGAACGCAACATGCGTCGACACCATTGCCCCTACCCATATTCCTGGCACGGCTGGCTGTGCCGGTGCTGCTGCTGCTTCTGCAGAGGCTCTCAAGCGGCGCAAATACTCCAATCTCATTGGAGATTATGAATTTGTGCCGTTTGGAGAAGGCTGGCCTCTTTTTAGGTCAGAGAATAAGCATTGCCATACAACGTGGCAATGCTGCCAGTCTTCTGGGAACGTTACCACAAGAGGCATGCGATGCGGAGGAATTCCTCGACGCGTTCGGTTTTAGTTTTTAATTTGTCCTTTTATATATATATTTTTAGTTTTATTGTTAATATTGTACATATTTAAATTGTATTATAGTAGGATTAATAAGTGGAACGTCTGTGGATTCAAATACGAAACATGTAAATGACTACCAACGAAACCAACTTAGGCAGAAGGATTAACGAGAACTAAACAAACACTGGCAGGAGTACCTTGAAAAATAAATAAAACCGAAGAATATTATGCATGCGATATCTTTTAAATAAACTCAAATAAAATGTTCTGGGCCCATACCATGAACTCTTAAAACAGGTCAATAATTGAACTGCTGCATTCTACCAACTGCAAATGTCACTTTGTAATCCCTTTGTAATCCTATATATTTATATGACATTACAAAGTGGCATTTGCAGTTGGTAGAATGACAGCAGTTCAATTATTGACCTGTTTTAAGGTTTATGGTAAGGCCGCTGTGCTGAGTATTACTGAAGTACAAAATTTAAATCTACTCTTACACAGTGCCACAATCGTGAAGTACAAAAGCGTGACACATTCCTGTGCAGTCCTGTCCACTACATTACAGGATGCTATATGATTATATCATGCCTTTGATTTTACCGTTTATTTAAGAGTTATTAATTGTGTTCTTTGCTCTATTTATTTCCTCATTAATTCATTTCTGTATCACAGACAAGGATGTTTGTTTATACCAAGATATTTTATGTTATCAACCAGTAGATTAGTTAGTAAATTGGTTATTTTTTTTTTATACCACTTAGGTGGCAGACAAGCACACGGCCCACCTGATGGAAAGTGGTTACCGTGGCCTATGGACGTATGCAACACCAGGGGCGTCACACTCGTGCTGCCGACCCTGATGTGCAATCACAACTCAAAAAATATCCTAAATAACTGTAAAAATCAGGGATGCATAGTCGTAACTCCAAAAGCAATATTGTCCTAGAGAGATGAGCAGAGATGTGATAAAACTCGTGTTCTACGTTTATGGCCCTTAACTGAATGCTTTGCCATACACCGTTAAAGTTGGAACACTGTAATATATTACAGCATACTAGCTGTTGCCCGCGGCCCCGCCCGCGTGGATGTCGGTTATCGCGACCAAACATAGTCTATGTCCTATCCCAAGGTCTAATCCATTCCTGTACCAAAGGACATCATTCACGCTGCATACATTTTTGGTCCAAAATTGAAAGTGCCTTTAGTTAGAACAATGCTATAACAATAATACGTATCACAAAAATGTATGTTGCCTAAATTATTGAACTCAAATAAAACCGAGAGCAGCGGTCCCTCAGCCTTTACGCCACATTAAAAAATGCTAATGAGGTCAAGTTCAAGCGGAATATCATATTTGTTTTCTTTAACCGGCACTTTCAATTTTCAACCTAAATAAATGGTTGAAAAACAACGGTATGCAATATGCGGTTTATTTTTTTTATTACTTTTATGAACCATTCTTCCAATATCGAACAATATTTTTCATTCATTTTAAATAGTTTGTATCATAAAAAATGTATGTTTTCAAGATCTTTGAACTCAAATAAAACCGAGGGAAGTGGTCCCTCAGCTGTGAAGCAGTAATAAAAATGCTAATGAGGACAAGTTCTAGTGGAATATCACATTTGTTTTCTTTCAAATTCAAAGATCGGCACTTTTAATTTTGGACCCAAATAAATTATATCGTATTATTTTTCTGTGGCCGGCACTTTCAATTTTGGACTAAAATGGGTCCTTTCATCAAATTTGGTTTAGGCGTGAAAGCGTAATAAATTGACAGAGAGACAGAGCTACTTTCGCATTTATAATATTAGTATAAAAGTATGGATACCTAGTGAAGGTCGATATGCTAAGAATATAATTTCGGTACACCTTGATATCTACTCAAGACATTACCATCTTAACGATTTAATAATGCCAGCAAGTTCTCCTGAAGTATTCATAGAAAGCAGCAGCTTACGTAATAAAAGATCAGACTAGACAAACAATGAAAACTTCCGTACAAAGTATAAAAACTATTCAAATTACTGCTGCAATCTTCTAGAGAACAAATTTTCTCCGATTTCTTCCTTCTGCAAGTTTTAAATAAGGCAACTAACAGAGCTGTAAGTGGAGCTCGACAAAAACTGCAGACGGTGACGTTTTTCACAAAGACAAATTGTACGGGACGAGATTAATCAAGTGGCAGCATTAAATAATGGAACTGTTACACGATTCTTCTATTAAGTGTTGCTTTTGGAGCGTGGTTTTGGTATCAATCTTCGAAAAAAAAAAATTCGAATAAAATTGTCAGTTACTTACACAATTATGACGTCATAATATCGTAACTTTAGTTTGTAATATAATTAAAAAATAAACATATTCTACGACATTCTACATAACGATATCTAGACTCAAAGTAAGATTAGCTAACTAACTTGTTTTATCATACTTAGATACATTACAAATACTTTTTTAATATACATAGAAATACTGAGAGTACTGAGACCAATGTAAATACATATTCAAGCATGCAAATATTTGCACTGAGCATGATACAATCTAATTAAACACTGACATCTTAATTTTAAAATTGTACCTATTGCATGTGTTGATATTTAATGATAAATAATGAAATGAATCAATGTAAAATTTGCAAGCCAGAACCGGCAGAATATGAGATCTGAACATTATGTACCTAAACACCATTTTGTACCATATTCAACGAATAAAGACTTTGACTTTGACTTTGAGCAGGAATCGAACCCGCGTCCTCTGAAGTACTACCGTGGCGCCACAGAGCCCGTTTTATTTGATCAGCCTTTTATTTTGTGAAAACACTACTGCAACTCAATTAAAAACTATTCGAAAATCATAAAATTATCAAATTGGTAATGTTTCACAAGAGCTATGTAAATAAAGAAATATAAAATGTGATAAATCAAGTTAATATAACAAATAAACGTTTTGACAGACATTTTCCGTTCAATGACATTACCTACAGACGACAAAGCAGATAAGTGTACACCTTTTCCTATAAATTAGGTATGTACTTATCCCCTTTACCGTCAACACAACAGATCAATCAGTCCTAACAACCTGGATTGAGAAATATCTGTAATGAAGGAAACAAGAAACGGGGGCAATGGCAAATTCAAGCACATTCGACTTGACTTCAAGATTAACCTCGATATCTCAAGATTTATAGCAGCACCGACAATTTGAAATAAACGCTTAGTCATTCTAAACAGAGAAAATAAACCTAGATATGTGTATCTAACTCTTATTTATACGTATGTTTTAAGACTGTATACATTTCATGAATAAAAGCAAATGAGAATTATTATATTGCGACAAAACTCACCATCTATTCGAATACCTACTAACTATTCCTATGAATTAGCATTACATTTACCTACTTAGATTTATTTTTGTAAATACATACATTATATACCTAGAAACTTGTGCATCTGGGGGCACGGTAGTGCCCACGCCAAATCGAGCAAAAAAAGTGGCTCGGACGTACCATCCTTTTCTCGAAGCACTTTAGGCCATTTTTCACTTTTTCCAATCTAAATTGATAGTAGTTCAAATAATTAAGTAAACTTGTAATAATGGACATTATAATACCATATAATAATGGATTTGCAATTTGCAATTTCAAGTGTTGGTAGTCAGCCTTCTACGTCGCAAAATGCTTTAATACGCTGCCCAAATTGTGCTCAAGCTCGTTTTTTCAAAGGTGAGCGTGGTTTGAAAGTGCATTTTGGGAGAGTACATAAGTCTCAAAATGTACTTTCAAGCACAACAACGTTACCACAGCTACATAACAATCAAATTCCCTTTTGGCAAAACCTAGCAAAATTAAAAAATTCTGTACCGGTTTTAAAGAGGATTCCCCGTGGTGCAAGGCCTTTAGTAGCCCAAAATCTGGCAAACTGCATTGGCCTTGTAGTACGGGAGAATTCTACCAGAGCTTGGGAACAATTATTCACTTTCTCCTATAGGATTTTACATATTTCGAAAAATCAGGCTACTCCCAAAAGTTTAACATCACAAATTAAGGACAACTGTATTTCGACCAGCACTTTCGACCCTAAATTCACCGCGTTCTACAAAAATAGTTTATCCCAGTATGTAGAATCCAAATTGAGAGAAGGTGATATTAGTGGAGCAGCTAGGTTATTATTTAGCAGCGACGTAGTGGCGCCTTGCTCTCCAGATACTCTTGCAGATCTGAAGAGCAAGCACCCAGCGCCAGTTGATGACCTTTCCTTCCCCGATGCTCCAAATTTTGACTCCGATTTTCTGACCGTAACAGCCAAGGACGTGTTATCCACTGTGGGCTCCTTCCGGAGTGGTTCTGCTGGCGGGCTCGATGGCCTGACTCCACAACATTTGAAAGACCTCCTGAGTCCAGCCGTCGGCGATGCTTGCGGAGCGCTTTTGAAGGAGCTCACAGGTTTGATGAACCTCATGCTTTCCGGCAATGTGGATGAAGCCATCATTGATATCCTATATGGCGCAAATTTATGCGCCTTGCGGAAAAAGGATGGTGGCGTTCGTCCCATTGCTGTAGGCTGTACTTACAGGCGTATGGCAGCCAAAATGTGCTGTAAATTTTACAGCACAGATATGTCAAGTAAATTCCAGCCCCTACAACTAGGCTTTGGGTCTAGAGGGGGCTGTGAGGCTGCCGTACATGCCCTGTCCACGTACCTTGGCTGCGGTGAAGGGGAGGTCATTCTCAAGGTTGACTTGAAGAACGCCTTCAATTCAGTTAACAGGGACACCTTGTTGACACAGGCCAAGCTAGAAACTCCCAAAATTTTTAAGTTTCTTTGGCAGTGCTACAGACACCCTTCTAAATTGGTTTTTAAGGAAAATATTTTAGAATCAGCGGTCGGGTGTCAACAAGGTGACCCGCTTGGGCCACTCATTTTCAGCTTATCAATACATCCAATCATTAGACAGCTAAATTCGAAATTTAACATCTGGTATCTAGATGACGGTACTCTAGGAGGAGATATAGACACAGTACTTCAAGATTTGACATTTCTGAAAGATAAATTTAAGACTATTGGTTTAGAACTAAATCCCTCAAAATGTGAAATTTACGTTAACGATAATATTGACAAATCTTTGGCAATTTCGAAATTTAACGCTTTGGCCCCAAATTTAAAAGTTCAAGATAAAAGTACACTCCGGCTCCTAGGGTGCCCGATTTTCGAAGATGCCTATGATGCCTTCATTGAAGAAAGAATACAAAATTTTAATGAAGTTTCGGACCGTCTCCTCCAAATTAACATACATTCGGCTTTTACAATCGTCAGATATTGCCTTTTCGTCCCCAAATTCACACATGCTCTTCGCTCATCACAATTTTTTAAACATTTGGCACTTTTAGACAAGATGGACAAAATTATTCAAAATACCCTATGCAAAATTTTAAACGCCGATTTGAACGACCGAGCCTGGCTCCAAGCATCTCTCCCGGTTCGCCGGGGTGGGCTCGGCGTTCGTAAAATTTCCGACGTGAGCTTACCAGCATTTTTGGCTTCGATCCATGGCACAGAGGAATTAACCAGGAAAATATTATTACCCACACTGGTTAATTCTGAAGTGCCGGGTAAAGCCGAAGCCATAAATGCTTGGAAAATGTTTTGCCCAAATTCTGTTTTGCCCACCAACCTATGCTCCCAGAGACAGTGGGATGAGCCGCTTTGCAATATTTTAAGACAGCAATTAATTAATACGTCCTCTAATGTTGCAGAGCGTGCTCGCCTTTTGGCTGTGGGAGAATGGGAGTCTGGTGTGTGGCTTCAGGCTCTTCCGTCGTCCAACATTGGCACCATGTTGGACGACACGACATTCAGAATTGCAGCCTGTCTTCGTTTAGGTGCTCCCTGTGTTGCTCCTCATCGTTGTCACTGCGGAGAAGCAGTCGACAGTCTCGGGCACCACGGCCTATCATGCAGCAGGAGCGCAGGTCGCATGTCACGTCATGCACATTTGAATGATTTAATCCGCCGGGCTCTTGTCACCGTCGGCGTCCCAGCCATTCTTGAACCAGTTGGTTTGGTGCGCGATGATGGCAAGAGACCGGATGGCATGTCTTTGGTGCCTTGGAAGATGGGCAGGCCTTTGGTGTGGGACGCAACATGCGTCGACACCCTTGCGCCTTCCCATCTTCCAAGTACGACGGGCTGCGCCTGTGCTGCTGCGGCATCTGCGGAGACCCTCAAACGGCGCAAGTATGATAATATAACCAACAATTATATATTTGAGCCGTTTGGGGTCGAAACGTTGGGTTCGTGGGGTCCGAGCGCACGGTCGCTTTACACGGAAATTGCAAAGCGACTGGTCGATGCTTCGCGTGACCAAAGGGCTGGCCTGTATTTTGCCCAAAGGATTGGCATTGCCATCCAACGGGGTAATGCTGCCAGCCTTTTGGGTACGTTACCAGTCGACATCGATGGGGAGGAATTCTTCGACACCTGACCCCTTTTTCCTTTCCCTTTCTTTTTTTGATCTTGTAAATATTTTTATTTATTAATTTAATAAAATATAATAGTTAATTGTAAAAACAAATAAACAATACCTTTGTAATATGTATAAAAAAAAAAAAAAAAAAAATAATGGATATTATAATATTGAGATAGTTACCTAATATATTTGAAACTAAGGGAACTCAACAAACATGATAATGCATAATTATCCAAGATTCTTTTCCAATAGTCCCTACAGTGCACTCAAAACCTTCCCCGTCTCACCATAAAACCAGCTCAATCAAAGGTTTCCTTACCCCAAGGCGGCCATTTTCGCAGGCCATATGACGTCATTGATAGATCATTAACCAAATCCCGGGAGGGGCAGTGATCAGAATCTTTATGTACTTAATGGTTCGCTAATAACACAAGATTACCGAACCCACGATTTTCCTCAAGCCTCGCCCTCAGGTGATTTCACGTAATGGGACTATACTTATATTGCATTTGAAGGCTGCCAAATTAAGAGTAATGGAACGAATTGTATTTTTCCATACCAGTTTTTTCCTCCTCATCTGGTTAGGGAAATATTCGGAAATCAATGAAATATAAATCGGTAATTTATTCGTTATTGTCCTTCGTGTGTCGTGCAATCGCAATAAAAGATGTTACGTACGTTGGTCTATGAGTACTACGCCCTTTTTTAAGTTGTGTATGAACATAACTAAACTGAACCAACATTCTTAGCTTCCAAGGATAGTTAAAATCACACTTAGGTAGTAGACTACTGGCCCGTGTAGAAAAATGATGGGTCATTTGAACCACCAGGTGACCTTTATAGAACGATATAAGAGCATAAAATAATAAGATTCAGCACTATGCCGTCACTTGTAAGCTGTCCAACTGAGTGCAGGTGAAGAAGAGGGGGTTGTAACCCACGATTACTTCACCATGTCGCATGATTTTTGTACGGCGTTGCGGAATAATGGATTAGAAGCAGTATTGAAATATTATGAAACTGATGCCGTACAAAATCAAATGACCAAATTTACCCTGGTAATGTCGGAAAATAAAATAAAAATTCCGACTTTGTGGCTCACCATTTTTTGTACAGCACTACGCGTTTGCTTGTTATTTTTCATGGATCTATCGATGGTAAGAATGCCGTACAAAAATATATGACCAAAATGTACTCACTCTACCTGTACTTTGTACCTGTACTCACCTGCACTCAGTTGGACAGCTTACAAGTGACGGCATAGTGCTGAATCTTATTATTTTATGTTCTTATATCGTTCTATATAGGTCACCTGGTGGTTCAAATGACCCATCATTTTTGTACACGGGCCAGTAGTCTATAGGACCTAACTTAGGATTCTATTAGAATGAAATTTAATGTAGTTCCTGATTGCTGATTAAAGAAATACTACCAACCAGTATCGTTACCGACATAGCTCGCAGAATAAGCAACCTGAATTGGCAGTAGGCTGGCCACATCTGCCGAAGGACTGATGGCTGTTGGAGCAGACGAGTCCTAGAGTGGAGACCGCGAGAAGGAAAACGGAAGGTGGGACACCTCCTAGCCAGGTGGACCGTCGACCTGCGAAATGTGACTGGGACGGATTGGATGCGGAAGGCGGAGGATCGGCAAACGTGACGCATATTGCAATAGCCTAATTGATTGATACCAACCAGTAATACCAGTAATAAAAAAATAACCTATACTTGATACACATAGGAAGGAAAAGAAACTTTAGATACAAGTTGCGCAGTTTTAGAGGTTATTTAGTTATTAAAGTGAGCGAAGCGAGTTTGGGAGTTCAGCCAGTTCAGCGCACTCCGATGTATGTGTGTGTTTGTGTGAGACTCAAGTTGACGGCTATAGACTCACCCCCACATGATAATTTAGTAAAAAGTTCACAAAATTTCGGTATTTATCAATTTCTGCCTACGTATTGTGCCAAACGTATTGTATATCACGAAAATAAACGTCCAACATTAAAAAAATTACATTATTTTTCAGCACCGTCCCCAATGACACTCACCCGTAAAACTCGGTCATCAAAAAAACTGAGTAAACAAAAACAGTTAACGATCAGTAACTTACAAACCGTGTAAGTGAAAAAATAATAAGGGATTGTACGAAAGAATTCACGGCGCCCCCAGCCTCCGGCACAGCCTTCGACACACGAACCTTCGTCACTGAAACGTTTACACCACCTTTTACGACTGACACTGAGTAAATTTTAGTGTTAGAAGCCTTCACGAAATTTACAGGTGCTCAAAAAGTATATTTAGTTACTGCTTGCTCTGGTAGTTTTGACAAAGTGCCTCAGAAGGTTGAAACGACAAAAACAACAGTGTTTTATTGAGTTTGGCCTGAGATAATTGAATTTTTGTTATTTGATTAAGCTCTCTGCCAGAATTTAAGTCTCCTTTTTGTGAAGTAGCAACATTGATTACACATAATGTTATTGAATTTGGATAAAGCTTCCTGAAGCGATTGATTACTTCGCTTTCTTGTTACTAAACTTTGGGTAATGTAATTGTCGTATAATCGAAATTTCAATTCAGAATTTTGTCGAATAATCAACATAATAATATCAATGTAGATTGGCGCTAGACGGTTTTCGCGAAAATGCTGGATCTAAATGATGCCAGCCTTTGTGGCGTAGTGGGAATGAACTTGACTGCACCCAGGGGGGCGCGGGTTCGATTTCTGCTCAGTGCAAATATTCGTTTATATGAATGTGTTTATTTGCATTGGTCTGGATATTTCCGTGTGTCTCAGAGCACGTTAAGTCACATTGGTCCCGGTTACCATATGAAGGAATCTATGGTAGAATTTACGGGACGATATCACTAATGGGATGTGGAGTTGATTATGGTAGTCGTTTTACGGAAAACTTCAGATCAAGTATCAAAATGGTAATTAAGTTATTGCCAAGTAAGTGTCGGTAAATGAAGTGAATAGAAACAAAATGGTCAAATTAATTTTACAGTTATTTTTTTAGGTGCCATTATGGATTTTATGATCAAGTAAATATCGACGATCGTCGAAACGTTGATAGCTTAGTTGTTAAGGTTATGATCGAGAGGTCTTGAATTGTAATCCTGCCCATAACACTACCGATGTAAACCCACTCCTGCTAATAGTTGAAGGGTTTAAAGGTAATAGCTGTACCTAATTGCGGTTACTTACCTATAAACTTACTCTAAAAAAAGGTTCATAACGAAAACTACTGGGCTGAACTATGTTAAAATGTTCTAGGACCAAATGACAACTATTCCGCATCAAACTGAATAAGAATCACGTAAATCGGATCATAAATCGCACAGTAATCGGTGTACATACATAAAAAAAAAGAATACCAACTGAATTGAGAACCTCATCCTTTTTTAAATCGGTTAAAATACGTACGCACGTACTAGAGCGAAAACCACAATATTTATTACCAAATCCGTAATTACACCAATATTAATCGATCTATTAACTATTTGTAAGCAGAACATAACCAATGAATCCCGATTTGCAATTATTAGGATCATGCTGAATTCTAATCAGGATTAAACACGACCAACACAAACAATTCAGTTTAGTGCGGACTATAAATATTTGTGTTATACTCAAATTAATTAGTCAGCTCAAAATTGGGTACACTTAGCTAGACCGATAGATGGATATTTGGACTGTTATGATTGAGCAGAGTGCAATCATGCAGAGTTATTGTTTCATGACGTATGAGTCGATGATAATAATTTGGGCTTTATGCTATCATTGAATCATTTATATGCATGCATAATGTATATAATAACCCAATGACACGTGCTATTTGGATGTGACATTATCATTAATATGTAATTTATTTACGTGACTACTAAATTAGTTGGTGTCATTGTTCAATTATTGAACACGTCATGCTTTGTTTTGTGCAATTTGAAATTGTGCTCTTTACATAAATCAAGTTTAGCAATTAAATCAATGAAACTGAAACTTTAAACAGAAAAAAGATCAAAATATGAAAATAATTTTCTTTACAACATAATTATACAATGTTTATAAAAATTTAAGGCTTTTTAAAAATGAGACAATCGTCGTCATCACAAACACGTAATTGATTATAAAACACTAACAGCAAAAAAAAATCAACAAACTGAAACGAACTTCGTCAAACAATGCCTTGAAAATCAATAATTAACTTTCAAAGCCCTTTTAAAAAACGAAATTAAATACTTCCAATTTCGTGTCAATCACTGATTTCACAACAACGTCGGAAGCTGATTTGGCATCCCATTTATCATCGTCAGTGCAAGGGTTGTTTGCAGAGCCAACGTTCGCAGCACCCCGCTCAACCCCTCTGCTGCCCGCCCCTTGACCATTCGCTCTGTTTTTGCACCTTTTTTGGAACGATTTATCTTCGTAGACTTAGGTGTTCGACTTTGTGTTGATGGGCGATGCTGTAAAGAAGTTTAGCTTGAAATTTGCTGCTACATTTAGCTTTTGATTTCAAAAGAAGATACAGAACAACCACTACAAATCTTTATTGAGAACGCTACACGTCAGACATTGCTGCCCCGTCGCGTCGGTGTATTGTAGAATAGAACGATGAATGAATGGGATTTGACGTATAATTTTGACGTTTATGATATAGACACGTTGACGACTATGAATATACGTCAAATCCTATGGATTCATCATTATTCTACAATACAATTCTAGTTGGGGAGGGGGGGGGGGGGGATAAAATCATCAATACTAGCAATGTGCAGATTTGTCTAGTAACAGATTGGAAATTGTTTTATCTTGACCGAATAAACAGAATTGTTTAAAAAACTTGTTCAAGTTCTCAACAATTGCATTTAAAGTTTCTTCAAGCTTTGAATCTAGGACTGAGGCAGTCCAAAAACAGCTAATCGATTTTGAGAATGGTAAGTTAATACTCGTAAGAGTACTAGGAACGTAAAGTAATGTAGTGCTGTTACTTCACCTAAACTAAATTTGCTGTGATCATCATTATCCTCGTGGATACGTATTTTCCTGATTGCATCCAAGGCATCAGAGCTCAGGTTCCGCCTAAATTTGCTGTAATGGCTTGGATTCGAACCCGGGATATCTCGATCTAATACCTACTCCTTAACCAGTAAGCTACCAACTTGCTTCTCTAACTTCTGCTAATTAAATAAAAACCGAATTGCCAACTATTCTGCTTCAACGATGATAAAAAGTTATTCTCTTCTCTTCTAATCTATTCATTCAGTCTTGTTCTCTCTTTTCTCACTTCTCTTATTCTAATGCTTTTTATTTCCTACAATAACACACATGCATATACTCACGCCTGTAAATCCCTGAAGGGGTGGGCAGAGATATATTAATGCCCACATTTCACCAACTATCATTTTCTCTCTCATGTAATAGGCGGCGAGCCCATTGCCGCCTAGCGGACACTTTGTCATAGGCTGTATATTTACTGTCGGATGGAGAACAGTCCTTTGCCTCAGTCACCTTTTTATGCAATAGGTCATCTACAAAAACCATAACAACATACTTCATAATTTACTAATTTTATTTGGGCAAACTTCCGGCACAGAATTAGCATTTTGTACTCCATTTGTCTATGATAAGCTAAGGGTACAAGTAAGTTATAGCCGAAGATATCCCATAAATAAAGGGTGCCTCACTCTATAAAGCAATTTAAGTGAACTATTGCGATACTTAGGAGCTATTAATATTCTAAGATCGTAATCAATTGTGTGTACTGTAGTATAAATGCTAATTTAGGATAAAAATTATACGATTTTTGCACTTATTTAACGGCTTCCAGTTAATACATTGTTGTTTCTTTTCTTTAGAATAGAAGATCTCTTGAAACATTGTTTATTACTTTTATACTAGGTATTATAATTTTATTGTACAGTGATCGTGTCTGTACATTGGTAATATTAAAAAAAAAACTTAGGTTATGTTATATTAACGTTGGGTTATGTTACATTACGAGTATATTTTTTTTTTGGAATTCGTGTTTGTTTGTCTTTTTTCACGATAGACGCAAAAACTAGTGAACGGATTTTTATGCGGTTTTTTTTTGCTTGAAAGATTTGGTCAGTCTTAAAATCTTATGTTTGATCGCAATCTTTTCAATGGGACTGAAGATGTGTATTATTTAGCCATTCGCCCACGGGAGAGTTTTTGATCTATTTCGCATTGGATTTAATTTTTAGGGGTCTAGTTTAACTATAGCTAATCAGCACCGTTTGTATAGAATTATTTTTCTTTTGCTGAATTGGGTGTGTACAAACCACCTCGGTTCACATAATAGCCACTATCGTTAAGGTATGAATCCGTAGCCGACCGCATACGACAACTGCCGATGCATGCAGCAGATACAGTGTACCCATTACTTGTTAAACTCCGACACGAATAAAGGGAAAACCATTGAGAAGCCGCAATGAACAACGCGCATCTGCTGCTTGCGTCGGCATTTTCGTATGCGGTCGGCTACGGAATCATAATATATTTATAGTAAATTGTGAAATATTTTGAAGCAGTACTTAATCAGATGGCAAACAAACATACAGCCCACCTGAATAACCAGTGAATTAAGCCTAACTTTTCCTTAACCACCAGATTTTTAATTAATTATGGATTTCCACAATCAGATAGGACGAAGAGTGCGTGCAAATTTGTATGTATGTGTAGATTCGTATAAGAATATGCACGTTTATTTTCATACAGTGTGTGTAGCCTTTCATCGCAAATCAATATCACATACACTCGAACACAAATCACCATTCTGCTGAGTCAAGCCTCCGGGGTTGCCAGACGAGTGCAAAAACTTGGGTTAAACATTTTGGTAAAAAACACCGAATGATATCCTGTAACGGCCCATAGAGAACTTTAGGAGATTAATAGTAGTATTTTTCAAGTAAAGTCGAGCTAAGATTTTTTGTTAGAGACTGTAATTTCTGTTAGACATGTTTCATTTGGATTTAGCGAAATGGCGTTGAAGAATTTCGAAGCGTAAAAGGCTAGTACTTGAAACCACAAAAAAATAAGCAATTTCAAATTATTCGCTTTTTCCAATTTAAAATAATTTGTTTAGTTTAGCATACTAAATGCTTTAAAATTATCTCAATAAGCAATTTCAGTTTTATTTAGAACTAGCTGTTGCCCGCGGCTCCGCCCGCGTAGAATTCTGATCCCGTTCATCGCTGATATATAGCCTATATCGAGGGTCCAGTGTTAAAACCCAATAAGTAGGCAAAAATCGAAAATTGACTTTTTTGGTCCATCTTAATCGATTTTTTACGCTCTTTCTAATGGTATTATCCAATAAGCGGAATTCGCGGTAGAACTCAAGTTACTTGGTTTAATAACCCAATAAACCAAGGTATTTTTTTTCAAAACTGTAAACTAGAACACACTAAGTAGATTTATTGGGAGAAAAAATATTTTTATGTCACGCTTAAACCAAATAAATGTATTTATTTTCATTTAGTGTATAAAAAGTTTTACTAAATCGCTTTATAACATGCATGGTGAAAACCAATATTTCTATTTATCTGGTTTTACCTTTATTCATATGATTATTAAACAAAATAAAAAGAAGAGGCCGAAACCATTATTTCCATTTAACGGGTCTTACCTTTACTTTAATAGTTAAGAAAGTTACCAAAAATAAAATCTGAAATAAAACAAACTAATTTATCGGATTTCATTGTTCGATAATTTCAAAAACAAAAACAGAACTGTATAGTTAAATAGATTTACTCATTTAAGATTCTTCCAATATTGTTTGAGGAATAACCCAATAAATCAAAATAAGTACATTCAACTTCACTCATGCCACTCACACCGCACGCGTAATTTGGGTGGATTGCGACTAGTGGTGAACTCTTTTTTTATATAGCCCACGTCAATTTGACTTCACCTCGCTTGATGGTAAGCTGAAGAGAAAGTCTCGGAAACGATGAATGATGACGATGATGATGAAACCATGCACTCAGCTTGACGGCCTCATCAGATGCTTTTTCACGCCCTGCATATAGGGCAAGAGACAGGGACTATAGAAAGCGGGAAACACGTGTACTGGTAAGGAATTCCAGGTTAATGGACAAGAGAAGGAGTCGCCGAACCGCTTGGTTCTTTATGGAATATTCTGCACCGTATGCGGGTGACATTTAAGTCCTGCATGTGTTGTCCTGTGTACGAAAGGAGAGGGTGGTACTAATTGGAAGAGCTCATCAGAACATTCACCATGTTAGAGACAGTTAACACTGCCAAGGATGCAACATCTCTGCGCATCTGCACATCGTCGAAGGTTTTCATGACCTCAAGATTCTCAATAATGCGGAACGCACGTCGCATCTAGTACCTAAGTACTGCTATCTCAGAGATGCGAGCAGTATTTCGCGCAGGAGCGCACTTGTGTCTTGTACAGAAGACACCGCTACTCCGGTGTGAAAAAACGTCTTACTTTGTTCAGGACTCCGAGTTTACGCGAGGCTGTTTTGATGATACTTTCAATGTAGTTTTTGTTCTTTAGTTTGCAGAGAACATCCATACCGAGGATATTGAGATTTTCCTGCAGTAGCAGAGGCGTGTTCTGAAGAGCGGGAAGGGGAAGGAAAGAAGATACCATTGCTGTAAACGCTCATGTCTGCGTCTCATTCTCAGAGCCCCATTGGGAAATGTGGTTCAAGACCCGGCATGCTCAGTGGCGATAAGCTGCCTTTTTGCCGCGATATCGAACTGCTTTACCGCAAGATGTTCGTGATAATTCCCGTGTAAGGTGCTATCGTCTGCATAGCAATGAATGCTGCTGATGGACAGCATGTCGTTGACATGCAGAAGAAAGAGAGTGGGTGATAAAGTAAGTGGCGGACCCCTGCGGTACGCCAGCATTTACCTGAAAAACTCCAAAATTTGTCCATCACAAAGGACGCGAATACGGTGCTCCTGTAGGAAGCTAGCAACCCAGGCGCACAGTCTAGCAGGCAGACCAAAGGTTGGTAGCTTGGAAAGAAACGATTTGAGCTAGATTCTATCGAAATTGCCAGTGATTCGTCATGCTTGTCCAAAGCCTAACCCTAAAGATGTAACGTACGCCAGAAGATTACCTGTTAACCACTTCGGCCTAAAAATGTATTTCCTGTCATTAATTAAGGAGTGATCCTTTACGCATCATCCGTGACGTATGAGCTGTATGTTGATGATGTGCTCGAATACCTTGCACAGCCTTGAGGTGACGGCTATGGGACGATAGTTGGCTGGGTATGGGCGATCCCGCTTCTTGGGAATCGGCTGTACTGTACATTCACTTCTTTCCAAGCCGATGACACTGTATCCGAGATTAAGGAGAGTCGGTACAGCCGCGTAAGCATTGGAGACAACTCCGTTGCACGTTTTAGAAGAACCATCACTGGAATAATACCCGGCCCGCTGATTTTCTAGATATCGAGTGATTGCAGTACTTTACGGACATCGCGCTACGCAGGAAAGGCTGACAGAAGTTGGCTTGCACAGCTTTGGCCAGTCGCCAGTAGCCATGGCTGCCCATGCGCCATTAGCACTTGACCAAACCGTGCTATGCGCTCTGACATATTAAGCCCTCTTGCAGACATTTGTGCCTCTGTTGTACTCCACCTTAAAGTGACTCATGTTGGGATAGCACGAGGCGCGCGCCCTTACGCAAGCGCGGTACGCAGATTGTTTTGGATCAACAGCCTGTCCCAGTGTGAAAAAATATGAAGACATAATATTATACCAAACAACCAGCCCGCAAAAGTGACAGAGTGATTTTTATTTATTTTTTCAATAATTTAACTTAATTAATCCTAAGAAATTAAATACAATTAATGTTTAATTTTATCTCTCTCTTTGGGGTAAAACCCAATAAGTCACTACCTCATGTATCTAATTTTCTATTAATTTAAGAATAATGAACAATGGACAGTTTAAAATTGTTATAGTAATAAGTTAACTAAATATACTTTTACCACAAATACTTATTGTGACGATATTATGTGAAAATCATGGGTATATTTGTCTTTGAACCTTTAACATTGAATAACTCGAAAGTTAAAATTTCATACTTATTGGGTTTGAGCACTATAACCTCGATATGTTAATTCAGGGTATAACCTATATACATACCAAATTTCAACCAAATCGGTCCAGCCGTTTATGCGTGAAAGAGTAACAAACATCCACACATCCACACATCCATTCTCACAAACTTTCACATTTATAATATTATTAGTAGGATATTATATTATTATATATTATTATTTAGAATATATTATATTGCATTTTAACTCGGTTTTGTTTTGTTTAGAAGGTATTTTAAATAATTATATTGCGTCGCTACGTCGGTAAATCCCCGAAGGCGTAGGCAGAGGTGTATTATGATAATAATGTGGCGAAATGTAGGTAATATTTTATCACTCACATTCCGCCAACTATGATTTTCGGTCCCACGTAATAGGAGCGAGCCTATTGCCACCAAGCGGGCACTTAGTCATGAACTATATGTTTACTGTCGGATGGAGAATAGCCCTTAGTCACCTTCTACGACACCTACAGGAAGAGATGGGGTGGCCCTATTCTACTACACCGGGAACCAACACGGCATTTGAATAAACAATAACAGAAGAATTTAAAAAAATAATCACAATATTTTTCCCACATTAATGGAAATATGAATTCTAGACTGGCAACTCTCCATTCCAAAGCGTGATCGTTAACCCGCTCGTTCCTCACAATACTTTTTGTTGTATCGCACATTTCGCGCCACGCCGCTGACGAAGGCTTTCACGCCATTGTTACCAGGCAGAGTTGTCACTACGTCAGACTGATGTAGTTATCATAAATAGGTTACGAGATTTACCATCAATAACGCCATGAAGGTGAGAAATATTTATAGATATACTTAAACTACATTTATGGTGTAGTTTGTCAGTCAAGACGTTATTTTAAATGGTCCTCAACATGTAAACAGATTTATCTGCGGATGTTAGTAGCGGACGCATCCGCGGATGTGTGATTTGCTCGTCTGTAGCGTAGGTATTTAACGTTAAATATCCACCACAGACGACCAAGTTGCCCTGTCTGCACGTCAACGGACGCGTCCGCCGATGACATCTATGGATAAATCTGTCTACGTGTAGAGGAGCCATAAGGATACATGCAGAGAAAATTATCAGGTTGATCTTGATGTTACTATTAAAACATACAGCTGTTTATCCTGCTCCCTACTAATTTTATAAATGTGAAAGTTTGTGAAGATTTTCAGATAGTTATTCATTTTGTATGTTTGGAAGTTTACTCAGTCACGCTCTAATGGCTGAACAGATCTGGCTGGAACTTGGCACAGGGATAGATTACAGTCTGAAATGAGATATTCTTACTATAGGGAAATAGGTTCCCATTATCCTGGGAAAAGGGTCCAATAGGTAGTGGGAACGGGAACAAAATACAACGCGGGTTAAGCTGCGGGCTAGTGCAGCATAATTTTGACACTCGCTTTTCACCGCCGCGCCGCCGGGAACACAAGACGAGATTATTATAGCTGAGGTATACTGTAGGGCCTTTATTACTAGATAGTATAATGAATGTTCAGAAATCAATCTTTTTGTTTTCGAAAAACAAAATACGGGTAGAAATTAAATGTATTTTAGCGCACTTTATATCGTTACTTTCCCTCCTTACTTAGAAAAGAGTCTTGGTAGTAATTAGGTCCCCGTTTTACAAATTTTATTCACCCACTACTTTCTCATTAAGTCCCACAAAGGCTGCGGGGCAAAAACGTAAAACTTACAGAGTAAAGAAACGCACCGTACGTGCACCGTTGGACGGAATGCAACCATTAAGTTGAATGTAGTCGTGTTTTTTGTAAGACCCGCGTGTGCTGCCCGTAGTGCCTGCACTAAGGGACGTATATATAAAACGGAATGAAAGTTTATTTTAAAATATACGCAATTTTACCGTGGTACTTTGTACGTGTCTTATTGAAAATTATAAGACAGACTTTCAGAGTGAGTTTTGTAGCAATATCGAGGCTGGTTGAGCATTGTATGAAGTTACTAGTTAATTTTCGGGTTGAACAAAATGTTGTTTTGAGTATACTTTCAGACTACCATATTTCCAAGATGTCAATTAGCAATAGATAATTATGTTATTCCAAACTATGATCTATGATCACGGAAACGGTGCACACTGTGCGGTATGAAAGGAACTTCATCCCTGTCACACTCAAGCTGTGGAATGAACTCCCCGCGATGGTTTTCCCAAGCGACTACAATATGGGGTTCTTCAAGAAGGGTATTAGAAGGTTTCTTCAGGGTCGGCAGCACGAGTGTGACGCGCCTGGTGTTGCATACGTCCATAGGCCACGGTAACCACTTTCCATCCGGTGGGCCGTGTGCTTGTCTGCCAACTTAGTGGTATAAAAAAAAAATCTAACCCTATATCAAGCGAGATCCAATCTGTTGTTTGAGTAACCAAACATCTTCGTAGACTTAGTAGGGAGTAGAATAACTAGGGCATAATATCTAGGAATTTCAAACACTTCCATCCTCTTTAAAAGCTCGTGGAAGAAAGAAAAAAAGTTAAATGAGCTCGAGAACCCACAGCAAAGTGTAGTTATCTATATCCTCTATTAAGTGCCAGCTTAAAGTAAATATCGGAAGCAATTTCCGACGCAAATAGCGTCCGTAGCAGATCGCATTAGCGGGTGCAAACATAAACGGTGTACAGACTGTATACTGTGTACTGTGTACAGGGTGTATTGCGGCAAAAAATACATTTTGTACACAGGCGGGGTACGTACGGTTGTTTAGTAGGAGTGATTAGTGTGAGTGTAGGAGTACACGCTCGCGTTAGCGTTTATAGGCGAGCTTGAAAATATCCTAATGTCCGTGCGAGCGCTATTTAGGTTCAAACTATTTATAACTTTTAATATGTATCCTAGAATATGGATACAGGTACTTTGTATTTTATATCATTTAAGTGGCAGACAAGCACACGGCCCACCCGATGGAAAGTGGTTACCGTGGCTTATTGACGTGTGCAACACCAGAGGCCACTAGTCAACCTCTTAAGAAGATTCTAATGCCCTTCTTGGTGTCCTCATGATAATCCATTTTTTTATCTCTACTTACATTATAATTGACTAATATTATGTAATATTATTATACATAATACATTATATATACCTGGGGTACTTTTATTCCTGGAATAAGTTTCTATAGGTGGTGGAAACGAGATCAGTAGTTCTCGTGGGCGGTGCCGCGGGTCACAGCAAGTAACATGTTCAGGTGTTCAACTGGCTCCCCTACTTCAATCCCCCAGTATATATTTAGAGGCTTCCGGCGACTGGGACCGCAATTAACTCGGACCGTGGTCCCAGTTGCCGGATTCATTTAAATTTAATATTTTTCTTCCATCGACTGGGACCACCTTTAAATGTATCAAAAAATCTATTGTTTTAGCCAAAACAGTACAGTCAAACAAAAAAAGGTTAGTTTTAATTTAAAGAAAATACTCTTTGATTGATAAATGTCATTATACTTTGAAACAAATGCAACGTTTAAAAATACGTAAGATCTTTTATCAAATTCATGAAATACAAAAATATACCTGAAATTTTTCAAACATGTCTCCAAGTAGCATGAATCATATCATTCACAGTAGCCGTTCAACTTTTAAATATGAATCACGCTTGAGAATGAGAAATTAAAAAGCGGACCGTACTTAAATCTGAATGAGCAATCACGTTGTTACCATCTACGACTCTATTGCTAAGAAAATACAGGTTATATTCTCTAGCACTATCAAAACAGGAGAATAGCATGCTAATTTACTAATTGCGGCTTGTGAGTACTTAATATAAAAGTGTTAAGGTTGATTTTTGCTTGAAATAGTGTACTGATTAAGTTAGTAAAGAAATTTGCTGCGTTTTCTTTTGAATGTCACAATAATTATGACAAGTGACGTCTGGTGCGGTAGAAAGGCGAAAGTCAATTTTAAACCAGGTTTCTTTGTTTTATTTTTGTTGGAACATAAAATTTTGTTCACAGAAGTTAAAGTTTTAGAACAATTTTAATTTTATCGTTTTAGTGTGTTAATTTAAAAGGGAACTTGCTAACTACTAGCTGCGGTTCTTGTTGTTACCAAAAACTTATTTTCCCTCATATACTTTTAATATTCTACAATGTAGGATACCAAAGAATAAGACTACTTTCTTTTAATTTTATTCCTTCAGAAGGTACGGTAATCCGATAGAAATGAAATTTATTCTTATAGCCGCAAATTAGATTTGTCTTAAATTTTATGAATTTTGAGGCTCTTCAGGAAATTGGAACTGTATTACAGGAGCCAATACGTTTCCCTTACTTTTAGGTATAATTTCATCGTATTCTCAATAATACGTACCTTTTTATCAAAAGAGATGTGGTTTTGAATATTGTATTTAGAATTACTGTGCATAGAATTATGGCATTAAAACAGTAAATTGCTTTTAATAGTCTTTGTATGTGACCAACCAATCATTCAATCAATTAGTCTTTTGGAGTCAACTGCTGAACAAATACCTCTCTCAATAATGCGTCTTAGCAACCGGTCTTCAGTCTCGAGTGTTCAGTCCATGCCTGACAGCTTCTTCAGATTGTTCATCCATCTGGCTGAGGATGCTCTGCCTTCTGTTTCCGTTTCACTATCTTCACTATCATTCAAACAAGCTCGTGACATGCTTAGAAAAATATTTTGATTATGTAGTTTAGATTTATTTGATTTCGATAACCGTGTTAAGGACGTTGACATCAGGGATAGGTTGAAAACCTTCTTAACCTATATCCTGATGTCAATACCCTTGGACTGAGTATCTATATTACGTAGTAGCTTAGTCAATAACCCCTCCCATCCCCCAGAGGGGTCACCCAAACGAGATACATCAAACAACTGAAACTCAAAGGCTCGAGTCACTAAACTGGAATATTATTCAAAATCCATTTCAAATTTGTCACTAATATAACTTTTAATGGACAGTGGAGGACCCTCGTCACCAGTGGCATAGTCCGTCGCCATTGTTTTAGCCAAGTGTCAATATCCGAGATTATCTCCGTAAGGATAGAAATGTAGGCAACGTCACGGATATATTAATTCCATAGTAATTTTGTATTTTATTTTTGAAGTTCCTTAAATTCATTCATTTTTGATTTGATGTATTAGCAAAATTGCCAATAGTTCATCGATGGTTGCTACCATGATAAATCCTTACAATGATTGAAGCCACCTACGGAGAGACAATGGAAATTAGTCTCGGAGTAAACAGTTTTCTTTTCAGTCGCAGCTCAGATTAAAGCCCGCGATTTGTAGTTTTTCAAGTTCGATCACGACGCTGTTCCAAATTATCTTCATCGATCTGGTTGTTCTGTAGAATAAACATACATACAGTCACGCCTCTCTCCCAGTGGGGTCGGCAGAGACCACAGCGTTCCACTTGCTTCGATCCTGGGATCTTCACTTCTTCTACTTTCATAATTGTTTTCATACATGCTCACCGGTTTCGGATACTCTTGAGATATTTATTGTAGAATATATTTCATATATTTAACTTAACTGTAACTCAAGTACTATCGTATAATATAAGAATAAGTCAAGCAAACCTACTTTCTTTCATTTATATTTTTGCGCAATATAAGCACGATTAAAAAGGTCAAAGTAGAGATTGAACAAAGGCACTTCAACGGAGAGGTCTGCGAAAGAAGGACATTTTCCACAAGTGTACTTGAATTTAAAAAATAATCACGTCCCAGATTTAGAAGCAACTCGAGTGGATGAACACTTCCTTATAAATTTTTTGTCGTTCAAATACGAATACAGACTTCTGTCACTTTCAAAATAGGAATCCGCTGTAATTTTTAAACTTTACCGTAGCGAAAGCCGTTAACCATATATTTTGATTGAAATCTGAAGAGCGGAATTAAATCAATTCTTAATAGCACATTAAACACAGACAGCCAGAAATTCAATATTGAATTTCCAATAATTTTAATGCGAAGAGCAATATATTGTGAAGCAAAAAAAGTCGTAAAGTGCAGAAAAGATAGCAGCCGACACCTCAGAGAGTTTAATTAATAATTGAAATGAGAAATATCTAGCTTTGCAGTACGTCTAGTGTAAGGATGATTACACAATGGAGTGTTTTTTTTTTGTTTAGTAATATTAGATTTATTAATTAAGTTTAAGTAAAAATCAAATGAATTAGGCAAGTAATAAAACCTGCAACAATTTATTATAGTTTTAAAGAACTTTATCCTCTAAAAATACATAAGTATACCTACATGTGCTGTACACAAAGTATTACCCTAAACCTACATCTGGGTCGCAAGTCCCAGTCGCCGTCACGGTGTTCCTCTCTGTATCACGCCATGGACCCGGCGACCGCACGGTGAATCCATGGAGTGCTGAGAATCGAATCTCCTTATTATACCAAAAAAAAAGCTCTTTTTCCTATATAACGTACTTTTATAATTTAGTCTAAAGAAGAAAAGACAATAATTCAAGACAAAGACAAAATTAATTAAACACAATCCTTTGAGAATGCCGTAAGGCGAAACCGGTTAGGTTCAATAATAAATGTCGTGGGAAAAGTAGGTACAAGCGTGTTACCACTATAATATATAAATAAACGCTACTCTTGTACTAAATGCATTATGTACCTAATACATTATTATTATACTTATTGTTCATACACCATATTGATAACATACTTAACACACTTTTTGTTGTTTTGTCTTTTTAATCATACAATACCTATGTACTTTTTAAACTTGAGCACTTAGCCTTCATCTTTATATATCCAGATCACTTTAATATACATTTTCTAAATGCTGCCATTTTAAAGGACAACGCACCCTCTTTCAAGGGCCACTGTCCTCATCTATTCACGTACTATCAACACTAATCTTACTTAACACATACTTCATAACGATCTCATATAAACCGAGTTAGTTCTACTTTTATGTGGCGTCTGCCAAACCCGTTTCTCTCAACCGTATAATATAGGGTGTGATACGTTACTTCGAAAAGTGTAACACTGTTGCCCGCGGCTCCGCCCTCGTGGAATTCTGATCCCATTCGACGCTAATATATAGCCTATATGTTAATCCAAGGTATAACCTATATACATACCAAATTTCAACCAAATCGGTCCAGCCGTTTATGTTCAAAGTTCTTTATTTATTTGTTGAATATGGTACAAAAGTGATGTTTACATTATAGGGTAGGATCACATATTCTGCCGGTTCTGGCGTACAAATTTTTCATTTTAATTCTATGAAATAATTGTTAAATACATGCAATACAATTTAAAATAATTCATGTCAGTGTTAAAGTGTCATTCAAAGAAAAAGCGTGAAAGAGTAATAAACATCCACACATCCACAAATCCATTCTCACAAACTTTCACATTTATAATATTAGTAGGATTTATAATATTAGTAGGATATAGTAGGAAGTAGGATTATAATATTAATAGGATAATGATAGGGATTAGCTGTGCAATTCTTGCGTTTAGCGTCGAGCACAACGTTCCTAGAACCTTGATCGCGATTGTCATTGGTCGATCTACAGTGACGTCACCCTGTCTGACCAATGACAATCTTGATCTAGCTGGTCACAACGCTGTGCTTGACGCTGAACGCTTAGGAAATAGCTCGGCAGCACATCCAAATGAATGTACATTTCACTCAATCTCTTCACCCTAGCGTTAATTCCCAGTCGCATCCCAAGCTTTTCAGCTTGGAGTCTGGGGTCTGCTTTACCAGTCTTAACTACGGAATTGGCTAGACCTCGATATTTTCCGTGAAGCGATGGCCATCTGACCTCCACAACCCAATGGTAACATTAGGCGATATCAAGCTTTACAGCTAGACCGTTGTTTTTTTTTTGAACTTTTTAGGGCTCATACTACCCGTAACGACTGCCATAGATGTTCGTATGGCAACCGGGACCGACGGCTAAACGTGCTCTCCGAGGCACGACCAGACCAATGCAAATACTCATATTTCATGCACACAAATATTTGCACGGAGCGGGGATCAAACCCGCGCCTCCTGCGTAGCGGCCGCGTTCACTACCGCTACGCGACGGAGGCTGTCAATCACTTCACTCTATAACTCAGTTTTAATCTAACAATTCAGCACGATAGATGAGGAAATATACGTACCTAACTCAAATCACCAATTCCTTTGTTCGTAATCAGAACAAACTCGTTCCACATACACGAGCAGACCTCTCGTCACTACCCCCTACAAACTACATAACAAGGTTATTGTGAACACTCCCTAACGCGAGCTAATTTCAAATAGTCACGTCCGCGCGCAGGTGCGGCGCGGGAATCGAATCTCGCCCCGACCGATAGCAATGTCAACTGCTTATGTAGCTGTTGATAGCTTGTTTCGTATGTAATACAGGTGTAAATCGGAGTTTGTACTGTACGTTTTAGGTGAGAGGTATCGTGGAAATATCTATTTGCAGTTATTGAAATGAGGTGAGAATCGTTTGATATTTTATTTTTATTTCTATTATTTTCTATCAATCCTTACATGCTTCAAGCTTGTAGATAGCGATTTAAACATACCTACAAGTTTTGGAGCCGGTATGTGACTCTGCAATCAGGTTCTAGAATTTTTATATGTACTAGCTATGTACTATCGTAATTAAAAGTGCATTAGCACCGTAATGTTTATAATGGCTTGTCCGTTTAAACGCGTAGCTATGTGTATGTAATGTTTAACGCATACATTTATACGTCACACAGTATCGATATGAGAAAATATAAATGTGTGTGATGCGAAACAAAGAAAACGTTATGCTCGCCTTTTCATACTATTATGTTCGAAGCATGCATCTATATAAAGTAATGCAAAAATTCGTGATTCTACGTTAAGCAGTGCGGAGCCTGGTCGGTAACGAGGCTGCTATGGATAGTGTTGAAATCGAATGTTGTGGGTTCGGATCTTATATTTTCCACTTTTTGTTGTTTTGTTTTCATGAAATTTTAGGAACAAGTTAACAGAATTAGAAATAATTATTTACAAATAGAAAAATATTATACTTAATTTACAATAGATTATAAATAAAACAATAGTTTAAAAAAAAAAGTTTATTAAAAGAATTATCCAATGTTAATTTGTGGTTATAATAATTTCATCCAAAAAATATACTTTTATAATAAAATTAATATTGCATATTGAGGTTATAGCTTAATTATTCATTTTCTCGAAAGTTTTTTTTCGGAAAAGAGGATTGAAACTTAACCTCAACCATACAGTCTTATACTAATTACAGGCCAGCACGTCCCTTGATAGGCTCAGTAGTCTCAATAGGCTCAACTGAAATTAAATAACAAAAATATTTAAACAAGGGTTCAAATCAGGGGATCGTGCTGGCCAAGGAAATTCAGTGGCGAGGAGTACTCATAACACGATTCCTGCCGGCTTGCTCTGCAAAGGGAAGTCATGGTAGAGATGCTTAAGTTTAATGCATTATTACATGTATTACACCTAAAATTCAGTACCTATCTAAAATTTGAGAGAATTTTATACAAAATTGCCATGGTTGTTCTTTGGGATTTGCCACCGGCTTCCCTTTTGAACATTTTCACCCTTCGCCACAGCAAGGAATAAATTTACGTTCACTAAACTATTCGCGAAGTATGGTGGCTCGATGGATGGGAGAATTATCGTGCACAAAACTTATATCATTTTTTTATACCACTTAGGTGGGAGACAAGCACACGGCCCACCTGATAGAAAGTGATTACCGTGGCCTTTGGACGTATGCAACACCAGGGGCGTCACACTCATGCTGCCGACCCTGAAGAAACCTTCTAATGCCCTTAAACCTTCATTTATATCTGGATAGACATTTCGCACTGTGGGCAACATTATATCTTCTAACACTTTCACATAATTTGCACTATTTGCACGCGTAGATATTGGGTCTAATTCACCCGGCCCTTGCGCTCTAATCCACCCCCACATAATTTACACTTAGATTCAGTGTTCGGTACCCCAGTTTTCACACCACCGTGTTTTATCCTTATGCCATAAATGTAATCTTCCTTTTTGAGATGATTTAAACGTTTTTTCATCAGAAAATATTGTTGATTCCCAGTTAAAGTAAATACTCTTCGTTATTCGTTTCATATTCTGCTACCATATAACGCCGCTTCAGCAGGTCTTCCATTTCTCCTCCAACTCTGCAACTCTTCTTCCTCAAATTGTTTCACGCAACGACTCCCAGTATTTCTCTAAAAAAACAACAACCATATTACACAATTGCAACCAATGAACAAAATTGCACTACAACAATATTAATTAATTAATTAACTTACAGATAAGCCCGTCTCATTAGAAATTTGAGATATATTCAGACCATTCGAATATGGCCACAATATTAGCTTTTGCTTCAATACTTATATTTGACATATTGATTTATTAAAAAAGAAATGTAATCGCTCGAACAGTAATTAACACAAACAGTCGTAACCATAGATGATATAATATATAAATAGGGTAGTCGTAACTGACTTCACCAACCAACAACTTCACTCATAGCCAATGAATCCATTTTATTTCAAATGCACCCTCAAATAATTATTTTCTCGCTAAGTTTAAAATTCTACCTAAGAAACATTTTTATATTCGTATCAACATTTATAATATCATAACTTTTAAATATAAAACACAAAAAGTTATATTAGTTCCGGTAGGTTCGAACCATCACCGACAGGTTTCATACCCACACGTCAAGCCGCACCTTAAACGACTCAGCTACGGGGCGGCTTACGTATGATATTGAAATTACCAATATCAATCAACGAGTGAACAATATTAATGTGTGTGTATGTGTGTGTGTGAATTATCTTCAAAGATTAAGGTCATAACTTCAGAAGTTTAGTAAGAGTACTGTACGACTAGTGTTGTGTATGTGTGTGTGAATTGTCTTCAAAGAATAAGGTCATAAGTACGATTAATGTTGACGCGCAATAATTGCGTCAGATTGGTACTGCACTTATGATCGCGATAGTACCTTGGTTTCGCTTTGTTGCGATTACAGCACCTTATCTGTGGACTTTAAAAAAAAAACAATACAAACCTTGTCCTAAAACTAAAGAACACAAAACAAAATATACATAATAATATACTCACGCCTGTAAATAACTGAAGAGGTAGGAATGTGGGTGATAGTACTATCACCCACATTTCGCCAACTATGATTTTCGGTCCCACGAAACGGGGCGAGCCTATTGCCGGCAAGCGGGCACTTAGTCATGAGCTGTATGTTTTCGTGCAGAAAAAAAAACTACAATGTTAAATAACCTTCGTAAGAAGTGGGCAACATTCTTTTGGAAGTTCTAGAGATCAGTGCATTGGCCTCGGGTCGGCCTACGAGGTATATGCCTTGGGCAATCTCACCCCGACATCTGAAGGCGCAAGACGACGTGCTGTTTAAGTCGGTTCGAATCCATTAACATAACCATCCCCGACAGGTGGCTGGGGAGGGAAAATATCCAAGGGGAATTTCGCATTAAAAAAAGGCAGGAGTGTGTTCAAACGAATAAAGATTCATTCTTCGTACAGATAAGATAAAATGGAAAACTCTAGAAAAGTAATCATTCAAAATCTCAGTACTCTTACATGCAAACGGTACGTGTATATATTTTAAGCCAAACAGGGTAAGTTGGGCGCCTTAAACTTTTGCTATATCTCGCGGCGTCGGCCGCTGGAGTCGACTGCTTTAGTTGGGCATTCAGCTGCACTTGTGGGAACTTCGCGCGAGTCTGCTCAAGACGAAGCTTGGAGTTACGACGAAACAATTTCGGAAATGAATCCGACATTAGAGGTCTCATATAAGTAAAGTTAAGTTTGTTACAGCCACATGCCTGTAGGAGCGTAGGAGACAAATAGAGATATGAACATATGAATGGAACTAGCTGTTGCTCACGACTCATAATCATCATCATCATAGTCATGGAGACGCGATATACTGATTGTGTCCGAAGCCAAGATGACCTCGGAGGTCAGGGTTCGCCTTCCGGCTCTTCCTCCTCCATGCGAGAGTTCCTCACGCGATCTTTACGTGTGACGCCACACATCCACCACAGTATTTTCATCTCCGTGACACGCAGCTCTTGCTTGTGTTGTGTCGCTCCAGCAGCGGCCACGCCTCACAACCATGTATAAGAGGCGGTGGTTATAGTAATAATGATAAGTTAAATAATGTATTTCCAGTTACTCAAATTTCATAAAAAAATATAGTTATATTAATGATTTATGTCAATTTCATACTACAATTAGCGATTCCACTGGCGTTTTCGCCAATAGAATGTCACTTTGTCTAAGGCCCCAGGTCTAATGATCGTCTTATAGATCTGCCACCTTCTGCTCGTGACTATATCCGAGTTATCGTTTGCATGCTTACTTCTGTATTCTCCATCCTAACAAGTATTAATTTATTCCATTATTATAATTTTCCATTATTTACACTATGAAGGAGACACCCTGCGGTTGAATATCTTATCAATATGACAAATTCAATTAGTGCAAAGTTAACCTCTGTGACAAGATATTTATCCGACCAACAATAAGTCTACAAAATTATTTCCCTTACCGGTGTATGAATTCATAAACAGCGTCCGCTTGTAGAATCTTAAAATTCAACTAACCCCCAAAGTTTCCCTCCCCCCGATTCAACCCTCTTGTACCCGACCTTCAAGAAACTTACCCTGGTGTACTTGAGTTTTACAAGCCTCCCTTTTGTCGGTAGTTAATTTTGAAACATCGCTGTTCTAGATTTTACAATTCATTTATAGCTTTTAGTTATTTTATATAGTGTAGAGTGCTTTTCTATGTTCTTTTCTTAATATATGAACCAGAATTCATCCAGATTTTGAGTTACTCAACCCATTTTTATTGAAATTAATCTCGCTACTGTGGCTCCTGTAGGAGCACCGAGAGCGTATAAATTCTCAGGAGAAATTGAGTGTCACTATTACAAAGTGTGCAAGCCTCTATTAACTGAACCAAAAACTATTCCTCTTTTTATACCACTTCAGTGGCAGATAAACACACTGTCCACCTGATGGAAAGTGGGTACAGTGGCCTATAATGGACGTGTGCAACACCAGGGGAGTTACACTCGTGCTACCAAAACCCCGTAAGAGAGAATTTCTGTTGGATGAAATTTTAAAGCATTTATGTAGTATGGTAACGCCGCCTCAAAATTTCACTCTTTTCACAATTCACTTTTTCTATCTTAATCGGAGAGAGTTTCTGTGTCGTCAGCGCAGAAGACAAAGGCATTTCGAAAAATGAAAATGTTAATATCCCTCCGAGAATATACAGGCTTGATTTATCACTACCAACAACACATAGCAAAGAACATTACATTATAAATCTAATCAAAAGTAACGGTACCAATTCCGAGCTAAACACTGTTCGGCCTCAACGATCCCGAACCCTCGAAAAAATCCAAAGTACTTCGATTTCATTATGCACGGCGCGAGCCAATTGTCCAACTTCGCCAATAAAAGTGAGGATAGTGACCCATGAACACGATATTATCATGTTATTGTAAACAAAACCACTGTTACGCTTTACTCGTTACTGGCTGAATAACGGCACAAGTTTTATTAAAAAATGTCGACTCTGCCTCCTGGGGTTAGAGCTAGCTGTTGAACCACCTGCTCGTTTCCATGATTAACTGTATTGTTTCAAAGCGTAGAATTGTTGAGCGGGAACAGAATATATATGAATGTATGGGGATACTTTTATTAGCTTCAATTGTAGCTTGTTATGTACACGACTTGTGTGACGGTTGTTTAAATAAGCCACATAATAGGCTGTATCCTTTGATTTCGATGATTAAGAAATAATATGTTCTTATATTATTTATTTTTTAAGCCTTTTGTATAATTGTATATTTTTTCTAAGCTTCAAAACATTGCTGGTACAATGTCTTAACAGAACAGTCTTAACAAAAAGACAGATAAGAGGTCGAATTATTAAAATAGTAACCCCTAAAACATATTTCAATGTATGTAATGCATGTAATGGGAGAATATCTCGTCAAAATATACCTTAAAATTTATTAAATTTATAAAAGTTTCACGGAATCTAAGGTACAGGTACCGGTACCTAATTAACCATAGGTACAAGGGCTTCTGATTTTCTTGAATCTGTTAGAAGAATCTCAAATCAAATCTAAATTATCACCGTCGTAAAGCGTCTAGCTCTTAGGGCTTTATCATAATTATTGAGCCTATTATCCCGTAATTTATTTCTAGCGCTTCTGCCGAATCCTTCAGTTCATAATATTGAAGTGAAACAAAGTACCTACCGAATTTTAGTGCGATTATGGAGATGCAATTCAACACCATGAGGCTTCCTTAGGTTAAAAGGTGGTAGTTTTCTAATAATTGTACAATTCTATTTCTTTAGGTACATAGTACCAATGAATATGAGTATGAGTTCCTTTTTTTATACCACATAGGTGGCAGAGAAGGCCCACCTGATGGAAAGCGGTAACTTCAGGGTCGGCACCTTGAAGAAACCTTCTGGCTCATAAAAATTTTGTTGGCCCACAATGGCTCGAAAGAATGATAAAATATATAAAAGTGTTAAGTATGAGTACACACATATCTATTATGTGGTTCTTGAATTAATTTGAATATTTTATTATGAAAGTGTAGACGATTTTAAATCACATTTTTGTTGCATGGATGGAATGCGCACACAAAGTGACCAAGAGCCTTTAAATACACAGTTAATTATGAAAATGTGTCGCCCACCCGCACTGCAGTGAGTTTCATAAAGGGGATGTTTAGAGAGCAGTCGTAAATCCAGCCAACGGCAACGTCTCACAAAGGATAGCCAGGCAGGGATCACAAAGGATGTAAAATTAGGCTAAGAGATGATTGGTTCCGACAACTTTACGTACCTACGTTCAATTCTTATATGGTGTATAAAAATATTTCAAGATGGTTTTTCATATTTGAACACGAAATTCGTAAAAAATGCTGGACATAGTCTTGTCCTTTACGAGACTTTGGCCTATACTGTTTCTTTTTGCCAAACAGGTTGGCACAGGGTTTTATTTTGTTCTTTACCAGTGATATCAGCCTGCTGCGAAATTTTCCGTTAGTTACCTCTCACGATGCCTTTCGAATAAGATAGGGTGGAGATAGAGTTCTTCCATCACCACACGGATGGAAAGCAGAAATAATATTTAGATGCGTACACATACATGCAATCACGCCTTTATCCGCAGAGGGTTAGGCAGATGTGAATTAACACCTATTACCGTATTCCGGGCGGTGACTCTCGGCTGTATATATCTGTCTGATGTTAAACAGCCTTATCCCTTAGTCACCTTGTACGACACCACAAGGGAGGAGATGAGGTGGCCCGAATTCTACTCTGCCGGGAACCACGCGGCACTTAAACAATAATACTTAAAATATTTAAATCTTAATCCTGACTGACCGATAAAAGCTATTTCATATTATAAAATTCAAATGCTAGCCCACATCGACGCCGATGACAAAGGGCCACCCGGGGGAGATGGTGGTGCTGTATCTATTATAAGTTGAATTAATGTCTGCCGGGCCGGGTCGAGTGACGAAGGTACCACTTTTATTTCTCGTGATCGATGGCACTGGGAATTACTTATCTGTAGTTTTGTTTATATTGTCATTGTTTTTTGGGGTTGGTTTTAGTTGTTTGCAATGAAAATGGAAGGGATGGGAGGGAATAGCCGAACGCATTATTATTACTACTGCTGAATGTTAAATGATGTGGTTTTTGCAAGCGACTATATAATAGTATAGACTTTTTTCAAGAAATTTATTAAGTGTTGAATGTTTCCTATACAGGACAACACGTGCAGGACTTTGATGCCACCCGCATACGGTGCTGAATATTTCATCAAGAACCAAGCGGTTCGGTGACTCCTTCTTCTGCCGCACCATTAAGACCTGGAATTCTTTACCAGCTCACGTGTTTCCCTCCTCCTATAGTCCCGGGTCCTTTAAGCGGTGCGTGAAAAAGCATCTGATGAGGCCATCAAGCTGAGGCCACCATTGTAGCATGGTACGTGTCTATAATGGTGACCCTTTTTCCAAGACTTTGCCCCCAGCTTACCATCAGGCAAGGTGAAGTCAAATTGACGTATCCTATGTAAAAAATAAGAATTTTGAGGCATTTATTATGCTAACTATTCAAATCCCCAAAGTGGTCAGAGCATTCCCCCTGTCCCTTACAGGGGGAATGCTCTGACCACTAAGCAAAGATCGCGGGTTCGAGTCCCGCCCGAGGTAAATTCTCTTTTCCCTTTCTTAATCGAATGTATTAAAAGGTTTATAAAGAGTAGACAGCACGAATGTGACATCATTATCTTTGGCAAATAACACTCAACACTGACAACGATCATGGGTTCAAAAACTGTAAAATTTCAACTGTTTGAACCGTAATAATTCACCTTTCATTGCGCTTTGAACTGCAATTTATGAACAGAGTTCACAAAAGCGTAATGAAACGTAAATTATTTCGGTTCAAATATTTCAGATTTGACATTCTTGAATTCTTAATCGATCTCACTTTGTTGAGAGCTAATTTATTAATACGGGCAATAAAATTTCTGTAATTGTCACTCATACTTAAGTCGCGCTATAGGCGAGAAGGTTCTTTGGGAAATCTTTTCCGTATTCAACAAGTAAACGGTCAGAAAGATGTCAAGCGGTAATCGTTGCCTATCAACAGTAGCAATAACCATATATCATTTAGTTGGTCCCCTAGCCTATTGCAAGAATACCAACAATGCGTCCGTGAAATAAAAGATTGAGTAAAGTGATACACATGTTTGATTACAGCTCACATACTGAAATATTTCGCGCACTAATCTTAGCAGGCAGAGTAACCCATAAATTTTATTAGTTTTATATTTCACGTCTTCTCGTAAAACTCGTAACAAAGGGGTGAACCGCGCACGTTGCTCGGTGGAATTTCTTTATATGGCTCGTAAATGAAGAACGGTCGTTAGTTTATTTGTTTGTCATAATGTTTCTAGATATGTAACAGGTATAATATATTGTTGTTTAAGCTAGTCCAGGAAATAATAATTAAATAAATCAGATGACCAAAATCGGTATATAAATAATTTAAAAAATCAATTAAAATCATTTTTGATAGAATCTACCGTGATTTATTTAGTGTTACTTTGTACCTCTAGCACTCGGCTCACCTGATGGGAAGTGTTTACCGTGACCTATGGACGTGTGCACAACCAGAAGAGTCACACTTATGCTGCCGACCCTGTAAAGGTGAACGCAGACCTAGCCGCACCGCACGCACCGCAGTTGCCGCTTCGTTGTCATCGCTTTTTTTAATGGCCTCGCACATCTATCTGCACCGCAGTCATTCCCGTCGCCGCACGCATGGCACTGAATTTCTTTCAAACGGAATACCGCCGTGTGTTACCTCGTTCATCTATTACTAGTACTTAGAAAGTACTTATACTTCAAACTATAAAACAACTGCCACCTTCGGTCTCCCCATAACTATGGCTGCTGCAAAGCATCCGAAACGTCTCAGATTGTGTTAAATAAATATAATACCTGTAAAATATAAACATAGTACCTGTACTTCATCTTCTTTAATTAAAGTAATATACGCATAAAACAGTCGTTGAACTGTACCATAAATATCAAGAGATAGAATTAATAAATCTCATCTTAGTTTAGAATTATTTCTCACACCATTTGCATTAAATTGAATCGTAGATTATGATAAATTGGAATAAGTGAAATAACTTAGAGAGCTAACTGACGTTTAAATGAATAAATGTGAGTTATTTACTTAAAAGTATTTATGAAATTAGATTGTTAATTTATTATCGTCAGACTAAAGTCTTAAAATATTTTATGAAAAGATAGGTGTAATGAAATATCTAATTAGTAAGAATTACAAGCAAAAACTTGCAATTTCATCTAAAACATATCAATCAATCAATCAATTAGCCTATTGCAGTCCACTGCTGGACATAGGCCTCTCCCAATATGCGCCACGTCTGCCTATCCTCCGCCTTCCGCATCCAGTCCGTCCCAGCCACCTTTCGCAGGTCAACGGTCCTCCTGGCTAGGGGGTGTCCCACCTTCCGTTTTCCTTCTCGCGGTCTCCACTTTAGGACTCGTCTACTTCAACGGCTATCAGTCTTTCGGCAGATGTGGCCAAAACATAACATAACATGAAATATTATTTCAAAACCTTTCTGGTATCTTAATCAATCTTTCTAATTATCATAATCAAATTATTGATCAGTTGAATGTGTTCTCTCACCGCACTGACTTAATATACTATGCTAACCCTCCCCATGACATACCTGCCTGCCCCCGTCACATTGACAGCATCTGTGGCGTGGCAATCGTGAACGCGGCACTGCACAGGAAGCGCGGGTTCGATCCCTGCTCAGTGCAAACATTTGTATGCATGAATATGGGTGTTCATGGTCTGGTCATGCCTCGGAGAGCACGTTAAACCATCGCTTCCAGTTGCTATATGAACATCTATGGCAGTCGTTATAGTTGGAGTCCTAAAAAGTTCATCAACTGGTTTAACTGCAATGCTGCGATATCGCCCAATATCGCAATTGGGTTGTGGAGGTCAGATGAAGCAGTTCTTAGTTCTTAAACAAACTCTTTAGCTTATATATTATACTAGCTATTCCGGCAAACTTCGTACCGCCATATTTTGCCCGTTCCCGCTGCAACTATTTTCTCATCCCTTAAACCTTCCCTGGACACCCACGAATATTTCAAGACTAAAATTAGCCAAATCGGTTCAGCCGTTCTTGAGTTTTAAACTAACAATGAAAAGTGGTATTGATTTTTATATATATAGATTGATCTGAAGTTCTTTATTTCGATAACAACATTTTGTATTTTTGTTACAACGCCTTATACACAGTACATAAACTTACATCTTTGTTAACTAGTACCTACCGTACCTAACCGACGCAGTAGAAGAGGGGTGAGGCTCACTTATATTGATTAACTGCCCTTCCCGGATCCCCTTAGAAATGTCAAGTAAATATTAGCTGGTATCGTCTTTCATTCATCTGTTCATAAATCAAGCTTCGTTTTCTTCGAAATTTGACCTTTAACCGAATAATACTCCATGAACCTTATTTGTTTGTTAAGTTTAACGGAAATCTCTTAATTATTAATAATAGTTACCTGAAAAAGTCCTGCAACTGGTCTAGCTGCAATGCTTTAATATCACCCAATTTCGTTATTGGGATGTACAGGTTAGATGGCAGTCGTTTCACGTAAAATACCGAAGTCCAGCCAAATCCGCAGGTAGACTGGTAAAGCGGATCGTTTACTCCTAGGTGAAAGCTTCAGATGCGACTAATCTCCTTTCTCCTTCATTTTATATTATCTTCATGCTTATGTTTCAAAATGTAGTGGATCACTCTTTGTTTGCTAAGACTAGTTTAATGCCTCTTTAAAGTTCGTTTATTGACTAGCGGCCGTTCCCAATAACATATCTACAGTTATAGGTAAAGGTAGAGATAGTTCCTTTGTCAAATCCTATTGTTATTTTGCTACTATGAATTGCGTTACCATAGAGATTGATGAAGTTTTTATCCTTTCTAATGTCAAAACTGGCGTTAGATAGGTTATTGGGAACGGCCGTTAGTTGATAAATAGAAATAGCTTCTCTTTTCCGCAATAGTTAACCTTCTGAACAGTGAAGGAAATAATAAAATAGGTGACTATTCTCGAGATTATATCATACAAAGATAATAATTTATATCAAAACTAGCTGTTGCCCGCGGCTCCGCCCGCGTGAAATTCTGATCCCGTTCATCGCTGATATATAGCCTATATGTTAATCCAGGGTATAACCTATATACATACCAAATTTCAACCAAATCGGTCCAGCTGTTTATGCGTGAAAGAGTAACAAACATCCACACATCCACACATCCATTCTCACAAACTTTCACATTTATAATATTAGTAGGATTATATTAATCTAGACAATACTGCAGAACAACACGCTTTGGAAACTCGTTATTTAATAATAATTTTGTATTTCCATCCAGATTCACTATTCAGTAATCCGCTGAAAAAATATTGTCCTTTTACACAACGGCTATCGTTATACAACAAACAAACAAACGGAAACACGAACAATGTCCGTATCTAATATGTTACGATTCAATTATGTGACGTTCCAATTGTGACACAACGATTGATTGAAATAAAATAAACGCGCAGTTTAGGAGCCGGTTCGAATCCGATTGCCTTTAAAAACGTCCGCTGATTGTGTTTTACTTGCTGTGTTTGTTTTATGTTGTGTGTGTTGTGTAAGAGCTACGGCAATACGAGGGTTAAGTTGGCTCGTATTGGATGGAGCTGATTCGGTAACGCGACGGTTGGGTTTGAATATAATTTAGGGTTTTTGGTACTCGACTGTGGAATGAAATAAAGTATGTGATCATTAAGTTGATAATTTTATGATTGGATTGGTAATTTCCTAACAATTACTTTGTTTCTATATAGTTTTTATTTGTAGAAAACGTTATATTTTGCGTTAAGATACAAATGGATATAAGATAACCTCACCAACTAGCCAGTACACCAACTGATTAACGTAAGAGGCACTGGTACAGCTTTCCTCTCTTTGGGTTGGGATTCACTACCATAAAATCCGTAAACTAAATCAATAGGAGGAGAAGAAAGGTAGAAATCGCTTGTACTATTAGTGTACAATAAAGTTTTATATTATTATTATCTCTTTATTCATTTCTTAAGAGGGGGTATAAAGCTAAATTGCCGATCGTAGATTTGATGTTTATACCCGAAAGTAAGCCACAAATGAGCTGGGTTTTTTTTAATAGAAAATACGTTATATTTGTAAGGGACTGCTCATGGTGAAAACATAAAATAATAATATTTTTTCGATAGAATAAAATCACAAAGTTATGCCTTATTTACTACTAAAATCAATTTATTTCCAATATTATGCACACAACTGAGTCAATATTTGAATACAAAGTGTAAAATTATGTAACCCAGTGACTCTATTTTCACTTTGAAAAAATTGTGTGGATTTTACGAGTAATTAAAAAAAATGAATTTGGCGCTTACGACGGTCTTATTCCGCGCATAACGCTCTCTTTCTATCGCACCTGACCCGAGGTGTCGGCCATCTGTTGTTTCATCATTTAGTCGGGCTCGCCCCGTTGAGACGGGAGGACTGTATTTCTGTTTTCCGTGTCAAGAAAGTTCGTTAAAAATGAGCCAATTAAAAAAATATAAAAGAAACACTCTAAAAGAGAATATAAGAAACTAAGAATTCAACTCATGGCTAATTTTCGAAGGTAATGTATCTATATTATTTTACTTTCTTTAGTTTGTTACCAAATATCCACCGTTGCTAGGTAACTCTGGAGTAACGTCGGCTCGGGTATAGTATATGCAAATCAAATAGATGTTTTTGACTACTCGCGTGTTTATTGTATAATATTATTTATATAGCACTAATATAATTATTAAATATATTGCGAAAGTATTTATACATTGTATTATCAATTTTAATGCATTTCAGAGTTGCTTCAGCTCGTAATATCACACAAGCTGATGAATCCGATCCGGTCGAATCGCTTAGTAAAAAACTTTCGTCAACTTTGTAAGCTTATTGCAATTGTTTTTTCTCACATTCAGAAAACATTTCAGTAAAATATGCAAATTAATATGAACATGAACAAGTAGAATGATATGATTTGAGATTAACATGGTCATTCACATTAGTACCGAATGTTCACACATTCAAACGGCATGGTAAATACGAGTATCCCGGTGATTTTAATAAAAAAAATTGACCACACGGAAAGCGGATGACTGCCCGTGGAAGGATAGCTCAGAGTAAGAGCGCTGGAACGCCAAGGTTCGCGACCCTGGCATTCAAGTCCTATTGTGGGTTTGATTTTTTCCATTATGTACTTATTTAGCATTTATATCAAATTATCTACAAGTAGATTAAAATGGCAATGCAATGCTTATGTAATTGATTTGTCATTAATTTGCAATTATTTTTACAGATCTCCCATTAAACATTTAGACAAAGTTGAAGTTTTGAGAGAACTAGATCCAAATTGTGATGGAAATTTTGCACCAGAGTGGAATGAGCGGTATATTTTAGCCAGCCTTGATTCAATATGTCAGGGCCCTAGCTTCTTATACGTAATGATAAAATAGGGCAACCATATTATACACAATGTTCATCAGTAATATTGAACCACTATTTGGACTATTTGGATGACCCGACTCAGGATTAGTATTAAATTAATTATTGAATTCGCAAAAAAAAAATATTTGGGTAATTTATCACATATAGTTAGACGAACATCGCTAGATGTTAAATTAAAGTAAAAGCATTGTTTTTCCCAAATCGTCAAATCGTCGGTGCGCCTGCCAAAGTCGTTATGTGCATTTTTTTCTATTTTTTTTTATTCGCTAGATGGCCTTAAAAAAATGCGCATCAACTGAAAAAACAACCAAGTGTTAATTCCTTCTAGAAATAGATTTGACAAAATATACATGTGCAATTCTGACACTGCAAAATTGGTTATGTGTTCACATCAAGAGTTTTTCATCCTCATGTTGCACATGTCAGAATTGGTTTGCACATAGACAATTTGACAGCTTGTTTTTCTTCGGTTTGTTGGTTGTAAAATTGGTGTTCTACCTTTGTAACAACGCAAATAATCTTATAATAGTAAACAAAACGAGACAGATGATTAAATCAAAACAGCCTCACGTAAGGTCGAAGTCCTGAATAAAGTGAGACGTTTTTACACCATTTGTGTGAGAGTGAATTCACTGTCTATGGCAAGCGGAGCGGCGATATAAAGTAAAAATATTCTAGGCATTATATCAAACAATTCTTCTGAATACAAACCATCATACAGGCGGTAAAACAACCACAGCAAGTACCTTCTGAGGTTGAGAGGGACTACTACCCCGCCTGTGAGTATGGGATGGTCGACGATCCTCAGCGCCCGTCTTTGCACCAAGTCGAAGAGGTCTAGCTAGCCCAGGCAAAACTGTGACAGCAGTACTCCATGTGGGGCAGAACGGGAGCGTTTTAAAGAAGGAGTATTTGCCCCGCAGTGATGTACTACCTTGTTTCTTTGATACCAGCTTGACTTAGTCTTCCAAGTGACTACGGCGGTGATCGTCGCTGACGAAAGCGATAGCTCCCTATACTCGAAAAGATGTTAAACGGTGTGTCTAGAAACTTGCGGCGCTATGCTATGCAGACGATAGCACCTTACACGGAGGCTAGTATCACGGACATCCTGCGGCCAAGCAGTCTGATATCGCGGAAAAAAGAAGACCGGACCCTGAGCCACGTTTCTCAATGGGGCTCGGAAAACCTGGTCGAGTTCAACGCCAGGAAGACGCAGGCATGCGCGTTCACAGCAAAGGTATCTTCTTTCCTTCCCCTTCCAACTCTTCAGAGCACGCCACTGCCACTACAGGACAATCTCAATATCCTAGGTATGGATGTTCGCTGCAAACTGAACAACAAAAACTACATTGAAAGTATCATCAAAACAGCCTCGCGTAAACTCGGTGTCCTGAACAGAGTGAGACGTTTTTTCACGCCGGAGCAGCGGTGCCTTCTCTATAAGACACAAATTCGCTCTTGCGTGGAATACTGCTCTCATCTCTGGGATGGCTCCGCAAAGTACTTACTAGATGCTCTCGACAGGCTGCAGCGACGTGCGGTCCATATTATTGGGAATCCTGAGGTCACCAACACCCTCGAGCCTTTGCAGTTGCGTAGAGATATGGCATCTTTGGCGGTATTTTACCGTCTCTACCATGGTGAATGTTCTGATGAGCTCTTCCAACTAATCCCACCCTCTCCTTTCCTATATAGGACAACACGTGCAGGACTTAGACGCCTCCCGCATACGGTGCAGAATATGCCATCAAGAACCAAGCGGTTCGGCGACTCCTTCTTCTGCCGCACTATTAAGTCTTGGAATTCCTTACCAGTTCACGTGTTTCCCTCTTCCTACAGTCACGGGTCCTTCAAGCGGGGCGTGAAAAAGCATATTCTGATGAGGCCGTCAAGCTGAGTGCCATCATTGTAACATGGTACATGTCTGTAATGGTGACCCTCTTTGCAGAGACTTTGCTAACCATCAGACGAGGCGAAGTCAATTTGACGTGTCCTATATTAAAAAAAAGACTGGAAAAGCGCACCCCGGACGCCGAGGGGAAGGGCTCAGATGCAACTAAAGTTTATAACTAATTGGCAGCATAATGTGCACCTCGGAACTCGGAGATTTGCTCTTCTTTTCTGATTATCGTATTATCGGCTATTCCAGGAACGATCAGCAATTAGTTCCCAACTCCGAGAGGAAAATCGGCACCAGAACCTCGTCCGTTGTTTAACATGTGCACCGACTAGCAAGTGAGGTTGGCTTGGGTCTCAAAGGTGTTAGTAGGACCCTGTACACGGAACAGTTGTACTACTTTTATTTTTTTTACTTGTATGCCTTAATAAAGTTTATAGTGGGTATTTATTTACTTCGTATGTTATGTACCTTGCCATCTGTCAGTATTTATCCCTTATATAAATCCTATTGAGGTCCATAACAAATCTGATATGTATATATTTTTCACTTGTAAGAAATGGCGCTAGGAAGATAATTCTGATATGTGTATCAAAATGGAAAAAAAAAATATTGTGGATGGATAGTACCGTTTATAATTTTCACTTATATCTCAGTTCATGCAAAATATTTTTTGGCATCATACTACATTTTTAGTTTTTTGATACGCTCATCAATTATGTAATAAAACAGTTTAATGTCTCTCCTGAAAACATGACCAAACATACATAGAGGTTTTGGCAAGCGCAACGACGACATATTCATTTACTTACTTACTTACCTTTTCATTTTATCAGAAATATTTTTTTTACCAAAAAGAAATTTATTGTGTTTCCAAAGTAGATAGTTAATGATGCAACTCGTATTTTGACAATTTTATCTGAGTATTTTGGGTATACTGTGCGCCTTCAAACTATACATGGCGGGTCGCTGCCACACAAAATAGGTGGCGGACTTGCCGGAGCGACGACAGGCGAGAGCGGGACGTGCGAGGGGTGCGGGTGAAATCTGATTTTTTTCTAGCTTTATGCGCACTCTTAAAACCTATAAATTACATTTCTAAATATATTATTATCTAAAAGAAAAAGCATATATTTAAAAATATAAAAAATAGAGCCCACCGGCATCGGGTACAGGGACCAAGCTGCCGGTGGTTAGGGCTCCAGGGAGAGGAACCTCCTCACAATACGTGCCGTGTCGAGGAGTACCGCCTTCTGCATCAGGCCCTTGATCCAACTATCTAACGCGAGCCTCTTAAGATGTTGGTCGAGGCTCTTGGCAATCAACCCGTGAGCCGATACGACTATCGGAACAACAATCGCCGAATCCACAGCCCACATGTCGACAACCTCGCGAGCCAAATCCAAATATTTTATTTGTTTATCTTTTTCGGCTTTCACGAGATTCTCGTCATGCGGGATGGTGATATCGACAATTATTGCGCGGCGCTCTAATCGATCTATCACCACAATATCAGGCTTATTGGCTAAAATAGTCCTGTCAGTGATGATAGATCGATCCCAGTACAATGTGACGCGACCATCGTCAAGAACTGGGTCGGGCACATACCTGTAATACGGCACTTCTGAATCTACAAGTTTGTATTTAAGAGCAAGTTGCTGATGGATAATCCTGGCTACTAGGTTGTGTCTATGCAAATACTCACCGTTGGCTAGACGAGAACAACCAGAAATTATATGCCTGAGGGATTCTCCGGGACGGTGACATGCCCGACAGATGTCAACCGTACCATCCTTCAGGATATATCTCCGATAGTTGTTCGTCATTACAACTTCATCAGTAATTGCACAGACAAAACCTTCGGTTTCTCCGAAGAGATCACCGAAACGTAACCAGGAAACAGATGCTTTTAAATCTATATCGGGCCCATATAAGGCCCGATAAAATCGTCCATGCAGCTCTTTGCTCCTCCATACCTCCTTGCGATCATCAATGCTGAGTATTGCAGGTTTGCGCCAGTTCTCTTTCGCAAGAGCGAGCGGGGTAAGACCGTTGTCCACTGCCACTACATCCCGATGCACATCCACATCCACCTTGAGAAAATATTCTCTAAGGTTGTATATCTCGCGGTTGTGTAGATTCTTAACATTTAGAAAACCACGACCTCCACACTTCCGCGGGATATACAACCTCATTACTGAGGAACGTGGATGGTGCATTCGATATGCAGTAAGCAGTGTACGAACTCTTCTATCCAGGGCTTCCAACTCAGTTTGAGTCCATCTGAGTATGCCAAAGGAGTAAGTTAGGACTGGTATGACCCAATCGTTATAGGCACGCACCTTGTTACCGCCCGATAAAAGACTGTTCAGTACTTTTTTCAGGCGGCAGAAAAAGCGCTCCCGTAACGATTGTTTCATACCCGCCTCATTAATACCTAAAGCCTGTGACATATTATTATTATTATTATTAAAGATACCATTATGAACAATACTACGGATAATATCATTTACAAGGAAATAATATCCGGATTGAACGGATTTAGTAGAGTAGCCAGAGCTCGCTAGAGAGTTATTGTGCTTCTGGGCAGACTAAAGGCTTGTCTTGCTTTGTCTTCCGTACTGACGGCACAGAAAGTCTCTGTTCTTACAGGGTCGGCAGCAAGAGTGTGACTCCCCTGGTATTGCATACGTCCATAGGCCACGGTAACCCCTTTTCAGTAGGTGGCGCGTGTGCTTTTCTGCCACCTAAGTAGTAGGTATAAAAAATCCAGAAGAATAGATGAAATAGAAATCAGGGGACTAAGGGTGGTGAAGAATATCTCTAACTATCATTTAGATCCAACATTTAGCTGTACCATTTGTTAGATAAAATATCGAATAGCTCATTACATTGAATTCATGATTCTGGAGCCCCACCCCGCCATTACATATACGATTCACACACGGCCTGATTTAAAATTTATTCACTTTAAAAAGCGTAGCCTACAACCTATCTAGTCTAGGTAGTACATTCTCATTTAAATCATGAGCAATACATTTAAATATCAAGCCAATATTGTAAATATTCACTCAAGTCTCTGATCTACCAGTATTATGTGACCCGTATGGGGTTTTCATTTCTATTCATAGTAGACTGATGGTTACTTCT
This sequence comes from Eilema depressum, assembly GCA_914767945.1. NCBI lineage: Eukaryota > Metazoa > Arthropoda > Insecta > Lepidoptera > Erebidae > Eilema > Eilema depressum. The sequence continues at coordinate 490,539 of OU612029.1, read as the reverse complement.
GACCCTCATACATAATCTTGTAAGGGACTATTTTCTCGGTAATACACAGCTTTGTGTGATCCGCTTTGTAATAAAAGTTTCATCAAAGTATTCGCTGAGGTAAATAATAAAGAGCTAAAGGAAAATATCTAATACTCGTAAAAGATTTAGATGGAAATCTACAAATACAGATCTGTTGTCAAATTTATTGTGGATTTAAGTACTTTTTGGTATTAGAATGAATGGTGATACAATTTTGATTTGAAGCTCTATTGATACTACAAATCGTTTATACTAGTAAAACGGTACTTATAAGACATAAAAAAAACATTAGGTATTATAATCTGTTTTTTTATATAGAAAACGTCAATTTGACTTTACCCCGCCTGATGGTAAGCTGATGGTAAATTTTCAAAAAAAGAGGGTCACCATCATAAAAAAATACAATGTTACAATGTTGACACTCAGCTTGACCGCCTCATCAGATGCTTTTTCACACCCTACTTAAAGGACCAAAACATACAGCCCATGACTAAGCGCCTGCTAGACGGCAATAGGCTTGCCCCCTATTACGTAGGACCGAAAATCACAGTTGGCGAAATGTGGGTTTTAATACACCTCTGCCTACCCCTTCGGGGATTTGCAGGTGTGAGTATAATATGTATGTGGGTATGCAAGTATAAACAAAGACATTTGCGAAGAATACAAATTCGATACAAAACCAAACTGAAGTTATATTCTCTGTTGTATGCAGTGAGTTTCTTCATTTTGTGCATTCTCCGGTCGCTTGATTAGCAACATACATAATTGCCCGAGCTGCTCTAATTAGCCCGCTCCGATTCGTAACGATGTTACAATAAAAATCCTCCCTCGTTGACTCATAGATGTCGCTCGTTGGTCACATCGGTTAATTTGCGTGTCCAATAGAATTTGTGTTCAGATTATATGAGATAGTGTGTGTATGTGTGTGTGTGACATAGTTGAAAGTATGAATGTGCGTTTGTGTGTACTTTCTTTTCCAAACCTAGCCGCGTTTTTCTAATTCAGTCTTGTAGCTTCTTTAGTTTTTTGATTACGAGTATGTGTGTGTGTGTTGTGATTGTGTGAAATTACCATTACACGAAATACTTTTTAGATGCAAATAAAAAATATTTCGTGCAGGTAATTGTTATTTAATCTATAAACAAAAACGGAACTTCATCCCTCGCACACTCAAGCTGTGGAATGAACTCCCCGCGATGGTTTTCCCAAGCGACTACAATATGGGGTTCTTCAAGAAGGACATTAGAAGGTTTCTTCAGGGTCGGCAGCACGAGTGTGACGCCCCTGGTGTTGCATACGTCAACAGGCCACGGTAACCACTTTCCATTAGGTCAGCCGTGTGCTTGTCTGCCACCTAAGTGGTATAAATTTAAAAAAAAAATCAATGAAAGCATCTTTCTAAAACTGGGATTGACCTAAACTTACCAACCTCTTCCCTTTCCCTCAGTGGCCTCGTATTGATACTGCAAGTAAGCACTTATTTATCACGTACAGCTAAAGAGATTGTAAATTTAATGAAAAAGAGACCACTAGACGTTCTATCACCTAGGGTTGCGATAATCTGTGATAATCGATCACTTAAGTCGCTGCAAAAACGACAACGTACGTAGTACGTATCGATTTTAAAATAAAATTGTTCATGTTGAGAACTGCTTAAATAAATTATGAATAAATTATTCTTTCATACACCTTTCTACCTTTATAATGCGAAAGATTATACATATTGTGTTGTCATGGATCCTGGCGGTGGTATATTATTATTTATATAGCTTAGAATTGAGCTAAAGCTTTAGTGTGAGCATATATTATATCTCTAAGCCACGAGAAGAACGCGTTTTGTACACGGGGAAAGTATGCAACGGTTTTCTTTTTTTTAATCTATACAAAGCTCTAAGAAAAATGAGGAAAACATTACAATCAAAAGGTACGAACTATTTAATCTAATAAGTCTTTTCTACCTATATCCGATAGAAAACGCGGAACAGATCATAAAAACTGGTGGAGTGTTAACACGAGTACATTTTGTACCTACTCTATCAAAACTGTAGGCACAGTATAAAATTATGAAATGTAAGTATAAATTGTAAGTATATTTGTCTCGAACGGAGTAGTTTCTTTTATCATAAAAAGGCTATTAGTTACTCAATCGCGTACTACAGCATCTTATCAATCAATCAATTAGCCTATTGCAGTCCACTGCTGGACATAGGTCGTCCTCTCCCAATATGCGCCACGTTTGCCGATCCTCCGCCTTCAGCATCTTATAACTAAGGATAAATTACAATACATGTTTTAATACAATCTAAAAGGCTCTTAGTACTAATTTCGGAGAGAAATTTTAGATTTCCTCTTTTAGAGGAGGAAATAATTTATAAAATGAACCACTCCAGTAGATTGGTCGTTAGGAGCGAATGTTAAAAGGTCCAAAGATTGACGTGATCTTTCGGAAACACATTTTGGAAGTTAATGTAAAATGTTGCTGAAAAGTTCCGCCTATTCTGAGCTTAATTATGTTCTGATTTATGGAAGATTCGTATATTATTGGAGTAAAAAGAAACATATTTATATTGCTGTTGTCGTGATGAGCTAAATAATAAAAATGTAAGACACTTCTTCATTCTAGCGATATTCCCCAGTCGCATCCGAAGCTTAACTAGGGATTTGGCTAGACTTCGATATTTTCCGTGAAGCGACTGCTATCTGACCTCCACAGCCCATTGGTGACATTAGGCGATATCGAGGCATTGCAGCTTGACCGTTGTTGTTAAACTTTTGGGGCTCCACTACCCGTAACGACTGCCATATGATAGATGTTCTTATGGCAACCGGGACCGACGGCTTAACGAGCTCTCCAAGGCACGACCAGGCCTATATTCATGCACACAAATATTTGCACTGAACGGGGATCGAACCCGCACCCCCTACGTAGCGGCCACGTTCACTACCGCTACGCCACAGAGGCTGTGAAATGTATGATACCTACCTAAGTTATGTTTTAAGTAGTCTACTTACCAAACTCGGGATTAAATAAATTAAAGACTAAATATTTTATGTTAATGACATTAGTTTAGGCAGCTAACAAACCTTGCTTCCAAAAAGCAGAGAACCATTCATTGTAGTTTTTTTGCCACATCTAGTACTTGACTGTAATGTAGAATACATAGTGATATTAGTATAGCGTAATTAATTGTAGTCGGTATTCAAATCAGTATGATATGTAAACACATTTTATATTAATGAAAACCCTCGCCGTGGCTGTGGTTCATTACGAGATTGAAAATAATCTTCAAAAAAAAGTATTCTGTTCAGTTTAGCTTTGAATATGAGTATTACATTTCTGTATATGCAACCAATGTTATTTTTTACTGGAAAAGTGTTTCAACTACGAGTCTATACGCCCCACACGATTGGTATTTTGATTAAATAAATATTTTTTTGAAGTGCCCATACAAAATTGATATGGGGCATATTAATTTTAAAAATAAAAAAGTACGGATAGACAAAGCAACTTCATCCCACGCACACTCAAGCTGTGGAATGAACTCCCTGCGGTGGTTTTCCCAAGCGACTACAATATGGGGTTCTTCAAGAAGGGCATTAGAAGGTTTCTTCATGGTCGGCAGCGCGAGTGCGATGCCCTGGTGGTGCATAGGCCCGGTAGCCACTTTCCATCAGGTGGGCCGTGTGCTTGTCTACCACCTAAGTTGTATAAAAAAAAGCAGTCAACAATGGTCAAAACCAAAACCTTTATCAAGTATCAAATACGCATAAACTCTCAATATTTTAATCTTCAAATTGGATACATTATATTACGAGTATTATTAAATGAGTAATATGCTCGCAGTTATTCATAAGATTATTTACCGTCAAATTGATTGATGATATGAATAGTTAATTACAGTAAGGTTTAATTAATGACTAAGATTTATTTGAAATTAGAATCCCTATTTATTATTCATATCAAATCAAAGGGTATTAACAATAATTACGTAAATAAATAAATCTCTAAGCATGTAACGGTAGTTTTTGACTGTTATTAATTAAAAACCGGATTCTGAAATTAAATCAGTAGCAGCAGGAGTCTCGAAGAAAGTGATGTTGATGATGTTTGCCCACTCTCAAGATGTCCCACCCAAGATAGTAGAACAAAATTAGGCGTTTTAAACTGGTACCTGTGCCTTAGAAGACTCAATGACAAAATCAGCGAGAGATAAAGAGATCAGTAGTTACACAGAAAAGGGATTATGATCGGCGGTGAGTAGGGTAGCCAGAGCTCACTGTAGAGGTTTTGTGCTGTCAGTGGGAAGACCAAAGGCTTGTCCTGCTTGTCTTTTTCGCGAATGGCACCGAATCTCTCTGTTATTAAAGGGCCGGCAGCACGAGTGTGGCTCCCCTGGTGTTACACACGTCCATAGGCCACGGTAACCACTTTCCAGCAAGTGGGCCGTGTTCTTGTCTGCGCAATAAGTTTTTTTTTATATAGGACGCGTCAATTTGACTTCGCCTCGCCTGATGGTAAGCTGAAGGCAAAGTCTCTGAAAAGAGGGTCACCATTACAACACGTACCATGTTACAATGGTGGCACTCAGCTTGACGGCCTCATCAGATGCTTTTTCACGCCCCGCTTAAAGGAGCCGGGACTGTAGGAAGAGGGAAACACGTGAACTGGTAGGTAAGTGGGTAAAAAAATGTAGATTACATACTCTAAACAATCAACCTCGCAGTATGCCTTTGTGACGGTACATCGTCTCCCCAAAGCTGAATGAAACTTGATTTTACTTATTCAACGTGAAATTATATCGATAATGCCAGCACTCGCCCTTTGGCGAGTGGTACGGTGCCCCGCCAAACCGCACACATACTGTGAAATACGACCAACGACAGTTATTTCCCCACTGGACTTAGCCGTCTCAATAGACAAAGAATGTAACCGCGAAAGGAGAATACTCAAAATATATACAACAAGCGATCGGACACGTTGATGAATGTTACTTGCCTCCCACATATTCAATCACACGCATAAACTCGGTTTACAAGCTACCGCACTTCATCAACACAGCTTCCGTACCGTGGGGTGTCCAAACCCCAATCTTCCGCCCGGCATAACTGGTTGCACCGACCTCTGTGCTTGAGAGACTGCTCTTCAGCGCTAGTTCTCCCGCGGGAATCGAACCACACCCGGTCCTAGCTATCCCGAAGCGGTTGTATTAACTTTATACGACGATAGGTCGCGGCCTCTGCACTATAACTTGTTCCTCATCCATACGCGTGATGCTCACCTTCCTCCATCATCATAATGAAGCCGCTATCGTTAACGGATTACCGGGGAGATGAGCATCTGCAACCCAAGGCTATCCCGACGAAGGTAACCCCAGGTCTCTGCTTGACAAGTCTCGGGTCCGCCGCCTAGCTCATCATATGTGACGCTCTCACATACATCCCATTTACGGTACCACGTAACGTCCATCAACGCACTACACGGTTCAACAACATATAGACTAAACGTGAATAGCTAAATTACTCAGCCCGGGGCTCAAATACACTTATGACAAATAAACACGACAATAATTACAACAGTAAATAATTGTATGAAAGTAACTCACCACGGTCGTAGAGTTTCACGGTGCCTACTTGCTCACCACGATAACTTACTCGATACGCCCGCGCCTGTCCCCGATGTCTCTCGACTCCTAGCTCCGTCCGCTCTCCTCGGCCTCCCGATGTCAAGTCCCTATCTCCTAACCGCTCTCTTGCCCGGTCCGAAGTCGAATGCCCGGTCAACCACTCGCCTCCGCAACCCCAAATCGACTGCCCCGACCCTACTCTCCGTAAGCCTTCGTAAAAAATCCCGAGACGCTCTTGTCCTTTGTTTTTGCGCGAGCGACGTTCTCACGACGATTCCTTGAATTCCGCACACTTAGAACCCACGTTTCAATAGGTTGGGACCATAGCCATAAATTGTACAATTTTATACTTTGCACATGTTCGGCTCTACTTATGCTTAACAAGACCAATGTCTATGTTTCTCAGAAGGGATTCATGTTTATCTGCTTTAAGATATTTTTAAAAGTGCCGATGTATGCCAAAAGTAGTATAAAAGAAAATACAATAAATTATGGTATTGTATGTACTGACAACGAACCGTACCTATTAGGAGTTACATATGTATTTGAATTTACGTCTTGGTGTGATTAGTGTACTATCACATTTTCCCCCCTGAAATTCAGACGCGAGGACATACCATCATCTCATCGAGTATGAGATTTCACTCACAATCCTGAGCTAAGTATAGTACACCTAGATACCTCTAAAATAACCATTCATCAACCAGCCACTCAGCTACACACATAATCGCACCGGACTAGATTCGAACCCGCTACCCACGATTCAGTAATCACACGTTCAACCGGCGTGCCACAGACGTCATTATAACATCAGCTAGATTATCACTATAAGGTTTACTAATAAGAATCTTATTTGATATTTCAACCTGCCGCATCACATGTCATCATAATACCACAGTGACTAATAAGATTTACTAATAAGAATCTTATTTGATATTTCAACCTGCCGCGTCACATGTCATCACAATACCACAGTGACTAATAAGATTTACTAATAAGAATCTTTTTTGATATTTCAACCTGCCGCGTCACATGTCATCATAATACCACAGTGACTAATAAGATTTACTAATAAGAATCTTATTTGATATTTCAACCTGCCGCGTCACATGTCATCACAATACCACAGTGACTAATAAGATTTACTAATAAGAATCTTATTTGATATTTCAACCTGCCGCGTCACATGTCATCATAATACCACAGTGACTAATAAGATTTACTAATGAGAATCTTTGAGATCTCGAGATACGTCTCTTGACGACTCAAACGCCCCATTTTATTTTGGTTGTGCTATCTATTAGAAGTTGGCAATAACCAAGGACATATCAAATTTCAAGTTCATTGTTTGTGATAATCCTTATTTATAAACGAGATTCCCCCCTGATAACCAGATGCTGGCATCCACCATACATACTCAAGTTTCCTAGTCATATGATTTTGTATGCTCTAAATTTACAAGTAGCCTCCTCAAACCGCATTTGTAATCTGTAGTATTTCAGTTTAATATACGCAACTATTTGGTACTTAATCATCTAAAATAATCATCAGCGTATTGGGAATTGATTACCGACTTGAGTTTAGCTCAACCACGACTCAAATGCCATAATCAAACATATGTTACAATCACCGATCAAATAATAGCCACCACACAACACATAACATTTCCTAAATAAGCGATAATTCACTGAGGAATTACGTTGTTAACCTTCACGCGTCTAGTTATACACTAAGTACAAGGTGTATCTTTCTTTGTAATGTGAGTCCCCTTAGGGTGTCAAACAAGCAGTATGTAAATTGAAAATTAGATTGACGCCACAAATAGATTTATGATTCACTTCTAACGCAGGTACGAAACACGAGTGAAACACTTCCTTCCATTGATCCAATGAAGCTTAGTTTATAGATAGGTAAAAAGTATAAATACCTCTTCATATCTGATTTACCAGATATTAGATGATTTGATCATCGATTAGTAGCCTCCAGTGTGAAGCTTCCCGTGGACACGATGCTCGGGTTCTCTGCTGTTCCGCGAGTAGGAGCACGCAACGCTGCATCTCGATACTGCACAGCGCTGGATTTTCATGTTCACGAAGTGATGAGTCTTCCGTGGACCTTCAAGTTATGCCAGTAAACTCGAAGTCCGGTATCGCTGAAATGTTTTAGCACACGAGCAAAGAATCTGTTCCAAGAGAGTTCAGTCGTCGGACCGTAATCCATGTACATAATATATCTAATGTTAACGATATAGTAATCCATGAAATTATATAAGTTTGAAATAGCTTATGATAGTAACAGTTAATTATCTTGGTTTTAATAGTACCCAATAACCCGTAACTAGTTTTATTGTTATTTTTGGGTTTTGTACCAATCATACCCGCCAGATGGTGAGACAATGCCTAGTCCCTTTTTTACTACGGGTCTTTTGTTGTAAATTTGTAGGTTTCTCCATTCAACTTTTAAACTACCATCCATTTAAAAACCATTTCTTTTAAACGTTTTATATGTTCACGCTGTTTCATGTCAGAATGGGTAGGCAGAAGTGTAGTATAGTCTTGGCCGTTATCTTATGTTGTGTCTCTGTGTTGCAAGCCGGAACCTCCTAACAACGCATCGGATAACATCTTTGTTTACGACATTTGAATATTCTGTTGTATTCTGAAATTTCGGGATTCGAACCCGCCATCAATCTTGCTCTAAGACTATTTAGCGAACTTCCCACATAAGAGGATTTTTTACTTAAGCTGTATCGCTAAAAATGTGTCACAAGCGTATACATACAATGCTATAAATCAACAAAATCTATGTCGTGTTTATGTGTTGCAAGCCGGAGCTCCTAACAACGAATCGAATAACATCTTTGTTTACAGCATTCGAATATTCTGTTGTATTCTGAAATTTCGGGATTCGAACCCGCTATCAATCTTGCTTTAAGACTATTTAGCGAACTTCCCACATGAGAGGATTTTTAACTTAAGCTGTATCGCTAAAAAATGTGTCACAAGCGTATATAATACATACAATGCTATAAATCAACAAAATTTTTAACTTAAAATAATCTTCTATAGTTGTTGCAAAACATGTATAGATTCATTCTATGTATTGTGCAAATACATATGACGGTCTAGGTCTCGAGCCCAGCACTGTGTACCTATATTATATTAATATAACATATAACGGGGATTATTCGTTTATCTATAGTAGATATTAGATACCCAACACCCAGGCTTCTTTTTATCATTTCACGTCATTTCGCCTTAGGATCGAACCGAGGCAGTTTGGCAAGGCCATTATGCAATATCATTATAGCCTAAGCAATTAGGAAAACCCCTTAGACATTTGGTTAGCCATCTTCTGCAAGTTGCGATTAATTTCACCCATACCAAAACTCTTACACTATGTAAGAAATGTAGAGTTTGCATGTTGTTTGATGAGCCGTATAACGGTTTATCTGAGGTGACTGCCGTCTGACCTCCCAGCCCCTACAGGAGCTATTAACATGTTATATTGTACATTAACCGTGCATTTTTGTATGCGTAAGGTTTTAAATAATATATAGGTGTATATATTTAAAACACAGAGTATTTTATGTCGTTGTCATTTATCACAATATGTCAACTCAAATTTGGCCGTTGTTTGAATGTACGCTGTATTATAAGATATCTTACTTGGTAGCGTCACCTCGTCCGTTTACACTACGGACCATTATTATGAGACTGACTATAATATGTTTAAAATAATTATTCTACGTTGTGTTTTGTAGTAACCCATTTTAGTTCAACCTCGTTGCACTGAATCGAATCAGAGCATTTTCTGACAAGGACCCTGGTCCACTGGCACCATTTGTGACGGTACATCGTCTCCCCAAAGCTGAATGAAACTTGATTTTACTTATTCAACGTGAAATTATATCGATAATGCCAGCACTCGCCCTTTGGCGAGTGGTACGGTGCCCCGCCAAACCGCACACATACTGTGAAATACGACCAACGACAGTTATTTCCCCACTGGACTTAGCCGTCTCAATAGACAAAGAATGTAACCGCGAAAGGAGAATACTCAAAATATATACAACAAGCGATCGGACACGTTGATGAATGTTACTTGCCTCCCACATATTCAATCACACGCATAAACTCGGTTTACAAGCTACCGCACTTCATCAACACAGCTTCCGTACCGTGGGGTGTCCAAACCCCAATCTTCCGCCCGGCATAACTGGTTGCACCGACCTCTGTGCTTGAGAGACTGCTCTTCAGCGCTAGTTCTCCCGCGGGAATCGAACCACACCCGGTCCTAGCTATCCCGAAGCGGTTGTATTAACTTTATACGACGATAGGTCGCGGCCTCTGCACTATAACTTGTTCCTCATCCATACGCGTGATGCTCACCTTCCTCCATCATCATAATGAAGCCGCTATCGTTAACGGATTACCGGGGAGATGAGCATCTGCAACCCAAGGCTATCCCGACGAAGGTAACCCCAGGTCTCTGCTTGACAAGTCTCGGGTCCGCCGCCTAGCTCATCATATGTGACGCTCTCACATACATCCCATTTACGGTACCACGTAACGTCCATCAACGCACTACACGGTTCAACAACATATAGACTAAACGTGAATAGCTAAATTACTCAGCCCGGGGCTCAAATACACTTATGACAAATAAACACGACAATAATTACAACAGTAAATAATTGTATGAAAGTAACTCACCACGGTCGTAGAGTTTCACGGTGCCTACTTGCTCACCACGATAACTTACTCGATACGCCCGCGCCTGTCCCCGATGTCTCTCGACTCCTAGCTCCGTCCGCTCTCCTCGGCCTCCCGATGTCAAGTCCCTATCTCCTAACCGCTCTCTTGCCCGGTCCGAAGTCGAATGCCCGGTCAACCACTCGCCTCCGCAACCCCAAATCGACTGCCCCGACCCTACTCTCCGTAAGCCTTCGTAAAAAATCCCGAGACGCTCTTGTCCTTTGTTTTTGCGCGAGCGACGTTCTCACGACGATTCCTTGAATTCCGCACACTTAGAACCCACGTTTCAATAGGTTGGGACCATAGCCATAAATTGTACAATTTTATACTTTGCACATGTTCGGCTCTACTTATGCTTAACAAGACCAATGTCTATGTTTCTCAGAAGGGATTCATGTTTATCTGCTTTAAGATATTTTTAAAAGTGCCGATGTATGCCAAAAGTAGTATAAAAGAAAATACAATAAATTATGGTATTGTATGTACTGACAACGAACCGTACCTATTAGGAGTTACATATGTATTTGAATTTACGTCTTGGTGTGATTAGTGTACTATCACACCTTCATATACGGTTCCATTCCTCGCCTGCTTATTCATTAGAATAGTTAATTATACCTTCACTGCCCACAACTTGTCTGAAGGAAATTGTCTACAATTATTATTATTGTATTTCCCCTAATAGATCTAGCCCATTATTATAAATCTGACCTAGTTATGATAATAATTATAATTTTACTTAGCTGCACGAATTTATGGCTTTCCCTTAACTAGATTAATGGAAAGGGTCACGTATGCCTGCGCAACGGAAGTTGTGACGTCACCGCCGATTTTATGACTACCGTCACGGAACTAAAACTGCAGATCTACTGTTTGTACGTTCATTTGTCTTTAGGATTGCTCTTTGGGTTTCCGTTAAGTAATTATTAATGGGTACTTGGATATTACTGGTAATTACGTGACAATATTTATTTGTTTTGTATATCGTTAGTGGGTTGTGGAGGTTCGGTCTTTTCGAAGATAGGTTGAAAGCTGATAATACCAACTGAATTGGAAAAAAGGTTCGGAGGATGATTATACCTACCTACTTTGACTTATTCTTGGGACTCAAACCAGGGCTAATTGAATAAGCAATCTGTATCCAAACGTTATATTTAATTTTCGTGTTTCTGCGGCGAACAGTAACAGTATCTATGAGGATTCTTTTTACGGTTACCTATGCAGTGGCTAGCACCTATCGCATAAGTTAGAAGAAAGGCAATATTGTGCATCCAAGGGGCACTAAGACTCTCAAATACAATTTTCAGTAAAATTCCAATTGCATCCATTTTGATTTTGTACACCAGTGGCGATTATTGCGGAACGGATGCCTGGAATCTGAAAAGAAAATACAAAGAGTTATAAAATACAATACAATCTACATTTAAATCTAGCTTGATATGATACTGCAGCAGATTGGTGCTATCACAGTCTTACGTGACTTTTCTTCAGGTGAGCTAGAGAATTATGAGTCTTGAGAGCGGCTTAAGGAACTGCAGTGACTTTCATATCTTCTGAATACGTTCATAAGGTTTAATACTCCATGATATCGTGGCATATTACCTACATAGTGAAATTAAACATATTTTTTTCTGATTCTCTACATACAGTCACATCAGAAGAAGCCGACATTATGATAGTCATTGACCTGTAGAAGAAGAAGATCTGGTAAGAGAATAAATTTTTTAGATTTCAAGACTTTCGTCTTAATTTGAAATTACTACATATTTCATTCCAAAACCCTCATACACGATATACTTCACCAAAAATCTGTTGGAATGAAATGTCGCAATACAAAACACTCAACGATTCAAGATTAACGTGATTCGCCAACAAATCAGAACGATTCCATTAAAGCAGAATCCGATATTATGTAAACAATATGAAAGCGGCTTAGCCGACGCGTTTAAAAATCGATGGCTTGCGATGTGGATGTGAGCCAGTGAGGCACGAGCCACGGCGAAGCGAAGCGTGGCTCGCAAGATTATTGTATGAGGTACCGTATGCTCTGTATTGCCGTGTTAAGTAACGGGGTATATGGTTTTTTACTTTAGCATAAAAGATTTATTACAAAGCTATATTTAATACTAGTGGCTGCCCACGATTTCGTACTCGTGGAGTTAGTTACTTCAAAAACATAATGACTTTTATAAAAACTTCCAACCCCCGTTTTACCCCCTTAGGGGTGGAGATATGTCATAAGCTTGATATTGGTGATATTTTTTAGTTAATTGGTTATACGGAAGTTAAACCTTGTTTGAAAGCTGACCGTCGAAGCATCTTGGAAAGTGAATGTTGTGATCTGTTCATCATTGTTTTTGCAACAGATTGGTAAGACGATGAACTTACCAATAAGCTATATACGTACAGCCTGGTGGGATGTGACTCATTTGATAATTTTTGCGCTAAATTTATTTTATTATTGGGTTGTGGAGTTCAGATGGTAATCTTTTCACGAAAAATATCGAAGTCTAGCCAAATCCGTAGTTAGACTGGTAAAGACCAGATTTCTAAAATGAAGATAAAGAACATGCTATTTTGCATAATAGGAGGAATTAAAAAGAGTAAGTATCTTAGCTTGCTTTTGTTGAGTAACTATTTTTATACCTTAACATCAGACCTTTACACTACTTTTATGTACCATACCTTCAAATAATGAACCAGGTGCCCAGTTACAATCCACAGCAGTGTAGGTTTGTTCTCAGCGCTTTGTTTTACTTGCAGCCACTGGTTAATAACCACGAGTGTGTTTGTATAGCACACAGTTTGTTCAACATACAGTGCTTCTAGACGATACACTGTTAGTACACCCTGTAATCACACACATTATAATTAAATAATAATAATTTGACTTTAACTAGACAGTGATGAACAAAATGAAAATGCTAGTGTAAAATGTGCAGCCAGAGCACAAAATCAAAAATCCGATTTTTTGACAGTTGACATACAGCTAAACAGGATTTTTTTTTTTCGTTTGTACTACTTTTTAATTATATTATATAAATTCAGGTGCTGTTCCCGAAACCTGTGAGAACCGTTTTCTGGGAAAAAAAGCAGCCTTTGTATAATTCTCTAAAATAATCTAACCCTGTACTAAATTTCAGCCAGTATTATTCAGCCGTTTGAGCGTGCTTGAGTAACAAACATTCAAACAGCTTCACAAATTTTCATATTTCTAATATTAGTATGATGTCATGTAGTGTCGATGTATATATTACATAGTTATCATATAATTCAACTATTACATAACTATTCAAAACATAAATAATGAAAATCCTCAGCATTGTACGCATTTTGGAAAATATGAAACAAAGTGTTGCCACGAATAAATATACAGCAAACAGAGAAATAAACGTTGATCGGATAAAATAATTCACCTAACGTTTTCCACAGCGGGTGGCACTTTTTTGCTCATAGAAAAAAATCCTCCCAACGTATTCCTAGCGAGCCAGCTGACACAACTTTTATGAAAGAAACAAAAAAAAAGCGAATACACCGTAGTTATAACTGAATTCAAACGTAATTTCCATCTGTCCGGCTCAGAATAATATGAATGCTTTTTCATTTCAAATTGTAACATCCAACATTTGGGTAATTACAATTCTGTCATGTGTTCCCGCCATGTTTGTTTAACATCTGATGGTTTAATTAAGGCCACAGTTGTAAGTGAAAGCCTGACAACATCGACGTCTGTTTCTGAACTGTCAGTGTCAATATTTTAGCATGTACATAGAGCTATTCCAAACTTTATTATAGTAGAGAGTTAACAAGTGGCTAGCATCAGTTAGTGGTGCAAGTTTCAAAGCATTTTGATGTTTTTTTGGCGGCCGTGGCGCGGCATTCGTTAATTCTTACAGAGTGAATTTTCGCGGTGTACTATGTAGCCACTTTTTGCACTACAAAAAGAGGATGCGGCATTTTACGCTTCCTCGTGGCGCTTTGTGTGCACCGTGCAGTTTGCAACAGTCCATTTTTTGGGCTTGGACAATTACGTGGGTTGGACACGAAAAAGAAAATTTAGCAAACCAAAAGTCAAAATTTGTAAATTGAGTTCTGCATTTAATGTTAGCTGAACATTTTTAAATATGTAGCTACTGTGTTAGTACTGTATAAATTTAAATACAAAGTTGTTTGGGAATAATTACCTCAAGTAAGTTATATTGGAGTTGTTCCGACAAAAATCAAACCTCTTGTTATTTCTCCTCTGTTTCCTCTGCTGTAAGTTGGAGAAACTTGTGGAATTGCATTTACCTTATCTTTCTCTATAGCTGAATTAGTTTTTTTTTTTTTTTTTTTTTAATAAAGAATATTAGCAACCGAAATTACTAATATTCCCGTTAACCCCTCCAACTAAGTTATTCCTATTTGACTCATTTTTTAAATTGTGCATGCTTATAACAACATCTACAGACACTACTTAAGACTAGAATTCTCAAGGTTTATGATACTATCAGTAAATGAACCACTGAGTAGCCGGGTTCCCAATATATTTATTTCGCAATTGACATAATATTTATTACGCAATTTAATTCAATCTGATAATTTAATTTATGTAATACTGTAGAATTGAAATTGAATCTGATTCGTTTGTTTATTTAATCTTTATGCACAAATATAAAATAAGTATACAAATAATGCACATGTACATTTTCTACCAGTCAACCAGGGTGATGAAGAGAGATATTACTTGAGGTAGGTGCTCGAATTATCAATCTAGTACGATACCAACTACATAATATATACTATTATACCTTTACGATTTTGTGAGTTCACTGACGTATTCACTAGAACAAAGCTGCGGCTAAAGGTATAATTCCGAAGGTGACCGCATACGATTACTGCAGACGCAAGCTGCAGATACGCGTAATTCATTGCGGCTTCTCAATGGTCCCCTTTATCCGTATCGGAGTTTAACAAGTAATGGGTACGCTGTATCTGCTGCATGCGTCTGCAGTTGTCAGATGCGGTTGTCTTCGGAATCATACATTTACTCGTCGATCGAGTTGTTTACTCGACTAACAAAGTATTGAACTTGTAAAGAAATTAAATTTAGACCAATTATTTAACAAACATAACAGCTGTATTTAACACAAACCTATGTTTATTTAGTCAAACATAATGAGAGCTATTGTTCCTATAATGGAACAACCAACTATGTAATAACAGTTGTTTAACAATATTGAATTAGTAGTAACGGCTGTCAACAAACAGTCATACGATCTGATTTAACCATGAAACTTGAATTATTTTAATTTACCGGTGGAATAATTTAGTGCCCTGTGGTACACATACGGACGGTGATTTGATTACAGTGAAAATATCAATTAATTTGATTGTAATCAAAGTATTATTTCGTGGAAATATGTACTGTGTGTGACACACTGAAATTGAGTTTCTTTATTACAATATGCAATTCAGTTTAAGTTCTCTAAAAATATATTTTACTAGCTTTTCGTCCGCAGCTCCGCCTGCGTGGATGTCGACTACCATCACCAATAGTATTTTTTTCTTAACTGACGGACTTGTTGTATAAACATAAGTATCCCGATAGTTCTAATAGTAATTGTTGTATAAACTTACGACACCTTATTTCGCTCTCTCAGTAGTGTTTTTTTTTTTTCAAAATATTAAATGAAAACTGTAAGAAACATCGGCCTTGTCTTACAAAAAAAGTGGTAGATTTTTAGAATATTACAACAAAATAAAAATACTATTAGTATCTTTATACCAATAGCTAGTAAATTGCTAGAAAAAGACTGGTAAGAAAAAATTACTATTGCCTAACATTTCGTTCTTATCAATCAATCAATCAATAGCCTATTTCAGTCCACTGTTGGACTTAGGCCTCACCCAAAGTATGCCATAGCACTCGATCCTCCACCGTATGTTGGGGACATATGCTGTCAGTTTGCACATTTGGGCCCCATGAGTCATAACAGGGGAGTAGAAACCTCGACGAATTTTCCCAATGTTGCCCAACCCTTGTCGACCCTTCGACGTACCTATATCTCTTTCTGGGTTTCGTCTTCTAATCTAAAATTACCATCTCAGCAATGAAAATATCGTATCAGCACGACACTGTCGTAGACAATCCAGAAATGCCCAGGTCTAGATGATGTCAGAAGGCTTCTCGTAATCTACAAATGCCATACATAGCGGCTGATTATACTCTCAGGTCTTTTGTATAATCTGCTCAACAGTATTGGCTGAAACACTATAACCCTTTTAAAACCCGGCTTGCTCCAGTGGCTGGAATTCACAACTATTCAAGACGATTCTCAAGAACAAAACTTCTATAGAGATATGACTCAGGAGTCTTATAATTCTTCAGCAAGACCTTATAGCCTTTTTTGGAGAACAGTACCACCGCACTACAGTTCCATGTTAAGTTCTGCTGGATGACGGAATCAAAGAGGTTCGTAAGCTCTTTTAGAACTGAGATTTCACCTGCTTTTAAGAGCCCTGTCAACCATTGCGATATCATCAGTATACCATAACTATGAAGGTTGCTGTTGTATGCTAAGGATACAAAAAATCATCAATTGGCCTATTGCAGTCAACTGCTGGACATAGGCCTCTTCTTATATGCGCCACGTTTGCCGATCCTCTGCCTTCCGCATCCAGTACGTCCCAGCCACCTTTCGCAGATCGTCGGTCCAGCTGGCTAGGAGGTGTCCCACCTTACGTATTCCTTCTCACGGTATCCACTCTAGGACTCGTCTGCTCTAACGGCCATCAGTCCTTCGGCAGATGTGGCCAGCCCACTGCCACTTTAGCTTGCTTATTCTGCAACCCTACGGCCAGATTGGAAACGAAGGTTTGTAAACCGGTTTCCATAGCAGATTTATTTTTCTTTTAACGAACCTGGTTTCCAAGAAAGAATAATAATTTTGTTTTCGAAACTAATTTCCAAAACAGAAAGTTGGATCTTCGTTAGCTATGTCGGTAACTTTGGTTCTATGTCGGATGACCTCGTTTCGAATTCTATCCTTCAAAGAAACTCCAAGCATAGCTCGCTACATAGCCCGCTGCACGACTTTTAGGTCACGGACTACCCCACCTTCAGTGGCCACGTTTCGTCACCGTAGGTCATAGGTAACATAACAGGCAGGACGCACTGGTCGAAAACCTTTGTTTTGAGGCATTGCGGCAGGGGGGAGGAGAAGACCCGACATAGTTTGCCAAATGCTGCCCACCCCAGTTGAATTCTTCTGGCTATTTCTTTCTCGAAGTTGGTTTTACCGAGCTGGATAACCTGCCCCAGGTAGATAATATTTTTGAACAACTTCGAGTGTCGCTCCTTCGATGGCAATCGGTCTCAGTACAACATGTTCGTTGAACATAATCTTGGTTTTATCCAAGTTTACACCGAGGCTGACTTGTCGAGAAGCTCCATTCAGGCTGTGCAGCATTTCGCCCCGTTGTTCTATCGGCGAACCGAAGGTGCGAGATGTAACTACTCCAGCGTCTTGAAGACGTTCTCCAATGCGTTGGTAAACTGAGGATACATAAATTACTATGTGATACGTCAAAAATGAATACAAATAAAACAACATACTTGAAATTTGTGGTGGTTTAATTTTTTTATAATTATCTAAAAATAATATTAAGAAAATAAACATTTTGTATTATATTCTTTGTCATCTTAATCAGAAGTGCTCTGTGCTTGAGTAATTGAGCCCACAGCTGATAAGTGGAAGTTATTGAATTGTGTTCTGCCATCTCTATTATTGTTGCCTTAGTATACTTCTCATCAAGAAAGAAAGTGAAGTTTTCTAGAAGCCAGGCGTTCGTCTATTTGGTGAAACGTTTCTAGCCATTGATATAAATTGTTATTTTGTTTCTAGCTATGAAGCCGCCCCTTGTGTTATATCGGTGGCGTCAATAGATTTAAATTCACATACCTTACTGTTTGAGAGCTTGTAAATGAGGATTGATCTAGCTAGATGATAATGTGCTGTATTACTTTTAGGCTTTCTTATATATACAGGTATATTCTTTTATATAGCTCTAGATAGCTATCATCGCTGCTATCATATGTTTTTTTTCTATTTCCAATCAATTAAATAAAGAAACTGCAGTACATAACTCTTACACAATATTTTTCACATTCTTGCATATTATACGATACGTGACAGAGAGTGACATTTTTATAAATATTATCATTTGACAGATCAAATGTGACTTAGCGTTGACACCATCACTTTAGTTCCGTTGTCATGGTAACAATTTTGCTAGCGATATTAGCGCCATAATATTTCGTATTTTCTTTAATATTACATTATTTCGTGAATTTGCCACATTCTAGTTGTGATAATTGCTATTCGGCGACAAAGCCAAATTACAAAAACCAAAGATCATAAAAATCTGTTTAGCCGTTCTTGAGTTATAAGAAAGTACGTTTTTGGCACTTTTAAGGCACTTAGGGTCGGAATTTTGAAAAATCGTTTCTTAGTACACCTCCACGCATCAAAACATACACTCTCTATAAATTTCAAGTCTCTAGGACCAGCGGTTTAGGCTGTGCGTTGTCTCTAAGTGAGTCAGTCAGTCAGTCAGGACTAAGAGTTTTATATATGAGATTTATATGCATATAAATACTAAGTTTGTAGGAACCTATCAAGGTCTTCAAGGCTCCAGTTAATCTCACCTGCAAGCCGAGTACACCTTTTTCTTCATCCTAGCGTTAATTCCCAGCCGCATCCGAAGCTTTTACCTCGGAGTCTGGGGTCCGCTTTACCAGTCTTAACTGCGGATTTGGCTAGACCTCGATATTTTCCGTGAAACGACTGCCTTCTGACCTCCACAACCAAAAGGCAAAATCATAACCCTCCGTTGGCTTTGCCGTAGTCGGGTAAAAAGAAACATTATTTACAGATTATTACGGAAAAATATTCGAGATTTAAAAATATTACCGCGCTACTTACGACAGAAAAGAAACCAAAATGCAAGTCGACAGTGAACGAAAGCTGCAGTTAAAGGGTTAACTGAACAAACTGTATGGGAGTGTACGCGTGAATAATACAGCGTGCTCCAAAAGAACGTTATTTATTCACGTCCGGTCCACTGATCAAAAGGCTGTATCGTGCGGCAGCCGAGCAGTCGACTCCCTCCGAAATGACGGTTTGTACAATACACTTTCTTTGTACAGATTTTGTATTTATACTTTTGCTAGCTGTTGTCCGTGACTACACCCCCGTCACCTTAGGCATTAAATATACTAAAAGTAAACTAAGCTACGCTATAACTATCTGCAGTAAGAATTGGCTAAACCACTTTGAAGATTACGCTAAACATGCAGTCAAAAAGATAGACGAACAGTCAAAATATTTAAAATTGCTATTTTAATGGGTACCGGTTATAACATTTATAATGCATTCATTAAAATACTGTTTAAAATAACAGTATTTTACGTTACAAACAGACATTCTAATTTATTTATTTGTATAGCTTTAGAATCAGCTCGTGTGTAATCACGTACGAAGCATGGTTACATTTGAGTTCCTCGAATGCTTTGACGCTTTAAAATATTTTTGCTTTGGCAAATAATACTCTGTGAACAATTTTAAATTGCTTTCTATTACACAGCCTTGTGTGCTAATAGTGCATGGCGTTTAAACTATTAGACATCTAAATCAGTCTAATTGCATAATTACATAATTCGCATTGTAGACATGATTTATGGCTTTGCCTTTTATTATTCTAATATGCATTTTCTTTTCGCAAGGTACAGTGGGGCTTATTTTTATTTTTAATACGATGTTACTTTAAGCGATGAAGTTGCTATTTCAATTCTTGCCAAATAATAAAGGCAAGCAAATGTATTAAGAAGAATCTTTATTTATTCGATTTTGAATAGCAATGGAAAAGGAAGATGGAAAATCTAGTAATCCCTACTAATATTATAAATGTGAAAGTAACTCTGTCTGTCTGTCTGTCTGTCACGCCCAAACCACTGAACCGATTTCGATGAAATTTGGTGTAGGGGTAGATTAGACCTCGAGAGGACATAGCCTATGTTTGGTCGCGATAACCGACATCCACGCGGGCGGAGCCGCGGGCAAAAGCTAGTTATGATTATAAATTATTCATCCTGTATCAACATTATTTTTCTTCCATTCGAGATTCAAATCAAAACGTAATGAACTCGCACAAAACAAACAGTTCGTTCAATAAGTTCACTTATTCATTCGCGAACGATGATCGCTAATTGAACACGTCGAACGCGTCAGCCATGACATGTTCGCAATTTAAATGTGCGATGTCCCGATGTCGATCAATGATACATAAGTGACGTGTGACGCGGTTCGGAAATGATTTCAAAAGTATTTTTATGTGGTTTATTCGATGTATTGTGAATAAAAAGATGGGTTTTCGATACGTTTTTCGCCAGAATGTAAATGGCAAGGAATATGTGCATTTAGATTTATTGTATACTAGCTGTTGCCCGCAGCTCCGCCCCCGTGGATATCGATGGCGCTTATCGCGATGAAATATAGCTCATGCCCTTTCTCAAGGTCCTATCAATGTCTGTACCAAATTTCATCAAAATTGGTTAGGTGGTTCAGTGGTTTAGGCGTGAAAGCGTAACAGACAGACAGACTGAGTTACTTTCGCATTTATAATATTAATATGGATTTAATAAGAAACATGAATGAAAAAAAGTACTACAACAATGCACCAAGATCAATAGACAATAATAAAACAGTAGGTATTTGCCTCCAACAGCCGAAGCTCAAATTACCTACTCCGAAGGCTCATTTACAAAGTTCTGTGGGAATCCTTAATGTATAAATTCAACAAAAATACAAAGAGGTATATCGCCAGTACAGCAAATAAGTGGATTACAGCCTGTGTACCACCGAGATCGTGCGCAAACACGGGATTTAATTTAAATGTGGCTGTACACTAGATATTTTTATTTTATCAGAATACGTACTGAGAATATCTTATATAATGTGTAAAACTGTTTGCTAGGATTAATGTTACCATGATTAATTTCAAAAGTAAGGACAGGATACAATATGGTGTATGGTACAAAATAAATTTTATATTAACAACTTTTATTACTTACAGTGTTTCATTTTAGGTGCTTCAAGCATGAATTATACGGAAAAGGAATAAGGCATAAACAAAGCAAACGAGCATGGATTTTGCTTTGATAAGATATACCTTACGTTTTATGCCTTTTCTTTATAGTCGCATTGTAAACCTTCTCGCATAGTACCTACTTGAATGAGGTGACAGTACTGTAGTAGAAATAGATAAGTTATGCTACGTTAGACACTATCGACGTCATCAATGCATTATTAACATACGCGTTTGACTAAGTCGAAGCGAAAATGGCACTATATCCACCACCTCACTCACCATGGGTTCGCACTCGCGTAGGGACAGACCATGCACAGGACTATTGCTTGTGTTTTAAAACCCCTCTAGAATTTCAATCGTTTACTAACCAGTAACCGTCCTACCAACTAAAATTAAAGTAAGATACGAGCGAGAACTTCCTGGATTTGTCCTCAGAATTCTGTATTTATGGTAAACTTACCCACAATTCACAATGCTGTAACAGAATTAAGTCCAGCTCTTTTAATTTCTAACGCTTTGTGCACGTGAATTCACAAACTGGGTTGCTGCGAGCGCGTTTAAAATATTAAGCAGTTTTGTGTAACGTCAGGTAGACACACACACACACACACACACATACAAACTGGACGTCACAGGGAAAGCAAGTGGAATCCTGCCCCCCTAGACAAGTGGCAATTCGTTGCTCGGCGTATGATGGAATAGAATTACAAATGTATAGGATTTGACGTTTTTGACATTCGTTAACGCCTGTCATATACGTCAAATCCCATACATTTGGCAACTTGTCTAGAGGGGAAGATCATGTTTGGAAGCTAATAGTTGATGTTTGTCATTCCAAAGCTATTGAAGAGATCTGGGTGACGGTATTTTCGTCTCAATTGAGCTGTCCGACAGAACACCGCGGCCATAATGGCCTCGTGTTGTGTTCCCGCCGATGAGTAGGGTAACCAGAGCTTACTGGAGAGTTTTTGTGCTGTCAAGACCAAAGGCTTGTCCTGCTTTGTCTTCTGCCCTGAAGGTACAGAAACTTTCTGTTCTTATAGGGTCGGTAGCACGAGAGTGACTCCCTTCGTGTCTATTTGCCATCAGGTGGGCCTACTGCTTGTCTGACACCTAAGTGGTATAAAAAAATACACAGCGATAGATCATAGTCCTGGATAGCAATACAATATAGGAACTTACTTAGGGTTACGAGAAGATCAGTATTTTGATGAAGACCTACAATCTCGAATTAATAACTTCCATCTTTGAAGTAGGTTAATAAAATACAAACGACCTTATGTGGTCTTAAGTGGAGATTAAACAGCGCTTTTGCTCTTGTGAGTTAAATTATGTGGGGTTGGTCATAGTCACCGCGATAGGTA
The DNA here is from genome assembly GCA_914767945.1 of Eilema depressum. NCBI lineage: Eukaryota > Metazoa > Arthropoda > Insecta > Lepidoptera > Erebidae > Eilema > Eilema depressum. The sequence goes on along the minus strand of OU612029.1, from coordinate 467,643 downwards.
GTTACACAGGTTTATGCCACTGTCCATTAGACTAAATTACCCCAGGAGCTTTCTATGACGCTCCAGGGAAACGATAATTTTACTGTATTGCTAACCAGTGAATGCATGAATTGAAATTTAACAAAAGAGTTAAACCGATTCCAAAAAACTAAAACGCTACTGAAACATGAAAAATAAAGGTTAGGTAATTACTAAGAACTTAATTTAAAAAAAATTTGCATATGAAGTAATTGTTAAATAAATGTAATTGTATTTGTTTATATGTATAAACGAACCCTGCTGCTTTATTATAAGTATAGATTGAAAGCATGATACTCGTATTGATACAGTTTTGGGTAAAAAACTAAGTCTGAAACTCAGGATAATTGACAATTTATAATCTCGACATTATCTCTAAACATTCGTAGCAAGCATCTTATTGTAAGGGTAAATACTGAAGAAACCGTCATTACACCAGTGGCTAGTTATTCGCTTCTTTTCGAATCTAAATATCCGATTGATCGCTTCATAACAAACGTTATGACCCACAACACCAGTCAGTACCCACCTTTATACATTTAGTATACAATATAAACTAGCAGCGAATCTTGAAATGACAAAGTCTGGCATAGTAAAGAGGTCACTAAAACAATCCAACACAATGAAATAGATTGTCATAGTGTGGTTAGTAGCGCCATTTCTTATGCAAGAAGCAATGCCTTTTCTCCAGACGTGCGGCCGCAAGTTGCGAGACCAACCGAGGTCTTGGCGCGGTGCCAAAGCTCTGGAGATGTCAAAATGTTTTGAATACTTTATGGCTTTCAGAGAAGGTCCTTTTCTTCCGAATCGGGAGTAACTGTGTGGAAGTAATGCGGCGCTAACGGCCCGGCACGTAAGCCCTCTGTGGAGCTAGTTCGATTTCTGCAAATAATTTACGTTTAAATTGGCAGTGACTTTAAACTCGTGCTTATGGAGTTCTAACGGTGGAACTTATCCTACTAATATTATAAACGCGAAAGTTTGTTAGTATGTGTGGATGTTACGTAGGGATGTAGTATGATGAATGTATGTGAGGATGTTTACTACTACTGCCTCATAATTTGTAAAATGCAACTTTTTGTAAATATTGTTTATTGTATCAACTTTCTGGAACCCTACAGACTTTTTGTGGTTCAGATTATGCTGCGTAAAATATTGTAGAATTGTTTACTTTCAAAATATTAGGTTGCCATTTTTTATTTATATATTCCCTAAAAAACATACATAATGCTTTGAATTTTGTATTTTTTTTTTTAATATTCAATGCGGCAAGCAAATCGTAATCATCATTATATCCCAAATCCAATTTTATTATGAAAAAAAAAAACGAATTTTAACTGAATTAAAATTGGAAACGAATACCAGTCATGTATGCATTTATGTTTGCGTTAGGCCAGGTTTGCACAGAGCAAAATATCTGCGGCTAGGGATTCGCGCCAACAAACAATAATGTTAGTGACTGAATCTCTATGAATATACTGCTACAAAGACACATTCCTACAGATTTTTTACTATTTTTCGTTCACAGGTCTGCTGGATATTTATTAAAGAAGTAAACAGAGCTACATCTACATGTATACTAATGTATATTTATGTTTGATTTTGTGTGTATACTTAAATTTATTATAAAACTATCGATATAAGTTTTTAGATTGCAATCATCATAATAATCTTTTGAGATATAAGTACTTCAGCGCAAATAATTTGCGACGTATTTTTGGCCTTATGTAATGGAAATCTAATTCAAAATAATTTCATTTTGTCCGTTTTTGCTGCAAATATTTGAATATTTTATATAGAGGATATAGGTTTCACGTATACAGAGGAAGTTCACAGAATGTATGCATTTTCATTTGTTACGCACTCGTTATGGAGATGAAATGTTAAATATTTTATTAGTTGAAAGTTTAAACGAACCCGATGCTATGTACCAGATAGAATTTATATGAACTAATATTACAGTGGTGATGAACGGGATTTTTTATATTTGGTCCATGAATTGACTAATGGTTAAAAGCTGAGGTTTAGTCCAGAACATACGGACCGCCACTTCAAGTGCTATTGACCATGGTGGTACCTAACTTGACAGTCTTGATAGATGCTTTTTCATGTCCCGCTTGAAGGACTCAGGACTTTGGAAATGGGAAAACAAGTGCGCGAGCAGACATACCAGCCAGCTCTTTATCGTGCGGCAGAGGAAGGAGGCCTCAAACCGTTTGGTGCGAGACGGAATGGATTCCACCGCATGTGGGTGACGGCGTTGTGGTTCTGGACAGGAAGGGAGAGGGTGGGATCAGTTGAAATAGCTCCTCAGAACACTCACCGTGGTAGAGGCGGTGGAATAGGGCCATGCCCGTATTGCCCGTGGCTCCGCCCACGTGGAGCTTTTTAGTGAAAGAGTAACAAACATACAACACAATACAACAATATTCTTCATTGTACACTAATATACTTTTTATTTCATCATAATCATCATTTTTATAAAATACATTTTTTAATATCTACTATATTTTTTTATATTTTTAAATATGATACAATATCATAATATAGTGTGTTTTTATGTACGAAATTAAAAATAAAACTAAAACTAGGTATAAATATAAAAGAAGAAATTAAACTATACATAGAAAACATCCACCAAGGCAAATATACATATTCATGCATACAAATATTTGCACTGAGCGAGAATCGAAGCAGACGTAGCAGAGTTCGTACGGAACAATGGTCGCCCACTATCTGCTTACCCTAGGTACCTGGTATAGTTACCAAGACCTGGTAATATTTAGAAATTATTTTATAGTCAAGCTGATGCGAGCAAAATAAAATAGAATATAGAAAAGCATTTATTTTTAAATCAAAAGTAGAAGAATCAAAAGATTAATTCCGGATATAGAATGGTACTTTATATTTTTCTTTGTGAAAATTTCTCAATGCTTTCTCAGTACAGGTATCATATGAACACAAAACTATTTCTCAGAAACTAAGTAGGTAATCCGTGTTACTCGAACTTTATTCAATATCCACATAATACGTCGATTGTTGATATTCTCCAGGAATACAATATCTAAGAATTTTTTATTTGTAAAGTAAAATGTGAATGATACGTGGCTATACTCACATATATTGCTAGTATATTATTACTAGCTGACCCGGCGAACTTCGTACCGTTAAACTATTTTCTGTTCAGTTCCCGCTGCATATCTCTAAATTTATCAGTGTTTCTCTATAATATTACGCATGAATTATACATATAAACCTTCCTCTTGAATCACTCTATCTATTAAAAGAAATCGCTTCCAAATCCGTTGCGTAGTTTTGGAGATTTAAGCATACATAGGGACGGACAGACAGCGACAGCTACTTTGTTTTATAATATGTAGTGATATTTTGTAAAGCTTGAATTAAGGCCTTACTACAATCTCTAGAAAGTAATATTATTTCAATGTTACTTTACTTTCATAACGTGAATTGGACTTGGACCGTTGTCGTCCGTCATTAATTGTATATTGTACCTAGTAAGACAAGTATAAAATCTAACAAACTAAACAAATAAATATATCCACTACAGTAAGAGTACTATTTGACCTAGTTTGACGATATACACTAGTATCTTGACGGATGCTGACGGTCCGATTCACTCTATGTAAGTTAATAGAGATAAAATACTGCTTGAGATGGTATAACCCGCGCCACGTAACTTGGAACTAAAATGTGCTCAAAATATGCTATACGCGCAGTACACATTTCTTGGGTGTCTTTTGAGGATAGCACGGGGTGCTACTGCGGTAGACGAACTCAAATTCACCAAGCATAGGTTATTACAAAGCAATCCGCGGGCGCCAGAGCCTCGTATGTCTTACGATTTTGGTCCAAGATACGTGGCGCGGGTTATAGTCGCTGAAATTATAGCGTTCGTCTTCTTGGTCATCTGGCCTTTTTAACCGACTTCAAAAAGGAGGAGGTTCTCAATTCGATGAGTTTTTTTTTTTATGTATGTACACCGATTACTCCTAGCATTATGATGCAATTTCCGTGATTCTTTTTTTAATCAATGCGAAATAGTTGTAATTTTTGGTCCCATAGAAATTTAACATAGTTTGGCCCAGTAGTTTTCATTTTATGAATAGAATAGAATAGAATAGAATAGAATAGAATATCTTTATTTGTAAAACATAGGTATGCAAAGATCTATAAGATCTTTGCATACCTATGTTTTTTAACACGAATATTTTTTAATTACCAGAGAAATTTTGGCAAAGTGATAGGTATTCGATACTGAACCCATCCATGCCATAAAAAAAGAATAAAGTATGTATGTCAATTTTTTCCCTAAAACCACGTAATATTTGTTCACGACGTACAAACATTTACTCAATAGAATATGAAGTAGATAATACTAATTCACGAAAACAAAATCACTCAAAGAAGTCATTGATAAAATACGCGCTCTCTTTCTCTACTTTAATCCCCTACCCCCCACGTACCCCGCACTACACGTGCCGCAAAACGAGCGACCCAGCGGCGGCATCTCTTTGATGCAAATGACCTTCAGTTTTAATAAAATTCAAATCATAAAAGCAATGCAGTTCCGGTTATGACGTCTTGATGCGCGCACGTTTCCTTAAATAATCGATTAATTATCGAGATGGCGTACCAAATTATCAATCGCGAATGTGCATTAATAATTATGTTACGTACCTACTTACTTTACACCCGGTGAAAATGTGAGTGCCTTTTTACGGATGTACCTATCGTGATCTCTACCCGAATGTCCGACAGCCAAATTTCTCCACGATTACATAAATGTCTGGTTCCTGTCTGGTCTCCCACATCGCGGTAAGATACTACCTCAATACGCAATTTGAAGGCAGGTGAATTGGACGGAGGACCCCGGATCTGAGGCCAATTTACATGTGTAGTGAAGTGAAATGTGTATGTCAGTGAACCTATCAACCTAATACCCCTTCAGACGGCTCCTTAGTCCTCAATTTGGAATTGAACTTATTAAATCGGGCTCGTTTATGCATCTACTTGTAGTGGTAAGTCTTGCACGTTTCGTAATACATCAATCAATCATTAATTTTGATTTTGATTAGTGTTTGACCTTGAAAATCGCTCGCGTCTGTCGTAGGTACATTGTCGGTCGTTCTCGGAACTCATCGGCTTTTTTACGACGAAAGTTCATTGATATGATAGGTACCTATTTACTATTCACACATAGTACGTAAAATAAAACGGTGTCTTTGCGTGTATGCACGTATTTTGAGATTTTGAAAACGTCAATAACTTTGTTGTTTTGTATGGTTGGCTATTTGTATTATTCCATATATGTTGAATTATATACGTTCCCTATCAGCCCCTGCAGTTTCTCTGGTAATTAAAAAATAAGGGTGTATAAATAGTATATATTTTATGATGTTTTTTGTGTTTTCTTAGTTCTAATTTTTAGGTTTGGAGTCGGTGTCAACCAAGGTAGGTTTGTAACTTCTCACGACACCGACTCCAAAACGGACAATAATTTGTAATAAAGATTTTGAAGAATACACAATTATTTTCAACTTTTTAGTGCATATTATTTTTATTGGAATAGTTTTTGAAGTCGGTTTTTTAAACGTACTTTTTTTTTCCCGTTTCTAATTAGAGTCAGCTCTCCTAATCCTTTCTCTCCAGAGACGTCTGTCCCCAGTCGTCGTGGGGTCCATTTGCTCCTGCCTAAAGTCTTTCCCTATGGTCGACATACATGTAGACCGGGGTCTGCACCCAGCACGCGGTCAGCCTCGACTCCGAATATGTCGAAGCAGCCTGTCCGCGGGGTTTGTCGTCGAAGTATGTCAGCGGGAGGTATTTTATTTCCCTCCCACCCTATGAGAGTATTAGATAGAGAATACTCGTGTGTGACGTAATGTGACGTTCAGTCAAAAGTTCCAAGACATCAAATCTTATAAATTCTGGAACCCTAGTAAATATGTTTTATACCTAACTTAGCGACTGTAATATCCCAAACAAAACTTCTTATAAATTCCTACATAAACTCTCACGGAGTTTGGCATTTAAACACTACACCCGTCTCTGTTTATTAATTTTACGATAAGTCCGTTAAGTGGGATCTCCAAGTTGCTGGCACTAAAGTTGGAGCCAGCTCAGCTTCGAGTGGAGGACGAACCTATTTATTAGATAACGGTAAGCTGCTTTACCCAGAAGTTTGCTTTCGAAAATCTTTCATTTTTGTTCTCGGGACTTAAATCCATTTAAAGGAGATGCCACATGTGACAGCCTCCGTGAAGTGGTGGTAGTGAACGCGGGCGTTACGCAGAAGGCGCGAGTTCGGTCCTCGCTCAGTGCAATATTTTTATTCATGAATATGCGTCCGGTCGTGCCTCGGAGAGCACGTTACGCCGTTACGGCTAGTTGGAGCCCTAAATGTCCAACAACTGGTCTAGCTAAAATTGCAATTATTTATTTTGTATTGAAAATATAAATTGGGTTAACACACCTCTGCCTAACACTCCAGGGATAAAGGCGTGATTGTATGTATGTATGTAAATATAAATATAACTGAAATAATTCAGATTTCATTCCAAAAAAGCTAAATTATACTGAGCCGATAACAAAGCGCGCGACAGGCGCTGGCTATCATTTCAACCAAGAATATCTGCGTTGAATAATAAAAATTGTATACATACATACAGACAGTGGTTGATAATACACGCTAGTGTGTAAAGAGACAATAAAGACAGGAAAGTATCGTATAAATCCAATTTTTATTCTCATGTGCGTGAGAAATGTGCGCGTGCTTGGGGTGCGCGGCTAAAGGGTTAGTTTTGTCATACAGACGCTAACCTGTATGTATGTTCGTGGTTGTGCATTAGTGTCCACAGCCCCCCTAGATAAGAGGCAATTCGTTGCTCGGCGTATGATGGAATAGAATGACAAATGTATAGGATTTGACGTTTTTGACATTCGTTGACGCCTGTCATATACGTCAAATCCCATACATTTGGCATTCCATTCCATCATACGCCTAGCAACGAATTGCCACTTGTCTAGAGGGGCAGGTCAATCAGATAACCCTCTCGAACATTGCTGTAGTCGGATAACAAATAAATGGCAAATCAATGAAGCGAATCATAATTTTACGTCTACTAATGCTATAATTTAGTGGTATAAGCGTGTTGACTGAGATGTGCGTCTAGGCATTGGAAGGTTGTGAGTTCCAATCCCACCCAATATGTCACGTATCTACTCTTATTACAAGCAATTAAACTAAGCTGACGACATTAACGAATATACTATAATGTTGACAACGTTTTAAAAATATATATCGACACCTCTGGGTTCAATTGGCGTATAAACCAAAACGCGACTTTTCAGGAGAGCAAAAAAACGATTTTATTTTTAGAAAAAAAAATCATAACTTTTTTATTTTAGAAGCTACATAAAAAATTACAAGGGGAAAGATTCTTAGAATTTGGGGATGAAAAAGGCTAAATCATTCAATCATATCTATCCCCTTTGGTTTGGAAGTTAGCATGGATATACGTCTTAGAAAATATCAATTTATGGTTTATACACCCCATGAAAATTGGATAACAATTGACAGCTTACAGCTTATATCCATATTTGGTAAAATTATGTTCAAATTTACTGATGTAAAAGCATGTAGCTGTAGATTTTTTGGCTGTAAAAACTATTAATTTGCACATCAATAGAATTATAATTAAAAAAAAAAACAATCTCGACATTGTTACAATGTGTCAGAATTACATTAGTATTACTCTTACTACAGAATTATGGACGATATACACGAAATTAAACTACCAGAAACAAAATTAACTTAGTTTTATGAAATAAAACAGATAATTATGTCTATTATAATTATGACATAACATTATCAGTCATGATAATGTTATGTCATAGTAGTGCGAAGTGGAGAAGGAAGAGCCGGAAGGCGGACCCTGAGCTTCGAGGTCATCTTGGCCACGGATGCAATCAGGAGAATACGTCTATATGCAGATGATGATGATGATTATCAGTCATGATCAGATTATCAAACTTAAAAAGGCAATTATTTAAATCTTTAGTAACTCAACAAACAGTCATCTCTCCTTCACCGCGACTTCCTCGTACAACAGATTGTCCTCAGGGTCTTTGCCTTTAATTCAGCGGCACTTGGACAGAGCCTTCGCCGTTTTGGCCCTGGAACGCGCCAACTTATAGATAAGCTTTTGCCCCTCAGACGATTCCAAGTTGTTATATAGCGGTTGCAAGTGGTCTCGATGGCTAAAAACCAATCCCACCACTATGTTAGTCCACACTCAAAGTCAGCGCTCTGCGCTCTGCGCATCATCTCCATTAACAGTTTCTCTCGGGACAAGGCAGATACTTTCTAGTCCCTGCCAGAACACCCGCTGTGATATCCTGTGTGTGCAGGAAACTCACAGGGATGCTTGCCAGAGTAGACCATACATCTCTGGACTATCCTTATCGCCGTCGACACGATAGAAGAAGAAGAAGAAGAAGTGGTCTTGTTTGGCCCTGGCTACCACTCACCTGGTGGCGCGTTTTGCATCTTTGTACGCGTCGCAGTCTTCGGCAGATTTGGACGCTTGCCACTTTTTAAGGAGGGTTTTCTTCACCCTGATCTCTCTCTGGACTGTGTCGTTCCACCACCAAGTGTCCCTGTCATACTTGCATCCACCCTTAGACGTACCGAGAACCGGCCTCCCCGCCTCAAGGATAGCTGCCTGAATCCTGTCCCAGTAAACCTGTACTGCTTCGTCTATAACATCAGCACTCTTGTCACCGATGACTTTGAATGACCACCTGATTCTGCGTTGGCCACGCTTGGCGCGTTTGTCTTTGGGTTTCACGCGGAGGTCCATGACAAGGAGACGGTGTTGGCTAGTGGGACTCTCTCCGGGTATTACCTTGCAGTTGGCCACCCTGCTGATGCTGTGCCTCCTAGTGAGTAGGAAATCGAACTTTCTTAGCTAAAGCAAAACCACCGTCATAACACGGACACTGTAATTGGTTTTTGAATTTTTAACATTTAATTTTAGACTTTAAAGCAATGTCTGTGAAATTTAAAATTAAATGGCTTTTTGAAGAGTGAACGCAAGCGTGTAGTAAAAATATTGTCATTTAATTTTGGACTTTAATTGTATAGCAATAAAGTCTAAAATTGAATACCATTTTTTGCAATGGATGTGGTTTATACGTCCATGTTATTTAAATGTTTGGATTTACGACGTCAATTTTAAATTACGTTTAAGAAATATATTTACTCGTCATGGCGTAAAATCCATTTACAATCAACGCAGACCTTACGCCCCGGGTTGGTAAAAATCTTGGTCTTAACGTCTTACTAAAAATTTAAAAAAGAAAAATTTGGATGTTACATTAATATTTTATCTTTTTTGTGGTAGGATGATCTAAAATTTTTGGGTCGTAAAAGCATTTTTTTTGCGAATTTGAACATTTTAAATATACAGATTGATAGAGAAAAAAAATCTGAATTAAACGGTGTATATAACTCATTTTGGCCAAAATGGTTTATACGCCAATTGAACCCAGAGGTGTCGATATTGTATTGGTGTGTTTCTTATATAAATCACGTTGAAACAACATGATGGATTAAAATTTCTGTACACAGATAGCTTACGAACCGATGTGCATTTTAATAAATATTTTTGTTAGCGTGACGTTTTGTTAATGTTGCTTATATGATCTAAAAGCAACATTTGAGTTTGACTTTCAACTATACAAGACATAGGAACATTATAATATTATTTAATTCCTGAGAGAAATCTAATTTCATATCAAATATAAATTCTACGCTATGGTAGTCGTGTGAGATATCTAGCTCATATATATCTTTATGTTATTACCTCATCTCCCATAAATATAAAGTCATCATTCTACTGGCGTTAATCCCGGAATTCAAGGCCTTTACCCCGGAGTCTGGGTTCGATTTTGTTCCATATAAGGTATCTATACTTGATTTTTGTTTTGGATTTTATTTACATTTTTTACTAGAAATTATGTTCTTCAAAAATATAAAGATTTAAAATGAGGTGGATGGGCTGTGTGAAAGATGTTATGGTTAAGAAGGGAGTGAATGTTGAGATGACTGCAAATAGAGAGGAAAAAGTACACATGTTGCGCCGACCCCAAATTAACATAGGATAAGGGCAAGAGGATAATGATTAATAGGTATTTGAATTACTAAAACGTTCATAAAACATATCTAATGTCATTCAATTATATCGGTACGGAACCTTTGAGGTTCCAACACAAATTCCACGACTACACTTTTTGTTTACTTTGAATATTTAAGCAACACGCATGAATCCTTCGCGATGTATCCACGCTGCTCTTTTGTACACATTTATATTTTATTTACCCATAAGGGGATTGCACAAGGGAGATTGCTTAAAGCGCGCTTATTTGCCGACGGTACCACGCTTTGTTTCAGAATTTAGAACAAACTGCGCGGAAGAATCATAATAATATGTTTTCGAGTTGTGAGGCTTTGCGAAAAGCGATTGTTTACAAGTAGTTGATAATATTGTTATGTCTCTCTTTGATCTCGCCTATCTTCTGCAAAGAAAAGAGGTAGTTCAACAACACAAAATGTATTTGAAGGACCATTTTGAGCTGTCTGTTGGAAACAATTTACACGTAAACTATGGAAATACAGGAATTCCTCAGTTGTTGTCAAACTATTGGTATCGATGTCTGAGCTAAAGATAGATCTCATTTGAATAGTTCCATTATTAAGTGTAGGTTGTATGTGGCATGAGTCTAATCTATGTTTCACAGAGGATAATATTATTCTAGGAATTTCTCTCAGTGTGTATCAGATACCTTGCTTTGAAGAGTTGTCATTATAGGTTCCAGATCCCGTACGCAAACTAATGATGCCTTTTGATTAGTGAGGAGTGTCTTATTGATATTATGTCGATTCATGTCTTGTATAGGTTTAGTGACAGATTCGCATTAGTTCATATATACCCAAATCGCTGTCGTGCAAAATGAATCTTAGAAAAAAAAAAATTTAGTGTTATAATATTGTACATACTGAAGTGATGTATATGTGTGTCGTCATCTTTCAAAAAATTTGGTGGCGATTCAAACATTAGTCTTAACCCAGATATTACTGAAACTATTTTTTGTTTCGGATTGCAATAATTTTTGAATATGTTGTACTATAATAATATAGTATTATTAGAAAAATACTTAAAAAAATATTCGTGGTCTGGAAAAGTCGGAAAACGAGTGGCGTTATAACGCCCGGTAGTAAGATCGGCTACCAAGCCAAAGTTATGATTGCAGACATTTTGGAATGAAATGAAACACCGAATGCTTGTTGAATGAAACGCTTATAATGAAACTTTATTCATTTAAAAAGTAAACATTGATATGATAGGAAACAAGACATATTTTTGGCAAACAAACCATAAAATATACCCTAACCTTTGCACCGACCCAAAGTTTATACCAATTTCTGATGGAGCTTTTAGCTGGGAACATGAAAATTACCTAATAAGGACATTTTTTATACTACTTAGGTCGCAGACGAGCACACAACCCACCTAATGGAAAGTGGTTACCATGGCCTATGGACGAGTACAACACCAGGGGAGTCACACTCCTGCAGCCGACCCGATAATGACAGAGAGATTCTGTGCCGTCAGCGCAGAAGATAAGTAGGACAAGCCTTTGGTCTTCTCACTGACAGTGCAAAACCCCTCCAGTGAGCTCTGGCTACCCTACTTACCGCCGGGAACACAACACGAGGTTATTTAGCCGCGGTACTCTGTAGGGCGGAGGTACTGCCCCAGTCGGACCGCTCGATTGGGACTGAAATACCGTCGTTTCCTACCTCATATTGACATTGCAATATATTGTAGTCATTTCAGTGACTGAAATGAAATACGTAATATGCTCAAAAGCAATAATCCAACCTGGAAGATTATGTTACAAGTTCTTCATCGCCGGAATCTTCGTTTGTTACTTCGGTATTTGAATTTTCCGGTGGAAAAATAGTAATCTCACTGGGCATGTCGTCATTCGAATCAACATGTTGCAATTCGTCAACTATTTCGTTGAGTTTATAAGGCCTTTTCATCAATGACCAAAAATTTACTACTAGATTTTACAGACGTACATTTTACTACCGGGCGTTATAACGCCATCAGTTTTTACAAACGATAATTTTCATGAAAAACTGTGAAATTCGAACTTATTTTATCCCAAATTTATATTACAATAACAACACTTTACGATATTCTACGTTATAGTATTTATTACATAATTTATGTACCTTAAAACTTACTTTTTTGAAGCCAAGTCGCAATGCAAATTATCTTTCAATTTAAAACATGTCAGAACTTCTAAATAATACACGCACTGTGACAAATAGTACTAACACACTATAGAAGGACCGTGTCTGATTACGGTAATGTAAGACGATCTTTGGTAAAACAACAATAAATATATAAATTTGGCGGTTACATATAACACTCGTTTAGTGGCGTTATAAAGGACGGTAGTAACAAGTGGGTTAATGAAAAATATGAAGGAAATGGTACAAACGCGCACAAAAGCGGTGCATATAATTTAAAACAAAGAATTTATCGGTTATTGTCACTATTCACAGAGATCTCTCTGAATCGAGAAGAGTCTAAACTATGTTTTATTCTTCTCTGACTTGCATAGACACCATCTATATATAAATAAAGCAGGAGTGCACGTACGCAGTACTGAGAACATTCTCGCTTTATACGCATAGTTCGAGTTTACAACACTGCAGACGGAGATATGGTGCTCACTTTGTATGAACTTTGTTAGGAAATAACTGGATTATGGAACTTCAGTGCTGTAGTTCTCGAAATTATTATGAATTCCAAGTCTTTTTGGAATTAAGATTATATGAATTGGTTTGTTTGTCAACTAAGTTATTTGAAGGGATCTTGAATCAAACTCATTGGATCATTTAATTAGACGTAATAAAAAAAAAGTTTATAATTGAATTTAAACCTTAGCCTTACATTGAGTTTAACTTTTATTTTAATTAGTTATTAAACTTTGTGCATCTGCACATTTAGGCGAACAATACATTGGCATTCCGTGCTTGTCAACCAAAGGTGATGAAGAGATAAACTTAGTAACTGCATTAGTGTGTGTAATATGTTCATTGTGCTAATATTACTTACAATTGAAGGTTCAATACGCATTTGAATTGCACTTATTGAGTAGACCACATTGTGGAATGACGTCATTTACTTGTGAGTCAAACAACTGTTCGAAATTCCTTAATTTACATCTCTACTGGGTCTCGTCAGTCCTCCCCTCAGTTCATCCATATAACTGAACACCAAGATCCTTTAATTACCAACTTCGAAATAGTTTGATTAAGTTTCGCGTTTCAACGTCTTACAATACTGTAGATCAAAAGTTTTCATGTTAAAAGACTTCGCAGCGTTTTACCTTTGTACCTTTTATAATAGATAGAGGTTTCTAACTTGAGCAGTTTCATATTGAAATATAAAGGCTAGGTTCAACCGTTTAATATTTTAATACCTATTCATATAAAACTGCTGAGTAATCATGCAAATACATTAATCATCTTCTTAGAAATAATCCTGAAACTATCTTTGACTTTCCATTTTATATGTAACTTATTTTGGCTATCTTGGAAGCGCCTGCTTTCTGAGACCCAACCCCGATTGAAAATCCTTTACCAGCTAGCTGATAAACATTGAAGACTTAAAAAGTAGTAGTATAAATTCATGGAATGAATTATAACAAACGATATCTAAAAGTTCATTGAAGCGTGAAGTATTTAAACAAACATAAATATCTTTGTTACCATACCTGTGATTACCACTGAAAAAAATTGGAGGTTATATGTCCTCAAGACCTATTTGCTTCAGAATTCCACAGTTCAGTGGTATAAAGTTATAATAATATTTTGAAGGGTATTTTCTTACAGCCCAAATTTTGTACAGATATTTATTTAGTTCGGATAATATTTAAGATGAGAAACTTCAAGTTTCATTTCTACAGTGTTCTTTATTCAAGTCTTATTTTTATAGTAAATGAAGCAATTACAATTGAAATTAATTACAATAACTAACATTGAAATAAAATATATTCAACGAATTCCAAATTGTGCTGTACTAAAACTGTACTAAATTCCATAAAAGGAATAGAACACCTGGAAACACAGTGCAAGTCTCTGCCTGCGTGCCTGCGCTTTGAAGCCTTTGTTCTGGGATTGGCTTGGACTCAAAGGTCTTAGAACCATACATACATTATGTACCCATCATGCACCCATATGTGATTAATTGTCAAATAATGAAAATAAAATATCTCAGGAATTAGCTGGCGCCTAATAAAATTTATTTAACAATTGTAAAATATCCTATTCTCAGAATTCCCAATTCTTTGATGTCAGTAAGTAATTGCTACTGAAGTCAGCATAAATTCAAAGCGATTCATGGGTAGGCTGATCGACTTTTTAATTCCAAGATTGCAAAAGATGCGAGGTTACAACTGGATTACTTATTCAAACTTTAATCGAGAAAGTACATGTGGCTACTGTTCTTCAGCGTCTGATGTCTTTGTTTGCTCGCTTTTCTATCAACAAATAACAAAAATAAAAAACATTTTTAATGTCGTAAAATTTCAATAAAATAAGAATCCTTACGAAACGTTGTAAACATCAGTTGGTAATTTCAAAATAAATTGCCGTAGCGATGTCGCGTACGGCAAATTTGTTAGTTGTTTATGACACAGATTGTTTGGATGTCCCATTTTTGTTTAATTTATCGCACCCTTCTCCCCATTACACCCGTTTCCCGACCCTTAGGGAAGTTTTAGGGATGTAACTAATTACAACCGACATTACAAGAAAGGTACCTGTGATCTGATATAAGTTTGGTCTCAAAAAGCAAACTTTGAAGTTGAATTTAGTTTGGAATTCAAAGTTTTGGCAGTATCTATCCAAATCAGCTATATGGCCTTAGTTGGATGAAGAAAAATAATTGCACTCCTTTTGTGGGTGTCCTACAAACATTTCCTTGGGGCAGAAACTTTATTATCACCATCAGTTGGAAACTTGATTCCTTTACAGTTTATTAAATACGTTGATTAAAATGATTCACATTTACCCTACATTCCAACTACGACGAAACTTTTTGTAAAATGTTGAAAAAAAAAAATGAGTTAACTAAATTGGAATACTGCTAATCGATTAGTGGTTCAGGAATTCTTTGAATTTCATTGGATGATAGTTAAAATAAAAGTACGGATCTTTTAGTAATACAGTTTGGGTTTAAAATAATAGCTGTCTGGAATTCGCAGCACATTACCTGTCGTAACCACGGTGATAATATTATATGGCTCGTCTCAGTCAGGTTAGAGCTGACATTTCGTACATAAAATGCTAACAGATTGTTTGCAATGTAATGCATTTTCCAGTACAAATGGAGATTTCAATCGGAAAAGTACTCTCTCACGTAGAAAGTATTGATGTCATGTACTTTTTGTAGGAGTTCACTTCAATTCTTACAGTTTGTAGGAATGTTATATTATTACTTCCTTCCTTTTTTACATGTTTCTTCTCATGCGGTGAATGAAATACGTTTGGTGTTCTAAAACGTTAATAGACGTAATCCCAAAATTGATGCGTTTGACTTTGTTCACGGCTGATGTGCTGTCTAGCCTTCACTTAGATCTTTGTCGCGCATCTAGACTCAGCAGATTTACACTCGAGCGCTCGATCCAGATTAAGATGTCAAAGATCTAACTAATTTGGCTATATGTGGTAAATAATACAGATCAGTGGGCTATATACATGTATATATAGTGGCAAATGTCAGTGAAATCAAAGAGGCTACATAATAACATTTCCAAAACAGTATTTATTTTCAGCTGGCCCCAAATAAAATACTTAGATGTGTCAAAATTCAAGTGATCAGCTAAAGGAACACATTAAATTACTACAATGTCATCAAAACAATGCCTTACAAGGTAAAATTAATGAATGTATTTAGTTCTCACTTCACAAAAATCTATAAAAATGAGCAGAAGAAATATTATATCAAAACTTACATTTAAACGTCTCAACAAGTACGAAAATCTGGACATTACTCGCTACAGCAGATAAGTACTAACAATAAAAAAGCCCAGCCATTCGCCCTCATAGACGCATTACCGACCCTACTCTCTTCACTCTGCGCTCTCAACTGGAAATTGGTATCTGACATTTTGCTCAAATTTTTCAAGTCTTTTGTGCTGTTTTGAAGACGGCACTGTCTGTGATGTTAAAATTTCAACTGCCGTCAATCTGAGCAGTCTTTTTATATTTGAGGTAATTTATTTTTTATCTTTTTTTTGTTTTAAATCATATTTACGAAAACAAATTACTTTTATATTTTTATTTAGATAATGTTACCTATATACTTACCTATGTAGTTTATATCGGGGACACTTCATACCTTGTTCTTTAATTGAAATAGATTAACAATAACTAAATACAGAAGTAAACTTAAACTCGTTTTGATTAAACCTTCGTTTTAATTCCAAAGATTCAAAGTCATAGCGAAATATTTAGTTCAAACATTCTAAACATACCAAATTCTTCAAGAATTCTAATTGAACTTAAGTAGCCAAACGAGTTATTACATTAGATTGCCGTTCTTAAAATAACCTTCTACTTAAAATATAAATAAACTAGCTAAGCCATTTCACTTACCCTATCACCCTCCACAGCAATAACAGATAAGTGTTTTATTGCAGCCATCCACGAGCGTTTAATTAAACGTCCTTTAGTAATTAAACGCTTATATTTTACACATTATTGAATCCGCTGCAGTTAAAGTCACAGTGTTCAGGGCGAGATGAGAATCTGTTGCTGTAGATATTGGTTAGCTGGACTTAGACGATTTTGGAAGGATACTGTGACTTAATTGGCACAATAATTGAGAATACCTCTAATCTTTTTTATGAAAATTACTGTGATTGAAATGGTGGGCATTTTTAAACTGGTAAAGCGGACCCCACACTCCAAGGTGAAAGCTTCGAATGCGACTGGGATTAACGCTAGGATAAAGGATGAAGAAGACTGTGATCGAAATGATTAATTTATTATTTGTCTCTAAACTGAATCGTGTCATGAAGATGCTTCTTCGTTTTTATTTGACCTCTTTCTTCTATGTCAACCAATTGAAATTCTTCAACTACTCACACTACGAGTATGACTGAGATTAAAATTATTTTCTAAACAGAATAATGCGCCTGTACCTACCACTTGAACCCTAATAGCTTGCATAGAAAACGGGCTGAGACGAGATGTTTGTGACGAATTTTCTCTGAAGTGAGTTCATACAACCTCTTCTGGTGTACCATTGCCGTTAAGATTGTCAACTTGGTATCGCGTGCTTGCCAGCCACTTAAGCACACACACACATACACACAAATATATTATAATTATGCTTGCAATAAAGAGATGAAAAATAAATAATCCGGTCTAAATACTTTAACTTAGCTTGCTGACAGTACTTTTTAAGGTCTGAGGCGAGTTGACTATTTTTGACTGAGACGATTATTCTCTAAGGCTTTACAAAATCCGGAATTGGTGGGTTACTAAAAATAAAATATAACATACCAAGTTCATTACCGCATATTATTAGATTCGTTACAAATGTGCGAACCCGATAATATGTAGTATGTCGACCACTATATCGTAAGGTACTACCTTTACCCCGGAGTCGGATTAGGCACCAAAAATAAAAATAGAAAAGTATGGACATTACCGATTTCTACCGTCGGAGTAGTGACTAAAATAGGCCCTTTTTTACACACTTAAGCAGGTCCCGTTAACATTAATATATATTTTTAAACTTCTTTAATACATATTTTTCACAAAAACCTTTTTGTCCTAAAATATTTTCTTCACAATATTGAAAGAATTTAAGTATTTTCAATTTTTCCGCTCTGTTGCGCGCACGAAGTAATTTCTTCACAGAGATTTTCAGAAGCCATTTTGACAAAAGAATGCACTTTAAACCAGCGATGGCTTGGCGAGAGATACTTCTTAAGAAGCGGTTTATCGTATATTTTTGCAAGTACAATTCAGTAATGACAAAATTCACAGGGTTCGCAGGAGGAGTGTGACGCCCTTCAGTGTTCCAAATGTCCATAGGCCACGGTACCCGCCTATCTTTAGCATAATTAGGTAAACTGTGTGTTTATCTGTCACTTAATTGGCTCTGATCAGAATCCCACGAAATACATCAAAAAACTTACTGTTAGTACATCTTCTGTTAATTTTATGTAATTTTTCTATTGTTATAAGTTTTGGTGGGTTATATATTCTCGTTTTATGTATTCCCCTGTGAATCTGGCTATATATCTTAATATACAAGCAATTATCTAAACATTTAGGTACATAGTTAAATTATGACCCATATTCCTGATATTTGGTTTAATTTAAATAAGGCATATGGTCGTTGGTTTATCCCCAACTATTGCAAATTTCAAAGTGGCATTGCCGTTTAAAACAGATTGCGTTGTTAGCTTTAGATTAGCTGACGGCATTGTTAGAGAGCATTTAAACTACGCAGCGTCCATTTTGTGGTTATTTCACAATGGCAATATCAAGAGTCGTGGTTGCTTTGAAATGCATAAAGGAAAATATTTTATTAAAATCACGATCACGCTGTATAAAAGAACGTGAGGGTATTATAGATATTCTTCTAATAGTGAAGCTAAGATGATAAACAAGATGTATGAAACTACTATTAGCAATCATCAGCGTTTGCATATTAATATAGAGATCCGATTCTCAGCACTCCATGGATTCACCGTGCGGTCGCCGGGTCCATAGCGTGATACAGAGAGGAACACCGTGACGGCGACTGGGACTTGCGATCCAGATGTAGGTTTAGGGTGGCCACCTTGTGATGCATCAGCGCTCACCTCCACCGTCAGTAGTGTTCCCCCCCTACCTATCCAAATTTGGTAAGATCCTATCAATGCCGCAAGAGTTAGTTCAGTAGTAAAAGCATGAAGTACAACATGTTAATAATTATAAAGATTTAAATTTCCATAAATTACTGTTAATAGAAAGAAAAGAAAGAAAGAAAAATATATTTATTCTGACCCGCAGCACACAATACAATCAAAGCAAATATCACAAATGTACACATTAACAATACAGAGTTACAGACCATTCATTCGGATATAAAAGAGAGAAACCAAAAAACAGAATAATATTGACAAAGGCAACACTGCCCTGCACTACTATGCCATATATTAACAAAGTCCATGAGGTCTATGGTAATCCTGTCTATGGTCATTTTGTGATGTAATCTCTTAGAGTAATCTGTATGTATAATCTATGCTATGATATAATATATTATCTATGATGCTATGATGCAACTTTTTACCTAATACCTACAAGTACATAAACAACAGAAACTCATAGCCCCAACAAGTTGTATTCCATTGTATTCCTAATTCCTCTCTTTGACAAAAAACTAGAGTGTGCAGAGCAGTGCACTGCCCATATCCCCGAGAACGGCTACAATATGTGCTGCGACATCCCCTCGTAGTGCATTGTGCACCGCAGCGGCCAAAACTGGTCGCTTCTCAGCTTATTGCTGTGATGGAGCGTTCGGTGAAGAACAGACCCACACCCAGCACTGATTTTCGTAGGTGACCATTCGGTGTGGCGACGCATGACGCCATTACGCCATCCAGCGGAAGGATTGGATCAGCAGGTATGTATATTACTCAGAACTTAACATAAGAAACATAAAAAAAAAAAATATAAATAAAATATAATAATACTATCATTATATATGCGTAGAAACGTAACGAGGAGCATCAGAAGGTTTTTACAGGGTCAGCAGCACGAGTGTCACATCCCTGAAATTGCACACATTAAAAGGTATAAAAAAGTAAATTTTCAACAGTGTTAATTGACAATTTATTTCCAATTCCACCTTTGACAGCTTTATACATTTTTAATCATTTATCTGTGCATTCACGTCGCCATATTATTGTATTAGGCTATAAAGTCTAAACACAATTCATCTGGACTATCTCACTTAACCGTTTATTTCTCTATTGCCGGCTATATTTCAGCTATAATCCGCAAATAATTTGACGCGGGGCCATGGCCCGCAATAGCCGGCATTAGCATGCACTGTGCATGCAAATTGTTGTATATCGTAAATATTTTGCCTCGTTTCACTTATAAATCTGGTTCAGAGAGTGCACCACCAAAATTGGATTTAACTAAAATTTGGTGGATATTATATTGTGCAGAGCTTTTATGCTTTTTTGGACTTTAAAAATCCATCGTGGTTAGGATAATTTTCTATTTTCCATTTGGATGAATAATGGTTTTATTTCTTAACCACTGTATGGTACATTTTTGATTTAAATACCTATTTAAATTAATTCATATTTGCTGCCTTTGGTATTAAGAAGTGGTACTTTTCAGACTCAATAGAGAAAGAGGAAAATATAAAGAAAGTCTCCAAGAACTTGAAAGAGCAAAGCTTCGACTGGTAATGTAACTCTGCCTCATAGAAAATTCATGTTTCGTAATGTAAGGAAGATTTACGACGTTTCACGTAGAAAATGCAGCACCACTGCACTGTCATGAGGTAATGCACATTTTCACCAGTATGTCGTGTGTGTTGCGTTACAGAATTACATATAATATACAGTTACGCTTCTTTCCCAGTGGGGTAGGCAGAGACCACAGTTTTCCACTTGCTACGATCCTGGTATACATCTTTCGCTTCTTATACTTTCATAATTGTTTTCAAACATGCTCGCTTGTTTCAGATACTCTTGACATATCCTTCCTTTAATATGCCAGTCTATACATATGAAAGTAAAATACCAGTCACTGATGAATCACGAAATCTCAGAAACTATAACACCTACAAACTTACATTTTGGCAGATAGGTTCCTTATAGGGACATCCGCTTCCAACGGATTTTATGAAACTACACCCTTAAGAGGATAAACCAAACTCCACGCGTACGCAGTCGCCGGGCGGTGGCTAGTCAGAAATATTTTTCCTATTCTCTGGTTCCTATTAAAGCTTTTGCAGTCAAATTATAATTAATACTCTTTGTTTTATTACTTTCACCCCAGAATTCCTCACAAATAGTGCTAATAAACATTGCACATTTTCCAGTGGGGATTATAAAACACCCCAAGCGGACATTTCATGGTCCAGTACATCGATAATATTGAATCAGTTGACTCTATTAACAATGCAAATAGTGTAAGCGAGTGCCAGCAGCTAGCTTCGTAAATGCACAGAGTTGTACAACTAGGTTATTCTATTTCACCAGTTTATGCAAATTTGTATCTTATGCCTTTAGGAATAGAGTAAGACTGTCTGCAAAGTTATGTTGGTAAGTTTATCCGACATTGTTTGCAAATCCAAACTTATGCAGAAACGGGAGTGTTTACAAGGATCGTTTGTTACAGTTTAATGTTTATTGTAGACTATATTACAGTTTTATTTTCTTATAGTTATTTATATGGGTTCATTCGACCTATAAATACTTTAGAGAAAATAAACATCTTGAAGATATAATATGAATTTCTTTATAGAAAGCACCAGTTTAATCTAATATTTAAGCTTGGTGAAATTCTGAATATTTGCCGTTTCAAACATTTCTCAAATTTGGTTCACTCTAATAAGCTGCACAAATATAGCAAGGAGCAAGGTTGTATGCTTCGCACGATTTTATTCTCTTTGAAGCTTTAGCAAATACTCCTGGAGGCATTTTCTTTTTTTTTCCTTGTTATAAAAGAATAAGAAAGAAAAATATGTCGAAGTGTTTTTGTAAGTAATTTCTTTAAAAGAATTTTTAACAATAATTTTGTTATTAATATCAAATAAAAGATTAAAAAAAAATGTTATAAACAGAAATGAGAAAGAATTAGTACCAACTTTCCTTTAAAGCAGTACAGAGGCTCTGCTTATTATTTACTTATTATTTGTTTAAGGTTTATTTTTATTACATTAATTATGTATGTATCCAAATTTATATTACATTAATTATGTATGTGTATACACTGTACCTACAAGTACACGTTAACAAAATGTATTAATGTAAACGAGAAAGTTTAAATAATATTAAATTTTTGACAATATTGCAAGAAGATGAAATACATCACAAAAAATATATTTAGGAAGTCACAGTTCATCCAAACCTTGGCCGATGTTTACAAACTTATTTTTAAATCATAAATCAACAGATGCTGTGAAAACAAACGTTTTTCACGCAACTGAGTCAATGGCTGTTAATAAATTATAACGAACCATTAATCACAGTATTATGAGTTATATTTACGCATACAAGGAATAAAATAACAGGAATAACAGGAATAAAATAACGGCGGAAGATAATGAACACGAATTTTTGGACCATTACCTATTTATGTGAGAATTTATAACATTGCCAAGATTCGCTGCCTTGTGTACCGAGGCTTCGTATTATTTTAATGGCACGGAATTTCGTATTGCGTTTTAATTTAGAGTTATTTAATTTTTGTGGTAAGTATGGAAGATCAAAGTGAAAAGGAAATGAGATAAGATGGTTTTCTTTGGCACATTCATTGTGGACTATAAGAAGATTATATACCTCAAACAGCTTACACTGAAAGGAGAAAGGCTATTATAGTATGGACCATGGTACGGTTTTTTCAACTCTAAAGTTGTTCTAGAAGGTTTTCAAAATAACTAAACATCATTTACAGTTTCCCTACCAAGATTTTTTTTTGAAAATGTAAAACCTCAAAAAGTATTAATTCGAAAATTTATTTGTAGTGTACAAATAATTACTTAACTTTTTCTATGGATCTAAATCGAAAAAAGTTAGTCAGTTGGTCTGAGTATTCCCCTTAAGGAACATGTTGCGGGAACAACTGCCGTCTTGGGGGTTCACCTATTCCAATAAATCGACTGCCTCTGTGGCGTAGCGGTAGTGAACGCGGCAGCTACGCAGGAGGCGCCTCCGGGTTCGATCCCCGCTCAGTGCAAATATTTGTGTGCATGAATATGAATATATGCATTGGCCTGGGTGTTTCTATGTATATATGTATGTATTTACAAAAAAAAAATGTATCTAAGTATGTTTATCCGCATTCTAGAACCCATAACACAAGCTAGTTAAACTATGCTTACTTTGGGTCTAGATAGCGTTGTGTAGAATATTCTTGCAATATTTATTTATTTATTTCAATAAATGTGTTTAATCACTGTATTGTCAAATAATTAAAGTAATGGCGACGAAAGAACTATCTGTTTTTAAACGGTCGGCAGCATGAGTGCGACTCCTCCAGTGTTGCACTGCAACCACTTTTCATCAGGTGGGCCGTGTGCTTGTCTGCCACCTGAGTAGTATAAAACACATGTTTATGACGAGTAACTGATTAGAGCATCACTCTATTCTTATCAACAGGGAATCATTCATCCTACTTGTACACAATAGCATTACTGTTACAGATTTCTTCCCTCACCTGCTATAAAATATCGAGTAACAACACCCCCTATCCATAAAAGAGCAGTGGTGGCCATAAATTGATATATACCTATTCTAACCTAAAAGCGTTTCTTCACAAAACATGCACACATAAACTGTGTATACAATATTTTGCATTGGAAAGCATTACGGTGGTCCCACATCTAAAACCACGTAAGGCTAGTGGCATACCACCGTTGGGTGATTGGAATATCAAGAATATTTCCGATTTTCATTATTTATAGTCAAAGCTTAAAAATAATAGTGAAATAACTTTACTAGTTTTTTTTCTGCCTGAAATATTTCGCGTGGTTCCCGGTAGAGTAGAATTTGGGCCACCCCATCTCCTCCCATGCGGTGTCGTACAAGGCGACTAAGGGATAGGGCTGTTTAACATCAGACAGATATATACAGCCCAGACTGAACAATAGTACCCGGAAAACGGCAATAGGCTCACCCCCTATTACGTGGGACCTAATACAATGATTGGTGAAATGTGGGTGTTAATTCATCTCTGCCTAACCCTCCGGGGATGGAGGCGTGATTGTATGTATGTATGTATGTATGTATTTCTACGCTTGCTCTTCGTAGTATGTTCAGTAACGCAGCATAGTTATGCATGTGACATAATGAAACAAAACTTGAAATACTTAGAATATATGCGGCTGGCATGGGTAACCTAATCGTGATAACATTTTTTTACTTAGATGAGGTCCCATATGTATATAAAGATTTTTTAACGAGATTTATGTGAAAATCGTCAATTTATTTCATCAATATTTCTTTTGCTAAATTTAATATTGAATATATTTGCTGTATTTCAAGACTAATATGGTATTGGTATGCCACTAACCTTACACGGGAGGGGGCTATTTCACGGCTCATAAAAATTTGATTTTGAAGCCTCTCCGGGCGGAACCTGACACATTGTGTGCTCCATACATTTCGTACGACACGCTGATATTTATGTGATACGACTTCAAAGTATCAAATATCATGCGTTTTAAAATATTTTTCGCTTCGTGAAACCGTATTGAGTTTTCTGTGTGTTGTGGACTTACATTAAAACATTAAGGACCGTATGACATTACTATTTTTGTATTTAGGTGTATGTGCAACAATAGTGCCCAGAATACGGCAATAGGCTCACTCCCTATTACGTGGGACCTAATACAATGATTGGTGAAATGTGGGTGTTAATTCACCTCTGCCTAACCCTCCGGGGATAAAGGCGTGATTGTAAGATAAGATAAAATAAGATAAAGTTTATTGGCATCAGAATAATTTACATTTAGGTGCTGTCTTAGACTATGCAACCTTCAGTGCTACAATAGATCCTGATAAAGATTCCCAAACTAGGCTTGCGCCTGTATATTGGGAGACAGTGTACAGTCAAACCATTATGACAGTATAGACGCATAAAGAGAATGTATGTATGTATGTATGTATGTATGTATGTATGTATGTATGTAGGTGTATGTTATCTGTAGTCTGTCATAGAGTTCCCTATGGAACTGGTTATGATGGAGCCCATTTTATTTTAAAGATGATATAAGATAAGAAAGAGATACTAACCAATATCTCTAGTACTACTGGAGATATCGGTATCTCTAGTACTACCAGAGATATCGGTACCCCTACAGCACCTTGGGCGGTAGTGTAATGACCAGGATTCAAAACTGAACCTCTCCATCACTAAGCAACCATTAGGCAACCAATGAAACTAACATAACATAAACTCACGCCTATATCCCCGAAGGGGTAGGCAGAGGTGCTAGCACCCACATTTCGCCGTTTATGTTTAGGTCCCAATGTAATAGGTAGCGAGCCTATTGCCATTAACCGGGCACTTATAAACCTGTGATAAATACACACATAACTTTGAAAAGCATCGAAAAGTCATTGGTGTGTGCCATGGTAAAACCAATGAAACTACCGATGATTGAAATAATACAGCGCTTGAAAAAAAATTTGTTCTGCTATAAAGTAATGTTCATAAAAATATTCTGCATAACAAAATACTATTGTGTAAGTTATTGTGTTTAAATAAATGCACACGTATTATAATCAATTGCTGTAATGAATCTTCATGCACTTAAATAGTTTAAAAATACCTACTAAAGTTCTTCTAAAATCCAATTCACGAAAGAAGTCGCCAGCTAAAGGACTGGGGCTGGGTGTGTCAGTCGCACGTCAAATTACCGCCACTTGAAATAACTACCTACCTAAAACGACACCGACAAACTATATTAAGAAGAGATTTTTGGAACGAACCTGACCCGTTTTAACAATGAGCTTCGCTACTGACAAAGGACGGAGATCGTACCTAATATTATATTTTTTATACCGCTTAGGTCGCAGACAAGCACACGGCCCACCTGAAGTAAAGGTGTTTACCATGGCACAGAATAAGTAATAGTACTAACCATGGCCTATGGATGCGTGCAACACCAGAGGAGTCACATTTGTGCTGCCGATCCTGTAGGATCCTGTAGGAACGGTACAGAATCTCTCTGATCTCTGAGACGGCACAGAAGACAAGCAGGACATGTCTTTGGTCTTTCTGACACTGACAGCACAAAACCTCTCCAGTGAGCTCTGGCAAACAAACCTACTCACTGCCGGGAATACAACACAACAAGTATGAATGTTTGTTACTCAATCATGCACAAATGGCTGTATTCCTGGGGGCTTTTTAAAGGACTCCGTTTCCCTCAGGAAATGCATTAGAAATCCACGCAGGTAGAGCCGCAGGCAGAGGCTACTTAAGAATTACGGAAAGCTTTTTTAAAACAGATATTAAAAATGATTACAAAGGTCTACATCACAATGATATCTTTATTCAATTTGTCTGAATAAATTAATTTGGAATTCCTCACAAAAAATATGGAAGTTTTAATATCAATCGGTACCGAGCGGCACAAAATATTTCGCACAACAAAAATCTGCGTATTTTAATTTACATGACAGCGGTTCTGAATCAATATGCTAATATCGACTCGGACTCAAAAAAGTGAAATATTTTTCAGAACATCATTCTACATTTATCGTACTAGCCGCCTGTTCTGGTATATACAGCTAGATAAATGTTTTTCTCTTAAATTTTAATATTCATAATTAATTACCATAATGAGAGAGCAGCCTATAAGACCACATAAAGTCAAATGAAAAGGAGATGAATGAGAAAGCGGTCCCTGAACTCCGTGGTGAAAACTTTGGATGTAAATGAGAAAAATGCTAAGATAACGATGATGTTGCTGAAAGTATTTATATATCTATAGACTATCTACCGAGAAATAACGAGTAGCTGTTGTGATCGAAACATAAAACAAAAATAGCATTATATCTTTAGTAGTAACCATACTTTTAATCCAAAACTGTTTACGATCCAAATAAATTAAGTTCCCAATATGAAAACCACCGCATAAAGATGAGGGATGCTAACGATCGATCGACGTTCCACCACAAATTTGCTGACTATGACTTGCATAAAGACAGATAAGAAACGACCCTTGGATACAGATTAGGTAATAGTTACTGCAGATACACCACTTCCATAAATTAGCGATAATTGCTCAACATTCGTCAATATACCTATATATCGATACACTTTGACATTAACGTGAGTTCCGTCTCTATACTTTAGGACTACCGGTCATTGCGATTTTGAACTTCAAAATTCAGTGGAACAGTTCTCCTTTATCAAATAATAGCTGCAAACGGAAATAATAATCTTTCTGTCCGCAAACCAAGATTTATTTTGAGGACTGTGTGACTACATCCTCGAGCCAATGCATTGGTAGGGTTAATGAAAATATTCAACAAGAAAATAAAAGAAAAAGGTAATGAAATAGTAGATTTTTTATATTTTGATCTGTCGTGTGAGTTGCGTGCTATATCCTTAGGGTGCTTACTGCTTACATAGAGAAACAGATTACTGGTACTAGCTACTTGCACCGAAAAGTTTCCATAGCTACAAAAATCATGATAATTCGTCGTTTACGTTCTAACCAAATACGAGTATTTATGTCAAAAAAAACGCAACGAATTTGCGCCCATGTGTTACTTTTACCGGCCGGCCCGTACCAGTAAACTGTTTCTCTATAAGTATAAGCAACCTTACTGATTTTGCGGAAACATGCTACCCGTGATGTATTTACCGCGCGATTTTGAGCGAGTGATGAGGCTCTGACTTAGCGATGACCCAGAAACCCAGTTTTATATTTATCAGTTGAAAGTATCTTACACGATCATAACGTGACTGGGATCTTTTTCTCTAAGGCGGAAATGGAGCAGCTTGGACTGAGTGCCAACTGCTGGCTATTGGAATTTCAAAGAGATGTTTTGTGTAATGTGTGTGATAAAAAACTGAATGTTAAAACAAAATTTACAAACAAAAACTTTATGCCAATTCATTATAATAACTATTGACAGCATAGTTATTATTCAGTTATAATTTATAGTACGAAGACTACATAGTAACAACCGACAGCTAATTTTCATGTCTTTGTTCTCAAACTCAAAGTTGCTAAATAAGTAGTTACTATCTAATCTAAATTTCATTTTTTTTCTATTGTTATAGTAATAACTTTATAAAATAGCTCGGCCCATTTTAGAACATCTCATTTATATCCTATTTATGCTAATGGATAGTATTTAGTAAACCGCTTACGGAAGGGATCCGCAAGATACCCTTAAATTTCTAAATACAAACATTTGCACCCCAAAACATAAATTCCTCCTATTCCTATGTCGTAGCCACAACGGCCAAGAGTATCTCCATGCGTTCAAATTTGGCCCAACTAGCAAGTTTATCTCTCGCCGCTACATCTATTACCAGTTACACTAAATACTAAGGTCCACAACAGGCCGCACCTACTGGCTCACTCCACTAACTCATCTGGACACATCTTAATCTCGTTGACAAATGAACTGGACCAGTGAAATAGCATTATCTTAGTACTGGAAGAAATTATACCTTGCAGAACTCACTCTTAGAAAAAGCGACCGTGTACAAAAATGATAAGGTTTAAATTTGATCGGATGGGATGTAAGACAGAAATCTGCTATTATGTCGTATGAACGTAGGGGGCGTGTGATCTTCCCGAGGGGGTTAATCAACTGTTTACACTATAAGATAACGTACGAGTAGATTGCTCATAAAAACCCTTTTGCCTTGCGATGTATGGCTTTGGGTTTCTTAAGCTTAGGCAATTTAATTGTTTATGAACATAATGAATATTTTGAATGATCTATGGTAAATTAGGTTAACATCTTAGTTATGTTATTAATTGTACTATCGTCAGAACAATTACTAGAATAAACTTTCTATTTGCCATCAACATGAGGAAAAAATTTACTAGAATTTGTCCACGTCTACGGCCTTACCTTTTAATGTTTTATTCATTTCAATCTGACGAGAAAACGTTTAGCAAAAGCAATCACGAATATTGGAACCGTGGTACCAATGTTTAGCGCTATGATTAATAGAAAGAGCAACGTCTTGAATTCATTTTTATGAATAGGTAATACTTTCGTTTAATTATTCTCGAAGATGTATGCAAAGTTGTATTATTACTCAAATCATACGGCCAGCTTTCAGGTATTACCCGAAAACATTATGGACATTAATGATACTTGTAACTTATATTTGGTAGTAAAAACAGTTCTTCAACATATTTTTGGCACCCATTTTTAAATTTCCAATTTAATCAAGTATTTCATCACTATAATTTGTTTTAACAACTTAATTATCTCACTCAAACAAACTACCCACACTTGTGTAAACTGGTACGGACCGGTTGAATCCGGTTCAGAATTACAATGGGCAAGTTTAAAATAAACTTGGTCCGGACAGAAGTCGCGTTAAACGTCGTACCCAGCAGTTCTGGCTTTGAATTATCACTCGACTTAACAACTAGCCAAGCTGAGGCTTTTTCTAGACTTTTAATAAATTGTTATAGAGGGATATTTGTCCTTATGTGATTTTTTGTTTGATGTTAAAGTTTAGAAAGTGGGCTGGTAAAGATTTATTTACTCTTTTTATTTCTTAAAACGATAGTTTTTATGCTAACCCACAAACAAACACAAAAATTATTATTTAAATAATTCTTAAAATCAGTTTGGTAGCAAAACAGTAATGGTTTCATCTACAATTTTCTACATCATAATCTAAGAAAAGCTTACGTGACCTACTATAACTTTAACCTCATTATAATAAAAATATGTTTCTTTACTTCTTTTATCTACTGCATACTGAAATTTAAAAATTAAAAATTTACGCACAAATTTTCAAAATATGTAATAAGTTTTTCTATGGTCAACTGTATCATAATTTAACTATTTCCATCATGATACAGCTTCAACTGGACCAAAAAAGTTACAATGTAGTTTTTTTTCATAATCCTTGGACGCGGCGCAACACGCATTCGCGATCAGCAAATGGATTTTGGCTTGGTTTTCGCGCTAAACGTTCACAAATAAATGCAAATATAACGCAAATTATATTAATTACATCATGAGATTAAATAAAGTAGTTTATGAAACTGCCCATAATTTGGTCTTAAAACACTCGTGTGATACTATAAAAAACTCGCCTACTGCTCTTTTTTTTATTGACTCACTCTTGTATTTTTAGAACCCTTATTATGAAACAGTTTCATAAAGTACTATTATTAAACTCAAACTATTTATAAAAAGCTACTATAATTAGACTAATAAGCTTATCGATTTCGTAGTTATCGATTGAACGAAGTGAGTTCCACTGTATCATTTACTGATAAACATCACGTGATGACTGGTCGTTAGACAGACTTTTATCACTGCCTTTGATGGACTTCTTTAATTTTTTAACACTGGAACAGTTTAATTTGATCGTTCATGTGTAATTTAATAGATAACTTTATAACGTACTCATTATAGTTTATTTATATAGTGAAGAAATAAAAATCGTTTGTATGTTAAAACTACAAGTTCTACACGTTAAAAAAAAACTTGGACTATGAAAGTATTTATATCAGATAAGCGGTAGTAAACGCGGCCGCTACGCAGGAGGCGTGGGTTCGATCCCCGCTCACTGCAAATATTTGTGTTCATGAAATATAGGTATTTGCATTGGTGTGGTCGTGCCTCGGAGAGCACGTTAAGCCGTCGGTCCCGGTTGCCATAAGAACATTTATGGCAGTCGTTACGGGTAGTTGGAGCCCTCAAAAATCCAAAAAAAAACAGTCTAGCTGCAAATCTTCGATATCGCCTAATGTTACCATTGGGATGTGGAGGTCAGATGGCAATCGCTTCACAGAAAATATCGAGGTCTAGCCAAATCCGTAGTTAAGACTGGCAAAAGCGGACCCCAGACTCCGAGCTGAAAGCTTCGGATGCGACTGGGAATTAACGCTAAGAGGAAGAAGAACTGATCTGTTATCCACTAAAATAATTAAAACAGGAAAAAGAGAAACTCTCAGGAAAAAGAGGGACTCTTTCCTGATATAATCGATTTGAAAAGTTAGCATACTAATTGCTTGAAATTTTCATTCTTTATTTGGGCGGAGGAAAATGATTGTAATATCATTCATTACTTCCGATAGTCCGTACGGCTTCCACCATTGTCCCAAGATGGTTGTACAGGCAAATTTGTAGAACTCAGGCGTGACTTGGTAACGCAGTGGTCAAAACATTCCCCCTGTAAGGTACTTGGTCACGGTTTCAAGTCTCGCCTGAGTCGTTTCTCTTTTTCCTATTTGAATCGATTTGATTATAGTTAGCATACTAATAGCTTTAAAGTTTCAAGAATAAGTATATACAGCACTTTGTACTGTGATTAACACAATTCAACCCATCGCACACATTTATTAAACACCCACACGACACTAAACCCCTCACCTGTAGTACCCTCTTTGTCCCAACACCCCCAAGGTCACGCAGTTTGAACAAACTAATTATTATCAATCCGACCAGCCGGTACGGGATTACTCTAATTAATTTATAGCTATTAACAAATACAGAACCCGGTAAATCCTCACAATTCCTAACATTCATTATTCCACATCCGGCTGTAGTGAAACTAATTTATTAGTGAATTGGTTAAGGCCTTTTCCTTTTGATAATGTTGTGATTTTATGACCAGTTTGCGGTTTTTAGGCCTCTATAACGACCATTTTCAGTGCTAGAAGCCTCTCTATTAGCTTTTAGCTATTTGGGTCACATAGTATTCTAGTTAGTGCCTACGACTGAACTTAGTGTTTGTATTACGAATGAATTCACGTTGATATTAGGGGTGGGGTTTAGGTCGATCGATCGCGAGCTCGTCTATTAGGTCTTGTTGAAATATTTCATGTTTCAAACGAATTATCAGTTTTTCATAACGTATAATTTGAGTAGGATCAATGACTCATTCAGTAGTATTTGAAATAATATGAATCTTGGTAAATATGTAGAATTATTATGTACGTAACAACTGAAATCGTTTCAGCCATCTTAGGCCATTCAGACATGATTTTTTAATCCTGGCTCAGAAATTTATATACATTTCACAACAATCTTGGGTTCAACATAAGTATTATAGAAATAGAAGGAAAACAAAACACAAGCAAATAATTAAAGACGCTTAGTTATATTTAAAGGTAAATATTAATTAAGTACACAGGAAGTTCCCAATAAATGCTATAATACATGGTGACAAAATTGATCATAATTTATATGTCTTCCTGGATATATCAGATGAATGTAATAATCCATCTTTAGATACATAATCTTTTCATTGTTTCCCAGAAAACAGATCAGATAATTTCAGTGAAATGGTCTACATTTCAATGAATCCTCTTACACGTGGCATTGTCAAAAATTGTTTTTGTTATTGTCAATAGCAAATATTTCTACCTACATGTTATGGCAATTACATAATGGATTCCAAGAAAAGCTATTTCGGTCTACCATCACACGGATGTTTACGAGTGTGTGGGTGAGCACCTTTCTTACTTAATTAACCAGAAAGATATCATGAAAACACAGTTTATGTTCGCCAATCTTTCATTATTTTTTTACAATTTGTGTCTGGCATTAGCATCTGCTTCTGAACTAGACTTTTGACCTGTGCTTCAGAACAGCACCCCACCC
This sequence comes from Eilema depressum, assembly GCA_914767945.1. Classification (NCBI taxonomy): domain Eukaryota; kingdom Metazoa; phylum Arthropoda; class Insecta; order Lepidoptera; family Erebidae; genus Eilema; species Eilema depressum. The sequence continues at coordinate 434,943 of OU612029.1, read as the reverse complement.
CGACTTTCAAAAGAGATCCGATTCTCAGCACTCCATGAATTCACCGTGCGGTCGCCGGGTCCATAGCGTGATACAGAGAGGAACACCGTGACGGCGACTGGGACTTGCGACCCAGATGTCGGTTTAGGGTGGCCACCTTGTGATGCATCAGCGCTCACCTCCACCGTCAGTAGAGTTTCCCCCCCCCCCCCCCTACCTATCCAAATTTGGTAAGATCCTATCAATGCCGCTTTTGATATTTGATTTATTAAAGAGCTTACTGAAGCTCTTGGCAATCCGAGGTCTTTAAGTAAGTTGTACAGGGATTTAGCTGGAATTCCCCTTGCTCCTACTTCTACGGCGTGGAGTTTAAACAGTGCTAAATAAAACGTATAGGTAAATCATACTGTATCTGTTTAAGGGATTTCAAAAATTCATTGAACACAATAAATAAATAATGCAAAATAGTAGTCAAAACATAATTTAATTTGCACAGGTAAAGTAGCACACTAATTAGCATTTTACTGCCAGTATATTTTCAACTGTGCAATAAACTGCTCCCAGGAGGAAGAATATTACCATTTTACTTTATAACTGAACTAATATTCTTAACTTTTAGCTAACTTCTTTATCCTAATCCAGCTCTAATATTTAATTTAAGTGGTGAAGATCACAAGAGTCTTCTTGTGTTTTAGGGGATGGAGCAATAAAAAAAAGGAATATTACTAACCGAAATTACTAATACCTATTCCCTCTAACCCCTCCAGCTTAGCTAAATTACTTGTGTCAGTAGTAGTGTAATGGCCAGGATTCGAACCCGGGACCTTTTGATTGTAAGGATCCTTAACCACTAAGCCTCCGGAATTTATGTGTATGAGGTATTCTGCCTGAGGAAATATGAGTATTACTGCATTGCCTTCATTGGCTTCATTGCCCACAGCTTAGAGTATGTTATGGGCTTATCCCATTCTATACCACTCTTTTTTCTTTCACCTCCACGGATGGCAGTAATAAAAGTTCGTAGGATCTGAATATGATAAATGGCTACCTGCCTTATCATCTGGTGCTCTAGAGTTACACCTGTCAGTAGGTAACATACAATACTATATGCTATGCGTGTAGTACTCTTTGACTGACATAATCGTGCTAGATAGGGTTTCACTCCTTATTTCTACCTCAAATTATTATAAGAAATTGTAAACATTTCAACATAATCAAACCCATACTTTCAAGTTGTTAGTCTTAGTAAAGTTTCACCCTTAAATAAGGATATTTGTAAGACAAGAGACAAACAATAGCAGCCTTTCAAACTTGAGCCAAAAACTGTTCAATATTTTATAAGGAGAGCAGATGACCGATAAATTGTGTCGTGTAACGAGTTCCGATACGATCGTAAATTTTAAACCGCGGCTAAGTAACCAAATTTAATAATACAACATGTATATCTTATGCTGTAAGAAATCAGGCCAGGGTTGTCACGGCTACACATTAAACTTATTCTTCTTTTCATGTATGACGAGGAAGACCAATCAGAGGTGTAGTAAATGGGTATTTTCGTAACTGGTTTTTCATAAGCATTTTTCTTGCTTTCATGACCAGTTACGTAAAAAGAATTAAATTGTCGTTTTCTTATCCAACTGACAACCAGTTACAAAATTTTTTGTTCTCTATTTTTGTGAGTGGTTATCAAAATTTTCATAATGATGTTACATAAATTTAGAATAGTAACCCATCTCAAAAAAATCAAATAAGTCGTAATGTCACTGTTGTGTGCTTTTTCATGAATTTCTCAAATGCTAACTGCAAATGAAATTGCAGTTTGCATGGGAAACATCGATTTCTTTCTATAGATGTTCATTCAAATAGATTTTCACGATACAGAGAATCTTGGTGTGAAAATCAGTGTCAAATATCGATAATTTAAAAAATCACGTACCAATATTGAATTTCAATAAAGTTTCAAGTTTTCAAATTTAATTTAAATAGAATTGGCTAACCCTGCACCATTAACGCAATTCAAACAGTAGTCCTCTTTTCAGATTTCGATTATCATGCTCTTATTGTTTTGCATTTTCATCCTCTTATTGAATTTCAATGTTAACAGCATGATTGCCAACCCTATATGGCAGACATCGTTAGATACACCGGGCGCTACTAAATAAAGTCAGTGGATCGGCGGCGCGGCGTGGAGCTTCATATCGCTGTTGCTCCGTTGCCTCTGGAGCCCTGTTGCTGTCGTTGCTTGGTTGTTTCATTGCTCCTCCAAGAGATAAGCGCTATTTGAGACTGTCAACACAAGCTTTTAATTTTCATAGGGATTAAAATTTATATCAGATTTGTGTGGACTGTGGAATTAGACAAAAATACTTATTGTAAAATGTCTAGTTCATTTAGTAAATTTTCTTAAGAATTTTAGAAAGAGACTTGAAGACTCACCTTTTCAAAAGATATAATAAAAAATACGACGGGTATAATAAAAAATCCTAGTAAACTGGACACGGTCCTTATTGTTTCTAAGTATTATCTTACTGAAAGCGGAGAGAAACAGATTTTCAGGAGCCATACTTAAAGGATCTCAACATTTACAACGACGGAGAGCTTTAATTTAACCTTCATGGAGTTTATGACATAGATAAATTTGGCGGGCATTTATAAGGCTACAAATGAACGATCCATTTATAGAATACTGTACGGGTTTCCTCTTCTTAATGTGAGAGCATTCTTTAAATCGTTGCGTAAGTGGCGTCGTAGTGACCCGAAACTTTCAATCGTGCCTTTATCAATATTATCTACGGCAGAACGCCGAAATGAAAGAATCTGGTCTATTCACAAAAAAGGGCTGGAATGGGGAAAGAAATTTCACGAGAGCGACCTTTTCTTAGATGTTTATCTTCATGCCTTTAAGGGCTCCGTCCGGTATTAGGATCATTCGACGATAGATGATTGCGGTCACACAGATTGTGGCTGATTACATTACGGATTTTGTTCGAAATGTTCTCTATAAGAAGTATAATATCACAGTAATGGATGCAAAAATTTTACACAATAAAATGATATAAAAAAAGCTGTAATAAAACCCGAAACATATTATCATTTAAAGATGAGTTTCAGAAACATGATAAATCTATTGATGAGAATAGCCCTTGATTTTGAGTTGACCTCAAATATAAATAAATTTACATTAAATATACAGGCGAATGCTTTTAATGCCTCCATTAAACGCTTAGGTATTTTATTTTTGCAGTATTTAGAGGGTCTTAAAGTAAAGAGGGAGAGAGGAGCCCCTATAATTCTTCGAGTAGAGTTATTTAGTACATTGTCCGTGATGATTTACAGATTGCACGATAACGTGTTACTAGATTTTCTGTTTTATCTCTTTCATTTCTTGTAACTCTTTTTACAACGAAATATTATTATCTATATTTTGCGTTGTAGTTAATACTGAAGTATTTTTTGTCCGTAGTAAATTATTTTTTTTTTACTGTTTTCTAAAATGTATGTAAGCATTTGAGTATAATAATTTATTTTTTGTAACATCAAAGTTAATTTATAATTCTACTTACAACCTTCGCACCCTCCGCTCCATATTATTATATATGAGCTACAACCTTTTATAAAAGCACACGTAGAAAAAGAAAGCTGATTTCGTTTTTATAATATTATAATGGGTAAGAAATTGGGGTCGATACACTACATCTGCTTAACCAAAAGGATATAAACATAACAATATTTTACTTTTCCCATCCACCGGGTCGTTGGGTATGGGTACCTTACGCTCAACCCCATTGCCCTTCCTACGTAATTACAAATTAATGCTTGTTACTTCCTTTAATAAGGGGTTGTGGGAGCCCTTAATTACATAAAAATGTTTTCACTCGACTTTTCTTTTGGCGAAATTTGTAAGGAACTTGTTACAAAGTAAGTCTGGCTAGTGATGTTCTTGTGTCGAGAAGCAAACTGTCGATGTTAACAGTGAATATTGCTAACCGCCTGTCGAACCGCTTTAACTTCTGTCATTTTGTAAGAGTTGCACCTCGATTATAAAACTTTCTTATTTGCTCCACATTTTATTTTTTTTTTCACCCCGTAAATAATTGTAAGATTTGTTTATTATTTTAGGCAATCAAACAGACTTGATTTCTTTATCATTATTTTTTATCATAGAACTATATAAAACCATACATAGGTATAAACCTTCTTCGTAAATCACTGTGTCTATTAATGAAGATCATATTAAAATCCATTGCGTAGTTTCGAAAGTGCAGAGGGCGGGCAGTTTTATACCAAATAAAGATGACCTGTCACGAGCAGGTGCATTCTAGCGTTATTCATTAACCCCACGATTTCAATATCTGTGATTTTAATTCAATTAAGAAGAAAAACGTAAAATAGACTAGCACTTTTAACAGCATCAGCAACTTGCCTACCTACTTTTCCCTGAGTTTATTAAATCTTTAGAATCGCTCATAGCTTTATTTATTTATTTATTTTCAATTAGATTTTGAAATTTTAATTTTACAAGTCACAAGTTTTGAAATTATGTGTTTTAAAAGTGTATTTTATTTAACTGAATTCGGTCACAACGTTGTCAGGCGGAGAGGGTGATTGCGTTTCTGTCGCAATGATAGTTACAGTGATATATCATTTTGAAAGCATCGTAGTGTATGCAGACGTGAAATCATCTACATAACATGTCACACAAACTATTTCATGTAGACGAAAATGGAACTTCAAAGCTGATATTCAGGCGCAATATTCTATCAGAGCTAGAGCTACTGATAATTCTCCTGCACTAGTATTGATTTCATTGAATACCTACGTTTTGATATAGTGTGCTACGTGTTGGGCTTTCCTGGAATACACGTGTATGTTAGAACATTTTGATTACCATGTTGGTTTATTCAAACATCAATATTGCTTTCCTATGACTATTTTCATCGCAGGTATGATTTTCATGTGAAATGTACCATTCAAATGTATTTCAACAAGGTATTACTGCATCAGTAATCGGAAATATGACTTGTGGAAGAATGAGAAGGTTTTGGAGAAAACTTAGAAATATTGAGTTTTTCCTGAGTTTCTCGGGTTTGGGAGGCCAGATAGTTGTCACTCCCAAAATAAATAATAATGAAGGAGTAGAAGGGCAGACTACACGATTTTAAGTTTAAAGCCTAGCCTAGCCTAGCCTTAAAGCTTAATAACCAAATATTCTTTCCTGCAAGCTTTATTAGCAACCGAAATTGATACATGGATCATCATGTATTGTTATCTCGCGAAATATATTTAAAACGTATTAAAAAAATACCATTGTTCTTAAAACAAAAGGGTAAAAACATCAAATAGGGAAAATATCCCCCTTCTCGAAAATATCATGTTCCCATTTAGTAATGCTCTTTACAAGTATAATCAAACATATTTAAACCTCGTTACAATGGGGTGGCCTCTCAAAAGCTTAACCACAATTACGGACTTTCTTTGTTTATTAAAACTTCTCTGTCCTTAAGCCATTTCTTTATTCCAAAAGTTAATAATTTGACGGCAACTCCACGGCGTTCTAAAAATGTATTTGGGGCGAACTAGAATAAAATGTCAAGAAAATGCCAAGTCATGATTGAATGTAAATAATTTTTGAGCATCGGTTTTTTTGGGTGGCGCATAAGTGTGTAGTTGCTAGACGAATAGATGAAGTTACTTGCTTTGATTAATGGTAATAATTTCGGTGATTGCTTTTTTAGTATTCTTTACAAAATAATCTTATTTATAAATGCGTGAATTTTAGCCTAGTAATTTTATATTGTAGACTTACAAGTGCAAATTAGTATAAGACTTTCGTTCATAGTAACGTCATAGTTAATAATTATTTATAGGAAAGATATTCCATTTTCCTGGACGATTTGTAAATATGTAAATATTTACAAAAAACTCAAAAGTTTCTAAGTCGAAGAAATATTATGCATACATACATACATATAATCACGCCTTTATCCCCGGAGAGTTAAGCAGATAGGGCTATGCCGTAGTCGGGTAATTAAATAATATGTCCATATTCCTAATCAACATTTTGTCATGTATTTTTACAGTGTTTCTCATTAGAGAAGTAATTACCAAACTTGGTCTTAATTGTCCCAAGATTTTATAATAAAAACTACCTTTAAAAATCATAGTTTTTATTATTATAAAAGAGAAACTTTTACGTATTTTATAAGGGTCTCCATTTTGAATAAATTTACTAACGTTAATATAAAATTTCGGCGAAAAGGCTCTCTTTGATCTACGTTCAATATTTTTTTTAAATCGAGTATTATATTATTTATTATTATTCTAAATGTACTCTTGACTTTAGCTGTAGTACATATTCAACTACTGTTTACTTGGCGACTTTAGCAAGTAAAAGCATAACTTGTTATAGAAACTCACGGCCATCAATCACGGATGACCTTTGCCTTCCCTGTCAATGGAGGATTGCATAATTCTGAAGAACTTTGTATGAAGACAACTTTGAAAGGAAGTGCCCTTGAAATAATTTTAATAATGTTTAGAGTTTGGTAACTTGTAAGGATCAAGATGGTACGCAATCGTTTTAAACTCAATGTCTGATCAAATTATAATGATTAATCACATTCTAGAAAAACTTTGCATTATTATACACATGTCGTATGTAGCAACGTAGGCAGCAGCCTGTAGAGAGAAAGTAAAGATCCTTTGAGAATCCTGCAATTTTGCCACTTAACGTTGATATCACAGTGTGATACATCATCAGTCGAGTCACCTAATTCGTGCTGAAATAACAGAATGAATCCTTCCGAAGAATGGCATCCCATAGAATCAAATCTCTTTTGCGAGAAATAGTTGTAACCAAGGTTTTCCACAAAAAAGATTACTTTTTTCTAAAATTGGTCGTGGAAATCTTCCCCGACGTTTCGGTTGCTATACAGAAGCTCATTGTAGTATCGTTTCTTGAAATCGGTTGTTGTTTCTAGAAGTATCCGAATGACGTTTAATTGTTGGTGTTACTATTTACGCAGAACGGACCCACTGTAAGTGTCACATGAGGTGATAATACAACAAACCAACCAAAATACAAATTAATCAGGAAAAAAATATAGACAAACTTCATAAATTTGTGCCAGTATGCGTGCACATGATATAGTGAACGTTTTTCCCCACGTCCGTTCTCTATTTATACGCACTTCGTCATATCTAGAACAGACAAAGGTTGTGATTGATTGATGGAGCGATGCATTGTGGGTCGCGCGCAGTTCACCACTTTGTTTGGGGGACATTAAGTGGTGTCTGTCTGCTCCTACCCTATAGATGTAAGTAGGCCAACTGATTTTCGATTTTCGACGTACGCTGTAGTTAATAGGTATTCTAACTTCATTTATCAAGTTTGTATGCTTGCCATAGTTTATGATTAACGTTTTAATGGTATTGTTGTAATGGTTAGACGGTGTAATAGTAACATGATCGTTTTCTCCATTATTTTACTTTAATAGAGACTTAACTCCCATTTTTAGAATTAGCGATATTTTCTATCTGAAGCATCATTATTGTATCTTTGGAGATATTACTGGAAAATACGTAATTATTGTATAATTGGACGGGTTTATGGACATTGTAGTGGCAATAATCATAATGGAAGAAACGCGATGAATATTAGCACACCAGTGTAGGTATAAGAAAAATAAGATGTGTCATCTGATCCAATATACTAGCAAATGCCACTAAACCACTGAATTGAAACAAAATGTCATGAATGATGCTGATATTATCGTGATGCTGATAATATTATGTTTGGATTTCTGAGTTCTGAGAATTTCTATGATAAAGTTGAATCGATGACCAAAACATAGACCTTTTTATCTGTATTGTATGGTCGTGGTGGTGATTACAAGGAAAATTAATGACAATACGAATAGTTTCTTGTAAGTATAACCCAAAAACATGTGGCACGGCAAGTCTGAGCAGCTTAACAGCTGAATACCTATCAGAAAAGGTCATACGCACTCAACACACAATAGGCAGGGACATAATTAACTTAATGAAGACCACAGTTGCTGAAGAGGCGAGGGAACAAAGCCCCAGGACAAAGATGATTCCCTAACAATTTATGCGGATAATGGCAAGAGGTTGTCGGCCATTTGTGAGCGGTGCGAATACAACGGCTATTGTGTTCGGTCGGTTTTTTGTTGGGCCCGGATTAATTGTTGGGACGACCTTGCGATATGTCGGAGGGTAGGAGCACTTCATTGTGTGGAGATATGCTTGGATGTTTTGATTTAGGATATGTGGGTGTCTAGATGTTAGACACGCCTTGCATTTTAATACTCATATTAGAATGGGTATTGTTATAAAATGGCAACATATGCTGGCATACGGCGTGAATTTATAGGGATCTTATCTTTTGTATTTAAGGCGTATGTCTTAAGATGGATTCATCATAATTTTGAACTTCACATCAGCTTTATTTATAAGTAACTAGCTGTTGCCTGCGGCTCCACCCGCATGGATGTCGGTTATCGGGTCCAAACATAGCCTATGTCCTTTCACAACGTCTAATCTATCTCTAAATCCAATTTCATCAAAATCGGTTCAGTGGTTTAGGCGTGAAAGCGTAACAGAATAACACAGAGACAGACAGACAGACAGACAGACAGACAGACAGACAGACGGACAGACAGACAGACAGACAGACAGACAGACAGGCAGACAGGCAGACAGGCAGACAGACAGATAGACAGACAGACAGACAGACAGACAGACAGACAGACAGACAGACAGACAGACAGACAAACAGATAGACAGACAGATAGACAGATAAAGTTACTTTCGCATTTATAATATTAGTATGAATATGGGGTCATAGCATAAAGGACCATACTGAAATACTCACCCAAATGACTTAAGTGTAACTGCAGCTTAAAGTTGTCTTAAGTATTTAACATTAGACACTAGAATATAATTCCTTAACTTCAGTGTGTACAGTCAGCATCAGATGTATCTTGACCCCCCTTTCTGTTGACTGACTCGCGCGCGCTCGCGAATTTGACGATCGCGAGATGGTGAATGACTCGATTGTTCTGATATTTGGTACACAGCTTCATTTAAATCAATAAAATTGATTCAAGATTATTGATATAAAGATTTTTTTGAGTGCTTTGCTAGTCAAGATTGATCTAATGCTAACTGTACCATTGTTGTATAGTATGTAGTCCAGTACCCACAGTACCTATGTACCCTCTATAATCTGGTTGCATTATACCTTACTTACCAATTACATCAAGTACTGATTACTGAGTGCAGGTGCACTAATCGGTACTCAATTAGGTGCGAACACCTCTACACTACACATACTCGTAGATCATCATAACATATTGCGCTTCGAGTACATTACCGCTCCATTGGGCTCGTGAGGTTATATCTATATTAGCCGACAGATTTATTACCAAGATGTAGAGAAATTTGAGTTAATTATTTGTATCAAGTATGTGTATATAAATAAATAAGTATAATAAATTAGCAAAGGTAAATCATTTGGGGATGAAAAAAATTAATAAACCTAGAATTATATTAATGGCAATAATTTAAAATTACCACTATCATGATGAAGAAGAAGTACAGTACCTACCTACCAACAACTAGTAACCAAGGTAAAATTCATTGGCAAGATTTGTCTCAAACATTATGCGCATTGGTACAGTCGTACCTTAAAATTCAACTTTATATGAAAAAGTGTATATTGCACATTATATTGCCTGATAATAAAATAGTGAACGCGGTCGCTACGCAGGAGGCGCGGGTTCGATCCCCGCTCAGTGCAAATATTTGTGTGCATGAATATGGATATTTGCATTGGTCTGGGTGTTTCTATGTATAATAATTGTATGTATTTACGAAAAAAAAATGTATCTAAGTATGTTATAGCTAGCTAGCTTGTGTTATATACCCATAACACAAGCTAGTTAAGCTATGTTTACTTTGGGTCTAGATAGCGTTGTGTAGAATGTCCTACAATATTTTATTTACTTATTAGTCATTTGTAAAAAGTGGATTTAATTATGTTTAGTATGCTTCTATCGACTATTTTGACTATATTGATATCGTTAACTAACTGCAAACTAAAATTATATTGAGCCACATTATATTCATTAAAAACTAAACTATAATTTTAAAGCAATCAAATTTGTAGGCACTTACATCAAATTCCAAACTAATCAGAATAATAATGAGGAGCTTCGCATTACATCGCGGCATGAATATGCATTACATTCTATAGCGCACACACGCAGCGCGTAATCTGTGTGTAAGTCGCGAGTTTCGTCATTACACTTGAATCTCTTTCTGAATATCATTCGTGGCATGTGCCGCTAATGAAATAATTCTGTCCTACACTTTAATGTAGATCAAGTTTTAGGACAAAGATTAGTTAAGCAGCCATTACTTAACATCATACATACACTGGGAAGTTACCTATTTACCTACAACACAAATACGAGAGTCATTTAAAAATTACAAGATTAAGAAAAAGTACAGTGCCTATATGATTATGCAAATCGATCCATCTACTAATTAATGAACGAGAATGTTCATCAATTAGTAGATGAATCGATGTGCAGCTGAGTTTGGCTTGGGCAACTAAAATCTTATTTTATTTTCATATGCAGTAAAGGTTCATTTTGAACTTCTTTTTGTATTCAAAAATGTAATTAGTCGAATTAAAAACCGTTTTATATGCTTTTTGTGCGTATTGTTTTATTACGTTAAATATTTATGATAAATCTGCAATCCTATCTTTTAAATGGTATTTCATTAAATTTCAAGAAATGGTGTTAAAGTGATCAATTGTCATATCATGATGTACTAGTGAAAAAATATTACACTAATAAAGTATCAATGTTGAAAATATAGTAACTGAAATGATTGTCTTTTTCATTTTTACTGTAGAAACAATACATAATTCTCATATTACCAATAATCAGTAAAACACGTAACCAATTAACCAATTTGCGTTTTGCAGAATCAGAATAATTACATAAATTTCAGATTATATTCGTTCTGTGAACTAATTAAAAACGTGTGTGTATATTTAATCAAATATAATAAACGATTGTAAAAATAAAAATCATTTTATGAACTCCAAAATAACTTGCAACCTATCGAATATCGTATATTCCCCGCTAGCAATGTCTTTAAGTATAGGTACAATACCATCTGTAACATCTATAGCTCCTTAATCTGTGGCCCAGTGTCTTAGAGTAAGCCGCAAAGCTTCAAGTCGTACGTACTCGTACTGAGGCGTCAGTTCTACACCAACTTACGAGTATATACGAGTAGGACCAAGCTTTATGTCATTCCACGAAGGTATTACTTATGAAGACTACAGCTGCGGCTTCTTGGATATATCCTTCTTTGATTACTTTAAAAGATTTTGCATAATTTGAGTGAATTATGTGAAAGTTGTCTTAGGAAAGATTAGAGTAAGAATTTAATTCTCTAAAAATATGTTTAAGATTGGTATTATATTTTCTCTAACTCTGATTTTTGGTGGGTGCAGATTCGGCTGTTTTCCTGTTTGTAACACTTCTTCATTGAGAACGTTTGACAGTTACCTACTTCCTGTCAACCGTTTCAACGTTTCTTACTCAATACAAAACGAAAGTTAACCAATTAAATTAGTAGTAGCAATCTGTTGTAAAGTAGTCAATAGGCAAGGCAGGCCAACGCATCTCCTCGGTTTCCTAATTTCTTCCGTAACACATAAACTCACAATTCGTACAAAAATTTAGTCTATCGAACTATTAGTATAGTTAATACTAAACGAGAGATCTATTTCTTTGGTTTATTAGTATCGAAAGACATGGCATTTAATAAACTGTAACAAGCTTGAAGATTTAAACGCCAAGCTACCATTAATACCCTTGTTATTCTCTTAGATACTTACTACTCACAGTTTTAACCAATTCACTTACAACAAAGTAACCAAAGTCAATACTCGAAATTTAAAATGCAAACCATTTCAATAATGGTAATGAAAGTCCTAATGAAATCACAGCGACATCACCAATTAGTTTCCATTGGCAATCTCGGGCGTCGGTCGCATAAATGCAGATGAACTTAAAATGCAGCGTTCTGTTTAACTTTTGTTGCATAATTTAAGTGCAGGAACGTAATTTGCAGGAAATGACTTGAGGTTCAGAAGGTTTAACTCTTCCCAGTTTCGGGATGGGGAAATAGTCTGGAGTTGTTTAACTTACTATTTACTTTACGTACGAAATACTGAATATTGTGGTCTCGTGTTGAGCTAAAACTTCCTAGAAAATGATATAAAAACTCCGATGACTGTAATTCGTACTATAATATTTTTTAAACCACTTAAGTGGCAGACAAGCATACGGTCCACTTGATGGAAAGTGGTTGCCGTGGCCTAAAGACGTGTGCAACACCAGGGGAGTCACACTCGTGCTGCCGACCCTGTAAGAACAGAGAGTTCCTGTGCCGTGTACCATGTCATACATAGATTATACATTACATACATAGTAACATAGACTAATTCAAATAGACATACACAAATACAGATATTGGCATTGAGCGAGGATCAATAGAACTTAAGAGTAATAAAATCAAATCGTTGTAATTTTGTTAAATGGTACGGTAATACGCATTTTCATATATTTTCTTTTCTATCTACTTTATGAGGTTACATAAATCTGTTGTTTATGGGCTGTGAAGCAGAAAGTAAGCACGGGTCAATTTTTCGTCAAAATAAACTTTGTCGCTGACCCTGGCCTAGTAATGTAAGTAAAACTTCTCTACGATCATAGTAAAACATTTAACGACGAATAAATAACACCTTTACCGAAATATTCTTGCGGTTTTAGTGGCGCTAATTTTGTTCCTCTAGCAGTAACTTTGTACTACAATAACTGTTAGGTTGAGGTTTAATATACAACTAACAATTAATGCAATACCTGAAAATAGCCTTCAGAACTGGTTTTCATAATTATGATCACTAATATTTGATTTTTTTTTTTTTCAATAAATATTACAATATATTTTTTTCTGTCGCGGTATAAACTCATACTTAAAAAAAATAGTTTTTATACTGATTCGGGACTTTTCGCGATTGAATTTTGCCGACGTTTCGGAAGCGTTGCAGCACCTACGAACGTCGAGAGGTGTGCGGGGAACATGTTTTGTGCACCTACCCTCCAAGATAATGGGTAATGGTAAGGCTGGTGGGTGTGGTGTATCGGCAAAAGTAAGTTCCATAAATTAATTGCGAAAAGTCCCGAGTCAGTATAAAAACTATGAAATATTGACAACTTTACTTACTACGGATCTCCACACCATTATCTTTGTATCAGTATTACTTTACAAAATAGGGTTTAATCTTTTTTTTTACTGCACACAAAGCTAGAATGAAATTTAGAAGATACATCAAAAGGTCTTTATAGTCTATTGACTTTAATATATAAATATACTCACGTTATTTATGATCAACCATGTGTCACGATTGTAACCATAAATATTTGCATGTCTTGTGTAAGCGAAGTGTACGGGGACAATAATTTGTGATTAATAACATCCTTGTCAACAAGTTTCCGGTGAATAATTACTTCATTTCTCATAGCGAAGGTTCATAGGCCGCCGTAACCGCTTGCTGTCAGGTAGTATGTTTGCTTGTTATTCATATTAGAAGTAGGACCACGTATATTCCTAGATACACGAATTTGCAAAGTTTACAATAATATGTCACAAGAAAAAGACCCTGGTCTGGATGTTGATCTTAAGAAAAGACCTCAGGGAGAAGCAAATGGACCCCACGATGATCCAGAACAAACGTCTCTGGAGAGAACGGATAAGGATAGCCGAGTCATTCACCATCTCGCGATCGTCAAATTCGCGAGCGCGCGCGATTTGGCAATTTTCGATTTTGAATTATTTTTGTGTCATCAACTCGCGCGTTTGTGAAAATATAACGTATTTGTGTACAGTCAGCTACAAAAACGTTGTAATAGACCCCGATTAGAAACGGGAAAAGGCCAGATGGTTAGAAGAAGAAAACTTAAGAAAAATGTAGGTTCATATAATATATTAAAACTCCGGTAGATACCTTCTAAAATATGTTATTTGGAATGACTAACACCTCAATTATAATTGTGAAAGGCTATATTTACTCGCAAATTAATAAATAAACGATGCTGAGTTCACAAGCAGTGCTACAGCTAAAGAGATGCAGTCCAAACTCGTCGTTTAACTCTGTACACAGTCGGACAAAAAAAATCGCACATTCAATATTATTTCACATCTCTTAAATAAAAAAGTAATCGAAGATTTAGTTGCAGTATGTTTTTTGTGTGAATGAATAATTTTAGTTAATATGCGTAAAGAATGGAAAAGTGAACGTGTTTGCGAAGAGTGGAAAGTACCAAGCCAATTTGAAAGATATTATGCAAAGTTATGAACAAAACAAACGGATGTACAATCATTTAGGTGAATAATTACTTAAGTATTTCAATGACCATGGTTTATACGTATTGCGGTCTAAATAGTTTTTCCGATTTAGCAAAGTCATACGATATAATTAACCAAATTGTCAGCATAATAACGACAGAAGTTAATGCAGTCGTTATTTATTCTATTAACGAAAAAATATATTATAAACGCTGTCCTAAGGCAATATTAGTCGAAACTACATCAGTTTGAGTGGTCTAGACAAAGACATTAAGCCAAAAAATAAACCAAGAGAGATATAAATGAAACGTTGACAAATTGGTATGTGCCGTAGTTTATATTATTATAGTTTGTTATTATTAAAATATGGAGACAAAAAAAATATATACAATTACTTACAAAATATACATAAATATACAAAACTATGCTATATATACAAAAAAGTGACCGTTAGGCATCGAAAAATTCCTCCCCATCGATCTCTACTGGGACCGTGCCCAGAAGGCTGGCGGCATTACCTCGCTGAATGGCGATGCCAATCCTCTGAGCGAGGTAAAGGCCAGCCCTATGGTCACGGGAAGCGTCGATTAGTCGCTTTGATAGTTTGTTGTTTATATATTAATATGGCATATAAATATGGCACATATAACTGTTACTCGTGGCTCCGCCCGCGTGAAATCCTGATCTCGTTCATCGCTGATATATAGTCTATGTGTTATTCTGATGTATAAGCTATATTATTGTAAGGTTTCATTAAAATCTATTCAGTAGTTTTAACGTGAAAGAGTAACAATCATCCTCACATACATCTTCATATAGGTGCTTACAAACTTCCGCGTTTATAATATTAGTAGGATAATCTATGTTTTTAAGTGACTGCACACACAGCTATAATATCCCTGTCCCAATTGTACCATTGATTAGTACCATTAATGGTACTACTGGGAATCTTTGTCCCACTAGTACCATTAATGGTACTACTGGGAATATTTTTGTCCCACTAGTACCATTAACGGTACTACTGGGAATCTTTGTCCCAGAAGTACTAGTAGTATTGCTCGGGACATATATTATGTCTTGGACCTATCTTACATATATTTCTTATACGTCATTAAAATATATCAACAGATATATCACGGTATATTTTGGTGTATTGACGACCGCAGATCGAGTGAGGTAAATACATATAGTACAGCTCTTATGTGTGGTAGCATGCTATACTCTAATATATAATTTCGATAGTTAAAAATTGTTTTAAATTAAAATCGATGATGAGACGATTACCATTACACTTGAGACATCAAACTGAAGGTAGGTACAGGTATATAGCCGGAGGTATTTCTCCAAGTTTTGTGCTCTGCGCGGAGCAGGCCATTCCATTTGGCTAATGACTCCCTTAGCGCCGGTTACAAATCCATGATTAACATCAAAATACTTTACTAACTTTTAAACCTTACGCGTTTGTGAAATATAGGAATTAACACGGTATTAACTATAATATATTTTGATAAATTATATTGATATGGAATTAAAGATTGTTAGAGATAGTTTATTAATAAGATGTAAAACAGAATTCATACTATTCTCTTTTTAAAGAGAATCTACTTTAGACAAAACAACAGATTCATACAATATGCGTTCACATTTTATGGATTGTGTAAAAAATTCGTTTTTTTATTGGCTCTTACTATTTTTTCGTACTCTACAGTCGTTTCTTACTAAAAAATCTTAAACGATCTTCGATTTTGTTTTTCTTTTTTTCATTGAAACTAACGATTAAAATGTCCAGGGTATGAAAATTTCAAAATACTCAGATACGCAAGAAACCTGTCTTTGTTGTAAAACAAACAGTCTAGCCCCAAGAACGTTACCCACCTTTTATCTCGATGGTCTGTTTAATCTGTCCTAAAATGTAGGATATCTTCACGCTGTAAGAGCGTCACTGGATGCTCCTTAATTGCATCTCGCCGTCTACCCTCTTCCAGATTACTTCTGTTGCAATTTACACGAATATACCAACTCAAATTGATCTCCCAACCCTCTCCAACACTTCGACGAACTGGTGTTAAAAGAACGCTCTTCATTGGTACGTGGGGGTCAGGAAGAACTGGTTCGTTGTCTTACAATCTTAACACGGTCCAATTTTAATTTTAAGGAATGGCTCCTTTTATTTTAGAAATAAGTTTTCAAGTGGCGCGGAAATAATTGGATTTATTCAATTAGGCCCACGAATGTCTCGACCCAGGATTTCTAAATAGATGCACATTATCGTTTCATAGAAATCTTCTAAGTTTTAATTAGTTAGCTAACTCGAGATATTAATTTAGTAATTTCAAAGTTTTAAAAGTTATCAACAGATGCCATATTTCAGGCAGGTGAAGTATTGGAACTTGTTAGACAAGATGAAATAATCTAGAAAGTCAATATCTTAACTGTACATTGAAAGCCAAAATTTGTATTAAAGATACACAAAACGAATGAGAATCTGACGGTAAACATTACAGTCCATGGCAAAGTGCCCGATAGCCGGCAATAGGCTGGCCCTCTATTACGCGGAACCGAAAATCATAGTTGGCGAAATGTGGGTGTTAATACACCTCTGCCTACCCCTTCGGCGATGACACGGCTTCAGAATCACAGTAAGATATCACGTTTAACATTATTGGCTGATTTTGATGTTTTTTAAACAAATCTCTTCCCTTCAAAATACTTGCTACTATAAAAGCAAAGGTTGGTGAGTATACGAAAATAGACAAGCTAGCACCAACAAAGCCTTTAAAGACTCCTGACATATACTTAACTCAATATCTTTGTTTTCGTTTGAAGCCTAAAATATTTTGTAGTAATCCTATTATGTAGATCTAGTTTATTTCAGTTAAAAAATAAACTGAAGAAAGCTTTGTGATGAAAGATTAAAGCTCAAAAGACTATTTAATTTGTTAAATCATGTTTATTTTGATGAGAGCTTTTGATTTTTTAAGAATCGTACCCTGACTAAAAATATTTTCTTAAGTAATGAATACCAAAAAAAAATAGTGTAGGGCGCTGTATGATGATTGTTGTAAGCAAGTGACAAGATAAGTTGAGAGTTAAGAGTTGTACAATGGGTGGTCTTAGCGTGGTCTGCAATCTCTTCCAGAGAACCAATAATGATGATTATTGTTAATCAGATCATAAGTTATGATTTTTTTTAATACCATAACAACGGCAATTTGAAAACTCAATTGCAGATACAAAAGCAGACAGTTTCGATTTATTAAACTGTCGATTACTCTAACCACTACACCACAAAGTATTTCTGTATTATCTAGGATTCTTCAGCAACCTTCTGAATTCACATAACAGATTCGGCTATGCATGAGACCGATTTATTTTTACAATATACTGAAAAGTTTCCTGTTTGTTGGCTGCTAGAAAAAACGTATAAATATGCTTTTAAAAGCAGTGGGGTCCCGCCGCTCTGACGCTGGTATTGATGTACAACGCACGTCACCACGTGTCACACGCAGTTATGCGAATGGTAAACAAAAGCTATTGGAGCGTGAGCTGGGGCGCTGTATTTATATTTTTTACCACGAAGATAAATCAAGAATATTATGTTTTTATATACTCGCGCTTGTTTCTCCCTGAAAAAGAATGAGGAGGTGTATTTTGCACACGAATATGGCTGCCTATTTTCGGTATACAGATGACAAATCTATATTGCCGAGTATTTGCTACTAAAAAATTATCATCGTCATGCTCATAGCGATTTCCCAGTTGCGTCTAAAGTAGGATTTTGAGTTGAGAGGATTTTGAGTCGATTTTTCCGAAAGTCATCTGACCTTCCAACTCCGAGTGAAAAACTTGCGGCAGAACCTCATCCTGAATTTTATCAAGTGCACTAACAAGCAGGCGAGGTTAACTACTCAAGTCAACCGTCTCAAAGATGTTGGTAGGACTCTGTACACCATACTACTGCTTCTAAGAAAATAAATATAAACACGAAATATCAAATAGTTTGATTTATTATTTTCCAATATCGTTTGTATAAAGTTTATTCGTCAAGTCATTAACTGAAGACGTAATATTCTCGCATAACATTTCCAAGTTCCTGAACTAACAAGGCTTTTCTTGTAGAGTACATTGACCCGCGTCAAGGCTGTCCCCTTGATATCAGAGTTAGGAGCGAGTGACGTCACCACTTGGATATGACGCACGCTTTATAAAATAAACACGTCACAACAGGTCGACTACCGAGTAGGGTAGTATTGAAGGTAATCTTTAGAATTTAAACGCTATTTGTTCAAGGGCAATTAAATATGTACTAAGTATGAAGTAATTTGTGACATTGACTGACGATATGGATGAATGGTGATGGTATCATTTTGTACTACCACGAATTAGTTAGCTTTGTCTGGAAGGTATCACTCATCATCATCCTTCCTTACGTTAGTCTCAGTTCCATCTGAGGTCTTCACCTCGAAGTCGAGGGGTTAAATTTTCACATCTAACTTCAATATTTTCTATGAAGCTACTGTCACAACCCAATGGATATCGAAGTTCTGTAATTAAACCAGTTGCTGGACTTTTTAGGGCTACAAGTAACCATTACGATTGCTATAGGTGTACGAAGGGAAAGTTCTCAATGTACTGCTTGTCTAGTATTATTGCTTAACCTCGTAATGTGTTAACCTACCCGGTTACTACTTAGCCACGAGAACCTCAAAGGGAAAGTATCACTCCCTCACAAAAATTGACTTGTAAATGGTTTGAGAAGAATACCGCAGGCCCTAACATCGTAATATTTCTTTTTATGAAAAGGCCGGTACGCATTCAGTTACGATTGCAAACCACACGTCACAGCAAAAGCTTTGATGTGGAAGACACCGAGTGCGTTTTATTTAATTGGAATCTCACTCTGCTCCGTTGTGTACTGGGCATGTCCATACTTGAAGGTTTTTGCACTGGAAAATTGAAAGGTCATAAATCTGTGAGGAAGACTGAAATCGATCTAGCTAATGTAAAATTTATAGATAGCATTTCGCTGTGATTGGCAGGTTATGAAATCATTATACTAACAATCGAAGCAATTTCAAATGTCATAGCTGAAATCCTAAGTTAGATTAATACTGTGTATTAATTTCCATCGTAAGTAGTTTTACTGACGTCAAAACTACTGAATAATCCAAGTGTCCCTGTCTATCAAACTGGAACACAATTTCCTTGACGTAATAAGCGGGTGAAATATTAAAATGTAATTTTTGAATTAGCACAACAAAATTATTGAGAAATTGTTTTGATAACTATTTTTCTTTACATACAGTACCACACTGATGTGACTACGGATCGGTCGTCCATTTATCATTGTATTTAGCAAGTTACACAAATGTATCTTCATAAGTAGATAAAAGAAGAAACCTGTGTAGATGCATGAAGTATTTAAAACAGACCTTCTCTTTACAATGCTTGTCACAAGCAGTGAGCTGAATTCTTGTGAATTCAATGTTACTGTAGGACAAAGATATTATATATAAAAAGAAGTAGATTCGTTATTGCGCGAAAATCGTGAAGATTCGAAAACGAGTCAATTGGAACGTTTGCCTCTAGTACCGCGTGCCGAGCGGCGCCGGCCGGACGTTGAGCGGAAGCATCAGTGACTTATAAAAATAACGAAAATGCCATCGTATGTTTATAGACACTGCACGAACTATTACTCTTAAGTTAATACATCAAAAGGGATTTCATATCACATGGAAATAATACATATTTCGACTGATAAAGACCAAATTTCTGACTTTCATAATATTCAAGTTAAAATTGTTAAAAAGAGACAGTATGATATAATTTGGTGCGTGAGCGACAAGGACGTGTGTGATCCGAACATAGATTAAAGTACAGATTAGAATATCGTAGGCATTAAACTCACTACATACTACCTCCCAATTTTAATTTGTTGTTTTTTATAATTGCCTACTAATACTACCTATGTGGTTCAAGTAAGTTAATAAGTGCGAACTTCACTTCACTGGCAAGTATCTACTTAGGTAAGTACCTACTTATTAAAATTTGTAGGTACTATTGGCAGCAACAAAATAATGAAATAGAATAAACATACCTAGCTTTTTTATACTTAACTAGCTGCCCCGGCGAACTTCGCACCGCCATATTTTCGGCCCGCGTGGTAACAAATCCCGTTCCCGCTGCACCCTTATCACTTAGGGGGATGAAAAATAGATGTTGGCCGATTCTCATAGATACCGGATAAGCACAAAAAATTTCATCAAAATCGGTCGAGCCGTTTCGGAGGAGTTCGATTACGCACCCCGTGACAGAAGAATTTTATATATTAGAAGATACAATAACAATGACAAACAAACATCTTTGTCTAAACAAAATTACGCAATTATCTCAAACTTCACTTTACTGGCAAGTACCTACTTAGGTACTTGTTAAAATTGTACTACTGACAGCAACAAAATAATGAAATTTAAAAATTATACCTACCTAGCTTTTTCATAATACATTAACAAAGTTAAACAAACATCTTTGTCTAAACAAAATTAGGCAATAAACTCAATTCAGAGAGCTCTGTACCTTCTTTTTCAATAATTTTGTTAGCCTATGTCACCGACTAGCAACCGCACTGTGATTGGTACATTGTTATCATTAAAGTCCAAGTGACAAACAATAGCTGTCTTCTTCTTTTATATTGTATTTTTCATGTCCTCTCTTTTCAATCCATTGGTTATGTAGGGAAGTGTAGATGAATTAAAAATGTGTGTGTGTGAGTTCGGCACATTTTTCTACGTTGATTTGTAGGCATATGACATGTCTATGTTATGAAATGTCTTTGCTGTAGGATATATTGATTGATAGATAGATAGATAAGAAGTTTACGGCCGTTCCCAAAAACATATCTACAGTTATAGGTAAAGGTAGAGATAGTTCCTTGGTCAAATCCTATTGTTATTTTGCTAGTATTAATTGCGTTACCATAGAGATTGATGACGTTTTTATCCTTTCTAATGTCAAAACTGGCAGTAGATAGGCTATTGGGAACGGCCGAGTGAATACTTGAAAAATATTGCTTTATGAGTGAGTTACTTAGGGCTCATAACTTAAGCTACAGACACCGACTGACATATACTTGAATAGGATATAGCGTGTGCTTTCTTCGTTTCACATTTCGTCTACCTTCTTGATCTTTGCTATAATGGAAAACTGCCGAGTTTACTTCGATTAATCTTACTTTTCTTTTCTTAATAGCCAGAGAATATGGTCTAAGGCATGTGATCCCAACATCACTAACCCGATCTCTATGAAACCTAAAATTACACTACTCAAATGCGGTCCACAGTTTACCCTACACAGTTTATCCTAAACTTTAGACATCAACTCTATGAGAATATTTCAGAGGAGGATCGTGCACTTGTGAATATACCTACTCATCACAGCCTGTCATAATACCTATAGTTGTTGGGAGTATTGGGATTAATAAAAGCTTTGTTCTTACTACTGTGATTACTCAACAACTCTGCCAAAGACAAACAGTGTGAGGGATATAGCTGCCTTACTGTAATAACGAGCATCTTTGTGTTAGCAAAATGTATTGGAGTTTCCGAGCGAAATTTGGAAGGATATTGTGTTTAATATTGATACATCTATTAGTTAAAACTAGACAAGACAATAGGTAAACAATCATTAAACTTGGTACGTTTAAACTTACCGCTTTCTTGCTTTCTTGCAAACTATTAGAAATAGTTGATTTCGTAGTTTTTTTGTTTGCTTTCTTAATCGATCTTATTCTTTCATTAGCATCATAATCTACATTGATCAGTACTAGATCATTTTGTGATAGCACTTATATTATGTTACTGCAGCAAGGTGAAGTCACGGCCAACATAGTACCTACTCTTTAATTAAACGAGTACTTGACTACATGAAAAAGAAAATGTGATAACCTTAATAATTAAAATTTGTTAAGTAAACTAAAATTAATTACTGCTACATTTTTTAACGAGAAGTAAACCTTTCGTAATGACTGACACTTGATATTGCTTTGAAAATTTTAAGTTAAAAGAAAATATTATGTTAAATTTAATTTGCACAACACTTTTTTTGAAACCTAGGTTTTGGCAAGAAGTCTAGAAACACGTTTATTGTTCGTAGCGTCTGCAGAGCAAATACCAAGCTCAAGCACGTAACCACTACAAGAATACTAAAACATCTAAGTGTTCTTATTCAGGACACAGCTTTCTCATAAAATACAACTTTCAAGTGAAATTTTATCGAAAGCTCAACTATTTCAAAAACTTCTTACCGCAAAGTTTAACAATAAATAGATTGAAAATTTTTAAAGCGCTTTACTGACGCCACATCCATATTTCATGGTGTATGAGGAACCCTCTCATCGATGCTGTAATTGACAGGGACACCTGATGCTCGCCTAAGTGATTTTTTATTTATTCAGCAATGGTTAAGACGCCGCCATTTTAATGGATGAACAGCGAGGAAAAATCGCAAGTAAGCGCAAGATTGATAGTGCGCTAATAATGATGCACTTAACTTTAAGATTAATGAACTTGGAAGCAGGTGTGAGGGATAGGGGTACTACATGTTGACCTCCAATAAACTGAATTTGCTGGTAAACTGCATGAAAGTATTTTATTCTAGAATCTTAAACCTTGTTTGAATTTTATAATTATTCATGGTTCCCACCATCTTCATCATTTTCGAGTAAGTCCCGAACGCATCTGTTTAGAGTCCAGGGTCCGATTTCCGGCTTTTACTTCTCTACTTCGTTCGGTCTTGGGTGTATGCCCAATGCCTATGGTCGTAGTTTTATTGGATCCCTCCGGCCACATTGGCAACTGACTCTTAGCTAAGCAGTTTGATCACGCACCAACCCTAACGACTTTAGGATACCCCATCACTACACCTACACTTATCTGTCGAAATCGAACTAAGCACATGAATTTTCGAATTTCAACAGATTATAGATGCAGAACTAAATATTAGATACACGAATATCGGATTCACTCACGGAGGTAGGACACGACGGTATCTCCCGTCTCAAATCGAGCAGTCCGACTGGGGAAGTACCTCCGCCCTACAGAAGATCGCGGTTTGGCAACCTTGTGTTGTGTTTTCCGTGGTGAGTAGGGTAGCCAGAGCTCATTGGAGGGTTCTTGTGCTGTCAGCGGGAAGACCAAAGGCTTGGGTTAACACCACTGACTGGTGCGGGCGTGAAATGTTGGTGCGGCGGTCAGGGAGACCCGGTGAAACGGTTATCCGCTGGCCGCCCGCAGGCTGTACGGTTCCCGAACCTGGGGAACACTTAATCTCCGCCCCAGGAGGCTGATCCAGCAGCCTGTGTAAAGTTCCCGGTGCTGTAGTCGTGCCGGAGGAGGAGACCGGAGTGGACCCGGCTACAGTATCTGGGAGGGGACCGGGGGCCCTTCCGCCCGCCGCGCCAGCCAGTCACAAAACCTTAACTCGTCGGTGGTGGCATGGAGCCTTGCTTTGTCTTTTACGCTGACGACACAAAGACTCTCTATACCTTCGCCCCCCCCCCCCCCCTTCTACAAATATGGCCAAAAAGAAAAAAATGAGAAACGGTTACACAGCGGCACCATCGTCCACGATACAAGTGGACTATTGTAATATCAGGGGCCTACATTCCAACCTGAACGAGGTCCACCACCACCTCGAAACAGCACAACCGACCCTTTTCTTTCTGACGGAGACGCAAATATCATGCCCGGCTGATACAGCCTACCTAATGTACCCCGGCTACAAGCTCGAGCACAACTTTCTGAGTAAAGCCGGGGTATGCTTGTACGTCCGGGATGATGTTTGCTGTCGCCGTCTAAATGGCCTTGAGGAGCGAGACCTATCAACGTTATGGGTGCGTATGGATCACGGTGGCAACACCCGTGTTTATGCGTGCCTGTACAGGTCTCATAGCGGTGATCTGGGCACGGCTCAACTGTTTGAGCATCTGCAGCGGTCGGCGGACACGGTAATCGAGCAGTACCCTACCGCGGACTTAGTGGTCTTGGGGGACTTTAATGCTCACCACGTGGAGTGGTTGGGGTCCACCGAGACTGATTTTGCGGGAAGGGCTGCATACAACTTCGCCCTGACCTATGGACTCTCGCAACTGGTGCATTCTATCACTAGAATACCAGACATCGAGACCCATAGAAGCTCTATACTGGACCTTCTGCTGACTACGCGCCCGGATGAGTACTCCGTGAATGTGGAAGCGCCATTAGGCACTTCGGACCACTGCCTTGTCCGGGCGCAAGTGACTCTCGCGCGGCCTGAACCACCGCGGCCACCACAGTGGCGGCATGTCTGGCACTATAAGTCGGCAGACTGGGATGGTCTGCGAGAATTCTTCGCGTCGTACCCGTGGAGGCGGCTTTGTTTCACTTCAGATGATCCAAACTCCTGTGCAACAGCAGTCGCTGAAGCGATCCTATCGGGCATGGAATATTATATTCCTAACTGCTGGATCGCGACAGGAGCGAGCAAACGCCCGTGGTTTAATAGGCCTTGCAAAGAAGCTAGAGACCGCAAGCAATCTGCCTATAAGGCTTGGACCACAGCTCTTGCCAATAGGGATCCGGATATCGCTGAAGTGAAGCGTAAATTGAACGCCGCCTCGAGGTCCAGTAAAAAAGCAATAGCCAGGGCTAAGTTCGAGTTCGTTGGCGGAATTGGCGAGCGGCTTGCGCGGTATCCGTCAGGAAGTCGTGCTTTTTGGTCGCTCGCCAAAGCTGCCGAGGGAAACTTCTGCCAGTCCTGCCTTCCGCCGCTGCAAAAACCTGACGGTAGTCTGGCCCATGGCGCTAAGGAGAAAGCCGATCTCTTGGGTCGTCTCTTTGCGTCAAACTCGACTATGAACGACGGGAACGCCGAGCCACCTATTATTCCCAGCTGTGGTGCTTCCATGCCTGAAGTGAAAATCACGCAACGGGTGGTCCGGCGTGAACTTAAATCCCTAGATGTTCGAAAGTCGAGTGGGCCGGATGGTATACCGGCGATGGTGCTCAAGCACTGTGCTCCTGAGTTGTGCCCAGTGCTTACACGCCTTTTCGCGCTCTCCTACTCCACAAGACAGGTCCCGGCTTCGTGGAAGACTGCATTCGTGCATCCTGTGCCTAAGAAAGGCGACAGGACAGATCCGTCCAACTATAGGCCTATCGCTATCACCTCGCTGCTCTCGAAGGTGATGGAGCGTGTGATTAACACACAGCTCCTGAGATACCTTGAGGGAAACGATCTACTGAGCGACCGACAGTACGGTTTTCGCCACCGTCGCTCTACCGGTGACCTCCTAGTGTATCTCACTAACCGATGGGCGCAAGCCATCGAGAGCCGGGGTGAGGCTTTAGCGGTCAGCCTAGATATAGCGAAGGCCTTCGATCGGGTCTGGCACAGAGGTCTTCTTGTGAAGTTGCCACGCTATGGACTCCCCGCGGGATTGTGCGCATGGATTGCCAGCTTTTTGTCCAACAGAAGTATTCAAGCCGTCGTCGATGGCAGCTGCTCGGACCGCATGGACATAAACGCCGGTGTTCCGCAAGGCTCCGTGTTGTCCCCGACCTTGTTTCTGCTGCATATCAATGACATGCTGTCTGATGGCTCCATCCATTGCTATGCAGATGACAGCACCGGTGACACGTATTACACGGGCCGTGCAAATATGCCTAGGTCGGAAGTGGAGGAGAGTCGCGAACAACTTGTGTCCGAAATTGAGACTACTCTCTCTGGAGTATCCGATTGGGGACGACTAAATTTAGTCCAATTCAACCCTACCAAGACACAAGTATGTGTATTCACCGCTAAGAAGGCCCCATTTGTTGTAGCGCCGCAATTCCTGGGCACACCGCTCACCATCTCCACAAGTATCGGGATTCTTGGTGTCGATATCTCCAGCGACGTCCAATACCGAAGTCATCTGGAAGACAAGGTCAAGTTGGCATCAAAGAAACTTGGGGTGCTCAACAGGGCGAAGCAGTACTTCACTGCGGGGCAACGACTACTCCTTTATAAGGCACAGGTTCGGCCCCACATGGAGTACTGCTGTCACCTTTTCGCCGGAGCGCCTGCGTGCCAGCTTGACCCTTTCGACTCGGTACAAAGACGGGCGTTGAGGCTTGTCGGCAATCCCATACTCACAGGCGATGTGGAACCACTCAGTCTCAGGAGAGACTTTGCTTCACTGTGTGTGTTTTACCGCCTATACAATGGTTTGTGCTCAGATGAATTGTTTGACATGATGCCCACAGCTACATTCTATCATCGCACTTCTCGTCATAGGCGGGGAGTTCATCCTCACACATTGCGACCGGAAACGGTGCGCACTGTGCGGTATGAAAGGAACTTCATCCCTCGCACACTCAAGCTGTGGAATGAACTCCCCGCGATGGTTTTCCCAAGCGACTACAATATGGGGTTCTTCAAGAAGGGCATTAGAAGGTTTCTTCAGGGTCGGCAGCGCGAGTGTGACGCCCCTGGTGTTGCATACGTCCATAGGCCACGGTAACCACTTTCCATCAGGTGGGCCGTGTGCTTGTCTGCCACCTAAGTGGTATAAAAAAAAAAAAAAAAAGATTGGAAGTATTAGCCCCATAATTTTAGCCAGACTGTAATTTTTAAATAGCGCCATTAAGCCAGCGGCCTGTAACCAATCAAACGGACGACGCTGCATTAACTCACGCCCATCAAAATTTTACGAGCCCAGACTAACAGACGACAGATATAGAAGTGTCTTAGTTTTTAAAGAGTGATCGGATAATGAGGAATGATATTTTCACGCGACTTCGCAATTTTGCTGAACTGAATTTAAAATGGTTTGCAAAAGCAACGATTGAAAGACAAATAGATATAGATGTAATACCAGTATTAAGGCAGGTGAGTATAATGATAGGCAACGTGTATATGATCCGTATGGTTAGAAAGAAAGAATAGAAGTAGGTACCACAATCCCCATCTCATCCAAAGGGTATCAGAAGAGGCGACTAATGGGAAAATACGCAGACAAAATCACTATGAGAGAAGAAAAACTAGAAATAAAACCTTGTACCAACCCAGACGGGTTGACGATTAGTAGGCCGAACCCTCCCAACATTGGGAGAAGCCGATATCCAGAAATGGACTACGATAGGCTAATTGATTGATTGATATTTATAGACAGTCATAGTATAGGCAAAGCATGATAGGAAATGAGAGAAATCTTGTTAGAAAAGGGAAATTCTCTAGGTGAGGTAAACCAACTATGTACTTTCAGTTCTTAAGATTATTTTGTTACAGGTTGTATATAAAATTTTATTTTTAATGGTTATGTACTAAAATAAAATTCTATGTTTATGTGCCAAGTCATCACTGCAAAGTAGATACCCGAGTGAGTTTATTGTTGAGTTGGGTCGAGAGGGTTCAGCGAACAAAAGAGTACAATTAAAGAGACCTTTGCCGACAACAGAACCGTAAGAGTATCTGATGTCCGTTCATTCATTCATTCAGCGAATTTAGAATTATGTACAAAGTATTCATAACACTGGAGCTGGACCGACCCTTATCTGTCCATTGGGCTAGGATTAATTGGAACGG
This sequence comes from Eilema depressum, assembly GCA_914767945.1. NCBI lineage: Eukaryota > Metazoa > Arthropoda > Insecta > Lepidoptera > Erebidae > Eilema > Eilema depressum. The sequence continues at coordinate 406,908 of OU612029.1, read as the reverse complement.
AGAATATCTTATTGAGGTACTGAGCTAACAAAAACATTATGGTAGTAAACGAAAATGTCTAGAGAAATATGTGCATCTGGAAGTTTTCAGTATGGGACTCGAAGGGGTCACTCAATCCCACTGTAGGTTAAGACACGACTTGATCCCACTTATGGCATTTCCCAATGTAATAGTTTTCACAATGAATTGATCTCATTTATTTTTTAAATGTAAATCTTTTCAGAGTGTGTAATATTCGTGTAATCTGTTGACTGTGGGACTGATATTATTTTTAGTGCTAATAAATTGGTGAATACGTATATTTATGAAGTAGTGGATAGATAGACATTATGAATCGTATAACTCTCATAATTTTTATGCTTACTTATGTTTATTACATATTATTTCGTGTTCGATACACATTCGAATATGACTTTCATTTTATAGTATTAGAATAGCAAATATTGGTCATATTATTAACATGTATATAGATAGCTAATCTTTTAGGCTAGTAGAAACACGATGAGGCTCTGAGGCAGATTTTTCTACCGGGGTTCGGAGGTCAGACGGCCGCATTAACCAAAATGAACCAAACAATAGGGAATGAAGATGCCAGCCTCGAAGCTGAAATGCACTGATGAAATTTTATTTGAATTACCTAATGTTGCCAAAATAAGTGTCATATTATTATTTTGTCATAAATTGCGACACCAATTAGGTACGTAGGCGATGTCATCGCCTTGAACTCATTGAGTTGTACTTCACTGAAGAGCTATAACTACTTGATATTCCACTTATAAGTATTTAAAAACCAATAACAATTTGACATTTATAATGAAACTAGCTAATGCTTATGGCTACATCCGCGTGAATGTCGATTATCGCGACGAATATTTTAAGACCGACCAATACTTTTCTAATAGCAATACCGTACGAATATCACCTCAGTAGTTTTTGCATTCATCATGAATGAACAGACAAACAAACATTTTAATATTTTCAATGTACAAACTTAACTAATTTAAAATTTTATAATAGTTTGTATTCGATCCCAAGTCTTTAAAAATCAATAAACTTGGCATATGACTTAATAGGCTACTTTTAAGCTAGTTAGTGGACGTGTGCTGTCATCTTTACGCCTGGTTAAAATTGTAAATGACATGACAATGAAGATGTTTTAAATGGCGTAAGACATAGTATACTTAATCTTCATGTATGACCAAAGCTATGAGCGATATCTTAGTCATCATTACATCCAGCGGTTTGAAAAGGAATTAATATTAAGTAGTATGCGACGCTTTACTCAGAGCTATCCCAAACAAAAATTATTGTGTAGCTAGCGACAATGTCCAAATGCTTGTATAGCCAGCGATATACTTTTGCCTCGCGTCCATATGGGAGTTATTCCCATGTCTTGGAGTCAACAAATCGAGTGGTGGCCGATCGAAGTCCCTTAATTTCAAATTCTTAAATTGTATGGTTTCAAATGACCAGTTCCGCTGAGGTAGGGCTCGAAGAGGTTTCGCACATAAAAAGTCCTATGTGGAGATCAAACGTCATGTAACTCATAAAATAAACCAAAAGCATCTCTCTATTACGATACTAAAAGCTTACAAAACGAGGACTGTATCGATAACATTATCACATTCTCAGCCAAATGCACCTGCCGATACTCCATTAATCAGAAACGTCATTTCGAAGAGGCGTCACGCTGCCGGCCCGTCACATTCCCGGGCCGTGAATATTGATCACGTGACGCGTGCCAGCGATCCCGCTGCCCTGAATACTGATACTTTTAACTTGTCGGTGTGTGGCGCCTCTTGCATGCCCGCCGATGGCACGTTTCGTTGCCTTTGACACAATACCCCCTAGTTCAGTGCAAATATAACGACGTGTGTTAAGCGTTTGTAAATGATAGCTCTGTCGATTGATAGTTTGACGCGGTGGAATTGGGTTAGCGTATGTTTTAATGTTATGTCCTCAATATTTTGTTGTAGTGGTAACATGTTCACATTTTATTTATTTATTTTGTTTATTTTTTTTTTGTTCCATTAAAGATTATTATTATTTATTGCTTTCTCACAGTTCCACTTGCGTGTAATCCAGGTCCCGTTCCCGCAACCTATGGGAACCTATTCCAGGCTTTAAAGGCCAATTAAAAGGCCAATTAAATAAAGATTAAAGACTTTTAAAAAGCTATAAGATCTGATAAACTAAAAACATAGATTTAGATGAGGTAGAAACTTGATCTTTCTATTGTATAAAAGCATTTTGACTTTGACCTATAATTAAAACGAACAAGCTGGCCCAATCTGCGCATGTACTACCCCCACGCTTAATATATCCATTTTAAATGTCAACAGTGTTGAGTCTCACTTTTTTCTTCTCTTGTTTCGTCATTATTTTCACCTCAAACTGCAGCCTAGCCTAGGTGACCGCTTACAGCCAGATTGTTTACCAATTAAGAGCGGCGTTTAACTACGACTACGAGTATAACCTTGATCAATTCAAACTGAACTGCATGATCACATTTCACTTGTTTTCCTTCTCGCGGTTACTCGTCTATTTCAACGGCCATCAGTCTTTCGACAGATTGTGAAGGGCCCACTGCCACTTCAGCTTGTTTATTCTGTGAGCTATGTCGGCAACATGGTTCTATGACGGATGACCTCATTGCGAATTCTATTCTTCAAATAAACTCCAAGCACAGGTCGCTCCATAACCTGCTATGCGACTTTTAGGTCATAGACTAACCCTACCTTCAGTGTTCACGTTTCGGCACCGTAAATCAAGACATAGGATAATAATTTAGACTTGCTTATGTTTACTGTATTTTAAAACCACAAACTTGCTCATTAAATGTTAAAACAATATACGTATTCATGAGACCTTTATCCGAAAAGTTCAATACTTTTTTCACATCCTTTTGATGAGCATAAATTTGAATATGCAAAGTACGACCGGCAAGTAATTATTTCATAATAATATTTCCGCCAATATAAAATAAATTGACTCTGATATTTCATGGTGCTATTACCGGTTCGATGGAGAATTAATAACACCCAATAGTAATACGCTAAGTCGAATCGAGCGTCCTCATCACAAATTGAATTAATTTGTTGCTAATAATATTTGGAGAGGTTTAGTCTACTGTAATTATGTCGAAGCGGAATATCAGTTATTTATATCAAAAATGTTCAATCATTAGTAGGGTGAGGGGTGTGCACGGCCAATCTGATGATAAGCGGTTTACGCGGGTTATAGAAGGTTGGGGAAGTGGGGTGGATAGGTAAGAGATACATGAAGACGTTTCCGTCCGCTTACAAGATTTTCACAAATATCATTAAAATTATTTTGTATGATTTCTAAGAACCTAGTCAAAGTTACATATATACTGTAAAAATTCAACGAAGAAGCATTTCAACGTCATACCGGCTTTGAAGCATAAAAAATGAATTAAAAACGTAAGCGGTTTTTATTCTGAAATTGCTGAATCCTTTAAAAAGATTGTGTCGAACTAATGAGGTCGTCACGAGCGCCCTCCTTAATTAATGTTGTTATTTGATTCTCGATTTCTTTTTAATTAAAGAATTTTAGAACGAAATTAAGTATCTCTTAATTATACCTACCAGTATTGCAGAATTCTTCACAGATTTATTTTTAAACGCTAGACTTGTTTGTTGTTTGTGCAAGGTTCAGTATGAGTTATTATTTTTACTTTAATTGGTATACATAATTAAAACTCAAAGTCAACAAGTAAAATGCTGCAGACTTCATAATTATATAAACTTATTTCTGTACCTACATGAATATTTGCATAACTTCATATTAGACTAGCTGACCCGGCGAACTTCGTACCGCCAAATTTTTTTCAGCCCGCATGAATTTTTGATCCCGTTCCCGCTGCACCTATTTTCTCACCCTTTAAACCTTCCCTGGGCATCCACGAATATTTCAAGACTAAAATTAGCCAAATCGGTTCAGCCGTTCTTGAGTTATAAACTAACAACGAATAGTGGCATTGATTTTTATATATAGGTATAGATAATGATAATGAAACATCATTCCTAAATATAACTGGTTTACTCATAGTTACAGAAATCAATGTGATCATGGCATTGTATACCTAATACTACTGTAACGTTAGGCAGGCATGCCTACATTGCAATGCGAAAATCAGTCCCCTTCATTGTGAAAGTTTTGACATGATTTCTCTGACTTTTGAACTGTGTCTATAAGCCTTCAGTCACATCACTCTGTTTCTGAAAGTGACGTAGAAAGTGTTCTTAGCAACGAAATTTCTCAACTGATTTATAAATATTTTATTTGTTCGTATAATTAAAACTTTTACCTGCAATACTAACTAAATACTTTTGCTTTTCTTTGTAGCATGTTACTGGAATTAAAAAATGAATCACAGTATTTATTAAATTACACAGCCAGTAGTTACACTTTTACTTAAATCTACACAACTACAACATTGTATTTAATAGTTAACATTTAGCGCTTTCCGTACACAGTCATTATTGAAATAATGTATTTATATACTAAACCATTTTAAGGTACTTAGCATGGCATGCTTGCAAGTAATTAAGTATGAACGAGAAAACAAGCACCAACTGAAACCCCTTGTTTAAGTTCTTATTACTTATAATTTATACTTATCAACCTCATAATAACTCTTCATCAGCCATGGTCACGTGCATGGTAAGGCGCTAACCAACTGTTTCATACGTCTGAACTGGCTGTATGAAAGCTTGCTTATTCTACGATACATGTATATTTACATTAATGATTTTACAATAACTCATTACAAATAAATGGTTTTCTCCATGTTCTGAAGTAAAACCACAGTACTACGCTACGTGAACATTGTTTCCAATGGGAGAATTCATATTCAACTGATCAACTTCAATGTTCTGATTCCCCATATTTCTATGCGTTTGTAATCCATTTAGGTACTATCGTATGACTTTAAGATGAGCGTTTAAAAAATTAGCCACAAAAACAACATTGCGCTCGTCCAGAGGCCACGGTAACCATTTTCCATCAAGTAGGCCATGTGCATGTCTGCGACCTAAGATTTAAAAAAAAAAGATTCTACTATGACCCCTAACTTGTCTTAAGTTGTAGTAAGAAGATTCCAACTATTAGGTAATCTGTGGAAGAACACAGAGACACCAACTTAGACTTGAACTAGTAGCTTTTCTATTGATTATGAGTTTAGTTTACTGACAATTACTTATGTTAAGTTACACTCCTACAATAAATAAATCTGACAACCGCGTACATTATTACCCGCACATGAACAATTTTCAAGTTTATTCGAAATATAAAAAACTCAAGTTGCGATAAACAAGTACGGCTGTACTGATTTAACAAAGTGAGTAGATACGTGTCTGGCTCAGCGTAGCAGCTCCGCAGCGAAGCCTCTTTTATTTATTTAACTTTATCCACTTCCTTAAACAAAATTTCTCACAAAAGATTTAGAGTAGCCACTTCCAGCTCCCTACATAGCTAATATCCAAACTCCCATTACCTTTCAGTGCACCTCGAAGCGCCGTCGCCCGAGCTAATGACCGACCCTAATATTTTAGCTCACCGCTCACCGCTCGCCGTCCGCTCCCGAACTCGCAATTTTAGTGGCCTCTAATAAATTGTGCTTGAAACTTGTAATATTTGAAGATATTAATTTCCTGTCAGTAACCTGGCCGTTAAATTAAGGCCTGTGTAATTTGGGCGCCATCATAAATTATTAATTCGTTAGTTTATGTTTAAATGATGACGTGACGAAAGGGGCACGACAAAATAAATGACATGTCCAGGAAAAGTATTGTTGTTTGCTAAAGTAGCCAGTGTTACTTATGGAAATTTTAGAAATTGTGTTCACGTTTACGTAGTACTTAGTGTGTACAATATTATAATAAACAAATTAAGTTGCAACATAGGTAAGTATTTATCATAATAATTTGGCGTTTTTTTTTTCGAGGTTGATTTCGAGATCAAACGACAATCACTCCCAAAAAAACCCTATAAGCCAAATAAAAAAATAGTCTCGGGAACTCAGGGTTTCTTTGTCTACCACATGATGATCCACAAAATGAATCCATGGAATACTAAGAATGTCATACCCCCTCACTCTATAAAAGGTTACAGGTGTGTTGGTATATATGGCTTGTATGTGGAGTTAATCATTGTTCAATAGCAATACAATTAGCTATACATTACAGTAAGCAATTGACTATATAAACTTCCGTTTACAATCTCATAAGCATGTAGAAATGCGATTCCCCATTGGCATAACAGAAAACAGAAATAGAAGTATCGGAAACAGATTGAACAATTTCCATATTAATCTATTAGACGGGTGAGCCGGTCGCGTTCGACGACGCCTCAGTACTGCTGGTTGCGAATGGCAGTAAACGCAAATCGTTTGCAAATCCTATGCTTCGGGCTAGTAGGCTACTAAGTTAGCGATTTTTCAGCTCTTATATCTATAGGATTAAAACTTAGTCTCAAATTAAGCATAACTTGATTGTACATATGAAATTCATTCATTACTCTGTTTTCTAATTTCTATAACTCACAAAGATTCTCACATAAGTAATCATATTTTTGAAATGTCGCTTAGGAAGGGAGGGTTTTCAGCATGATTTGATGTCAAATAGATGTAATTACGTTGCAAAATTTTAAGAAATAAGAAAATTAAGAAATTGATAAATAAATACTTTTCTATGTACCCATGTAAACATTGGCACTGGGCGTCAATATAACTTGTAATACGATATATAAGCGCTAGATTAATGTGACAACGAAATTAAAACCAATTTACTCATGGCATCTACTAATAGAAAGATTTTGTAGCGAGATGCCTACTATCCTAATACAGGGCTAGAAGCATACGCACAACTTGCGAAAGAACAAAAGACGAGGGACAATCTAACAATAAAAACAAAAGCATGCAACACTTTTATTTTTGTTTTATATGATATCAGACCGTAAATTTTTTAATATGAAATATTTTATTAATTTTTTAACGTATAATTTTACGATATTAACGAATTAATTCCCGCTGATCTCGTGGCCCGGAGCAATACAAGCGTCGATTTGTCGCGTTTACAATCAGCGAGTATTGCAGTGAGCTGTAGGCGCACCCCCGCGCCCCGCCCCCGCCCCGCGTGCCGGGCACGTTCAACTGAACACATTCTGTTCCCTATTTTATTTCATTTTATACAAAATTTCAATATTCCAAGGTAGCAGTAAATTTAGGTACTTCGCTCAAAAGGGAGTTAAACTATCAGAATAGTGAATTCGTACTATGTAGTAAATAGTAAACTTATTTTGTATGCCATAGTCAAATAATTTAAATATTTCACACATATACCTAAGAAATGGCATTTGGAGTAGTTATTTGAAGCGCACAATATGTTTCCATTTTTAAAACGATTTGTCAAAACATATTAGTTCACCGTTTACCATTATTTTTGTGCGGCAATCCACCAGATATCACTTTCATCGGTCATGGGCGTTATGACCGACTAAAACCGCACGTCGCCGTCTCGGTTCCTCCGAGAAAGCCTCTGAGCAGCCTTCCATAAGGCATCTCCCCGTCTCCGTTGCTCAGGATGCACCGCGTGGAGGTCGGAACGAGTACCCCTGGTTGTCAAACCGTATCTCATTTCTAAAACTCAATTATGTAAGCTTGTACTAGGAAAAATTATATTTCAACCATCGACCTTCTTTATTAATTGCCCACTCAAGACCACTTGGCAGTAAATAAGCACCAGTTAACAGTACCTCTTCAATGATTATTTCGTAAGAGATTCCGCCATGTAATGTCTGCTGCAATTTGTCATCTTGAACACAAAGTACTCGAAATGACAAATGAGATAGTGCTCCTGCTTGAGCTTGGTGTGTCCAACCATCTTAAGGATGCTTCATGCTAATGCAAAATCTCTTTTTTTTTGACAGCAAAAAGCTGCTGTTGTGGGTATCAATATTGAGACCTGACGAATTTGATTTAAACGCTAAAATTAACGGATGACTTGAAATAATGATAGCTGGGAAATACTGGATTCGCTAGGTGGAAGATCAGTTGTCATAACCCAACCCATGCACATTGGATGAGTTCAATGTCCAGCAATGGACTGCAACAAACTAGGTATTATATCATTATAACGTTGTCCCAGCGTCAGTAGTTTGCACTATGGAGCCTGTTGTCAGTGTATTATCTGTCGATTTTTGCGGGAGCAACTGCTGTTTGACCCCAAGCAGAAAGCCTCTGCAGAGCCTCGTCTGCTATTCAGCAGGCTGTATAGCAGGTAAATTTGGTTAGGGTCTCAAAGGCGCTGACCCAAAAATGAACTATTGCGTATTCTGTGGTTAAAAATTGCAAAATTACAATTTTTATACAAATGTAAATATAATTTTGAAGCATCATTTTTATTTTAAGTAACATAATAGTGTGTTACCCAATTATGCGATACAAGGTGCCTTTATACAGTTACTTGACAAGTTTCCCAAGACTCTTTTATAAGCTAGTCAGAGAATTTGCGATTCAATACCTAGTAGGATTATAGTACGTCTTGCTTGGAGTGTAAAACAAACTTCAATAAATAGAGAGGACCTTGAAGCAATGGAAGTGTACGAGTATCATTGTTACGTTTCTATAGATTCGTGTAAAAAATGAGATAGGTCAAATCCTGGATTAAAACATAGGTAGACACATAATCCAGCCAGTTACAAAATAATTATGTAACCATTTTATTAGATTACTACCATTTTATTAGAGCCGAATCTCCTTTTTACGAGTATTACAGCTGATATGGTTTTTGGTAACTTCCTTAGCTTGTCGATAAATACATTTATCATTCCACAGTGGTTTATATAATAAAATCAGTTCCCGATTTTGTTGGAAATAGTTTGTTAATAGATTATAATATTATATTGATTTTATAAAATACTTCGCTAGTTAACAATAGAATAAACTTTAAAATCTAGTATCAAAGCAGTCATGTGAAAGTGACCTATTACTCGCCCTATGACAATACTAAAATGATGGACATGCAATCTCTTCTAATAATCAGACAGAAGGGTGATAGTTCAAATCGCATAGGTTAATACTGTCAAAGTTGCCGCTTCTCGTCAAGTGGACATGTGCTCCCTTGTCATGTTCAACAAGTACTAAATGCCTATCCGTATGTTCTGTACAGTACATAATACCTATACTTAGCTTCGTTCTCAGAATGTTACCTGTATTATTTCTGTCATGTTTTACCGAATAAAGAATTACGATGCTTGTAAGTGACAAGGCTTTTCTGCATGGTCATGCTTTAGCTGTTGTTCAATGAAATCTAACAAGGTGTCGAATGATTCGATAAAAAATACCAGCTCTTTAATGTGAAGACAATCAGATAACGGGTCTTGTACAAAAGGCTTCCCAACTTATATCGCCAGTCGTACATAATTGATAACCATCTTTTTTATCTTTAAGTTTTTGTTATAGATCAGTTAGTTCACTCATTGAAATATTATACGTTTATTATTGCTAAGGTTTAATAATTTAGGTATGTTTCAATAATTTTCAACGTTGCGATATTTTCCTCTCATACCTAGCTTTTCTGTTTGGATAAAAAGGCACCACGGAGTATAGACAATGTGTACGTTTGACACAATAGTATTATCGCTGTCTTTTACGTATAACTAAAACAAGATTTTTTATTTGTGTTTTTATACCACTTGAGTAGTAGACAAACACATCGCACACCTGTGGAAAGTGGTTATCGTGGTGCAACACCAGGGGAGCCACACTGTGCTGCCGACCTTGTAAGAACTGAAAGTTTCTGTGCCGTCAGCGCAGAAGACAAAGCAGGAAAAACCTTTGGTCTTTCCACTGACAACACAAAAACTCTCCAGTGAGCTCTGGCTACACACCGCCAGGAACACAAAACAAGGTTATTATGGCCGTGGTATTATAGGGCGTAGGTACTTGCCCATTCGGACTGTCAATTGGGACAGAAATACCGTCGTCTCTACCTTATTTATGTCCTATTTAGTGGATGTAAAAATAGACATCATAAGAAGTGTGGGTAGTACCAAATAGGTTTGTGTATATACTTTTCCAATTACCTACCACATTTCAATGATTATACGTTTAGAATCACGGCAGAAAGTAAGTAGGCGTGGCACACCTACTCGCATTTGAGTATCTAAATAAATAATAACATTAAAGGCCTTTCACAGTTACTTTGGAGGTAAGAAAAACTATATTCAGAAATCAAAGTAATCACCCATAGCATTAGCGTGTTTGAGCACTACGATATTCAACATTTACAAATTACAAAATCGAAAATCAACTTGACATAGTGCCTCTCGTACAGAAGCCATCTTTCACCACGAAAATAACTCACTTACTGTATTAAGTAAAGCAACGGCTGAGGTAATGAACTTACGTCAGACCGTTCTATTTAGGCCTCTCGATTATCCCTTTATCTTAAGAGTCGCGGCGAGGTGAGGATTTATCAAGGGTCTTGTTATAACGGTCGGGATGCTGAAGGCTACAGGGTGCGATACTCTCATTTAGGGTAATACTTCTCCCATCAAGCCTTTTTGATGTGCTAAGAAGGTAAATCAGGTGCTTTTGATCTGAGATTGTATGCTAACGATGGCGCGGTTCGGTAATTATTAGATTTTGAAGGTAGATTAAAATTTTCAAGAAGGACGATTGGTAATTTTTATTTCTAATGACATTTTTGATTCTTGGTGCCTTAATTAGCTGGTTTGGTTAACAAAAATAAGCGGTATAATTTCTACTACTCTTTTTTCCCTTTCTACACTATAGAAGAAATACCTATGTTTTTTAAGTATACGAATTGAAGAAAAGGTAAATGTATCAAACAGCTAATTCGAGAATAAATCGGTATAAGCACCATAAAATTGCTATACAATTTCATCTTTCTATTAAAACTGCGAATAATTTCAAAACATTTTACAGCTTTTATGCTTTTACTTGCATACACGTCAAAACTCATAAATCGTAGAATATAAAAAAAGGAATAGCGCCGAGGTTAAGAAAGTTTTTAATTAAAGTAGATGCCATTCGCGCTCGGCGTGATCCCCATAGATAAAGTCAGTTCGCGATAACTCGCTCTACACTTTCATTTCGTTTTTCCTCATTCTTCTGCAATATTTTTACAGCAATAAGTAAGCAGAGAAATGGAATAATTAAATTGTGATAATAATATTAATAACTCGTGAATAAGAATTCGCTGTAGTTATCTGTAATCTTTCAATGTCTATTTACCCTAAAAATACCGTAAACTAGGGTTATTTTGGACAGCTAGGTAATTTTGGGACAGTTTAAAATTATGTTTTTTTTTTCAAAAGTATCAGCAAACGTAAGAAACAGATGACAGATACGAATATCATTTGCACTTCTGTAGAAAATGATGATAATGACGATGTATGGTGTTGTTTATTATTAAAAAATAAAATGTTACAACTAGTGACTCCAGTTCCGAAGCATTCCTGGTGCAAAGTCTGGCCATCGTAATTCAGCGTGGAAACGCGGCGAGTGTGATAGGCACTTTTGCGCCGGGAACGGTCAGGGACGGGTTATTTGACTAATTTATTGACCAAAATGTAAATTGATTTTGTCATTATATTTATTTAAAAAAAAAAAACAAACTTACCCCGTTGTCCGTAATCTAAGTTTACAGAATCTGTGGTTTACAGTACCTATGTTGTACGTGAGGTCAAAATCTTTGTAACCTATGTTCTACAAAACAATACATACATAAATAAATAATTTTATTATAATATAATAATTGTATTTCATATAACAATCCAAATGTTTACCTGGTATAATCATTGAACCAGTAGTGCATAACAATACCTCCCCAGCAGCCCATATATGGGGAAGCAGTCGTATAGTCATACAGCCACATTTGTGGGTATTGTAAACGAGTAGTTGAATAGGCCCAGCCACCTAGCAAGCTACATTGTTCGCAATAATATCAACTGTTTGCAGCAATATCGCTTAATATTTACGTTAAGTAACAGTGTGCTGCTGTTTGTGTGGTATGAGAACGTGCTGAAAGTCCTTTCCCTGAATTTTAAACGGCGGCGACTGATAACGCTACATTGACATTGATGATTTTTAATTTTAAGTGTCACTATACTTCAAATTAAAAAACATCGATGTTAACAAGGATAGTGTCTTAATACTATTTAATTGATGAAAGATCATTTTTATAATAGTAATGGTTGTATGTAGAATTTGCAGAAGGCAATCATAGATATTAGTGGCAGATCCAGCGCTTCAATAATGAGCACAAATTAATAATTCTACTAGCAGATAAGGTTTAGAGCTTTGTAATTATACAAAATTATTGACATTCGTAAAAAAGCATGAGAAAATAATAGAATTTTTGCGAAATATTTGTAACCGATATTACTAATATTCCATCTAACCCCTCCAGCTAATTACTTGAGTCAGGAGTGAATTCACGTCGGTAGAGTAATAGCCAAAATTCGAACCTGGGACCTCTCGATCGTAAGGCCGTAGCCGATTCATACATCTACTATTTTAGTCAGGTAAAAAATCAACCCCAAGTTTTGTAAAAAATTATATGGAACTTCCATATATTATAATTTTTCGCATTTTCCTTTTACATAAAATATTACGAAAATGCAGTACACATGGTTGCGATACAGCCGCCTGTTCCCTAGCGACGACATAACTCACATTGTCCCCTTGTCGGTCGCGCCATTCTGTATATTATATTACTAGCTTTTATTTTATTTTAACTTTTAAGAGCAACTTTTGAAGCTGCTATCTTTATCAAAAGTCACTGGTTTTTATTATAACAAAAATGAAACGAATGATAATGCAAAACTAAGACGTGCAAAAGCTGATATTATGTTAATTTGACCAATAGATCTAGGTGGTTAGAAGTTTGCAAGATCTTGGCGTAAAATCTATCACTGTTTCTAGCGTCCTAATTCTTGAATTAGGCAGGTACTGATCCATGCTTTAATATTAATTGGTAACTGTAGCAAATTTAACTAATTTTGGTGAGATTAGATCTTGGGAAAGTACGTGGGCTATGTTTGGTCGTGAATTCGCGATAACTGACGTCCAAGCCGGTGGAGCCACAGGCAACAACTAGAATTGTATATTCTATAGATGCTGCTTTAAATACAACGGTGCAATGTCTAAGAAAATTACCTTTAAATTTAAAGATTACGAGTTCAAACTCAACTTGTACAACACCAACGTGAACCCACTCCATACCTAAAAGGTTAAAACGTCTTTAAAAATGCCGTAAAAAATCAGCCATTACTGATTTTATTGGCCGTTCGGCTTGCGACCAAGAATAGGACAAGCCGGCGGTGGGTATTCCCCCGGGTGTCGTGGCAGGTGACCGATGGAGCAGCCGATTTATATTAAATTAGGTCTGGAGGAGCCACCGGTAATGCGTCTACATAGTACGACGGGTTTAGATGGTATGTTTAGCTCACATAATATGATCGCCTGGGGATCAGTTTTAAAATTATTTCCTATTCCGATCCAAAACCCGTCTGTGGTCAGTGGTTTGGGAGTTTCTATGAATCCCACTTCCTACTTATATAATAAATATAAAAGTTAGTGAATATGTTTAAATGTTTGGTTGTTTGTAACTTAATCAAGTTCAAACGTTTGAACGGATCTTACCATGAATAGAACAAAAGTATTAGGAAATTCTACACAGATACTCGTATTCAGACCTAAAGTAAACGTAGCTTAACAAGTTTGAGTTTTAGAATGTGAATAAATATCCATAAATAAATTTTTTTAATGTACACAATACAAATTATACATAAAAACACCCAGACCGATGGATCATTTGCATTGAGCGGGAATCGAACACGTGATCTCCAACTTAGTAGTCAAACGCTCGACCTCTCCACCACAGAATTCCTAGCAAAAACTGGCCTTAGCTGGTAGATAAAGCAGTGTAGTGTATAAATAAGTCACTTAATAATTTTAAGTTTCCACCTGCGAAGACAGAACTACATGGGAACTAGCTTCAACACACAAATAGCACTTGTAGCGAGTCGTCGCACCTGCGCCTCAGTGGATTAACGTCCTTACAAGTGCGCCGATTCATTGTACTGCACTTGTTCAGTTCCCAACTCGGTAGGGTGGATGCATCAAACCTCAGCCGTGTGGGAATTTTATATTTTAGGCCCGTATTCTAGAATGACGCTCAACTCAAACTCGATTTACCTAAGGACAGATTGTATAGAACTATAGACAATCTGTCTGATAGCCAGTCAAATCTGTGGAATTTGTGCATACAATCTTGCCTCGGGTAGGGTAGACTGGGTACGGTTGAAACATTTTAGCGTTTATCGTGCATAGCATCGGGATTTGTTAAGTGAGCGATGACGGAAATATATTAAATAAAAGACCTTGTATCTGTCTACTAATGGGCAATGTTATTTGAGATCAGTGTGTAATATTTTCTGTGTAAGATCATATTAAAAAAAATCTGTAATTTGTTTCAACCGTCCCCATGCCAGGGTCGGTTGAAACAGTGCCTGGGGTCAGTTGAAACACATGCAAATAATACAAAATATAATCAATTATCGTGTTTTAATAATCATCTAATAACATTTAATAAAACTAAATACATTATTTCCATAACAATTAATATTATAAACAAAAATACATACTTGCATGGTTCCGAGTTCATTCGGAGTCACAATTGTGGCAAACATAACTAAGGCCACCTTCTGTGCACTCTTCATGTGCCCATGCATTTTACATACCGTGCATTGTATCCATTTGTGATGTTCTGAATAGGACCATTAGCTGCTTCGATTGAATTTGGCCTATCTGATAGGCCAAACGCAGGTGCAAAATCCGAGTTCTGTAAACAAATGCTGATTAAACGGAACAATACCAGTTGTGCGAAAGCTAGCTTGAATATTGGATTCTTTGGCGTACCCTTGGCATCTAAGAAACAAGAAAACTAATTAGGTATATAAATTGTTTCAACCGTACCCACAAATAATGTTTCAACTGTCCCCAATACGCCTCTTGATATAAAACGGTTCACAGTAAAAATAATAATAAATTTAAATAAAAACTACTCATACTGCCATATTCTACAAGCTTTAATTAAAACGAAATAAAACTTTCAATACTGTAACTTTAAACAAAATCCTAATAATCGCAAAAATGTAGGTACAAAAATACTTACTTTTCCGTCAAAAAACACAATGGGGCCTCCTATTGACAAGCACGTCGCCCGAAGCCCGACGTAAAACTAAAATTCGTGTTTCGACTAGTCACCCGCTTCATACTCCCCTTGTACCCCTCACCCCATCACGCACTGTTCACGAGATATTTGGTTTGTTTCAACCGTCCACCGTTTCAACCGTACCCAGTCTACCCTAAATCGAGATTCAGCTGAGTGGCATTCTAGAATACGGGCTTAGTGCGATAGATTAAATAAAATAATATTTCGCACTACATACCTACGAGTACCTCTATAATATCTGTAACTATTTGATAGTAAAAGTGCGGTAAATTCGACAGGAGAAGAATAATGGAGATGTAACTTAGAAGGGAAATTTTCAAGAACCTCACTAGAAATTGACTGCCTATCGTTATAGCGATCTAAATACAAACTCAACTTATTTGTTTTACATCATAAATGATAGAAATACATTCAAAAACCAAATATTTATTACCAAGTTTTAAGAATTTCAACATAAGTAAATCTAACAAAATTACAGTTTAATAGCTCTGTTCATTGCACGCTTCAATTACAAAAACAAGTTTTATTGCATGCATAATTTCAATAATTGGTTTTAATTTGTTGTGTGTGCACAATAACTAAATCGACGTTAAGTAAAGTCAATTATATAGGTTATGCAATGTGGTAAGCGTTGATTAAAACAATTAATTTTATTCTCGATTCTCAGAATCGATTACACGGCCCATAACCTAGTTCAGCCTAATCAACACCTGGTAATTCATTTAAATAAACACTTTGTACAAGTCTTCTTCATCCTGCAAAGAACAAAAATGAAGAAGATTTGGATCACTAAATAAACTTGCTAGTGACCTGAGTCTCTCTTTTAGCTTTTGTTTTTTATACAACACCAGGAGCGTCACATTCGTGCTGTCGTTCCTATACTCCTCGTATTTTAGTCACCACAAATACAAAAAATATTGAAAAGATGTTTAACTCGGTCAAAATAAACTAACCGAGTTTCTCGTTCAAGTTGTCCTCTAAAAGTAATATTCGTATAAAAGGAAGATTTATTTGTTCGGGTCTAACTCTGAAAAGAGCCATCCAATTGATATGAGATGTAATACAACACCGGTGCTCGTTTATTTAGCTTACTGTTTAAATAATCTAGTAGGTAAAGTAAACTAATAGTACCTACGACAAAAACAAATCACATTTCATTTATTTATTGACTTTTGCCTTCAAATATTACTATATTGGAGTCTTGGAGAAATAGAAGAAACGTAATCGAACATCATAAGGTTTTCAATATTCAGTATTCAATATTCTGAAATATGCTCTGAAAGTTCAATTCCACGCTCGCCTTCGCGTGTGTGTTCTGCGGATTATTACGTCTGGTGTTCTGAAGAATTGTCATTTTACTATCACCGCAATGCTTATCACAGGCAAAGGTTTCTCACACTTTAAATTCAGTACGATCACTTACTACATGGTTCAAAGGATTTATTTCCAAGTCATGGTTTTACTCAAAAGATCATAATATTAAATACAGATTAAGGTTTTAAAAAAATAAATATTAGTGAAATATCATCCTAAAGTATTCTTACACATTATCGAATTAAAATGTACAAGTACATTAGGTATATTATAGTGATATAAGCCCAAGCAATTTTCGGATCAAAACATCATAAATTCCATTCAGTTTGTTAAGTCGGCTAACAATATCGGTAACGTTATTGTTATCCGAAAATCACAAGGAAATGCAACGGACGTGAATGGGCCCTTCCACCCTACCACTACCACACCTTGTGTGAAAATTGTCGGCTTTCCTCACAATATATGTTTTGGTTGGTGCCCGATTGTACTCGCGTGCTTTGCCGAGCAATATTGATTTTGTGAATAAATACCTTTCAAGTGCGTTGTAAGTATGTTGGCATTATTCTGAGTCAGAATCTTTTTTATGTTTTGCAAAAATAACCTTTTTCACTGGTTGGAGTATATTTAGAGCATTGATTGAAAGTCTACCTACGCTCAACTGAGTAATAAAAATAAAAACTGTGTAAATTGTACAGTATTCTTTTCATGGTCGTTCGTTCAATAAATGAGTGACGTCTAAAAACTTATAGGTTTCTAAGCTTTTTGAGTCTATTGTATAATTAATATAAATAGATTCGAAAATAATTTTGAAGAGGGACAGCGTTTTACACTTTACTTTTGTCAAATATGTGTATTTTTATCATATTTTTTGAGCTCAGTGCTTGTAAGTTTTTGTTGATTTTGATTATAAACGAGAATCAGAGAAAAACCTATGTGGTATTCATTAGCGAGTGAACTCTAAAAGGATTTCATAAATACCAGATGAGAATAATATAGAAACGGTTGGATAACACAAATCAAATAACTGTGTTCAGTGACTCGATAAATCTGGCTAGAGATTAATTATAAAACGTTTCATGAACATCGGTTGAGGATATCTGCTTCAATCGAGTTGCAAGATTTGACCCCTACAAATAACATATATTATACACATCATACATTGCAAGTTAATAACAAGGCGTAATAACTATTAAGTAAACAAAAAAAACCGACTGGAAAGTAAAAATACAACTGCAAAGCAAATACAAGTAGTATTTTGCGTCCATCGCCGTCAAATAATTTTGGGGCTAAAAATCCGTCATTTTGATTTTATAGAAATTTTAGTATACTTGATGTCACACAATATACTCACACAATCACGACGAATCAAAGGTTCCATCGCATGTCAAAATCCGTCAAGCCTTTCTAGGCTGTAGGGTGTACCAAAGAAATTGACATACATACATACATACATAGTCTCGAAAAACACTACTTTCCTTACTTCGGCAGTCAGGTAAAAAGCTTGTAAAATAGATGAATTCCAAGTAGTACTCTGAATTTAACATTCGAAAGATCAGTCCATCGATTAAAAAATATTCGAAGAATCGTTCAGTCGAAGCAGCGTTTGGCAACATAAAGTTGTTTCGCAATAAACTCTATTCGCACAATCGTTCAGTCGATATTCCAATAATCTAACATAATGTCTCTCAAAATTAAGTTACGGACCCGTTACTTACATCAGGTATGAAACTAGTCAAATACTTACACATACCTTTTTCAGAGCAGTCAATTTTTACAATCTAAAATTTATCTTAAATAAGCTGTAACTTCAGTACAACTTCCAAATATAATTCAACGCAGAAGTGGCAACACCTTAAACAAACCCCGTTACCCCCATACATTTGGTCGTGAATGTCGACGAGGCTCCGAGCTAAATCAGCCCGAGTCGCGGTCGCAATTCGCCTAATCACAGACCTTAATTGTGCAACTTTGGTGAAGTTGGTGACTGAGGACCGGCTCAGGTGAAATGTGAAGTGTAGAATCACGAGGTTTGTTTAGCTTTAAGGCGTTAAATATTACTGAGAGGTCGGTGTGATAAAACAGAAGTTTATTTTTGTACTTCGCAGATTTTGGTCTGTAGATTTACTTACTTTTTGAAGTTTTACTGTATATTTATTATGTTTTATTGGTTTTGATTAAGTGTATAATTCCGTGCAACTTTTAAATAACAACTGAAGTCAAATGGGCAGTTCCAATATATTGTGATGACTTGCTTTCACTGCAGAAGGAAATAGTATAAAATAAATTAATAAAACTACTTTTAAGCGGATTTAAAGCCTGAAGTTTCGGCTGCTTTTCTGCAGCTATGGTGGCGGGGTCACAGAATCCGTTAAAAAGTAGTTTTATTTCAATGAGTGAAGTTCGCGTAAACTTCAGACAATATTACAATAGCAAAAGGTAAAAAAGGAAGGAAAGGCCTCCGGAAGTTTCACCAAGGAGTTCAACTCCTCTAGTCCTCACCGTAGATTTTAGGCAACAAGTGTTTATCGGCCTCAGAACCTGTTGCCATCAAATGGGTTGTTTTTGTTTGCTAATCTGTTAACGTAACATAATTGCCACGGAAACAACTCATCATCATCATCACCTTGGCATTTATCAAAGAAGCATCCGTGGCTTTCACTTTGCAGCTCGGGGTCCGCTTATTCTTTCTCCTCCTTTTGGTTTGGCTTACATGGTTTTAATGAACGACTGCAGCGGACATCCCAATTTCGGGAGGAAAGACTGCATCAAACCGTAATCTATCATATCAATCAACAGGTATACATGTTTGTAGGTGATGTTAGTTTGGATCCTAAATATCTTGGTGGTGTTTCAAGAACATCCTACCACAGAATAACTCAGCCAGGTTATTTTTTCCAGTAGAAGTTCATTACTTCTACTAGACGATAGCGCTAGTAGCATAAATCGGCGAAATACTCTCTCTAAAAACTGTATTTAGTAGCCTTTTGCACAGTAACGAACACTTTCAATGGATTCGTTCTACTGTGCCTTTAAGCTACTGGTATGCAAAAATGTCTGTCACATCCAAATTGATAACACAGATAATGTCTTTTGCAATTTTCGCAGCACTATTACAACTTGATTGTATGTTATTAAACCGTCATGACTGGCACATTCGACTCACAGAGATGTTCCATAGTTGGGCAACAATCGACTTCAACAGAATGCGGAGACTAGTGAAACAGCCGTTTGAAATGTCAAATTAATTAAGTAGATGTTCTTGTAGGTAAATCGTAATGCGGGTCAAATGTCGCAAAAACTGTATACACTCAAAATGGAATAAATCTCTGGCATCTTCTTTTGATGGAAATAACGTTAATATCATTAATTATGTGGCCAAGGTTTTGATGTGGTCAGTTGGTTTTGAGTGATATAAATAGTTTTTGATTGTCGTGGTATTTGGAAGTGTCCATGATGGGTACGAACATGTTACAAGGTTTGTCTTCTGAGCTTACAAATCCCTACTAATATTATAAATGTGAAAGTAACTCTGTCTGTCTCGCTTTCACGCCCAAACCACTGAACCGATTTTGATGAAATTTGGTATAGGGGTAGATTAGACCTCGAGAAAGGACATAGGCTATGTTTGGTCGCGATAACCGACATTCACGCGGGCGGAGCCGCGGGCAAAAGCTAGTTGTTCTATACTTTGGAATATTTTGAGGCACGTGACCTAAGATTTAAAGTCCTATGATATTCTCCTGTTATATCTACCAAAAAATTAGCGTTGTTTATAAATATCTGTCAAACTATGGTGTAAAACTGTAACATTTTCAAAACAAATTGAATTGACAAAATAGTTTCATATATTTCTTTATGCTTGACTTTAGTACTTATATTTTATATCCACAAAAAAAACTGCAGCAACATAATTATGTTAAAAGCTGTAATAAAGTTGAAAAAGACAAACGATGTATATCAATAAACATAATCAACTAAAAATAGACAATGATAGATGAAGTGTTACACAACCGGGCCCAACAATAGGCCCGGATCTGAACTAAACTGGGATAAAAACGAAACTACTGTCGCCAAACAATCTGAATTTCACGGACAATGGGAATCCTTTGGACCGTTTCTAATAAAGAGTTAAAATATCCAACAGAGCGAGGTGGTTTTTCTATAACGTCTCCATAACAATAAACTGCCTACAAATATTGTTAAGACTATTATTAGAATCCATTTTTATATCATTAAGGTGTCAAATAAGCTGCCTTCTTTAATTTTTTTAGGCAATCTCCTCCTATTTATTCTTTAGTCTTTTTCCTCCGGACATCTCTGGCTTTGCAAGCTATAAACTACAAGTATTGTTAAGTTATTATATTTTTTTTGTTATACATTTCTCAAATAACATGTTTTCCTTTCTTCTTCTTTCCTTCTTCAATAACGTATTCTATCTAGCACTTGTCCGTAGTCTGTAGACCTAGTAGTAACTTTAGTGTTTGTCTCCATTATGAACTTCATTTATTACTCATTCAGTACTCATTCTTCCATCAGTCGGTGCTCAAAAATCCTCATTAAATTATTTTGTTCTATTTTTGTTACATCCTCTTTCAACCCAGAACATTATCATACATCGACATTTTTTAAATATTAATCAATTTTAATCCACAGATATGCAGCTCACATTTTGCGAATTGGACATAATGCAACTAAAGGTTCCAAACTTGATATGTAGTGGACATAATGCGAGTAAAGGGATTGGAACGCCATAGAAACGTTGATTCCTACAAAAATTAAAATGAAGGATCAACGGAACTAAATGCAGAATTCTGCAAGTTAACTAAAAAGTAAGCGACAAATGATATTTCTGTTAATATCGAGACAGTCTTTCAAAGTGTAACATTTTGGAGGCACTCCTGTAGAGGAGATAGTTGTACAGAAAGTTGGTACAAACAGACATTAGCGCGTATCTCAGCAGGCAGCCAGTTTGTCTTCCACGCTGTTGACTACAACACAACAAAGCCAATTCGTTATAGTATTTAGAAGGACTATCATAATAATTTATTCTTTCATATTTCCTCTGCCTATAATATTTTTGGAACTCCATAGCTGTTAGAGTTTATGTGTTTTCCGAATTCTAGGATAGAAAAAGTTACTTAGGATAAAAATAAAATACGAGCGAATAGAACAAGATAAGGAACTTAACTCAATAATCAAATAAGATAGTATCAAACGCTTTAAACAGGTTTTTATAATCCTTCATTAATTAGAAGAATTAATGTACCTAATATCTAAATTTTGATTGAGACCAATTTTCTCTGCGGCGAGTTTACTAGAACCATTTTTTACGAATACCCTGTATCAAGGTTAATTAAATTTGATTAAAAACACAAAGTTCTGATATATTTTACGAAGAGTAATAACTAAAACTATCAATAAAAAAAAACTAAACAAAATCTTAGTTGCAAACCAAAAAAAAGGAGAAGAGCTGCTTGTTTCCAATACAAAGGAAATCATTTCTATTATCTCAGTGCACGCTCCGGTGGATGTAGAGCATATCTTTCGAGATAATTTAATATTCATATAGAACCTTCCTACAACACCGTAACGAACATTGACAGGTGAGGTATACTTTTATTGTTGCTATATTTTTCCTTGGTAACACCGACGTACACACAGACAAATCGTTTTCCTTTTATTGATTGTGCAGCTGGATTTCGAGTAAGTGATTGATAGACAACTATTATTTTTAGATGATTGAATTGAAAACCTAGTGTTTCAATATGATGAAAAATAAAGGATTTTATGATTGATTTTTTGTAATCCATCACGCCAGCTCTCATATTAAATATGGTAATTTAGAATAGATGTATTTTATTTTAACTTTCATAATAGAAATATTAAGGTAGGCTTAGTGATGGTTATGTAGTGACTAATAATAATGCTTACACTATAGTAATTCTTACCTAAGCAACAAGAAGTCAAAGTCAAAATCAATTATTCTGTATAGACCATTAAAACGGCACTTACAAAAGGCCAAAAAAAATAAGACTAATTTAGCAAACAGACTATCAATCGGTTTAAAACGTAGGGGACCGCCCTGAGAAGACTCCGGCAAGAAACTCTGCGGGCATTTTTTTATCTACGTATTAACAAACATTAACTTAGTCTATTTTTCTAAATACAATAGTCTGCTTGAGTACCATTACATAGTTGAGCGAACAGCTCATTCACAAGCTTGTTTATCATGTAGGTAAATATTCTAAATATTTTATAATAATCTTTTTGCCTCAGTTTACTCTTAACTACCTTTTTAAGTTATTCACAGGCAAATCCCTAATTTCATTAAAAAGCTTGTTAAAAAGTGCCTATGCTATAACAAAATTGGTAATTTTTTCCAGGGCAACTATAGAGTTACCAATTTTTTGGAGTCTACTATCAGACTATCACAGACTATAAGAATGTTTTTGTGTCTGGTATTGTAAGAGAGTTGTTGAATATGTTTATTTTAGTGTTTAGGTACTCGCATTTACCCTGAACTATGTCGAATAAAAAGTCCAAAAACTAATTCAATGTCTGCTGTAAAAATAAACATATAACACATTCCATTAACAATCATTTACGGTGTTTATCACCTCTATCCCTTCGCATAAGGAGCCGTCCGTGTGGAGGCTGTCGGAGGTGGAGCTCACGTCGACTGCAACTTTTATTATTCATTAGAAGCAATAGCGGTTGGTAATAAGACCGTTTCTATTCGTAAAACGCTCCAAAACTGTGTTGCTATATTACGGAGTTTAGTCCCTAGAATTTGGGGAATTTTATTTGGTTTAGAGCTCGCTTCTTTTTGTTTTGAACTATTTTTTTTTAACTTACAAGAGTACAATTAATTGTTTTATTTCTTGCTTACATTGATTTTGAGCTCATATGAAATTTCATTCATGTTCGAAATTTTCGCCTTAATGACGGTTGTTTGCAGAAAAAATAACGCAACATTTAAAAGGGTTTTTCATTATTGTAACGAATGTTCTCGGTGTTGATTGATTTTTACCTTTATGCCCAACTCTGGATGTATTTTTAAGTCCATAAGGGCGTAGATGATAACGATGACGTCATCGGCGTAGACAAATAAAATTGTAAATGATGTAACTACAAAGTTGAGGAGAGCACTGTTCGAATTATAGTACCTTTTCTACCAGCCCAGTATAATCAATTCTCTGATATATTTAATAGTCAGTCTTTTTTTAATAGTCTGATATATTTAAAAGTCAATTCTCTGAGTTTCTTTTTGGTATTTTCTCAGTAGAACCAACTTACCGAACACCGAACCAACGAAAGAATCATTTTCAAATGATTTATTTTACTTTATTTCATTAAAAAGTTATATTCCTATAATTATTTTTTGACATAATTGTACTATTTTTACGTTCATTTGTGCTCTTTATGTGTCTAAACTAAATAAACGAAATTGATTCTTTGATTCTTTAAGCCAAGGAAGCAAAATCCTACACTGCCAACTGTGCACAGTGGACAATATTTTAAGAATATTGTAATCCTACGTGTGGCAACACTATGAAGTGCTTATCACGATGTTTTAACGTGCGCCGGCCGAACGAGGAATGGGAGGGCTATTGTAATTTGTTAGTATTCTTACTGTTTTATAGTTCTTCTTTTATTCATGGCGATGTGTGGC
Organism: Eilema depressum; assembly: GCA_914767945.1. NCBI lineage: Eukaryota > Metazoa > Arthropoda > Insecta > Lepidoptera > Erebidae > Eilema > Eilema depressum. Next base: position 382,635 of record OU612029.1, on the reverse strand, counting down.
ACAAGTATCATGCCTACACTGTAACATGGAGAAAATACGAAGCCTCAATTATGTATAGACTGCGTTAGGAGTAACAAACGAGGAAATCGCTGGTGCTTCCGGAGAAAAAAAGTTTCACGGTTTTTATTTGAATTGGTAATTTTATAAAGGGAGTATTGGAGCTGGGTTAAGTTAGCGAAGTTATACAATATTGTAAAATATTGATAGTAATAACTTAATTATGCTGTATTGGATTATGGAAGGACTCTGAAATAGAACCACTAAAGCCCGTATTCTAGTACGACATACAGTCCTGAATCTTGATTTAGGATAGATTGTATAGACCGATTGACAGATTTGATAGATGAAAAACTACGCTGAGAGAGATGATAAAACTACTCAGATTGTATAGACAACCAATCTGTCTTCAGATAAATAGATAATACCTTTCTAAAAGGCCCAAAAGAGGCTTTCCAATTATATTTTGCAGTATTTAACAGCTATAAAAGACACTCATACAAGATTAAAGAGTTACATTTTTTTTTTTAATATTTGTTTATGTTGACTAGTAGGTGCATAAATTAAGCTCTTGCGGCAGAAGTTACAACTTTATCTTACTTATACAGTTACAAAAAATAAGGGAAATTACGAAAAAAGTTAAGGATACAAAATCTCAGTTAAAAAGGTTTCAAAAACCCCAATAGCGGAGGTCATTTGGATTTCAGATTCAGGATCTCATTCAAAGTTTCTCATCTATGCAGAGACACCTGAACCAGGTTGTACTGTAGTCGAAACACTAATATAATTCATCATTATTATTACCCAATACTTTCAGTGAAGTTTGGAAAAACATCACCTAAAATGACCGTTCAGTAAACCCATATAACAACATGACGTGCCTCTAACTGTTATGGCGGTGTTCACGCGAACCTAATAAAGATTAACGTTATGAGTTACCAAATTGATACTAGCTAACGTATACAAATACCAATGATAACGTATTATTTGTGATTGAAGGGTTAAATCCCATTACATATTATTCGTTCGTGGCCTAATTAAAGGTAAAGGGGTTATCTTGGTCTACAAACGATTATAACACCAGTAGGCTTACCATAAACAGGTTAATATATGAATGGCTGTCATAACCAACTGCATAGCACACAATTGGTAGTATGACAGACGTACAATTGTGGACCTGTGTTAAGAGTTTATGGTAGGCCTGCAGATGTGTGGTACCAGCTGCAGAGTAAATGCCAGAAAATGGGCAAAAACAAATTAAGACAGAAAATAAATCATGCAGTCCCCTCTGTTTGTAATTATGGCAAGACTACATACTTTTGATTCTCAGGTCATGTCCTAGACCCCAACAACAGGCTCCCCTATTTCTAGGCAGTTGGATTTCGACATCTACTTCTCTGAACCCTGGTGAGGCGTCTGTAAAAGGTTCTAGAAACAAAAACAAATTATTAGTACGACAATCTTATCAGCTGTTATATTATACACATATTATATCATGCAACTGTTTAAAAAATCCTTCTTATATAAAGTTTACATATTTTTTCAAGACGGAACGAATATGATTTGCGTGATCATTGGCGTTCTTTGATTTTTTTATAAATGTGATAACAAAATCATTCATATACACATAACAATACACTAAACTTAAAGTTAAATAAAGTTTCATTAGCTCTTAGGCATTTTATGAGCTTCTAAAAACGATGACTTCTTTTTTGCCCTCTTAAAACATCCATAAATAGCCCACACTTTATGAGACAATCTTTTTTAGTCCGCCACCATGGATGCTGAAAAGAGACTGAAACGATTTCAATATTTCAGTTGCATTTACCTGTAAATAATATAATGACATGAAATAAAATATGATTGGATCCGTTAATAGTACATTATGGTACAAGTGAGCAACGTTGGTGATTACCGCCGAGGCGCCATTGAGACCCGAGCCGCCAGGCGTGGGTCTTAAGACAGCCGAGGACGGTAATCATCATGCTCACACGTGCCATACGACGTTTTACAACACACTTGCGAATAAAATAATACTACAAATACTAAATAAACAATACTACAAATTAATTCGTTTTCCTATGCGCGCGCATTTAACAATGGCGGTCGACCATATTTAAAAAAAAAAGAGGTTTGTACTTAACTTTTTTTTCCTCTGTTTTTTTTTCTGTACTTAGAGAAAAAAAAAAGTTAAATTTGAGCGAAAATTTTGTTTATTACACAAGTATTACAAGTTGAAATTATTTATTTAAATACGAAAATGCATCAAATGACCATACAATAGGCGTATTAATTTATTCGTACTATTAAACACGTTATTTTTTGTATCAAAACTTTTTTAAGAACATAGACAATTATAGACACTTCCTATAAAATTTAAAAAAGAATCTATAACTCACTTTTGTGAATAATAGTAATGAAAAAGTCACAGTTTTATAATAGGTGTCATTCCGTGCTTAATTGCGGTAAAATAATATCACTGTTATGAGCAGGTGTGTTGTAAAAATAGTTTTATTTCATTGTGTAATATTCGCGTAAACAATAATTGACAACAATATCATGTAGAATTTTTATTTGACAATGACATTTTATTAAAAATGTAACTAAGATTTTATCTGAAAATATAATAATAATATGTACTCCGAAATGTTTTCAATGTAAATAAAGTCCTTTCACAACTAAATTTTTATCAATACCTTGGCATTACAATTGAAAATAAAATATTCATGAGTCTATGTATGAATACATTATTCGGCTGAGCTTTTATTATTTATTGATATAGTTTTTGCTGAGCTTTTGAAAAAGTTTTCGCTTGCAAAATGTATCTCATAATAAAAATCTGAACACATTGATAATAGCTTTTGTGTATTTTTTAAATTTTATTGTTCTCGCTCGAGGCTTGAGTCAACAATATAGTACCCGGAATACGGCAATAGGCTTACCCTCTGTTACGTGGGACCTAATACAATAATTAATGCAATGTGGGTGTTAATTCACCTTTGCCTAACCCTCCGGGGATAAAGCGTGATTATATCCAGGACGTGTATTGCACTCAGCTAAACAAAGTTTTTTATCTATTCTACTCTAAATAACTACATTCTGATTACAACGACCATAAAATTAAAACTATCTCACCATTTTAGTATTTTACTTGTTCTTTGTTTACGGTGTTACCTTGTTTTAAATAGTCCACTATCGAGATCAGTGGATTGTGGATTATTTAAATTCGGGAATGGTTTTCCCAAGCGACTACATTATGGGGTTTTTCAAGAAGGGCATTAGAAGGTTTCTTCAGGGTCAGCAGCGTGAGTGTAATGCCCCTGGTGTTGCATACGTCCATAGGCCACGGTGACCGCTTTCCATCAGGTGGACCGTGTGCTTGTCTGCCAACTAAGTGGTATAAAAAAATGCGTCTAAGGCCCATATTTTAGAACGATACTTTGTTCTGAATCTCGATTTTCACGACAATCTGTCCTCAGTACTAGTTATAAATCGAGAATCATCACTGAGAATCTTCCTGAAATACGTGCGTAAGACTTTAGATTTTGCATTCTAGTATTTCAACTACATTTAGAGAAAATTGAATGATATTCGAGTTGAAGAAAATTTTGAAATATTCTTGCTGGACATTGCGCTATCACGTCTAACTTTAGGTCAGTTGTTGTTTTTTAAGTACACGTTCTCCTAATACATAATTAGGTTGAAATTACACCACGCTAGCACACATACAACCATTAAGTTTTGTGAATATTAACGAGACATCGTTAAGTAGTGGTTTTATGTGACTGTAACGAAGAAGTTAAATGTGGTTAGGTTGTAAATTTGAGTACCATTAACGTCGGACTACATACTTCCCAATCTTTTTTTTCATGTGGTAATCTCCTCGGATTTCTTTCGGACGGAACCGACTAAAACCGCATGCCGTCTTGGGTGTTCAGATGCCGGGTGGCATTTCCCTTGCATATCGGTCATCTCCGGTTTCAAGATGACCCCATCAGGTGTGGGTAGCAGTGTCACCAATCTTGTTCTCCGATGTGGGGAAGAGGAGATAAAAGACGAAGGTCGTTGAGCGATACCCATACTTGCCAACCTAACCGTAAAATCCCCCAAACAATACCACACAGAACACTTTCTAGTTACAGACCACATTTCAGAGAAAGCTTTTAAAATCCAAACAATATCAAATCGAAGCGGTTTTATTTCCTGCCCCTCCAGCTAAGCCCCCGCGGTTCCGGCACATAATCCTCGAGCGCGGGTTCGAGCCCCCACCAGCTATAAATCACTCGTAAGACTTGAAACTCGCGCAGAAATAAAATTATTTCATTTATCACCGTTTACACACAGCGAATGCACTTGTGAACTTTGCAACCAGCATTGAACTTAACTTTAGGAAAGCTAGGAATTGGTAGGAATGAAGAATTAGGTAGAAAAAAAAAACAATTTCACTACTGCCATTTATAGCTCGATTAATGGTTTGATTATTGAAGCCAATATCTCAAGTTTTTTTTAAGTAGCACCGGCTGACTAACATGAACATGATAATAGGTATATTAACCTACCTAGCACTTAGTCACAAGCCCTTCTGTCAAATGAAATTGAAATGTATAGTTGAGAGTATTACAATATCAACTTATTAATAGGAAATAAGTATAATTTTATAAAAGTAAGATCGCTAGGCTTGATAAGTTAGCAAAGTGCGATCCTGCAGTGCCAGATAAATTCTACTTAAACCAAGTTTTACGCCGCTGACCAAGGCGTGCTATTTCCGATCTCGTAACTTAGTTGAACATGCCATGTCGTAACAAGCTCAGCAACTTTAGTTTGTTAAGTTAGGACGTATTGTTTCTACAGTGAGTTCTCGGAGAAAGTCAAATATTACGGTATAAATAATATCTGAGACAAAATTAGAATCACAAGTTTAACCAAGTTCTTTTTCAAAAGTTCCATCCAAATATGTGTATCATTTGATGGTAAACATAACTCTGAGAGAGATGGGCCAGGAAAAGAGAAGTACAAAATTGGGCAACTCGATCAGCACCCAACACACCAACTTTTACCATTATCTACAACTGGCTGCTGCTTGGCAACATCGTGCTTATTAACCGACTTCAAAAAAGGAGGTTCTCAATTCGTACGCAATTTTTTTTTTTTTTTTTTTTTGTATGTTTGTTACGCGATTGTGAAGCCAATCCTGGACGGATTTTGAAAATTATTTTTTTGTTTGATAGAGGATACTTTCAGAGTGATCCCATATCCAAGATGTCCGGATCTAATGCTATGATCCTGGAGAAATCAAGGGAAATCCTCCGAAACCAGACTGATGCGCCTTCAAGCGCCTACTCTTAATATATTAGCAATCAGATGAATGTTGTTTTATTTTCAAAGAACATGCAGGCGCATAAAATAGGTGACGAACCGTTGTATGTAAAATCCGTATTTTGTGAAACGGATTTTATGATCTTTGTTTTATTGGAGAGAGAAAGGTGGTTCAGGGAGCCAGAATCGTATGACAGGATTCAGGAAATCATGATTGGATTATGGGATCTAGGGAAATCCTCAAAATGATGGCAAAACACTGTTTCTGCTGCTTTAACATATTTAATTTCAATAATTGCCTTTTAAAATTATCTTCACGTGATTTTTTAAGCTGCTGATGATAGGAACCTAAGCAGAGGGTGGAAGATGGATCGATTATAACTCACTAAAAAGAGGAAAATAAATTCATTTTAACAAAAAAGTTTAACCGACTTCAAGAAACGGCAAAGAGGCACTGAAAAGTGAAAAATAACGTAATTTACAGACTTACTGATTTATTAGAAGTCGGTGCCAGCCAATTTTGTTTGTTGTGTCTAAACTACTATGATGCAATCAATTGAAATATTGCCTCTCGGGCTTGGCGCCGACTTCTAATAAATCAGTAAGTCTGTAAATTACGTTATTTTTCACTTTTCAGTGCCTCTTTGCCGTTTCTTGAAGTCGGTTAAACTTTTTTGTTAAAATGAATTTATTTGATGTTTGAGTGATTGATAGTGCAGAAAGACATTGACAGAAAAAAAATCAATAGCCAGAATTTTCAGATTCAAAGAAATTACAATTTGAGGTAACCCTACTATTTTCACCCTACTGACCAGTGATAATTATTATACATATCAGTAATAACATCGAAACTACAAATTGCACGATTACCCTTCACACTAATACCGGCTAATTAATTTACGAGGGAAAATATATATGTGCAAAGAAAAATTTCAAAAACTTCATTTCGATCAGAGGTCTCGTTTTCCTAGAGATGATCAGTTCGAGTTACAGAACGTGGGTCTGGCTTCTCGAGCTATTGTTTTACACTCACAAATCCTTCCGTAAAAGTGATATCCCCTTCTTACATTTCCTTTTCAAATCTTAAATTCTAGGAGACGAAAAATTAAACACTTTTGTAAAACAGTCATCATCATCCTCTTAGCCATTTACAAGTTACTTAAGTTTACTGTGTGCTTTAGAGCCAGGGATCCTTAAGGAGCTTATTGTTTTTGATTGGTCGGATTACAGCGATGAGGGCGCCCTTTGTACATAATATGTATATGTATGTACCTACGGTAATTTATTTGTGTACCTACAATAGAGATTTATTTAATCTAATCTAATCGGCTTTTCCAGAAGTGATTTATTATTTGTCTTCCCCCACTCTTAGAGGAAACCTATGCCAAAGCGTCGTTAGGAGAGCTCTGTACAGTATAAACCCACTTTTATAAAACATTATTATCTACTTAGGTAGGTACTTAGTTACCTTAGTTACTTGGTTAAGTTACTTACTTAAAGATAATTTTATTCTTAAAAGATCTCATATTACTATGCTTTTAAGCTAAGAACCTTTGTGTTCTGAGTTATATTTTTAACGTCTTAGTTAACGAGAAAATAGTTCACGTCTTTTTAGAACTAGTAGCCTTACATAGTACATTCTGTATACTCTGAGCCAGTAGCTAATCGGAAGTCAACTGGAAACTTCACAAGCCGGGTATTGAATGGTGTACGTGCTTTTAGCTATTAACGATCTCTATTTCGTTGCGACTTGGTACTAGGACCAAATTGTACTTCAGAAACTTATGAACTATCTTATTGAGAACAAAATCGAATTCACTGTAATTAAAAAAAAAAAAAATATTTAAGATCAAACCAATTCAAAATATACACTTTTAGGTACCTACCATTTTTGTTAATTAATTAATTAATCTACCGAAGTAACTATAATCAAATGTTGTTAGGTCAGCGTTTAGTTCGATTCAGCAAGGTATAAACCACCATGCTAGAGAATGGTGGCCATTACCCCATTACTTTCTGAATTTGTTTTTTTTTTATACATAGGACACGTTAATTTGACTTCACCTCGCCTGATGGTAAACTGAAGGCAAAGTCTCGGAAAAGATAACCCTCCTTTATTACTCTTCAGATTCTTTTCCGAATTTACTTTTTTGAAAGAATTACACCTCTATTTTACTATCAGGTATGATGCGTAGCAAGTTGACGGATCAAACCTTAAAACAACACTATTATAATGTACCTACTAACGAACCAAAAAAATACTACTTTGACGTATCGGTGGTTTTTGCACTTTGTATAGATATGCTATTTTATCACATTTAAATCACTTCTAGAACTAAAGACATCTTCAGGTAGTGGGCATGTCTCGTCATTAATTAAGCCTTATGAATGTTGGTATTATTTGATCCCGCCAAGGTCCCGAGTCCTAACCAAATACTCAAAATTGTTTAATTATGGTTCGCAAATTCGGGTACAGATGTAGGAGAGCACTGTTTTGTTTATGTTAATGGTCCGCAAACACCTGATGGCACGTAGGCAGTATTGAATCAAGTTATTATATTTCGTTTACATGTTTTGAGAGGTTATAATGCCTCGGGTAGTGTGGATTCGATTACTTTTCCGGGTTAATGTAATTGTTAAATGTTTTTGATGTTTATGCCCAAGTTTTGTGTCCGGAAGGGATTAAAAAAAACACAAATTATTATCATTTTATCTCATTACTATTTCTTCTTTTTCATCTTATCTTATAATATCGTAATTAAATAAAGGTTAATAAACATTTAATTGAATATGAGGACTACTAAAACTGCCAAACGTAGTCAGTTACCTACAATAAATTTTATTAATAATTTGCAAATGCTATTCAATTATTTTAGTTATATTATATTATTGATGTGATCAATTAATTAAGCTACTCCTCGTTAGATGGTACTAGTCGCTTTAGTAGCAAGCTTATTATATTACTAGACAAGGCATAATATAAGTTTACGGTATATGAATATCCGTGAATAGCTGTCGAATGTGACAAATCCTCTTTTAAATTATGATATTTTTTAGCAAGTAAAAACCGTTAACTCAAACACTCGCAACAAAAGGATTGCCTTGGGTTTAGACTTGATAGTTAAAAATAATTTTAATTTGTTAATCAACTGTGAAAATATAATTATTATCACTTCATTGATTTCGGATCAATAAATTAACCTACTCTCCGCTAGATGGCGCTAGACGTATTTGCAGCACGATTGCTTTGCCCCTGAGTTCACCTACAAACAGTGATGGTGGAATCTTTCATTTCTCTGTCTGATCTCCCGAAGACTGTATATTCGTAGATATTATTACACGAAATAAGGTGAGGTATCCTTATACACCTTATTAATATGATGCGTAACTACTTAATACTCCTAAAACCTTGTAAACAAATAAATCATAACAGAAACGAAGTACTATATTAAAAACATTTCAAAAACCCACCGCAATGAATGTAACAGACGGATTGTACGAGTTTCTATAGCCTTTTGTCTCACTTACATTAACCCGCGAACTATTCAGGTGTCGTTCAATTAATCATCGCACAATGATATCGAGTGAAAAATGAACTGATTTAATTGAAACATCGCGTGCGCTCGCCCAATGTCGCGCGGCTTGTGATTGTGTATTCCGTTGTATTGCTGTGAGTTTGAATTCGCTTTTGTGTTATTTCGGGTTTATGCCTACATAATTGATATTATGGAAATAGGCTCGAGTTAAAACACTTCTAGTAGGTAACACTTTACGAGGTTTTGGTCGAAATAGTTATATATTCATAAATAAGGTTATTTATGAAGTGAGACAGGTGAGACTGCTTGTACTAACGTTAAACCAGTAGAAGAAGGTAATAATGATAATTTTAAAATCAATCTACATACACCTCTATTGGGCCTGAAGGTCGACAAGTCCCGTGTACGATTCCTTATACGATATATTATTATTACTAGATACTGCTATTAACAATTTCAAAATTTGGAAAGTTAACAGAAGCTCGTTATTGCAAAATCACTAAAGCAGCCATAATATTATTATTGTAATCTAATACCTACATAGTTGCTCGGTGTTGAATACTCAGAATTTTCCCTTGTATAGTTCTCGGTATATACCTATCTTGAACCAACGTCCCTAGAAAAATGAAGCCTTGGCGCGCGCAGATTGATTTGATATCTATGATTGGCGGATTTGAGCTCCTCCATCGCCGGAGCACCCAGTGAAATCTTCAAAAGTAATCCAAAAACGCGCACTGTGACTAAAGAGCACATTTTGTGACGTGTCAAAGAAGTTGGCATCAAGATTTTTTTAGACTACTTAGGTCGCAGACAAGCATACGGCCCATCTGATGAAAAGTGATTACTGTGGCCTAAGGACGAGCGCGACACCAGGGGAGTCACACACGTGCTGCTGATCTGTAAGAATGAACGACCATACAACCATGGTTGTATAGTCGCTGGTAAGAATAGAGAGATTCTGTGCTATCAGCGCAGAAGTTACGCAGAACAAGCCTTTGGTCTTCTCACTGACAGCACAAAACCTCTCCAGTGAGCTCTGGCTACCTTACTCACCTGCTGGAATACAACACGTGGTTATTATAGCCGCGGTATTCTGTAGGGTGGTACTTCTCCTGATAGACTGCTCGATTGAGACGGAAATACCGTCGTGTGCTACCCCTTACCGTTTGGGATCAAAATATATCCCGGTAGCAACACAGGTATGGAAGCTTTAGCAAAGTATTCACACATTTTGTTCCACATACATGATGCCGGCGGTACTTCATATTCAGTGCATCGGGCGGCGTATCCCCAGGGAACAGGGAACTACGCATGTTTGGAATTTGTTACGGAACAAAGACTTGTTTTATTCCAACAGCAAAATGTGATGCAGGGAAATATGAAATGCTTCATTTAGTTTTACTCACCCTGCCTCTACTATAGCGTGAAGAGAGAAATATTCGCAGCTGTGGCAGGTGTTATAAATGTGTATGTGTTATAAAATAACACAATTCTTATAAAACCGGTGATGCAGTGGAAGCAAGGTTACTGTTTTAACAAGCTCCCTAATGAAATAAGGGATTTACCTGTAAACAAATATAAAAATATGTAGTTGAGAGAAAACTGGGCCAAAACTGCTATTATAAAATCCTAAAGTATTTAGACGATAAACAACAAACATCAAAACAAGCTTGAAAATAAGCTTGTTTTGATGTTTTGTAAGTTCCCTTTTAATAGTATGTACAGAATAAATGATTTTTTACTTTGACGTTGACCTTGACTTTGACGTTGACCTTGACTTTGACTTTGACTTTGACTTTGACCTTGACTTTGACTTTGACTTTGACTTTGACTGTTGTATATGGGTTTGATTCCTGGGTTGGTTTTCTAATTATAATTTTTCAATAATCACTATGAATCAGAGTAAAATTTTCCACAATAGACACAACATGAGGAACAAAACTGTTTTTTTTTTAAATTTTTAAAATGAATGTTTAATAATCTTCTGGCTACCCCTTAATAATAAATCTTGTCAAAAAAACAAAATAAAATAAATTAGACTAAACTCTTTTGTTTACCACTGAGCATCGTTTAAGTATTTTTGTTCTATTTAAAAACATGTTTACTGAATCTGATTACAATATGCTTGAGTGGCCTAGTACAGTAAATAATTAATCCAAAAGCTTGTTAGGCATCTAAATATTCTTTAATTTTAAACAACCTTTTTGACAGTTTCATTTTAATAAAACTATTAAGCTTATTTATGAGTGAATTAATAATTTCATTAGAGCTTTAACCTTAAAATTTAATACTTTCTTTGTAAAAAGTAGCAACGCATAGTTTACATCAACAGCGATCTTTGAAATCCACTTAATCAAAGTATCAACTGTTTTCAAAGTAACAAGCACATATCTCACAATGTTAGTTCCAAAATAACCACAGCTGGGAATAGAACGATCAAAAGGGAGGCGGCACCACCCAGCGACGTGACATCTGGACGCCCACCGAATATTTCGGAGCGAATATTTCTGTTCGTGTGTAACTAATTTAATAATTGTACGGTTTTGTTTCCTTTGATGTGGAGGAACAGGCTGGAGGACTCCTCGCTTTGTGGGAGGAAGCGCAACTCGTGAGGAAATGAATAATACATTAATAAGCTTTTTATACTTTTAATCTACTTTGTATAAAAATGGCTGAGAATTGCACTGCATTGCTCCGCCCACTAACTGTATGAAGGAAACTATTGCGAAAAACGACATTATGAGTAACTATTAAAGAGTAACTAATAATGAGAACTTTTTTTATACCACGCAAGTCACAGACAAGCACACGGCCCACCAGTCACACCCGTGCTGCCGACCCTGTGAGAACAGAGAGAATTAAGCTGTATAAACCTATGATCCACAAATAAATGAATTGAAATAAATTGAATTTTCATGTTCTTACTAATGACTAAAAACCGGCTGTATGCGAGGGTATCTCATTCCTTCATACATTGCATTCAATTCATCATCCAGTACAATTTGTAAATTAATATCCAAATATGAACATGCACATCTCACAGAGTACAGCGACGATATTCTGCTTACAAGTCAGATCCCATTTAGTATGTGCATATTAGAGCAAGTTACCAACATTAGAATAATCGGTACTCTGCTCAACTAATTATGTTGGTAACTACCATTTGTTTGCGCACGAGTCGCTAGCGCTTACAGTGGAGCTGGCGTATTAGAATGCACTCGAATTCTTATGAGAAGTTAAATCACAGCACCAAAGGCTTTCTGGGAGTGTTTGCGGAGAGAATGGATGGGTCTGTCTTTGATAGATTCATCAAGCTACATGTGGCATGATGAATCTATCAAGTACCATCTGCGGATAACTACCTATACCTACCTAAATTATATATTACTAACATAGATACGAGTATTAAGAAAAGTACTAACAAGATAAATGGGCCTTTGTTGTCTGGAATGAAGTTTTTTTTTTTTAAATTATTTATTTAAATTGGAATCATAATTCATTCACCTGCTGTTCGATACGAAAAAAATCTTTTTACTGTGATTAATAGAACTGAATACAAACTGAATACCTTCATCCCTTCGAGGAGTTCATTATTACTTATCTGATTTGATCTACGCCGACAGACGGCTGCCAAAAACTGGTAGGCTTATCAACATACATCTTTGAGGGCCGAATCTGTATCCATCCCGAAGCCGATAATGATCTTATCGGGTAGGTATTCAAACTTAGGGGCTTATTCACTCTACTACTACTGTTATACCCTTGGTGGTACAAGGGTACCTATCAAAAGACGATAGTAGTTATGTTTGAAAAGGGGTCTACATTCCGGCTTCTCTTTACTCTTTACGTTTCAGGTATTAAGAATTAGATTTTTCATTTGAAAATAGGTATTTTGTAATGAGTGTATTGATCTAAATTCCATTACTAAACCTGCAAGCGACTGGGTTGTTATTACTTTAACTTGTGTAGTTAGGACGTGTACCATTAGTACTTAGTTCTGGATCAAACTGTGGTGCGCGAAGTTCCAACTTATTCATGAGCTTCCATTAACCCTTGTGAAGTTCGATTGCAGGGGATGTATGGTGCATCTTTGTCTTCGCAAGTTTGGTTTAATTGGTAATACTAAATAGAGAACTTAGTTTAAGTAATACTGAGCTCTGTTGTAAGACCATGTTTAGTGAGTATAAGCATGAATGTGTGAATATGTGATTGCAACACTGTTCTCTTTTAAGGGGAATACTATATTAGCTGCAGCTCTCTAATACTACTCTAGAGTAGAGTAGAGAAGGCGCGGGTTCAATCGCCAATGTAAATTTTTGTACGTATGAATATGGGTATTTGCATTGGTCCGGTCGTGCCTCGGAGAGCACGTTAAGCCGGCAGTTACGGGTAGTTGGAGCCCTAAAAAGTTCAATATCACCATTGGGTTGTGGAGTTCAGATGGCAATCCGAGGTGAAAGCTTCGGAGGTGAAAGCTTCGGATGCGACTGGGATTAACGCTAGGATGAAGAAGAAGACTATACTAGCTGATCTGCCTAGCCTTTCCAGCTTGAAAGGCTAAGCTAGTTCAACAATTTTCTTCTAGTGCAACTCTAGAAAATCCTGTTATTTTTTTATTAATCGTCCCATAGCTACTACAGCTTGTACCGCGTACTGACCCATTTAAGGAGGCCTCCTCGCGCCTCCGTAAAGTTGTGTGGATAATTATAGATTACAAAAATAACCACAGCCCATTTTATTATTCCACCCTGTTCCATAAAATTATCATTAGAACACCTTCGGCATCAAACGCCAAGACTAATTATAACAAAATTCTTAACCCTCTAAACATCGCCTTGCCGAGATCGACCAACTGATAACACTGTTTAACGACAAACATATTAGTGAGTAGTAAGCAACCCGACTGATTGAGCATTCGCGTGAGTCGTTCGTTCATTCGTTCACTCGTTCATTTTTATTTATATTTTCGGACTTGGTACACACCGATGCGTAACAAGTGAATGTTCATTGGCACTGTTATTATTAGTACTGTAACCTTTGGCCACCTTACACCCCAACATGTGGGACTCAAGACGGGCGGCATGCAGTTTTAGTCAGCCACTAACTGAAGGAAGGTATCCGTGAGGATTTCTGAATAAAAAAGGTTCATATAGAGTTCAGTGATAAGGATTACCATTGCTCAAGGTTCCCTAGAGAGTGCGAAACTTTGCACCACTTGAAGAGTTAAAGCACCCATATATGGCAAATGAGTGTGCGGTCGCCCCATAAAAATCGAAAACTAACTTCTGAATGGAAAGTTTATTCTACAGCTGATTTATTTAATTATAATAACTTTATAATAAATTGGAAAAAGCGAAATCAATTCTCGGGCGGGACTCGAACCCGCGATCTTTCCCTTACAGGGGGAACGCTCTGACCACTGAGCCACCGAGCTTCGCCCGAGAGTGATCCAATTTTTCCAATACATCCATCTTACGGCGATGGTGGGAGTAATCTACCGATATTCGTACGAACTATCAGAATCAATGAACTATTACTCCCACCATCGCCAATTTATTATAATTTGTTTAGTTTAGCAAACTAATTGCTTTAAAATTATCTCAATTAAATATAATAACTTTGTTATAGTTCTATCAATTTTGAAAACGATAAGACACAAATTTCATCAAGTAGGTAATAAAAGAAACATATAGAAACAATATTGCGGTTGGCATACGGTGTGAGTGTCAGCCTAACGACCCATGACAAGTCACCTCAACAATTCATTTCGTATTCTAAACCACTGAAATCGCCCCCATCGCGACAAATAAGGCAATTTTTTACTTTGCCCCAATTTGACCCGAATCTCGAAGTTTAACAATAATGAAATTATTTAAAAACTTTCCGCGAAATGAAATTCGCCGTTCAGAGCGATTAGTTGTTTGTTTGCCACGTTTATAAGTTTTTGTTGTATTGTTTTTTTTTTTTTGTTCTTTTAGTATCTTTCTAACGTGTATTTATTTAGTTTTATGAACAGATTTATGCTTTAATGTGAACGTGTTAGTGCACTACTGAGATAACTTACACACGGAAGAGATGTTGTATAATCTTTCAATAATATAAAATTGAGTATTTAATATCCTAACTTATTCAAATTGATCTAAATAGGAATAAGTGAAATCAGCTCAGGCGGACCTCGAACCCGCGATCTTTCCCTTACAGGAGAATGCTCTGACGACTGAGCCACCGAACCATGCCTGAAGTTATCCAAATTTTTCCTATACCCACCGTCGCGTCGTCCCAAGAAGAATGTTTAGGAAAAATATATAGAAACATTACTAAACTGATATAGTCCATTAAAAAATGTCATACCATACAAATAGTACAATTTTCAAGGAATAGCTAACAAGCTTTCATAATAATATGACCTAGATACACAATTCTGATGCAATTGTAGTTTCCGTCAATACAAACAATCTGACTGCGTGGTCGAGCAATTTGAATAGGACAACAGACTAGGGCTTGCTCTCAGACTAGAAGAATAGTATAGACGGAATGCTTAGAGCTAGCCGATGAAGCCGCCAAAAGCAGTACCATATAGCAATGGGGTACCGCTTGACTCGCCACTCCTTGTGAGCAGCGAACGAATGCGCACGTCCGATCACTGCTGAACAAAATATTATAAATATGACGTATTGTGTATTGAAAAGGTGTAAAAACACATCAACAGTTCATAGAAATAATACTGGATTATCGTTTCATAAGTAGATAACTATTTCATAATAGATTTCATAACATTTTTCTAAATAATTTAATTGCACAAACTATGAACACAAAACCTCCGCCATATTCTACAGTGTTGCCATAATTTTTTTATCATTTCCATAAAATATTTTGCAGTATTTGTGGGAATTTGTAAAGTATTTATTTATTTATTTATTATATACTTTATTGTACACCATTAAAATACATCATATAAAGTATCAAACTACGGAACCAGTACAATGGGCGGCCTTATCGCTTTAAGCGATTTCTACCAGGCAACCTTTGGATGGTAAAAACATTAAAAGATTAAAAAAAACAGTATCATGAATGTTGACAAGCTTGATGTTTCTAATCATCATCATCATCATCATCATCATTCTTGCCTTAGTCCCGAACTCCCGATCACATCTGTGTCTGCAATCTACTTAATATGTGGCTTGGTTTTTTCGGCAATCTTGGGAGGGACTGCAATCTGACCTCCCAGCTTGAGTTCTGATTAGTGGCCAACCACTGACAGAGATATTCAGGTTACCAACATAGGCCTCAGTCTTAACTGACGTTTTACGTGCCGTCCGAGGCACTGAAGCGCTCAGATGAAATACAACTTAGGTCACCCATCCAAATTACAATCGCGTCTATGTAGCTTAACCCACTGATCATTTAGTGAAAAGTGAGCGCACTTGGCCACGAGCCCTTCAACACCGTTGTTGTGTGTTGTGATACTGTTGTTTATCCTTTAGAATCTAAAGTGTTCATTCACATGCCTATTTCCTTCCGCGGTAGGCAGAGACATCAGCTCGCCATTCTAATAATCATTAGTCTAAATGATATAGAATAATAACATTTATTATAACAAATAAATATTCCATATGTCCAATAGGTACATAGATATTTCTGGGAGACTTTTTCATTTGCCGGCAACATTACGCACAAACCGTTAGTGGTATCGGTACACGGAAATCCGAGTCACACACGCACACATTGAAAATGTTTGGCTTCAGAGTTTGTTCGAAGCATTCTGTCTATACTATTCTTTTAGTCTGAGGGCTTGCTTTATTAAAAAATAGTCGTTGCCAGCAGTTTCGCCTGTGTGGAACTTTGAACCTGTTCCCGTAACCCATGGGATCTAATTTTCGGGATAAACCGCCTGTCTGTTACTCCGGACAATAATTTATTCTTGTTCCAAAAGTCACTTAGATTCGGCCATGGCTTTTTGAATTTGCGTATTAGACATATTTGACAAACAATTACCATGTGTATTTGATAAAGCATTGGCCTTCTTGCCTACTTGACAAATATGGACAATACCAAATACGTACAATTGATAAGTTATTTCACTTTTTAACAGTAGGTAGGTAGTACCTTTTACAGAAGACAAAATGTGACAGTTCACAGGTGACACCTCTTTGAAGTGAATACTTTTATGTGGAGTAAATTGTATTTGTCTGTATTTGCATGTTTGTATGTTCGTCAAATATGTTGCCAAATACAACAAACGCCCAATAACAAACACACACAAGGCCGTCAAGCTGAGTGCCACCATTGTAGCATGGTACGTGTCTATAATGGTGACCTTCTTTCCAAGACTTTGCCCTCAGCTTACCATCAGGCCAGGCGAAGTCAAATTGACGTGTCCTATATAAAAAATATAAAAAAAAACAACGCCCAATAGCCATGTGAAGTGCCACTACGTGATTGAATAACAAACATCCAACCATCTTCACAAACTTTCATTTTTAATATTGCTAGGATGTTGCTCGTGTTTTGGTTATAGACTTAGGCAAATTAGGTACTGGAACAAAATATTTGTTGTGAAATTCTTTTATATGACACGCCTAAATTCGTACAAACACGAAGATACAACAATTTCTTTTATAGACTGTTATTTTATCACTCCAACATATTAAATGAACGTCTTATCGTATTGAATATCAAAAACATTACCTCGAAATACACTGAAAGTGATATCTCGAGTGATACACAGAATGTTATGTCTCAATATATTGTGACAAAGAAATATCAATGTCTGATACTATTAATAATATTGGTGACGCTCTCACTTTGTTCTCACTTACTTTTTTATTGTTACGTACTGATATTTACTAATTTACCACACTACGCAGG
Organism: Eilema depressum; assembly: GCA_914767945.1. Lineage (NCBI taxonomy): Eukaryota > Metazoa > Arthropoda > Insecta > Lepidoptera > Erebidae > Eilema > Eilema depressum. The sequence goes on along the minus strand of OU612029.1, from coordinate 364,918 downwards.
AGGCGCAGGTTCGGTCCCCGCTCAGGGCAAGCTCATGGTCTGGTTGTGCTTCGGAGAGCACGTTAAACCTTCGGTTCTGGTTGCCATACCAGCATCTTTGGCAGTCGTTACGGGTAATCGGAGCCCTAAAGCAAGAAGTTGAAACTTAAATAAAATCGGCCTAGTGCGAGTCGGACTCGCCCATGAAGGGTTCCGTAGTAGCAAAGGCGAAAATTGCGGTTTATGACGTATTAAAAAAAACTACTGAATGGATCTCGTTCGAACCAATTTTTAGTGGAAGTTTGCATGGCAATTTACATCATAATATATTTTTTTTAGATTTGTCATTCTCTTATTTTAGAAGTTAGAGGGGGGGGGGGGGGACACATTTTTCCACTTTGGAAGTGTCTCTCGCGCAAACTATTCAGTTTAGAAAAAAAATATGTTAGGAACCTCAATAGCATTTTTAAAGATCTATCTATAGGTATCCCACACATATGGGTTTGATGAAAAAAAAAAAAATTTGAGTTTCAGTTCTAAGTATGGGGACCCCCAAAATTTAATGCCTTTTTTTATTTTTGTGTGAAATTCTTAATGCGGTTCACAGAATACATCTTCTTACCAAGTTTTAACAGCATAGGCCTTGTATTTTCGGAGAAAAGTGGCTGTGACATACGGACGGACAGACAGACAGCGGACGGACAGACATGACGAATCTATAAGGGTTCCGTTTTTTGCCATTTGGCTACGGAACCCTAAAAATGCCAAAAATGCCAAAAATGCCAACTTTACAAACTAAACGACTGTTTGTCTTTGAATGGGTAGGCAGACCTAAATTAATCGGCATGGGTAGGCAGGCTTAGTTACAGCAGATTTCACCATTGACAGTAACTGCGATCAATATAAACTAAACTAGGTTATCACGTTTTGCTCAAGGCATCTCATTTTGTACAACGCAACGTGGGTGTTCAGTTCTGCTTATTATAAAATAAACGGATTTATTTTGCGAATTCGACCTTAGAACGCCTTTTGTGACACCCGCAGCTAGAATCTCAATGGCCCTTGTCTGCCACTTCGCTTCACAAAGCGTAAATATACATACTCGTAAAAATTGTATAGTTCAAGATCAATCATTAAGTAATATGACATTGAACTAACATTTTGACGACAAATATGCCAATAGAATTACGGAGGAGGTAGGACACGACGGATTTTCCGTCCCAATCGAGCAGTCCGACCGGGGAAGTACCTCCACCCTACAGAATACCGTAGGTATAATAACGTTGTGTGTTTGTAGCCAGAGCTCACTGGAGAGGTTTTGTGCTGCCAGAGGGAAGACCAAAGGCTTGTTCTACTTGCCTTGCTTGTCTTCGTCGCTGACGGCGTAGAATCACTTTGTTCTTAAAGAGTCGGCAGCAGGAGCGAACAGCCTCCGTGGCGTAGCGGTAGTGAACGCGGCCGCTACGCAGGAGGCGTGGGTTCGATCCCCGCTCAGTGCAAATATTTGTGTTCATGAAATATGGGTATTTGCATTGGTCTGGTCGTGCCTCGGAGAGCACGTTAAGCCGTCGGTCCCGGTTGCCATAAGAACATCTATGGCAGTCGTTACGGGTAGTTGGAGCCCTCAAAAATCCAAAAACAGTCTAGCTGCAAAGCTTCGATATCGCCTAATGTTACCATTGGGATGTGGAGGTCAGATGGCAATCGCTTCACAGAAAATATCGAGGTCTAGCCAAATCCGTAGTTAAGACTGGCAAAAAGCGGACCCCAGACTCCGAGCTGAAAGCTTCGGATGCGACTGGGAATTAACGCTAAGAGGAAGAGAGTCGGCAGCAGGAGTGTGACTTCCCTGGTGCTGCACTGGCCTATGGCCACGGTAACCACTTTTCATCAAGTGGCCATGTGCTTGTCTACGACCTAAGTGGCATAAAATAAAATGAAAACATTCACAATGTGAGAATATGAAAGAAAATAAGAAAGAAAATGCGTTTATTTTAAGTAACTGCAGCACATAAAACATTTAAGTAAACATATTGCACAGTATACAAACCTTTCACTCAAAACCAATTACAAAAAATAAAATCAGCCAAGTGCGAGTCGGACTCGCCCATGAAGGGTTCCGTAGTAGCAAAGGCGAAAATTGGAGTCATTCACCATCTCGCGATCGTCAAATTCGCGAGCGCGCGCGAGTTGGCAATTTTTGATTTCGAATTATTTTTTCGTCATCATCTCGCGCGCATGCTAAAATACAGTCAGATAAAAAAGGGTCAAAGAAAACATGAAAAGGAAACTAATGTATACTCGCGTCTTTACCTGCATTGGTTGATGCGCTGCGAATGTTTTTTTTTCATCTTAGATTTCGACATAGACTTGCGAAGTGAGACTACGCCACTAGGGGGACACGGCCGATATTATGATATCTGTTATGAGTAGCTATGTCATCTTAATATGCGTCGTATGAAATTAGATTTTTTTTTTTTGTTTATCTTTTACTTTAGGCTGTATTTAAGATAAATTTCATAATGTTTCACATATTAAACTAGTTAAAATATTTACAAGAATAAAAAAAAGTATTTATTGCAATTTTTATTTCATTATATATATTTTTTATGATATTTGTAATTCATTTTAAATTAGTATAGTGTTTTAATGTATATATCTATTTATTATAAAAATATTAAATAAAGCTATTATTTTTGTTGGAATAAAAAATGGATAAATAGTTGGGGTAAGTAGTTCGGGTATCGAATAATTCCTCCTCATCGATTTTTACTGGTAAAGTGCCCAAAAGACGGGCGGCATTGCGCCGTCGGATGGTAACCTTTTTTTTATGCCAAACTAATTTCGTATCTTTTTCAAGGATCGTATATTTTCCACAACCTTTTTTTTTATTAGACAGTTTTTATTATTATTTAAGCATCGTGTTGTAAAATATAATTCAAGAATAAAATATACCTAATCGATTACTATAAAAAACGATTATTTATTTCCCACGCTTCCCCAAAAGCGATTTCAGGAGTATTTTTTACTGTGAATCCTTTAAAGTAGGTATATATGTTACGGGCAACTTGAGAAATCTGGTTCCTATGAATAGTGACCGGCCTGTATACATAATGCCCTTCTCACATGGGCAATTTGATAAAATTTCATTTCTAATTACTTTTCCCGGTCAGTATGAATCCTCAATATTATGCCCTTGCTTTGGGCAAAATGATAAAAAAATTAAATGAAGCGTTTTTGTTTATTAACGTTAAAAAAATACCTAACCTAACCTGGGGTGTGGGATATATACCAGTACAGTGCAGTAAAATTTTATGCATTTAAGTTAAGATTGCCGTTTAGTAAAAATGTGGCAGCCTTTTGTGTTTCTTATGTATTGTGGAGGTAAGTTTTACATTTAGCTTAAGTATAAAAGCTATACAAATAAAGAAAATTTAATGTCTGTAACTTTAAAATAACAGCTTTTTAACTGAAATTGTAACACACAAAAAGATGGATAGACAGAGTTACTTCCGCATTTATATTATTAGTATGTATACGAGATACCTACCTATAACAAAATAGTTTTTTTTTTAATTTTGTGATCTGTCTACGGATTGTTGGCTACGGATAGTCTCCAAAGTGGCTGAACCGATTCTGGAAGGACGTCTCGTAATATATTATCTCGTAGTATTTATAACATATATATACATTACTTTATAACATACAAAATAATAGCTTCTTCCACGTCCATTTTCTAAGCTCTGCCGAAACAAACTGACAAACTCTCGCAAAACGCGGTAGCGCTTATACCTCGGGATCGGGACCCGTATCTTAGACCTGAATCACGAGACTAACGAGGTCCTGGCTCCCGCCGTAGCACCTCATGCTATCCTCAAAAGACACATTTTAGGTGCAAGATATAATGTTCCGAGTAACCACTGACCTCCGTTAACGCGCGTTACATGTGAAGCTAGCCTAAAATATCCTGTACATTTAAAATAGGTACCTAATTTAATCTATTACAACGTTTTTGTAGCTGACTGTACACAAATACGTCATATTTTCACAAACGCGCGAGTTGATGACACAAAAATAATTCAAAATCGAAACTTGTCAACTCGCGCGCGCTCGCGAATTTGACGATCGCGAGATGGTGAATGACTCGAAAATTGCGGTTTATGACGTATTAAAAAAAAACTACTGACTGGATTTCGTTCGAACCAATTTTTAGTGGTAGTTTTCAATTCAATTCAATTCAATTCAATTCAATTCAATTCAATTCAATTCAATTCAATTCAATTCAATTCAATTCAATTCAATTCAATTCAATTCAATTCAATTCAATTCAATTCAATTCAATTCAATTCAATTCAATTCAATTCAATTCAATTCAATTCAATTCAATTCAATTCAATTCAATTCAATTCAATTCAATTCAATTCAATTCAATTCAATTCAATTCAATTCAATTCAATTCAATTCAATTCAATTCAATTCAATTCAATTCAATTCAATTCAATTCAATTCAATTCAATTCAATTCAATTCAATTCAATTCAATTCAATTCAATTCAATTCAATTCAATTCAATTCAATTCAATTCAATTCAATTCAATTCAATTCAATTCAATTCAATTCAATTCAATTCAATTCAATTCAATTCAATTCAATTCAATTCAATTCAATTCAATTCAATTCAATTCAATTCAATTCAATTCAATTCAATTCAATTCAATTCAATTCAATTCAATTCAATTCAATTCAATTCAATTCAATTCAATTCAATTCAATTCAATTCAATTCAATTCAATTCAATTCAATTCAATTCAATTCAATTCAATTCAATTCAATTCAATTCAATTCAATTCAATTCAATTCAATTCAATTCAATTCAATTCAATTCAATTCAATTCAATTCAATTCAATTCAATTCAATTCAATTCAATTCAATTCAATTCAATTCAATTCAATTCAATTCAATTCAATTCAATTCAATTCAATTCAATTCAATTCAATTCAATTCAATTCAATTCAATTCAATTCAATTCAATTCAATTCAATTCAATTCAATTCAATTCAATTCAATTCAATTCAATTCAATTCAATTCAATTCAATTCAATTCAATTCAATTCAATTCAATTCAATTCAATTCAATTCAATTCAATTCAATTCAATTCAATTCAATTCAATTCAATTCAATTCAATTCAATTCAATTCAATTCAATTCAATTCAATTCAATTCAATTCAATTCAATTCAATTCAATTCAATTCAATTCAATTCAATTCAATTCAATTCAATTCAATTCAATTCAATTCAATTCAATTCAATTCAATTCAATTCAATTCAATTCAATTCAATTCAATTCAATTCAATTCAATTCAATTCAATTCAATTCAATTCAATTCAATTCAATTCAATTCAATTCAATTCAATTCAATTCAATTCAATTCAATTCAATTCAATTCAATTCAATTCAATTCAATTCAATTCAATTCAATTCAATTCAATTCAATTCAATTCAATTCAATTCAATTCAATTCAATTCAATTCAATTCAATTCAATTCAATTCAATTCAATTCAATTCAATTCAATTCAATTCAATTCAATTCAATTCAATTCAATTCAATTCAATTCAATTCAATTCAATTCAATTCAATTCAATTCAATTCAATTCAATTCAATTCAATTCAATTCAATTCAATTCAATTCAATTCAATTCAATTCAATTCAATTCAATTCAATTCAATTCAATTCAATTCAATTCAATTCAATTCAATTCAATTCAATTCAATTCAATTCAATTCAATTCAATTCAATTCAATTCAATTCAATTCAATTCAATTCAATTCAATTCAATTCAATTCAATTCAATTCAATTCAATTCAATTCAATTCAATTCAATTCAATTCAATTCAATTCAATTCAATTCAATTCAATTCAATTCAATTCAATTCAATTCAATTCAATTCAATTCAATTCAATTCAATTCAATTCAATTCAATTCAATTCAATTCAATTCAATTCAATTCAATTCAATTCAATTCAATTCAAACTTTATTTCATGACAATTTACATCATATTATATTTTTTTTAGATTTATCACTCTCTTATTTTAGAAGTTAGAGGGGGGGGGACACACATTTTTCCACTTTGGAAGTGTCTCTCGTGCAAACTATTCAGTTTAGAAAAAAAATATGTTAGAAACCTCAATAGCATTTTTAAAGACCTATCTATAGATACCCCACACGTATGGATTTGATGAAAAAAAAAAATTTGAGTTTCAGTTCTAAGTATGGGGACCCCCAAAATTTAATGCTTTATTTTTATTTTTGTGTGAAATTCTTAATGCGGTTCACAGAATACATCTTCTTACCAAGTTTCAACAGCATAGGCCTTATAGTTTCGGAGAAAAGTGGCTGTGACATACGGACGGACAGACAGACAGACAGACAGACGGACAGACATGACGAATCTATAAGGGTTCCGTTTTTGCCATTTGGCTACGGAACCCTAAAAAACAAATTCTGTAACAGCAATATTTTGCTCTGGCAACACACAATATGTCATTTCAAATACAAACAAAGTACGGCGTATCTGTCATCCGCGTTCTAATTTTAAAAGACACGATATCCCCGAACATCCGTGACAAATATGGCGATTAGGAAGATCGGTTCATTTGTTCTATAAACGGGCTAAACGCCTTTGATCCAAACTCGTTAGTTGCACTTTATGGCGCGGCGGATGATGCCGCCTTTGAAGTGCTTTGATGTATTTTAAGTGCGACAGCTCTCAAGGATCAAGATGTGATGATGATGTTGGTAATAAAAAGTAGTTGAGGAGTTGACTGTTGGCTAATAAGTAGTGGTGTTAGTTTGGAGGAGATTTACAGCATCGTAAATAAACAAAGATTGATTTTGTTAATTCTTGTAAGGTTAAGAAACAATGGGGTGTCTACTGTTTATATCAAGATCTTTGGGAAGAGAGTTTGTGTATCACCGAAACAAAACATAAATACTTGAAGTGATCACAAATCTGTGAACTTTTATGCCTAAGCACAACTTTACAACAAAAAAGATATGTTTTTAAGTTTATTTTGTGAAGAAAGTTCGTTCGCATCACAGAGTACTATACTATATACTGAGTTCGCATGTTCAAAGAGTTTCATATCGATCACTACTGATGTGCATGGTATCGGCAAGAGGTAGAAAATGGTAACATTCTTCTATGTACATGATAATATTCGTATGTATAATACGATTATTAGCTACATAATCAGTTGTGTCTTTTTAGATAGTACATTCTGTCTATATACTCTGACATTCTATAAAAATTCGTTATTCGTAGTCACGTAATGAACGCGTAATTTGAAAATGAAAATAACACCACCATTAAATTAATATAAAGTCAATTTAATACAAAAAGTACCATAATGGCTTAATAAAGTTAACCATCGCAATCCATCAAGTTAATAAAATAAAAAAGACACCGACAGACCAATTATTCACATCACCTTTATTTAGCACCTTTTAAAGGCTTCCATTCATCAAGCAATTATAGACCCTTGGGCCCCCAATTAAAGTTAATAATCCCTCGTAATCCCCGCGCTGTTTAAGCGGTGTGAATGTTCGATGACTCTGCCGGGCTAAAGCCCCACTTAGCCAGGCTCACCTCCATGTATCTTGTCCGTATTTAATTATTACTCATGTCACTTTCAACGTCTGTATTACGGTACAGGCGCAGGCACCGCTGGCTGAAAAAATGTGGTCGTTATTATTAATGAAATAAAAATACTTGTGCCGTGTTGGGTTTCGGTGTAGTAGAATAGGGCCACCCCATCTCTTCCTGTGGGTGTCGTAGAAGGTGACTAAGGGATAGGGTTGTTCTTCATCCGATAGTAAACATACAGCCCATGAATAAGTGCCTAATTGACGGCAATAGGCTCGCCTCCTATTACGTAGGACTGAAAATCATAGTTGGCAAAATGTGGGTGTCAATACACCTCTGCCTACCCCTTCGGGGATTTACAGGCGTGAGTATATGTTTGTATGTAAAAATATTTGACGATTGAAACTTGAAATGTGAACTTACATTCGCGTACATACTTGATAATGGTTACATATTGAGTTTGGTCAAGACCGGCACTGACTACGTATAATTTCTACTAAACAATATTCATTATAATTACTTTCCGTGTCCTATATGGTAGGTGTAACAAAAGTGGTTAAACACATTTCAGATTACAAACCACTTCAGCTCTGAAACCTTTCAACAATGCTAAAGGTAACGAGAAATAAATTAACGCTGTCCTTTATGGATTACGGGACCCTTACACATAAATAGTTTATGAGTGTTTTAATGCTAGGCCGTTTTGTATGTTTTTAATATTCAGCAGCTTTTTAACCGACTTCCAAAAACGAGGTTGGTATGTTTGTTGAAGTATTCGTTTATCGTTGGTAAATTGATTTATTGACTCTATTTATTCATCAGCATGACTTTAAATTAATATTATATACTCGTACGCAATTACTCAATCTACACATTTATGGTTTCCTCACGGGCTTGAAAGTCACTGCCATGTAACTGCCATGTTCCTCCCATGAAAGCCATGTAACCCAAACAAAAAGCAGTGAAAAAGAAGTGAGTGGACCACGCACCAACTGGAAGTAACGGAGACCTAGAGACCCAGTCATGTTAACCCATTCATAATAAACGAGTATGACTTGACCTCTTTGTAAAAAATACGGTGATATTATAAAGCCTGCCTACCATCCCGTAAATTTTATAAAGAAACCGCTTACTGCAACGTAAAATTCAGCCACACTACAGAAATTAAAATTTTATGAGTTTGCCGTTGAAGTAAAAATCCCATTTGTACAGTTATTTTTTCAGTTGAATGGCCGACGTTAAATATGCTCTTTTATAGAAGGAACTGCTCAACCATTCGACGAGATATTATGTATTTCAGAAGCCGCCTTTGTCCCACGCAGCTTGAGGATACCCCACGAGCACTGTGTGGAGCTCTCAGCGCACTAAAACAACCTACCGTCTGCAATACTCACTAAGTAGCTATCTTTTTTTTTATCCTGCTAAAAATCCCCACGGATACCTCCCCCACCGGAGCCGGAGGAGGAGGTTATGTCGGATTCGAACCGACTAAAACGCACGCCGTCTGCGGGCTGTCAGTTGCCGGAGGTGAGAACTAAGTAGCTGCCAAGGTCATCATAACTAGCTCTATAGATCTCTTTCTCTGTCAGCAATCTTCTGATGAACGCAGCCTCAATTATTCACCTTAAAACCACAAAACATTATAATTTATTATTCTGTTAGTTGAATCTTGTTTGTCGTGTACATAATTTCATCAGACGGAACCTCCTTAGCCTTAAGATCATCCTAATTTAATTCCGCAGTTAGCTTTAGAGGTTCCAAACTTAGTTAAATCTGTGAGTTTCATAATCTACTAAAGTGATTAACGTCGACAAACATCGTGAGTGCATGAAGACCGCTTTCAATGCAAAGCTTTAGTTACCTACGAGAATATGAATAACTCGATCTAAACTGTAATATTATATTCTGGCATGTATTTCATAATGTAGTTTGCGTTGCTATTGAGTATGGATGTACACTTTTAGTGCCATGGAAAGTCATAGAATGGACAGGCTTCAATGACGTTCCACCCTCTTCAATATCAGCTAATATCAATTTTGTCAATGTCATCATATGAACAGATAGGTCAAATGCTTATTGCCCAGAAGCATTTCCATCTGGTCTCCTACTGTGGGATCAATGAGCACCTGTATAGGGAATCTACAACCCCATCTACAACTTTTCCTTCGGAGGACGAATTTTAGGGGACCAGTGAGTCCAGATTACAATACCAAACTGATGAGACAATAAGACATTAAGTTAACCTTAGCAAAGATGCCAGTTTGAATTTTTAAATGCTGCTCCAGCTTTTGCTTATTTGCTTTTGTTAGGAGTGGGTTCACGTCGATAGTGTATTTCGAACCAGGGGCCTCTAGATCGTGAGGTCAACTCCTTAACCACTATGCTACGCATGTAGCACCTACTTACCCAAGATTAATGTCAGTGACCCACTCCAAATAGCAAACAAAGAAATCTGTACGCCCAATATTCACCTCAGAGCATTCACCTTTCATATCAGAAAATATAATAGTGACGTCATTCACACATTATGACGTCGATCACACATTACAAGTATTGTCGTTGACCCTCCAATTAAGCCAAATTGCTTGCTATTATGAGTGAGTTCTCCTCTCTTGTGTTTGTACGTCGGCTATACATATTATATTACATAAAATAAATATCTACCAATTTACAAAATATATTATTTAAAGGATCTAAAGATATTACATATTTTGCACAGCGTGATTTTTTTGAAACACTACAGAAATTATGCTTTGACAGTTAACGAGAGAATTTAATGCTCTTAATCCAATGTACTTCGAAAGGGATATTGAGACCCGCTTAAATCTTCAGACGTTCAACTACAAGCTGGTACAACTGCTAGTTCATGGATGAGGCTCTGGCGCAGTCTTCTTTCGTGGCATTTAAACCAATAATGAAAACGGAAACTTTGTGGGCCTTGTGCTTAGAAGTACAAGTTAGAGAATCTAGTGAGTAAAAGGTTCCGCGCTAAAAACTTATCCAGCCAGTATTCATATTCAAATTACAAATAACATAAACTAATTCTAACCTTTCTATAACAAAACTACAAATAAAATTATAAATGGCAACACTCACCAACAACTTTAACAGTCATAATATATTTAACAATCGAGAACCGTTCACGCCAAAAACTTGCACAATTGAGTCAGGTGGCCCAGCCCTGTCGCCGCCGGCCGGGCCACTCCAAACCCTATATATTACAACACGAGGGTGCATATTTTACTCTACTTATGACGAAACCTCCAGCTTTTTTTTTCTTTTTTTCCGTATAATTTCTCGTCTGTCATCCGCTTGTTCACGCCCATTGAGCTCCGAATAAAAAGCGTATCTTTTCCAGCGAATTCGTCAAGTGTTTTTATTAGGTACAATTTATTCTAAACGGTTTGTTTCAATATAATTAGTGTTAATGAAGCTGATAGGTCTTATGGCGCTCTTTTTCCGTAATGAGCTTGGTGTATTTTTCGTTATTTCGCAGTATCATGTAATGAGATTTCAATTAGTGGGTCTTAATTCCCGACCCTTGGCGAATTATTGGGGTTGGTTCCGTAAGCATTCTGTCGATAATGACGAACGTTGAAATCAATATGCGGAAGGTACAGGGAATCATAGGATTAATGAGTAAAATGTGGGTCAGCTACACACGAACAAATGGAGTTAGAAATACCTTTTCTTTGATCTCGCAAAAATTACGCAACCCAAATATCAATGTTGGCGTTATTTTGAAGTCTGATCAAGGTACCGTTCAGTGGTTTTAGTGTTTCGACTGTACTAATGTTCAGTCACATAATATGAACTCCACCCCTTTAAAACTATATTGCAGATGTAGGGCAAACCCCATCCTATTCACCCCGTACCTGTGGTGTGAGCATTCACTAAGGCTTTGTTTGTATTGGAACCCTAATGGACGGTTAGTTGCATAGAAGATAGTTATTTTTAAAATGAGAAGCATAAAATTTCAGATACCTGCTGCTTTTCGTGTAGCTTGTATATTTTGTACATTCTATTTTTTACATATAAAATGTGTCAGCAATAAATGTACGAACATCGATGTTGTCATGGAGGTTGAATCAGGATTTGTAAGATTATATTACAGAAAATTAGTCACTTTTAAAGAAAGAATCATAAAGTGTAACAACTAATTTACTACTACTACTAATTTTGTTTGGTTACATAATGCTCAAAACTTTATCGCACTAGCAGAATCACAAAATTGTATCCAGCCATTACTAGCAAACCCATTTTCTAAAAGCATTTTGTAGGGAACTAAACACAAAGATTCCTTTCTCGAAAACTCCAAACAACAGGTAGATTTTAGATTGCTTGCGAAACCAAAGCCGAAATGTGCACAATCTCACCTTAAATTCGCACACGCTGTAAACTAGAAGATCTTCTAATACTCGAAATTTTTCGGCGAAGGACAAACGAACGCAGGAGCGTGTGGCATCCTGGGCATTCAGCCGCGCAGCCCAAAGGAAAATGTATCCGACTTCAATCTCTGTCACCGAGCAATGTGAGGCCACGTTAGATTTAAAGCGGGTGCGATCGGAATGTGCGCGTTAGGTGCTCGCTGGTCTGCTCATTTGAATGTGGAACACTGGACAGGGGTGGCGACTTTGTAGGGCAGTATTCCGGACAAGGATATTGAATAAACCGATGTAAACAAAGAAACTGTGGTGTCACGTGAGGCTATCAATGATAAAAAGACCAGCATTGGGAAGGCTAAGTCGTAATTAAGAAAAACTTGTGGCTCGCGCGTCATAAACGGGGTGATGAACTACTGACCATGCTCTGATTTATTTTCGTGATACTGTTACTCGAATTCCATATTTTGTAAGAATCATGTAGGTATCTGTCTCGTAGTCACTGTAACCAATAGGTGAATTTATAACCATAGTACAGGTTATGCACGAGTTTTCGCCGTCTTTGCTTTTCTGTAACCCGCTCAAAGAGGTGCTTCCGCAATGCCCCTCTGTTTGCTAAATAAGTCATCCCATCTGCTTTACTTTCAGTAAACTTTAGAATCCTAGTCTTAGAATTTTAGTTCGAGGATCCTAGTCCTAGAATCCTAATTGGAGAATCCTAGTCCTAGAACACCAGAACCCGGAGCAAACCACATGATTACACAACAAAAGAGTTAAAATTATCCGTAAGGTCGAGAGATTTAACACGACTCGTGAGTTCGTGATCTTTCCCAATTCTCTAAACGAACGCAAGACCAGTCGGAAACACAACGGGTTCTGGCTTACATTCCCTAATACTGAAAACGTGAAGCATAATATATGCAACGGAATCCTCGCATAATATGTTTCTTCTCACAACAAAGTGCCTTGCCATTCTTGTTCCAGAAAATCCTATACTTTAAGAAAAAGCGAAACCACACATGGAAATAATATATTATCATTTTTATTGCAGGAATACGAAGTAGGCTCCAGATATCTTAAAGCGTTGTCTCTCGCGGGACAGGCAGGCCTCTCAATATTAAATGAAGCCGTGCCGCGAGTTCTAATTTCCTACTCGTGAAAATTATTCAAATGCTGTGGGATTACGTCATTAATTTTTTATCTATTTATGTTTATGTATCACACTGATTTTTGCCAAAATGTTTGTTATAAAAACAGCAAAAAATAGAGAACTTTTCTAGTTTATCCTACACAAGCGTGACTTGGCCCACCTGGAATCTTGATCCCGTTTCTGCAATTTATGGGATAGGTTTTCGGGATGAAAATGGCCTATTTATTATTACAGATTGTAATCTATCCCTGCACCAAATTTCAGCGAGATTAGTTCGACCGTTAGACGGCAATTGAATTACAAACATCTTCACAAACAAACATTAGTAGGATTGGATAATGTGTGCCCACAGCGTCATTTGGAAAGATTGAATGTGACACCTTGTCTGCAACTGGTACTCGTCGCTTAGAAAAACCTTATTTTTATTACATCAATGGTTTGTGCTCAGCAGGCTATGCAAGAATAGAAGTAAGCAAGTTAACCTTAAAAAGACCATTACAATATTTAAAAAGAAAAGCTTTGGTGGCTTAGTGTTTAAAGAGCTGACTTTACGATTTATGATCTCTCTTAACACAATATGCTAAGAGCATGTTGAATCTCCAATACAAGGAAATCTTATATTATATGTACTATGGCGTACAACCGTAAACCGGGACACAGGAGCAGGGAACAGTCACGGACTACGACCTCAAGTCAAACTCAAGTCATAAAGTTATATATGACGCAATTAAAAAGTCGCTTTCTTAGACCTTGACCTTGCCCATTGTCGCACATTTTATCGTGATTTAATTACGTTCTGCCGACTGATATATATTTTATTTTATTTCAAAAAGTATATTGTCTCTTTGTATATTTTTCATGTTCTTTTAATAAAAAGCTACCAACTTTAGAACAGTTTAATATGCGTTACTTATTTCGAGGTAATTTTTCAATGATAGCAATATTTTTTAACGTACAAACGCTTTCTTGAATTTCAATCTTTAAAAATATTAAATGGCTTTGTGAATTCACGTTTAATCAGGAGCAGGTGTTTTATTAAGATGTTACAAATAGAAGGGATTTACCCAACAGCATTATTTATTATTATATGTTTTTATTTTTGATGAAAAATGAGGCAAAGTTATGATAACGAAGGATTTAGGCATTATTCTAAAACAACAGAAGTGTTCTCAATCTTCTGATTGAGAACACTTCTTTTGTTTTAGAATAATGCCGACTCACGACTTCCTTACCTATTTATTTTTCATACTACTAAAGTCATAATTCATCAAGCCATCTTTTTTTTTTGCCATAGTAATGGTGGGTACGGTATAAGTACAATAGGGATATTGGGAACTGAACTTCCTTTATCTACATACCATATTATTATGATCTAACAGTGCTCACAATGTATTTTTCATCCCACCATCTCGGAAAGAGTATTTTTGCTCTTCGATAACTGAGCGTAAAAGTCGTTTTTATCCTCTAGAGGGTAAAGTAAATTTGAATTTAGAACATCGTGTGTACTAGGTTTGTAAACTCAAAACATCATTAAACCTATTTACTTCTACCTCTATGGTGCCGAATTTATCATACAACTTTTTTTTAATTTATGAAAAACTCAGACTCAGAACCTCCTTGGTGTACTTTTTTTTATATTTGCTTTGCGCGCATCAATTTTTTCACGTCATATTGTTGAACATTGTTGTAGAATTTTTATTTTTTTGTATTTTATTATTAGTATTAATACACATATTATATAGCCTCCGTGGCGTAGTGGTAGTGAACGCGGCCGCTACGCAGGAGGCAAGGGTTCGATCCCCGCTCAGTGCAAATATTTTTTATGCATGAAAATGGGTATTTGCATTGGTCTGGTCGTGCCTTGGAGAGCACGTTAAGCTGTCGGTCACGGATGCCATACGAACATCTATGGCAGTCGTTACGGGTAGTTGGAGCCCTAAAAAGTTCAACAACAACGGTCTAGCTGCAATGCTTCGATATCGCCTAATGTCACCATTGGGTTGTGGAGGTCAGATGGCAGTCGCTTCACGGAAAATATCGAGGTTCAGCCAAATCCGCAGTTAAGACTGGTAAAGTGGACCCCGGACTCCGAGGTGAAAACTTCGGATGCGACTGGGAATTAACGCTAGGAAGGAGAAGCATTTCATTATTTCCTCGCTGAGGTGGGATGAAAAGTTACGTGTTGCACTCGAGTGCAAAGATTTTTCACCTTGTGCTCTTTTGATTCCCTCGCTAACGCTCAAGATTCTAATTTGTGAATCACTCGCTATCAAAACTAAGCAACTTTATTTATTTATTTATTTATTTATTTATTAAGGTACATCAACAGTATACATATTATACATTTTCTATAATAGTTTGCATCCGTGTAATATTCCAATATGCATACCCATTAGAGACGTACACAACATTCGCATGCATTAAAGTAATAATGAGATGAACATTGCTTACATTTTATTAAATTGATTGAAATTATAAAATTGATGAAATTTAATAAATTATAGTTGAATTAAATTAAATTTAAATTTAAAATACATTACAAAATAAAATAAAATAAAATATACATTAATATTATTCTTAAAAAAAAAAAAACAAAAAGTAAATAGAAATCGAAGCTTCAAATTCAAATTCAAATTTATTTACTTTATGAAGCATAGGTTACAGAATAGATGTTGCAAGACAAAGTAGGTACAAACTATGTTCCACCAAAGGCATACAAAATATTGAATGAGATCACAATTCACAAGTTTTATTATTATTATTAATGTCATTGAATAAAGATAAATGTACATGCAAAATCCTAATTAGGTCAGAACGTAATGGCAAAAAACAAATGTCAGTATAATCATGTCAAAATAGAAAATGTCAAAATACAAAATGTCAAAATTTAAGCATGTCAAGTGAAAAACGTCAATAATTTATAAATTGTATTAATAAAATCAATAAAATTGTATTAAAAAATTTAAATTGATCGTTTAGGTACTCTTATACAGAATAACATGCTTTGGTAGGTACATAACAGTCCGAAAAGCTTAGATTTAAATGCAAGAATATATTCACAAAGTTTTATGTCATCTAGTTTCACAAGTTTTAGCAACCCTCAGTGTTAATTGGCCCCTTGGATGGTGCCAAGAAGCTTTTCTTGAACTTGCTGATAGAATCATTGAAAATATCAAGATCCACAGAGCTACCGCACAGTGAATTGTACTCGGAACAGATACGAGCTACAGGGGATTGTCTACCAGTATTAGTTCTGCAGACCGGTATATGGAACGTTCGAATACCAGGATACCTTGGCGCTCGGCTGGGAACATTGAGATTAACGCCATTGAGCAGCTGGCTACAGTCTATGCTGGCATTCACAAGCTTGTGTAGAAACACTAGGTCTTGGACCCTACGGCGTAGGTTGAGTGTTTGCATTTTAAAAAAGGCAAGCCTTTGGTCATAAGGGGCCCTATGCGAGATACCAGGTAAACCGTATGCCAATTGTCTCGTGAAAGCACGCTGGATACTTTCAATTCTCTGGGATTTTACTGTATATATAGGATTCCAGACTACAGAGGCATATTCCAGCTGACTTCTAACCAGGGCGTTGTACAATAACACCTTAGTCTTGGCTTGACGGAACTCCTTTGTATTCCTCCTAACGAACCCTAGCATTCGAGCTCCCCTTTTGGCAACTACATCCACGTGAGAGGAAAAACTCAGCTCGCTGTCCAGCATGACCCCAAGGTCTCTGATTTCATTAACCTCCTTTAATGCTTTACCATCTATGCTATAAGTTGAGTGAATAGGGCATCTTTTTTTGGTGAATTTTATGTGGTAACACTTATCAGCATTGAGCACCATACCGTTTTCGCGACACCACTCGTGAATTCTGTTGAGGTCATGCTGCATCAGGTCAGTGTCCGTCTGGGAATTGACTGTTCGATATATTTTGAGGTCATCGGCAAACAGGGAGAACCTGGAGTGCTCGATATGACCCGCAATATCATTGATGAAGAGATTGAACAGCACAGGCCCAAGATGAGATCCCTGTGGCACGCCTGAGTCGGCGAGGTACTCCCCAGAGTCATATCCCTTCACCGAAACAAACTGCGGTCTATTGTGTAGGTAGGATCGAAACCATTCCAAAAGGGCACCGTAAACACCGTGGGCTTTGAGTTTCATCAATAGTAAAGGGTGACTCACTTTATCGAAGGCACTGGAAAAGTCTGTATAAATGGCATCGACCTGTCTTCCCCGATCAACATCTGCTGACAGATCCGACACATAAGACACCAAGTTTGTGTGCACAGAGCGACCAGCCATGAAACCGTGTTGGGCCGAGCTAATGGCGCCACTGATATGACGTGTGAGAACTGGACGTATGAGGGACTCGCACAGCTTGGAAAAGCAAGAGAGAATCGAAATGGGGCGGTAATTTTTTACGTTGCTGTAATCACCCTTTTTGTGTATTGGTACGATGCGAGCTTTTTTCCATTCGTTTGGGAAGACACCATCATCAAGGGAGCGATTAATTATTATAGATAGTGGCAAAGCAAGAGAAGAACCACAGCGTTTGACAAAGATAGGAGGTATCATATCTGGACCAGCACCCTTTAAACTGTCCAATTGTTTTATTTTTTTCAGGACTTCCCTCTCAGTGAATCTGATATGACCTAGCGAGTTGCCAAGCATTGGACCAGGAACACTACATTTTAGTTGGTCAAAGGGAACAGTGCTATAAACGGATGCGAAGTATTTTGCAAAGAGGTCAGCAATACCCGGGCCAGTACTCTCAGACAAGTCCGCAGAGTGCATCGTGGCCGGTAATCCTTGGTCACCGTTGCGTTTATCTTTGATAAATTTCCACAGTGATTTCGGAGTTTTGGCGATATTTGCTTCCACTTTTGTGATGTAGTTATTGTAACTAATTTTCTTTTGCTTGTGACAACGCTGCCTAAGAATGTCATATTCGATTTTGTCACGTGGGTTCTTATATTTGTTGTACCTACGTCGAGTTCTGTTCTTCTCCGAAATAAGTCGAGTCAATCCAGCATCAAACCACGGCGGGGTCCCAGATGATCGCACCCTACGGAATGGTACACAATGTGCAATTACCTCCCTCAACAAGGCATAGAAGGATGTCACCATGTCATTTACTGTAACAGATACTGAGAACACCTCACTCCAATCGGTTGCATTCAGTCTCGTTGAAATTTCGGCGTAATCAGCCTTAAAGAAGTTGTAGTCATTACGTGGGTTTGACTCAAGGCAGTCTTGGGTAACTACGATGGGGGCATGAAGAAGTAGAGGAGGATGTTTTTTGTCAATTTTACTAATCGGATCAGTGAGTGGGCTTATTGTACAATCCGAGAGGTTAGTGAAGATGAGATCTAGGAAGTTGTCGTCTATATTGCTAGTGTTGTTGACTTGATTCAGACCGTTCAGTGACATAAAGTCGACAAGAGAATAACCCAAGGCAGAATTGTAATTTGAAGGGGTTAGATAGTTTTCCGTAGGATGTTGAGTCCATTTAATGAACCGCATGTTGAAGTCACCGAGTATTACTAAATCACCAACACTGTTCATAATGTTAGTGGTATTTACAATGTATTTATCAAGAAGAACGGACGTCACTGGAGGCGGCAAGTAGACGGCGCATAAGGTTATTTTTTTTGGGATATTGTTTATTTTTATATGAAGTGTGACCCATATATCTTCACACTCACTTTCCCACGAGACTATGCGAGCAGAAGGAATGCTACGCAATACCGCGACCAAAACTCCGCCACCGTCCTTTTTGCCTCCACCCACCAAGCATCGGTCCCTCCGATGGACCACATATCTTGAGTCGAATAATTCGCGGCTATAAACACTCTCTTGAAGCCAGGATTCAGTCAAAACTATGACGGGATAATTATTTATTGAAATATTTCTGCGGATATCGTTGACCTTAGTTCGAGTGCCACCGACGTTCTGATAGTAGATGTCAAGCATTATTATAAAATACCCGTGACAATACATTTCAACCAAGAATACATCTACAGAACTAAACAACGAGTCGCAAGCTCTCAACACTACGAATTAAGATTGCCTGGCTTTGTTCATCTTTGCGCACAAAGATCCTACCATTACGCACCCAAGTGAACCTATATGAATGTTCCCTGGCCTTCTTACGCGCTGCAGCATGAAGAGACTTGTTGCCCGGTGTCAAATGTTCCGCTACAAATACCGGAGCTTTAGGTCCACCAAGACCCAGATGTTGTGAGCTCAACTTGTCTTTGGCATTTTTCTTATTGAAGATGGAGACTGCCGCGAGTAGGATATCTCGCTGACGTGGACTGCGAAGTTTCACTACGATTGAGCGTGGTCGGTTGCTATCTTTATTAATTTTTGCAACTCGAGTTGCATGTAGAATGTCCTCATCTTCAATCGCGCCACCCACGGCTTTTACTAATTGCAGTGTGGTGTTGATCAAGTTTTCATTTCTGTATTCTGGAAGGCCGACGATTTCGATGTTGCTGTCCCTCATATTTTGTTCCACACATCCCAGCCTATCTGATAGGTCCCGCACCGTACCCCTCAACTCGTCATTTTCACTCTGCAGCTGAGTAATTGTAGTTGTCTTTTCTTCGATTTTGTTTTTGAGGTCTTCAAATATTTTATTAAAGAACGACATGGTCTCTTGGAATCCTGAGATTTGTTCATTGATAGCTTTAAGGTGATCATTTATGGTCTCTTCAATACTGGCCCTAATAATCGTCTTGATTTCCTGCTTTAGAATAGAACGCAGGTTATTTTCAGTTATGTAATTACTGTCATTGCTTTCGGTGTTTTCAATTCTGGTATTGCCTTGTTTACTCCTTATTGTAACATTACACGTATCGCATGGGCTTACGGTTGCTGTAGTTATAACGGGGTTCTGTGAAGAACGAATAGGTGTATTCGTGTTGTCCGTCTTGGGCTGCTTGCAACGGCATTCAGGACACTGCCATGCGGCTTTGCTTTCGCTGCTCATAGTGATAAACATCTTTGGTGTTATATTAGAACATTCCATATCGTACTTCCGAGCACATATTGCGCATTTAATGTTGTCTTTGCCTTTGATCATTTTGTTGCAGCCGCCACAAGCGTTAATCGTTGGTGCCATTTTCTTATACCCTGTACTGTTATTATTATTGCGAGATTTATGGCACTAAACTTGATGTTTTAAATTTTAATTATAACAAATCACAAAAAGACTTGAGGTGCTAGGTTTTGAACTTGAGCCACACAGTGCAATCGAATGGTCGCAGCGTTAACCACTACGCCACGGGATCAATTGTTGAATTTGGTGAAATTACAGATTGCCTTTAACTTGTCATAATATTGGAATAACTGAGTGATTCATGCATAAAGAATTTTTTCTCGAATTCCTGTAACTTGCTAAGTTGGAAGAAATCACTTTTTGTTTAATATTGCACTTCTAACGTTTGTTGTATGTTACTTAAGCTCGTTTATTTAATTGCGTACACTTTTCACCATAATAGTTTATTATTTTTGTATTTACACAGTGTTTTAACAGTTTTATATGAGAATTTTAAGTTTACACCTTACTTCAATGTTACAATACAGTATCCATAGATAAATAATCCTGCCGTTGTATAGCGCTATTAGCCACTGAATAACGGTAATTCCACTCACTTTTGTAGCTTTTAATTTGATTTAAATCAATTAAAATCGCGGAGCACTTTATAAAGTGTGTTTGCTAGACAGCGCCATCTAGCGGATATGCAACTTTGCACTCTTGTATAACAAATAACTATTAACTTTTATCTTGTCGGCTCCGTGAAATTGTTTCTACTTCAAGATAAAACAAATGGTTAAAAACAATTACAAATAAACTAAGAAAAGTAAAGTAAGCAAGAAAAGTCTTTTACAACACACCTGCTCATAAATGTGATATTATTTTACCGCAATTAAGCACGGAATGACACCTATTATAAAACTGTGACTTTTTCATTGCTATTATTCACAAAAGTGAGTTATAGATTCTTTTTTAAATTTCATAGGAAGTGTCTATAATTGTCTATGTTCTTAAAAAAGTTTTGATACAAAAAATAACGTGTTTAATAGTACGAATAAATTAATACGCCTATTGTTTATACTGGAGATTGATGGCACTTGGTGGAACTTGCTACACATATTGAATAAATCACTTGTACTTTTCCACAATTATTTATTTATTTGAACCTTACCGGTTTCACCTTACGGCATTATTGTAAACCTTTGATAATGCCGTAAGGTGAAACCGGTAAGGTTCAAATAAATAAATAATTGTGGAAAAGTACAAGTGATTTATTCAATATGTAATACGCCTATTGTATGGTGATTTGATGCATTTTCGTATTTAAATAAATAATTTCAACTTGTAATACTTGTGTAATAAACAAAATTTTCACTCAAATTTAACTTTTTTTTTTCTCTAAGTACAGAAAAAAAAAACAGAGTAAAAAAAAGTTAAGTTCAAACCTCATTTTTTTTTAAATATGGTCGACCGCCATTGTTAAATGCGCGCGCATAGGAAAACGAATTAATTTGTAGTATTGTTTATTTAGTATTTGTAGTATTATTTTATTCGCAAGTGTGTTGTAAAACGTCGTATGGCACGTGTGAGCATGATGATTACCGTCCTCGGCTGTCTTAAGACCCTCGCCTGGCGGCTCGGGTCTCAATGGCGCCTCGGCGGTAATCACCAACGTTGCTCACTTGTACCATAATGTACTATTAATATATATTATTTCTCTGTTCCGTGATTTCTATTAATACCGTTGATTCATTGTGCAGTGGCTTATCGAGACATCATAAAAATAGAAAAATAAATATTAAATCTCATCCGTGCGTTTCGCTGAAATAGAAAAGTGAAAGAATTATTTACTGGAGCGCGAGCGTAATGCACGAGTCGTTCTGGGATTAAAGAATTAATGAGCAAGTATATAAATGGTAAGGTATATCAATAAATATAAATAATCTTACAAAATTTGGATGAAAGCGAAACAACTACCCTTTAATTTTTTTTCATACATGGTCCATCAATTGACTGCACCCCGCTAGATGGTAAAAAACTGAGGTGTAGTCCAGAGGATACGGACCACCATTTCTGACGCTATTGGCCTTAAAAAGGTGGTCCCTAACTTGACGTCCTTGATAGAATGCTTTTTCACGCCCCGCTTGAAGGACCCGGGACTATAGGAAGAGGGAAACACGTGCGCGGGTAGACCATTCCAGCTCTTTATCGTGCAGCAGAAGAAGGAGGCATCAAACTACACTACTCTACTTTAACAGGCACCATAAGTAAGACAGGAAGAAAAACAACAAAAGAAACCGACGATGTAACAGACAGATATACAATCTTGTCCATAAAACCAAACAACTTAACATCAAGCGCATCAAAGAAATGAGCGCAACAATTCAGTGTAAAGCACATTATGCTGACCAATAAACAATGAAGTGATTCACGCTAATGTGCTTGAGGGTAAACATTGTCGTCGCACTTATGTGTGCAAGTATAAACATGTATTCCATCAGCGCTGTGTGCTCGCCACGGAAATAGCCGTCCACGCTGACGCTCCGTAAATATAAGGTCATCTTTTACTCAAGGCTAACACTGGGGCTTTCGTGAGTCGTGGACTGAATTTTCGATCCTAAGGCTGAAACTTAAGAGTACGGCTCCTAGGAAAGGTTTTAGCACATTTTTAGGAGCCATTCCCTAAAATCTGAGCCCGAGTTGCAAATTAGAATCAAAATGGCTAAATTTCAAAGTTCTTCATGTTTTGCTTCTTTAACAGAAAAAAAATCTAATATTAGAAAATATTTTGATACAAATGATGTAACTTTTTATAAGTAGAAGCCTTCATAATGATACATACCTTTATATTGAAAGTTTATATTATTATTTTTACCCTAAAAGCTGAGACTCCATTTGCCGTTTAATAGTTTGGTTTATGAAGACTTGTCACAAGCGACCAAATTACTATTGGGTGACATTTACTACGAAATATCGTAATATATTTTTTTAATATTTTACTGTACCTACCTTCAACGTCTCGATGCATGTGTGCCAGAAAAACTTAAAACTGTAGGTACAGTTTTTCTCACATTATACTCGATAAATTGGCCAAAATTATCATCCTGAGTTTCGATTCCTAATCTTTGTATCCTTAAATCCTATTGTTTGAGCAGTCTGTCCTGAAGACTTGAAGCAATAGGAGGAAATGAAAAATATAGGTAGGTATCTATGAGTTGTTACAATCAAAGTAATGAAATGCTTTATTTAAGGTTTCAATCGAAACAGAGTTATGACATTTAGGAATTTCAAACTTCACCTTTTGTTTTCCCGACATTTGGAACGAAGTGCACCGGCCGACCGCGGCCACGGTCACGGAGCTCTCAATAATTTGTCAAATGTCAAGGTTGAACTACAACATTTAATATTTTAGTTGGAAAATGAAATATTGGATCCGAGCCACTGAATAGTAGTATCTATGTCGCAGCTAATTCGCTTAGTCAGGCACTCAATTAACCGCCTAGGCTCTTTGCTAAACGGCGTCGTTCAACAGCCTGAATGCTATTCAGCTATTTGATCAAACGGCTAGGCAAATAACTTGAATCGATGACGTTTAATTACTTGCCTAGCCATTTAATCAAACAAGTAACTTGATTCTGCAAAAAAAAAAAAAAGACGAAGGCTAATTCATTAGCCTTCTAACCTAATCTATCCTAGTCGGAATGCTCAGCTTTCTCAATAAACCTATCACTAACATTTTGTCTTATTTCGGGGTGGTGCCCTATCGTACGAATACCCAAAGCATTAGCCAGCCTGCCTCTCTAGACAAGTGGAAATTCGTCGGCCGGCGTTTTGTAGAATAGAATGCCAAATGTATGGGGTTTGAATATGACAGGCGTCAACGAATGTCAAAAACGTCAAATCCTATACATTCGTCATTCTATTCCAAGATACGCCGAGCAACGAATTGACATGTCTAGGGGGGCTGTATATAAAATGTTATAATAAACGTTACGGCTGAATATAATTCAGGCCGTAAATTGAACGGCGTCGTTTAGTTATCACTGTTATCAGGCTAGGCGGTTAATTGAACGGCTGATTAAGCTAGTTGACTGCAACATATACATAATAATAATCAATTAGAAGAAGCACTCATAAACGATATTCTAATATTCATACCTACTATGAATATTTATTTCTGTACATCTTATCTATTTCCTTGAATGCGTTAATAATAAAAATTTCGCCGCATCGCAAAAATTTCGGCGAATCGGCAGCCATATGAGCGGTGCGGCGCAGCTCGTGTAGCCGCCGATTCGCCAAAATTTTTGCGGTGCAGCGCCGCACCGCGTCGTGTGGCCGCACCCTAAGTCGCCTTGTACGACACCGCATGGGAAGAAATTAAGGCCGCACCCTAAAAAATAGGACTATTTAACATCAGAGAGATTATAATACACAGCCTATACTCAGTCTCCGATGCATGACTCGAGTCAACAATAGTGCCCAGAATCCCTCCATATCAGAATGTCAAACTAATAAAATGGCCATGAGGTATTAACGATATGAAAGTAAAACGACATACTAGTACATAAAACGTCTGAAATCTAAAATAGTCATACTACTCGTAGTAGAACGTCTGAAATGAAAAATGTTATAGGCTCACACCCGATTACGTGAGACCTAATACAATGATTGGTGAAATGTGTGTGTTAATTCACCTCTGCCTAACCCTCTGGGGACAAAGCGTGATTATATGTGTATGTATTAATGATTATTTTTATTACTGTGATATTTGAACACGTCTTTTGAACTAATTTGTATCTCATTTTAGCGAGATTTTCACGTATTATAGGTGCATCAAACTTGTTTAAATATGCCACATTCTTCTAAAATAGAACACAATTAGAAGATTATAATGTCAACCACATCATTTAAATACATCCTTGACTGTTGGCCATAATTAAGAAAAATGTTAAACGTTCAGAGCAATAAAAAGTTTATTAATGTTCTCGACAAAATTAAAATTATTACTAATCTGCAGAACTTTATCCATTTTTCACTCATAACCCAGGTTACATCATAAATATCATAATATACAATATCAATGATGCGTCGGAGACGCGACTACAGAGCGACAAGGACAATTAACGAACATAACTAATCCATACTTCCATACTAATTATCTATTATAAATGCGAAAGTAACTCTGTCTGTCTGTTTTTTCGCCTAAACCACTGAACCGATTTTGATGAAATTTGGTACAGAGATAGAATAGATTAGACCTTGGGAAAGGACATAGGCTATGTTTGGTCGCGATAACCGACATCCACGCGGGCGGAGCCGTGAGCAACAGCTAGCACTGCATAATTTCTTTACATTATGGTACAGGGTGTGCAGGACGTGTCGCTGTGCAAACAAGACGTCGCGACACGTCGTGGTGACAAGCACAGGCGTGACGTGACGTGACGTGACGTAGCTGGAAATGGGAGAGAACAACGGGTTGTGGATTTTTATTACGAACGGGTTGTCCTTGTTATCATTCTGTGGTTGATATTGTAATTCATTGTTTGTATTATGAGTTGTAAGTTTGTTTTTGCAACCAGCTACTTATTCCCATCGTCTGGATCTTGACTTCAATCTGTCGATGATCTTATATTATCTATGCACTTTTTGAAAAAATGGATGTTACATTATTTTTAACCTGAAGTCGGTTAAAAATAATGTGATGTGAAAAAGGAGGAGGTTCTCAATTCGATGGGTTTTTTTTTAACTTATTTAGTTACAAAACTGCTTCTACGCATCTTTGCTATCATTACTGGTAACATCTAACAATAACCCATCCTTTTCAGCTCACACCGTTACGCCATTTTTTTTTATCCTGCGTAGAAAAGAAACCCTACGGAACCCCTCCACCTTCTATGCGGTGGTGTGCGGCAGTGGTTATGTCAGTCATGAACCGACTGAAACGCTGAGACATATCTCTCGCATCTCAGCCGAATCGCCACTGGACTTTTTGCTTTTAACTGCTTGGATTGTTCTCTAAAAATATTCTCATAAATCAGAGATTACCAGCGTGAATCAAATAATTCTACCTATAGGTACAAGTACTTACCGACATGATCATTCCCCCGAGTGTGAGAGACAACTAAGGTAAACAGCTCCCGGGGGAATGGTTAACTGAATCCTAAATTAATTACGCTCGTCAATCTGTCAGGGATCGCTCATTTCATTAGATAACGACACACAAATTACACATAACATGAGGTTATACGGGATGCCTCACTACCACTAGTGTTATTACCTTCTAACTGTCGAATATGACATAAACTATTACGTACACTACGTACAGTGTTATTTGAGAGGTTTTAAAAGCTCGGCATAGCATGAAAATCCTCTCGTTTGGAGGTGTCGCAATTTTTTCATCACTTTGGTAGCAGAGATGTGGAGTAGGTTCATGCCGGTATTATACTGGGATGGGCTCGAACCACCAACCTTAGGATCAAGTGTTTTGTATTGCATTATGTATAACCATCATTTATATATTATTTTATTAGTGGAAGAATTTATTTTAATCTCGTAATTTTAAAGCAATGAGTAAACTAAAATTTTCTGTAGATTTAACCCGGCAAAAGTGAACATACAATTCAAAATTCAGTCAATTTAGTCTATTGCAATAGACTGCAATAGACTAAACTTGATATAAACTCTTCCAATGTACGCCATAGCAACCAAATTATTATTAGGTATTACTTAAATTATTGATTATTAATGTGATAATTGATTATTTTATTAAGTTGTGTTTTTATTGATTCATGCTGTAATTTGTCCTGATTTTATTGAATGGATTTTAAATGTTATGTAATACAATTAAATATTTTCCAATTCTACATTATCGCATTGGAATAATCTGTAAGGATAATGTATGTTATGTAATAAATAAATAAAAAAAATCCCCGCCATCTGTAGGTATTCTATCTATCCAAGCTACCTTTTCAGGTTTCCGGTCATTTTTAGTAGCAGGTACTATTTTAGGGAAAAGTATTCTCTCCATCTCTGTAGGTTCAGATTTACTAAAGGAAGTAGAGCATTTAACTGTTGCTTCAGAGATCGCTAGTTGGATTCCCACGTAACTATCTATCTCTGACTTATTTCAATTGCGTCTATGTATGTAATGGTGCGCACTGTGCGGTATGAAAGGAACTTCATCCCTCGCACACTCAAGCTGTGGAATGAACACACCGCGATGGTTTTCCCAAGCGACTACAATATGGAATACAATATGGGTCTGCCACCTAAGTGGTATAAAAATATATATATAAACATACTTACATACATAATACTATATTAGCACATTTATTCGCATTGTGGATCCCATAATATAATGTATTCTTAGCTTGGGACTAGATAGTGTTATTTTAATTATGATTTAGAGTGTGAAATACATAGTTATGGTCACTAATTTAGACGTTTCTGCCGCCCTATTATGAGATTGTTACGTACCACTTTTATAATAGTAGCAGACCATAACTATATAATTAATATGAGACAATTATGCCTAATAACCTCTCCGCTAAATCTCTGCAAAAATTATGCCTAATATTAGTGACACTTTGGGTGGAGTTTACACAGACAACATAGATCACAGCTTTATCTATCAAACATATACACACACATGCGTACACACATTATAATGCCGCAATCACACCAATCCGGTTGTCAAATTAAATTTGACTTATCAACTCAAGGCTCCAGCTAAAGGGGTAGTCCCACAACTGCGAAATTATCCAAGTTTACCTTTCCCAACACCTTTGATCCCAAGTCTTCGGTATCAACCGTTTATGAACCGACCATATAATACACGGGGAGTTTATTATTTTATAAATTCGCTTGCACGAAGGTCCAACTCGAACCCAATTTACGCCTCGCGGGACATAAAGGGACATCGAGTACCATTTTTGGAGTGCGTTTCAGAAATATTTCCCTGTAGCGTTATTTTAAGGCGGTTAAGATTGAAAATTGGTTGATTTGAAATGGGTAGGATTGTAAGAGTAATGTTGGAGTTATGCGACGTCCTGTAGCCGACAAGATCACGCCTCGACTTCGTTAAGTTCTATTTATTGATTCCTCCAAAATATTTACAGCACATGCTAGTGAAAGATATATGGATGGAGCTGTCTGAGATTAAATGGCCGACGATGGAACGTCATAATATATTATTAGCTCCCACGGATATCCTTTAGCTCCTTAAATAGATAGCAACATTTTATGACATTCCTTGTTTGGCCACGATAACTTTACATTTATTGCTTATCTTTAAATTCAAAGCTTTCATAATAAATTTAAATTGCTTTTAAAAATTATGTCTATCATTTTTATTGATAAAGGTATAATATTCACAAACTTTTAATGAATTTCAGTTAATTAATAGCATAGTATAAATTTAAGCAAAGCTTCAAAGTAGTTTATAAATAATATTATAATAAAATTATAATATGTGAATAATTTTACCCATGGCTAGCTTTGCCCCACAGTTTCACCCGTCGTGCTAGGGTCTCCCATCACGTCCCGTCGTTCCTCCATTTTCCTATTGTTCGACTCCTAAATCCTAGCTTGATGTAAAAGATGTCTTACAATTAGTGAACAAAATAAGTCTAAAAACTAAAAGATTTCACACAAATAAAGTAGATTAAGCTGTTTCCTGCCTCGGCATAGCTTTATGTGAAGTAGACATTAATCGTTCGAGGCATTACAATAAAGCCACTCAGTAAATAGTGCACAATGAGGGCTCCTCAAATATTTCAGTACGAAAAGCTTCGTCTGCCGCTTTGCGATCGGAATGAGACATTACAGGAATAAATGGTTTCCTTTGATGTCGACGTGACGTGCACCGGCTGAATATCGCCATCTATTTCCACATTTGCTGTCACACTGAAATATCATTAGAAAATGGAGTACTTGCTGTTTTGAAGGGAAGTAGAATTGTTTGGAATTGACGCAACATTATTACCTATATGTTTTCAAAGTTTATGTTCTTTTGCGTGTACAAGTGTTTACTCATGAGGAAGTTCAGAAAATATCCCCATATTGAATTTTTGTCACGGCTATATTTGCAAAACTATTCCCACTTCGTTTAGAGAGTTTTAGACTATTGAAAAAGTTTTGGTACCTTAGATTACCGTACCTAAAACTGTTACTTGGTTCATATACTTACTGGGTACCAGGTACCATTGCACTAGGCTCGATATCAACTAATGTCAAGAAAGTATTGACTCCCTTTTCTTTCAGCAGCTATGTAAGTTGAGTGTGATATCTTCTACCTGCATCAGGTAGAAGATATCACTGAGCTCTCCAGGCAATCCTACTGACCTGTTCGTGCATATATCTTTAGTGCTAATGAGTGCTTGAAGGTATCTGTAACAGTTTAGTTAAGGCCAGTGCTATTTACCATTCCTAATTTTAATATTGAAAAGTATATGTCTCCTAATGAATCCCTTGTTCCTGAGGATTAATTCTGACTTTCTGTACTTGGATTGTATAGAAAAAGTGAAAAGACTTAGACGGGATTTGAACACCATCACCCCAATATGGTTGTATAGAGGAATTTGGAAACATTTAAGACGAGACTCGGTAGTTCAGTGGTCAGAGCATTCTTCCTGCAAGGAACTGGTCGCGAGTTAAAGTCCCGTCTGAGTCGTTTTACTTTTTCCAATATTTTTATATTCAATATTTGCTTCTATGTATCAACTTTATTTAATTCATCCAGTTCTCAGTATTAATCTGTGTAAACGATTCAAAATCGAACTTACCTAATCTGAAAAATAATAATTTTAGTAAGGCAACTCAGAGTCAGTTGCTTTTCCGATAAGTACCGGATGTTTGTCTTTGTTGTTGAATCGATCAGACGATAAGTTTATCCTTTCCTAAATAAATTACTTGTTTAGGCTTTTATTTGTATTGTCTGTATCAGTCCCGGTTTTGATTCGTCACTGTTTTGTTTAACAAACACCGACGGCTTCATAATTCCTTTGTTCAGTAAGTGAGAAAGACTTACACTGCTCTTTTGAAGATCTTTCTTTTGGTGTGATATTTTTAGATCAAATGTTATTCGTGTTTATGCGTGGGTGATAAAGTATTTATGACGTTATTTTCTAGAGAAATACCACTTGGTAAATATTTTTGTAAATAGATTTATTGGGATGTTGATAATAATATCAAACCGTTGGAGCAAACGAGTCCTAGAGTGGAGACCGCGCGTAGGCAAACGGAAGGTGGGACATCCCCTAGCCAGGTGGACCTGCGAAAGGTGGCTGGGATGGACTGGATGCGGAAGGCGGAGGATCGGCAAACGTGGCGCACATTGGGAGAGGCCTATATCCAGCAGTGGACTGCAGTAGGCTAATTGATTGATTGATAATAATATCAGTCATGGAACACCTCATACATACCACTACAGAATTACAAGCACTCAAGATAGTATTTCCCGTGACAATTTAATTTAAATAATCTCATTTTATGACATCTACTCGTAATACAACTTTCTGTTTACGTCGACGATCATCTATCACTGGAAAGTTCAGGATAGACCAACTAACAACATTTAAAATGTACGTCATAGAAATGTTGAATTTTAATCAATGTTTACAGCCTTATGGTTATTCGTATTCAGGCAAGCGACAGTCTCTAACAATTCAATAATAGTAACAAAAGTATAATTTAAACCTGTTTTGCTGTTTCTAAAAATGTTACAGGTCGACCTTGAGTTGTGTGACTTATTGATAATATGACTCAACACGTTTTTATATTTTTAATCTTTAGTAACTAGTTCAGCATGTAGGTAGTCATTAAACAATTTCGAGACTTGTCTCCTTCTATTAATTATTATTATATACCTACCTATAGTCCGTCACAAAGTTGCACTGTGATTCACGTTGTGTTTTAATTTGATATCAACCATATTTTTCTGTCCGTATGTCGTACCTATAATATCTAAACGTAACCCCACTAGCATCAAGGCAATATTTCTCATCCTGGAGAATTGTCTGATATGAGAGGGATGAGGATGGATGGTGTAAAGGTGGCACTGAATGATCTCATATTTTTTCTTCGAACACCTTGTTCTTCATACTTGATACATATACATAACATAAACTCACGCCTATATCCCCGAAGAGGTAGGCAGAGGTGCTAGCACCCACATTTCGCCGTTAATGTTTAGGTCCCAATGTAATAGGTGGCGAGCCTATTGCCATTAACCGGGCACTTATAAGCCTGCGATAAATACACACATAACTTGAAAAAGCATCGAAAAGTCATTGGTGTGTGCCATGGTAAAACCTGGGATCGAACCCGAGACCTCGTCTCAGCAGTCCATTACCCCTACCACTAGGCTACCGGTACTTCTTCATACTTGATACATATTTTGTAAACGAATATAATTTATCACTTCTCTCTTCACAGTCTAAAATTAAAAGCGTGTCAATTATACCATAATCACCGAAGACAATGCCGGGTTCCATCAGAACAAGCTATCAATGCCCCTATGGTGAGTTCACGCGGAGTCCCAGCAGAAAGATTAATGGCGTCAGCACACCCTCTCACCCCTTCCACAACAGCGCCCCCTGCATCAATCACTTAGCCCTTTGATGTATTATTTACTTGCTAAAGTTATTTTTGTGTATCCTCTGTTTTTGAAGGGGAACAAATATTTTTCAACGGCAGCTGTCATTGCGATTATGTTGGATGATGGAAACTGTTCTACAGGGGTAGCGGCCGAAGAAGGGTAAGGGGTCGAAGAACCGTTTTCTAAATATTAATCATGGGAAAATAAAATATGGATGCACTTTCGTGGCAGTTTCTTGAGTCAGCACTTAAGCAACAGTCGTGGAACCCATCCATATCATTCTTGTTGAAATTGCGAGTAAGGATGTGGTTCAACAAACAAATTAAATAAAATATTATGGTGGTGTTTCTTAAGCATTGATTACTTTCATATAGGTAGTTAAATGTTTTTAAAATGCAGTACATTCTTTGGTTGTGAAGGTCAGCCAAATCTACAGTTATACTGGTAAAGCGGACCCCATACTCGGAGGTGAAATGCATTTAAATATGTTTAAATATAGGTCTCTAAAAATTAAGTAATGTACCTACCTATTTCATTTACATCTGCCTCATTTACGTCTGCCTACACTTACGTCTGTCTCATTCCAAAAGGTTAGAAAATAAATGAACGTTAACACCCAATTTCTAATTGATTTTCGGACCTACATAGGTCTGTCTTTAGTCATTAGAGGCTATCTAATTGATATTTTTATAGGCTATTTATTTATACTGTTAAATTACGAATAGCATACTCGTCTTGTTCAACATCTATGGGAAGAAATGAGATGGCCCTTGAGCGTCGTTTACCTACTTAATGTGAAAGAATGTTATATTAATCATTACTACTTAATCACCTAGTTTTGTATAACTAAAGATTTCCACTTGCTCAACTGCCTATTACATGCGAAGGCTATATTATATCGCCTCAGGCTGTTGTCGAGTCGCTCATCTAAGCCTCGACCCATGTACAATTAGCGGCTAAAGTTACTAATTTGCTCATTTCTAACATAAACAATCTTCATACTGAATATCATCTTTTTGGAATGCTCAGAGTACAAGAATACCTTCTATGTCTTAAGTTTTATGAAAGGTTTTGAAGTTAGGATCATTAGGAAACGTCAGATTCAGGGGAAATAACATGAAATAAATCGCGATAGAATGTGTTATACCTACACACGACCTTATCCCTGGAGAGTTAGGCAGAGGTGAATTAACACCTACATTTCACCAATCACTGTAATCGGTCCCACGTAATAGGGGGTAAGCCTATTGCCGTATTTCGGGTACTATTGTTGACTCGAGCCATGCATCTGAAGCTGAGTCTGGGCTGTATAGATCTGTCTGATGTTAAACAACCCTATCCCTTAGTCGCCTTGTACGAATCCGTATGGGAGGAGATAGGGTGGCCCAAACTCTACTCTGCCGGGAACCACGCTGCCCTTTTTTTTTAAAATATAAATGGAATGGACGATATGTAGATACTTGACGTATAGTCTATTATTTTAAAATTGGTTATGAATTTGATATTATCATATCATACCAATCAATATTGACTACTCAATCAAAAGATTACTTTAAGATTAGCATAGTAATTAATTGAAATTGATTGTGTATTGTCATGTTGGTAATTAGGCAATGACATTGATATTAATATATTGTGGTCACTGTTGAAATGTGCCTACCAATGTATGTCAGGAAAAGATAGATAACATCTCAATAGTAAAACAAATAACTAAATCATTCACGGTTTGTTAGACAATAGATTATATTTTTAAATACAATGTCCTATAATATATTACGTCTATCATCGTTCATGTCAAAGTTCTGAAGTCAGATCAACTACGATAAAATTAAAGTAATATAAATCATTACAAGGAACGAAACGTTACGATCATTAAAAATACATTAAGATAGAAAATCATTACAAACTTACATTAACATTTCAAATGAACACTATTTATGAAGTAATTTAGTGTTTTGAGTCTCAGTTATATAATGTACAGTATGTAAAAAGTAGGAAACAAATCAGTAAGCACATTTATTAATTTTCTATTTCTATGTTTCAATAGTAATTTTTTCACCTCTTATACCTGTAACTGCATAAAAAACGCCCATATTTCATAGTCTTTCAGATATCGGGCCTTACCGCGATTAATTATTATTGTGGAACCTAAATCCATCCGTAATATAACCGAGCCAAGCTTTGACCGTGCTGCAACGCACTCGTAACATCGGCACAAGTAAGTTCCATGATAATAATTAATCGCGATAAGCCCCGATATCTAAAAAACTATTAGTTTACACCGCGATAATTTAAAAATAACCTATATGTCAATCAATTTTAGCTTCTCGTAGTGAACTACTGGCTCTAGGCGTAAGCATAGCACCCCATCCCGTGCCTTTGGCAACAAGTCTTCCCCAGCTACTTTCTTCAGGTCATCTGTGCATTAGACTGAGGTAATCTCACCTGATAGCTCCAGTTTTCTAACAGCAACGTCAAGTATTACCCCTCAATACAGGCTTGTGAGGAACCCTCAGTGCGTGAGCCAGACTCGCACTTAGCCATCTTTTTAATTGAGTTACTGAAAGTATAAGAGTCTATTAAGATATTAAAGTTCAAAAGAACCGAGGAATCCATAAAAGGTCGGCAATAATTTAATATTCTAAGTACGTTTTATAAATAAAATCCAATCAATGTCGCAAAAACGTTTCAATTGACCGGATACGACATTCATGTTATTCCGCGAATCCCTTTGCTTATTCAACCAGTATAAAAAATAATGTAATAATAAAGAGCTCTTGATAAAAAGTCAACAAAGTATGGCTTGGGTCATGGACAGAGTGCGGTTCTACACTCACTAACCTTACAACTATACTAGGTAATATAAAATTGTAAAGAAGTCATGTTTGTACGTTCGTGATGTTAAAAAAATACTTGGATTATGTTTTTTTTTTTCAAATTCTGATCTTTATGTTTATTTTGTTCGCAATGGATGCTAAACTTTTTTTTTTTTTTAACTTTTTTTTTTTTGTTAACTGTTATTTACTAACAACTACTACTACTTGTATGTATTTCTAGTTTTAAGGTATATGTCTATGGGCCGTAGTATAAGTTTATAACATCTGTAACTTTACTCATGTTGCCTGCAATAAAGATTTATTATTATTATTATTATAAACTACTAATCAGATTTAAATGTGATTTATATTTGAAAGGCTTAGTCAGAATCAAAATCTGCTATAGGTATGTTTCATTGCTTTTAAATGATCACAAAAGAAATTGTAATACTTATTTGCATTTTTTGTCACTAACTTATTATAACTGTATTAGGCGAATGAATGAATAAATAAAACAAAATGCAACCGGTTGATTAAAACCGGAGGTATAACCAAAAGTTACGATAACCGAAATCCACGCGGGCGGAGCTGCAGGCATTAGCCAGTCATATGTTCAAACCCATCAAAAGTTATGAGACTCTATTTGCAACAATATTTATTTTAAACTACATGGTGTTACCATGAATTTACGACTTGTAAATTAAGGTTAGCATAGTAACGATGATAGATTTCCTTCTAACTTAGTTACATGTACAAACGATAACGTATTTTGGACGGTAGTTTAGTTAATAGGCAACGAAACACGCAACACTTACGAAAATAACTGGCCGAAACGAGACATACTCTTTATGTTTTGAAATACCGTTTTGCTGTGCCCTTTTAGATAAATGGTGATGAGGTGTAACATTTATGAAATAATATTTAACAAGTGTATACCATATCTTGTGTAAATGTTACATGTTTTATCACATACCGATTTAATAAATATACATTATATTATATACATAAATATTATTACATAAATATTTCTACATACCTACATACTGATAATCAAGTCTTCGTATCCGAAGGGTTAGGCAGAGGTGAACTAACACCCACATTACACCAGTCATTGTATTCCGTCACACGTATTAGGGGGTGAGCCTATTACCGTATTCCGGGCACTATTTTTGACTCGAGCCACGTATCTGAGGCTGAGTTTTTTTTTTATACCACTTAGGTGGCAGACAAGCACACGGCCCACCTGATGGAAAGTTACCATGGCCTATGGACGTATGCAACACCAGGGGCGTCACACTCGTGCTGCCGACCCTGAAGAAACCTTCTAATGCCCTTCTTGAAGAACCCCATATTGTAGTCGCTTGGGAAAACCATCGCGGGGAGTTCATTCCACAGCCTGAGTGTAGGCTGTTTATGTCCGTCTGATGTTAAACAGCCCTATCCCTTAGTCGCCTTCGTCATGGGAAGTGATAACTAGGCCGAAATTCTATTCTGCCGGGAATCACGCGGCTTTAAATAGTTCTATCAAATTAAATACCCATTACAGTATAACAGATCCCTAATACTACCTACTTTAAAAAATGTTACAAGGTTACGAAGGCATTCAAGCGATATGACTGATGCAACGGTATTCGATAATGTCACACTGTCAACCAAATGTATTAATACCTAGTTATTGCGAGTTAAATCATTTGGATTATCTATAAATAAATGAATATGTTATTATAATAAGAAGCTTACCTATGGACGCAACAACATTAAACCGATAGGTCGTGGCTAACTATACGCTGTTAATTTTAATTAGGTAAATGGTTATGAAGATTCTCTATTCAATGAAGTATACAGAATGTGAATACGAATTACATAATATATGTAATTATTATCTACTAGATAAGATTCGTTTACCTATCAAAAATTCACGGCTACTAAAAACAGATACAGCGATCATGGAAAATAGTCCATAAAAACGGTTAAAAGCCAGAAACAAACTAGAAAAAGTAGTAACCAAAATGGAATGAAACAGGTGGGGAAATACTTCTTGTTCGTAGAAACTTTCGAATTTATCCCAGAAAGGTTTTTAATGAATAAAATTGGTAAATCTAAATCGAAAATGTATTTTTAGTAGCCGCGCTATATAATTAATGATTTATACAATAAACCAGCATTTTCTGATGGCTACATACCTAACATTTTTATTATATTAGGTAGCATAATGTTTAGTAGGTACAACCATTCAGATCTAATTACATAATCATTCAAGTAATACAGTTGTACGAATTTAATAAGGTAGTAACAGGTTAGCTAGTGCCTACCCACAGAGCCCACAATATGTGCAGAACGAAGCTCCACTACCAAACTATAAAATTAACTTCAAATTATAAACAAGACCGCAACTCCGTCTTTAGTTTTAATAATAGACTTAGCATCTTCATCGAACATCGATTAAGTACAAGAGTTACACTACACAAGTAACATAGTGGTAGCCAACTTGAGCCGTCAATGTTTTACTAAGTAACTTAACAACATAGTTACAAAGTTGAAAGTGATTTAAGTTCTCAGCAGAAAATTATAGGTTATATATTCCTATTTTAGTGCAAGTTATATAATCAATCGATAACATGGAACTAACATAGCTTCATCGGTCAAGTTCAATGTAGCGATTCAATTGGCATTAGAAAAGTTGTTCCTATCTTTATTCTTAATCTTTTGATACTAAACTACTTAGCGTTTTGTGACTTGAGTTGTGTCCTATCCGTGTGGTGACGGAGAAAAATATAGGTATCACCACCCCATCTCATCCGAGGGGCAACTAACGGAAAAATGCCCCTTCTTCCTCGCAGTCAAACTTTTTGGTCATGCGGACGATATCGCTGCGAGAGCAGGAAATCTCGAAATAAAGCTCAGTGCCAAGCCGTCTGCCCAGCATGGAAACAACAGGTTAAAACTTCCCAGCATTGGGAAAGATCTATGTTCAGAAGTGGACTGTGATAAATTAATTGATGAATTTATAGCAGGCACTTTTGCCGATTAGAATGAACTTATCTGAGAAAACTCGGGTATGATACTCATCGAGCTTTCCACTTTGCATTCAAAATGTGGCCCTTTTCAAATATATTATTATTTAACATAACAAATGAATAGGTCTTTTTCGATGTAAGATGTCGTGATGGTGCGCCATTATTCACGGGCGTGACGTCACTGACACGTGTCATGGTGTCACAATACGTCTTGGGGTTTCAGAGTGACTTATTGTTTTTTATTTCACCAAGAAAAAACAAACCTAGCGTGAGTGAAAAAAAAAACTAGATAATAAAATATAAATCTTTATTGAACTGTAATATATTATTATCGTTTATTCATTGTCATTCTTATTGCCTATAGAACTCGATTTTCTTTCAATAATTTAGGTACATTCACGACAAGTGACCTTTGTGTGTTATTCACGTTAGCTACTTAAAAATGTCTGCGGATTAGATATATCGTATCTTAAATATCAAAAAATATGTTCAACATGAACAAGAATAAATCTAAAATAAATTATTGATATGCTTCGTCGCATGTATTTTTTTAGTCTGTGTGGACGTTCTCAATGTCATAAGGATTCTGATACAAGTAACTTGGTGGACAGCCATAGTGTATAGGACCCGTTAATATTATAAGAGCCCCTAGTCGACCTCACCAGCAAGACAGCCCAGTTGATTTACAAGGTTCTGGTGTAAGTTTTACCCTCGGCGTTGAGGAGTCAGGCGGGGGTAAAAACCAAACTAACATAAATACGAAAATGAGAAGTACAGAGGACCCTGAACTCTAAAGTTTAAGCTTTGGACGCAAAGAGGATTAGTGCTCGAAACCGAAAATTTTCTCTGCTTACGCTTTTGAACATGTTGATTATTTTAATTTATTTAGGTAGCTGTACAATTTTATAATATAGGTGCCTTAGGTGGGCCGCGTGCTTGTCTGCCACCTAAGTAGTATAAAAAAATATCAAGGAGATTATTTGTGCTACTAAAGTTTGCAAATGGACATAACAAGTTTGCACAATCATAGCAGAAAAGACTGCGTCATCTTGCGAATAAACCGCCATTTTGTGTATATACAATTCCGTATATGTGTTTCATTTCATATATTTAAATAGTTTCATTGGTGTTCTATACTACTCTATTCATCTGGTATTCATGGGTGTTTCCATTCTGAACCCACGAAACTACCCACGAATACTCTTTCCGATCTGAACCCAGAAGTCTTTCCAGTTTCGACCCACGAAAGTTCGTTAGATTCAATTTCGTCCTAAAATAGAAGCAATCTGTATCCCATTCATGTAGTGCCCCCAATCATTGGAGTTCTATTCAGTACTTACCAACACTAAATTTTTGGTCAAAAATGCAGCTTGACATCAAAAGAAGAAAATATCATATGAAAGG
Organism: Eilema depressum; assembly: GCA_914767945.1. Lineage (NCBI taxonomy): Eukaryota > Metazoa > Arthropoda > Insecta > Lepidoptera > Erebidae > Eilema > Eilema depressum. The sequence continues at coordinate 325,870 of OU612029.1, read as the reverse complement.
CTACCCTGGTACAGGATGCAATTTGCATCGGTTCTGGATCGAGCATTCATTCAGAGGTGACGAAAATTTGCGCCAGGCTACCTTTGAAACTGCTAAAAGAGTTATACAAGGGGTATAATTGGGACGTGAGTGACGTGACGAGAGAGGATTCGTTATATTTCAACTCGTGATTCATTTATACAAACGTATAGTGGTAAGTAGTGAATAACATACCTACCTACTGTTTGTAGCTGATATTGTTGCGATATATTTGGAGTTATTTAATTAAATTATGAACAGTCAGCATCAGATAGATCTTGCCCAGCAAAGTACTCAAAAAGATCTTAAGAGCATGGATTTAAGATCTTTTTGAGCGCCTTGCCAGTCAACATCGATTTGATGCTGACTGTACATTAATCTCGATGTTAATTTTCAGCAACTATAGTCACAGGGAGGCTAAGATGGTAGTTGTCTCATATTAAGTTGTAACTTTATCCATTTAGCCAAAGATATTATATAAAAAGAAGTAGATATGTTATTGCGCGAAAATCGTGAAGATCCGAAAACGAGTCAATTGGAACGTTTGCCTCTAGTACCGCGTGCCGAGCGGCGCCGGTCGGACGTTGAGCGGAAGCATCAGTGACTTAAATAATAACGAAAATGCCATCGTATGTTTATAGACACTGCACGAACTATTACTCTAAAGTTAATACACCAAAAGTGTAGATGAATTAAAAATGTGTGTGTGTGAGTTCGGCACATTTTTCTACGTTGATTTGTAAGCATATGACATGTCTATGTTATGAAATGTCATTGCATTAGCCTACAACATTCTTCAACATTAATAGCCTGATATTGCTCGGGACCTGAAATGTGCTCAAAAAGTGCTCTGTACGTGCATTACATATTTTTTGGGTGTCTTTTGAAGATAGCATGGGGTGCTGCTGCGGTGGGTAGAAGAACTCGAATTCTCCAAGCATAGATTTTTACAAAACAATCCGCGACTGCCAGGACCTCGTTTGTTTCGAGATTTAGGTCCAAGATACGTGTCTCGAGGTGCAATCGCAGCATTCATTCTAATTATAACAATATTTCATAGAATCGGATGTAATTAAGATTCATTTGAATATATTGATTGACATCGTAACAGCCTGTTCATGTCATAGTGTCATTCAAGGTTATATAGATAGTATCTACGCTACTTTATATAAGGTGGGCTTATTGGCCCTGGGGACTATTTAAATAAACTATTTAGATCTGATAACATACTACATACCTAACGTTGCTAGAAGATATAAACAATAGATAATTATTAGACTCGGCAATATAATGACTTGTTACACTGATTAGGTACTCCATACTTCCATACTAATATTATAAATGCGAAAGTTACTCTGTCTGTCTGTCTCTCTGTCTTTAAGTTTGTTCGCTTTCACGCTTAAACCACTGAACCGATTTTGATAAAATTTGACACAGATATAGATGAGACCTTAGGAAAGGATATAATATAGGCTATGTTTGGTCGCGATAACCAATATCCATGCAGGCGGAGCCGCGGGCAACAGCTAGAGTATATGGTAAATGTGAAAGTAACTCTGCCTGTCTGTGACGCTTTCATGCCTAAACCACTGAACCGATTTTGATTAAATTTGGTACAGAGATAGATTAGACCTTGGGAAAGGAAATAGGCTATATTTGGTCGCGATAACTGACATCCACGCGGGCGGAGCCGCGGGCAACAGTTAGTAATAAATAAAGGTTCAGATTTCCTTGCGATTGTGTAACTATGCTGCATAAACACTTGGATCTTTTGATTAAGTAAACTTAGAAGATTGATGTTGTTACAGCTGCAAGAGGTTACTATTTTAGTATAATTTCAACTAATACTTTCACACTTTCCTTAAAAAGACATAGACAGCATAAGAGACAGACGGACAACAGAGTGATAATTATAAGGGTTCCGTTTTTTTACCTTTTGAAGACGTACCTCAAATAGGCTTTGAGGTACGGGTTCAAAAGGAAAAAAAGTTTATATAGTATATTAAAATTTAGCATGTATTGTTAAGGTTTCATGTGTCTATTATAACAAGCCTTTAAAGTTTATTGAGGAACACAATTATTACAAAGTATCTTTTCAAATTCATTTGGAACAGATACCCTATAATTTTCCCACTTCTATCATAAAATTAATCGAGAAATGATTTGTGACTTTTAGTAGTGCCTAGCGTAAAAATAATCGTTACTTAGTGAAGAAAAACATTTGTAAGAGACTTGCTTACTGAGAGTACATAACTTTTTTTCAAAAGTTTTTATAGACTGCCAAGCACTATTCCCACGAGGTACACCAAAGTGGGCACACTAATAATAAAAGGCAGTGTAAACCCAAAAGAGGAACGGTTTAATAATTGAATTGATAGTACAGATTTTGAAGTAGGCTAGATTCTGTATGTGCAATAAACAATATGATGGTTTTCGCTGCCACTGACAAGTCGTGCAAGTCATTTAGCGATAGTGTTCACACTGAACAGAAACGTTTCCCATTACAACGCATTAGTGGATGGAATTCGATTTTTTTACTGACTATCGACGTCCTTACTAGGACTCTCGAATGTAGACTATAGAAGCAGAGAGGAAAGTATAGAAGGATTTTGCACTGTACCAGTTGGTGCACTTCACCTTGGCTTCTTGCCACTTATCGATATACAGTCAATGGAAATACTGAGTTATAATAAAACAACGTCGGGACAGTGACACTCAAATTGTTTGATGATGATGACTTAAATTATTTTTTTCTATTCAAATATTGGTCCGTACATGCACATTAAAACAAATAATATCGCGAAGTGAAACTCGAAACGAACGCTACGAATTCACACCTTCAAACAGAACCAAAGTAATTTACTACAACTTACACGGATAAGTTTTCTCAAATGGAGTCTCGTCGTGTTGAGCAAAATGAGGCGAGTAAATCCTTCGCAGTCCGTTGCGAGGTGCCTCGGGTCCGAGTAAACCGATTACTCGATGCATTTGCTGTAGTGTAGTCCGGGAGCGCACTCACTGCAACCTCATACAATTTTAGTTTAAGTTTTCTTATAGAAATACTATATTAGTCACCGGCCTATAAACATCTGCAATTATTACTATCACTTGAACTTTGATCGTGGCCACCAGGATCCCCTAACCCGATCCCCCAGGGGATCCCAGGGAACTCGTCGGTTCACCAGAATCCCCTTGAAATAAATTTTATAAAGATGTTATTACACAAACTGAATCGATCATGATCTTTGATTCTCAAAAACACTAACACAGTTAGTCCCTTAGATAGAAATTCATTTGACAGTGTAAATAATAATGTTTTAAGTAGTATTATGACTGCTCTTCCTTCTGATGGAAGTAGTAGTAATTAGTGGAAAACAGTGCCACTTGATGTAGCGGGTATAAAATCACCAAATAACGATAACTCTGTAAAAACTACTCCGTTTTCTGTCGAAAGAGACTCGAGAGGTGGAACTACTACTCAACCTGCAAATAATTGCAAAATTATGGGTACAACTGGGAAATCGCTGTGAGGATGATACACGATTGGCAAGTATAGCTTCGAAATAAATTGGTAATTAGGTTAACTAATAGAGATGTTGCTACACGAAAATGGGGCAAATAAATAATGTGCCACTATTATGTAAATAATGTGTTTGGATAATTGATTCGAACATAAACCGCAAAATGCCGAAGCGGCCGCGCTATAAATATCATAATATGCTAATGTTCTGTCGATGCTATCTCGTTGTATAAAATAAAATGTGTATGTCATGTTGTACATACGTGTGGTATGATTCAATTAATATATTTATTAGGTTTTTTACCCACTTCACATCGGCCGCGGCCCAAGCTAAAATCAAAAATCCGACTGCTGCTAACTACACCGAGCAAGTCAGTAAGACAGAAACTAGTTCAGTAGCAGGGTTATGATTTGCAAAAGGGTCCCGCCTGCTATCGAACTTGTTTCGGTCGTCTAAGCAACAGTTGGGCTTTTCATTTTTCACCTTTCATTTGAGACTTAATTTAACGGAATCCGTCCAGCATCAACGATATCCGTCCGTCTTATAGAAGTATCAAGATAGCATTATCCACCTCATTTCATTAAGGATAATTGAGCATACTTATTCGCGAAACTCTAGAGAAGTCATGGTCATAGTCAGTTCATCGTAGATAGATAAAATTGTACAAAAACCACTTCCGTGAGTAGTTACAACATTCACTCTTACTTTATTAACTCGTTTCTGTGAACTTGACCTTGGCCGCTGTCGGCGACGACACACAAACCTGTATCTTGTGTGCAATGCTAGAGAGTTCAATATCAATCGTTGACATTCCATTAATGGTATGTCATCTGATGTTTTTTTAATCTCATCAAAATTGTAACATTGTAGTATTACCTACTCTGAGTATTTCTTGTAATTTTCAATTGTATGAATGTGATTCAAAGCGCAACAACGATTTTATTTTTTGTTTCTTTTTTATATGCTGAGGAAGTATAAGTATATTATGCTGCATTTTTTGTGTGCTATCCGCTTTCAAATGTTGCCTCGATAAATGGCTTGCAGTGAATAAAAAAAAATAAAAGTGACATGGACTACTTACAAAGGCTGAACGATACTACAACACCATGAAGTGGATATATCAAGTTTCTATCGTTCAAATAGCGCTGTGTAGAAAAAAAAGGTCTCAATTTAGGTGTCAGCTCCTGGGCTATCCAACACGCGTGTCTTTTACCCAGGCCACCCAGGCCGAGAAATTGGACTGAGCGTGGAGTGTAAGTAAGCACACGGAGCTAGGCAAACACGGTGCTTATTTTATTTCTCTGCTAAACCTCCTAATGAACTCTTATTGCCAGACTGGATGAGCTCTTATTTTGTTGAAATACCGTCCATGTGCGATGGGGCTGTTTATTTATTTAAACCATTGTTTAAGATCTGATTTATTTCTTATTTAACTCTTATTTATAAGATATCCATTTATCCATACTAATATTATAAATGCGAAAGTAACTCTGTCTGTCTGTCTGTCAGTCTGTCTGTCTGTTACGCTTTCACGCCTAAACCACTGAACAAATTTTGATGAAATTTGGTATAGGGATAGTTTAGACTTTGAGAAAGGACAAAGGCTAGTTTTATATAAAAGGTAACTGATCAAAATGTGACTTAACTAGTCATTGCTACAAAACTTAAGATTCTTCATGGGTTTCCATATGCTGGCGGAATTTCCGGTCTAGTAGGCGCCGATCCATAGCCTTGAGCCAGCCCTCAGGATGGGAGTCCTCTCACTCCATGGAAACACTGGAGATGGCCCAGGGTTAACCAGGGTGCGTGGAAATATTGAGCCATATTGAGCCATCTTACACCCGGACATTTGAGGCCCGAGGTCGCGTGCGGTTTTAGTCAGTTCTAGTTCAAGATAAATAACGGTTACTATACTAATCTCAATTGCGACCTGCGTGCCAAATTCGACAATATATTTTGTCCACATTATTAGAAGATATTACGTAGATAACATGAGGAAAATAATATAAACTCAAAGCCGAAACCAATATTGCGTTTATAATTAATGTAAGTGTTGATTACAGATACGTTTACCTCATTATCAATAATTCATAATTTGTGTAATAAGTAATTATATACAATAATGGTAACGGGAATTAACGCGATCATGGTATATAGGTACATAAATTATACATACCTTAGATTTGCCTGACATTTCGACCAATTAGTTATTTGAGTAATTATACACCTAATCAATTAAAACGACAGTCAATGCCGATGTGGGTAAATTACTTATATAAAATACTAGCGACCGCCTGCGACTTCGAACGCGTGGAGTTCGTTTTACCCCCTTAGTAGAGTAGAGTTAGTAGGGTAGAGTTTCGTAAAACCCGTTTTTAGTAAATGTCTACACCCTATAACGAACCTGTCAAATTTCACGTTTTTAGGTGTTATAGTTTTTGAGATTTCGAGATGAAAGTGAGTGGTATAATATAACTTTTAGCAGCTTTTAGCAGGCTTTCATCTTGGGGTCGGGGGTGGCAGTCACTCTCCGAGAAGCCGGTATACCAATCAAAAATAATAATTGAATCCCCCAGCCTCACGCGAGATCATTTTATAATTAATAGAACCACGATTATATTAGACACGATGGATATTATCATAAAATCATTTTAGTAACATAGAAATACCTGTCATTAGAAATAGTATCTAGTATTATTATTAATGATTCATTAATTCTATTATAATTTATCATTAATTAATAATCACAACGCACGTTAGACTTGTTTAATAACTAACGATGAAAAAATTTGCGTGCGATATTGAGGCCTTGGTTTCGACCGGTAAAGGTCTGGTTATTACGAGTAAGTCTCTTGGTTAAGATCCGATTCTCAGTACTCCATGGATTCACCGTGCGACCCAGATGTAGGTTTAGGGTGGCCACCTTGTGATGCATCAGCGCTCACCTCCACCGTCAGTAGCGTCCTCCCCCCTACCTATCCCAATTTGGGATTAATGTCAATCAATGCCGTTTTGGATATTCGATTTAATAACTTGGGTTCGTTCTCCGAATTTCTTTTACAATCATCTAATTCTTTGAAAGCATTACCAACAATGACAAGTCCGCTATTGTAGAGATAAGTATCTAAACGTAATATTATAGCGTGTGACCTTTAAGGACTTCCTAAACACATTCGAGGAATGTTGTAGCTGTCTAATAGGTCACACAAACCAACTGTCACTGTTGCGACAATAGGTTTGCTATAGCGAAGGTTTTTCCGACATCTCACAGCCTTCTGAGAATTTGAGACATTCATTTCTGATAAATTTATGAAGCTAAATATAACTGATATTTATTTTTATACTACTAATATAATTTATAAATAGAAAGGACACGGGTTCTAAGGGCTTTTTATATTCCGTGGGCGGCGTGACCTCGTTTTGCAATCTTAAGAAGCCTTAACATCGTTGGAGTGATATAGATTAAAATTACTATCTTAAAGAAACGATAGGCAATTACTGTCTTAAAAAATAGATACAATACAATATCATGCTTTTTGCGATGCCAATTTTACCGGATCTAAATCGTTTTTTTCTTTTTCTGTCGAATCGACGGCGCTTCTACTGTCAAATTCTGTATTCAATTGTGCTGCAACCTGGATTGCGTTCTGGGAAGAATTCTCGAAATTATTACTTTTCAATTTATCATTAAATTCTCACTAAAACACTCAGGCAGTCTAGTTGGAAGAAAGTTGAGCTGTCTTGGCATCTAAATATTACACAGCACTAAAACTGACGTATGTAAAATTTGATCGTAAAATGGGTAGTCGTTCAAGTATTTTCATTAAGTTACGCTATGGCTCTAGCTTTAAAACTTCAATATCCATTAAAGAAGAGTACGATGACGGGCTTCATTTAAAATGACGTCAATACAATATTGAAGCACCAATAAACATACTGAAGGCAGTTTTCAATTCAAGCTGTACTTCTTCTTCCTCTTAGCGTTAATTCCCAGTCGCATCCGAAGCTTTCAGCTCGGAGTCTGGGGTCCGCTTTTACCAGTCTTAACCACGGATTTGGCTAGACCTCGATATTTTCCGTGAAGCGATTGTCATCTGACCTCCACAACCCAATGTTAACATTAGGCGATATCGAAGTTTTGCAGTTAGACCGTTGTTTTTGGATTTTTGAGGGCTCAAGCTGTACCTACTAATACAAATTCAAGTAAATGACATAAGTGGTAGCGACCCCTACTATAAGTAATGGGCAGGCAGGTGTTCACGATGTTATCGTAAGTGCCGGCGACCATATTGTGAGAATTATTTTATTTTATGCGACTACCCGCACTTTTTCCCTCGTTCTCGCGTGATATTTTTATCACATCCATTGGTAAAAACATTCTAACTTGTTTATCTATGCCATTTATTTCCGTCGTATCAATTCTGTTGTATATAAAAATAAAATGTTTCTAGAAATTCTTTTGGCTACCTTTACTGTGGAAGATATTCTGCGTCTTTATACATTGCTATCTGATGCCCGCGACCCCAGCCGCATCGTTCCCATTATTCACCTGCTCAGTATACAATAATTCTGGTTTTAAAGTGGATATGCCAAATCAGAAATTGTGCATTGAATTTTAAAATGTGCATTGATCGCTGTATTTCCTAAAGGTATAAAGAGTGTTCTAAATAGTATAATCGAGTGTTGGAGGTAATAAAAATACATGAGTTGATCTGTGGTTGACCGAAACCACATCAAATTGGTTTTGTACATTGAGTTCTACAATAACATTTTTTACTATGCTACTTGACTAAGAACTGGGATTCTTAGAATGACATAAATGTTGTATCCGGTCAATTGAAACGTTTTTGTAACTCTAATTGAAAACATGTTCCGTATTGTCAATCATGTTTTTACGTAATGCTAAGAATATTAGTGATCAAAAGCTACAATTTTGTTAGAAACTAACACCCGTATTCACAAACAATACTGTGAGGTCTCATAGTGTGCTTGAGCGCATAGGGCTGGTAAAATTAATTCACTAACATCACGGAGCAGTACCTAACGCAGTGCGTTCCCTCAACGAAGTATTACTTAAGTGTTATCAATGAATAAAAAGGCTTGCCAAAACGAACGCACGGAGAATTTGTCGTTCTTTGCACAGTTTTGGTAGTACGCATAGCGAAGTATTGTTTGTGAATACGGGTGTAATTGTTGCTTAAAACTACCTTATGGAATTTCCATTATCGCGAGCAAACATAGCCATAGACCAACAGAGTTACTATCTCATTTATAATATCACCAGTATCGATGATGGCAACCGATTCAGAAGTCAATTTTGTACAAAGTACTTTCATGTGTAGAGTTTATTCTATTACAGGTTATATCACGTACTTCCCTAACCCCTTAACTTAGCGAAACACGACGTGACGAATGAACAAAACATAATTTGGTTTCTACTCGGGACTTTCCTCAACAAATTCCCTGTGATAAAACTAGGAATAAGAGAAAAAAACAAAGGGTATCAAGTGCTTATATGTCCCTTAAGTTGTTAAGAGCCCTTTAAGGAAAACGGGTCAGTACCTCGGCCGTAACCGATGGGCTCTCGTCGTAATTTTAAGAGTCAAGTTAAGAGAATATGTTGCTTCACTGTACGTCGATTGTAGGTACGTGTACGTTTTACCCTAATATCATTTTATTTATCTTTTTAGGGGCTCTTTAGCTTTTCGATTCTAGGAAAGCTTTTAGTGCCAGATTTTATTTGTCAAGTAGATATAATACTAAATACTTACTTAAGTATGATAATATAATTATATTTAAGTAAAGCATATCTAAATATCAAAGATGATAATTTATTTGTATTTTTCTGTGTTTTAATACGAACTAGGCGATATAAATTACTTTGATGCTAGTAAAATGGGCATGATAGAAAATAGTATCTACTTAATAAGAGGTTTCAGTAAACAAGTAAAAAATCGTGGTGACAGTCGCAAAAACCCAGAATAACCTCTACAAAGAGTTTCTATTCGTAACAAAATGTTGATCAAAAAATATCATCTTCTCATGGTTTCGTAATAAAGTTCAATTTCAAAGTTAATTGAATATTAAATCATTAACCTTTAATACAAGGTCATTTCGTGACATCTCTTTTGAATGTCACTAATTACTATATTTAATACACGTATTTGTTTTCAAGAAAGAAAGTGATACTTCAGATTACGTGGTAAACACTGGCTTGGATAGTAACAGTTAGGTACCAGTCGGCAAAGAACTAGGCCAAATCAAGTAACATGCGACCAAGTTTCTTGGCAAAGTGACAGCAGTTATGACCAAGTGACTTCCACATTAATATCAATTTAATATGCATAATTTATAGAATATACCATGTTGCTTTTCATATTTATATCTTATGCATATTTCAAACTTTTCTAAACTTCGAAATAATCACGTTTACTTCTTGTTAGAAAATATTGGAAAATAAAATGCTATTTACGTCTATTGATGAACATTAAAATCACTTATGAACTGTTAAAGCTGTGTAACAGTTAGCTGAACCTATCTGTAAGTAATACCATTGATAGGTAAAAAAATGCTAATAAAAAATATACGTGGTAGGATCAAATGCACTATATTACAATACTTATGGAAAAAAGTACAGCATAAAAATTTAAGTAGTAGGTACATACCTATGTAATACTACATTTTTAACGAAAAGAACAATTTCAATTTCATTCATTATGAATTGTGTCTGTCTCATGATAGTCAGATAATAATTGTACATCATTCAGAACATAAACAGGAACATAATTTATCGTGAACATCAGCCCCCCACCTACAGTAAAACGAAGTCGCGGCTGGCCCGGTTCTTTGTGCCAACCTAAAGGTCGTCAGGCTATTTTCTACCATTAAAATGTACCAAAGCCTTTGATTTGTTAGTCCTTGAAACGCGGCGTTTGTCACAGCAGTTTACGAGTGGAATAAGAACCGAATTCAACGATAAGCAGTACTTCGTAAAAATATATTTTATTACCCTTTGAGTGTTATTGCTTTTATTCGATGCGATGGTGGTGGTACTGGTCGGGCGGCGTAACGTTCGACGAGTTATCTATTGTTCCTTTCTTATTGAGGAATCGTAGCTTGATGAAATTATATTTTTATAGCCTTGGACGACCTAAAACCAAAAGTTTTACAGTTCTGTTTACTTTCAATCCTACCTCATCATTTTGGGGTGATTGATGCATTGATACGCAATCAAGAAATAACGCAAATATTCAATGAAACCCTGGTATATAGGTGCCGTGATGTGGATAAAGCATACGTATGAACATTGGTCGTTGAATTTCATATGATTGAATAACAAACATCCAAACACATTACAAACTTTCCTATTTATAATATTCACAGGCAGTAATATGATTATTACGAGTATTTTGAGCAAAGCTTTAACATCTACGATACAAATAATTTTATCATTCGTAATCAAATCAGTTCACGTTGTTAACTAATTTGTGGGGTACTTCGACACAAGTTATAGATCAATTTGTGCGATCAGCCGAACAGTTTGATCGCTACAGATGTCAAATTAGGTTGTAACGACAAATTGGCGGTTTCTTGTTAGTTAACTTCGAAGTAGTTTGTCAAAGCCGAAGTACAATGTCTCATTGCATTGGCTCGTTTGCTCCTATTGGAACAAATCAGTTGCCGCTATTAGTAGTTACTTTATATTATTAAAAGATTACAGGTAAGATGGTAATCACAAATTAAAAAGTCATTAAGGAATTAATATTCTTTTTTACAAAAAAACTTACGTAAGTATTTATTTTTTAAATGATTATTGTTAAATAGCTACACAATAAATTAAACACTCAATAATCTTAATGATATGAATACTTTGAGACTTATTAATATTATCCAACTCTAATAGACTGTACTGGTAATACAATCAAATGGACATTGTCAAAAAATTTCTGCCTATCCAAAATCTTAACAAAGAAATGAATGAATTTCGAATAAAAGTTTATTATAAAAAAACATCAAACAATAGAAGAACAAGTAGCAACTCAATTTAATATAATACACCCAATTATTCCAACGTTACATAGCCAATAACAAAATATGTCTAACACAAAGATCAGTATGAATATCAAATAATATTATGCCGCATAACTGAAATGAGCAGTTTACGTAGGCAGCTCCGTACCAAGATACCCTTCAATATGAAATCGGTAGTCGCTATCACTATTGTTCGAGCACAATGTAGCGATAATGACGATGATCAGCGAATACTGTGGTGAGGAGGTGTATTACAGGGGATACTGTTTATTGTGGAATATTGGAAAAGGTCTGGTAACACTGTGAGCGATTCAATTTTTCAATTGAATTATCCAGTACTATCTAAAAATATTTTTCTATGATAGATATTATTTCTTATGGAATAATATCAAAAAGTTTTTTTTTTTTATACCACTTAGGTGGCAGACAAGCACACGGCCCACCTGATGGAAAGTGGTTACCGTGGCCTATGGACGTATGCAACACCAGGGGCGTCACACTCGTGCTGCCGACCCTATAGTTGGAGTTAAAAGGATAATAAATAGCTAAAACTCTCTTAATTTATATACTTAATACTAATATACTAATAAATACTATACTTACTTTCTTAAATTCATGAATACTTTCAGGAATTTCAAGCTGTCGTTAGTCCTGGATTTCTATAAAGTGTATGATTAAAACATTTTATTTACCTCCTTGAATATTTGAGCAGATATCTTCACTAAGAATATAAATTATACTTGGTTTTACATAACCATCAGTGTTAACAAAATGAACATAAAAAAAAGAATTCCACAATATTAGGTATATACCTATCATAAATACAAAAGACAATTTCACAAAAAAATATGACCTTAAAGAATCTGAAGTTAGATTATCATAACCATAAACTGTGTTTACAATTTAAACATTAATGATGTATGATTGACAATGTTGTATGTCTGTAGGTCGACGCTCTCGAACTTTCTATAATCCGCCGTCACTTGCACCATACTCGTTTAGGCTCCGAGCTTCGATCACCATGTTTATGTGTTTCCTATCGCTGTGTATCGAAGTCTTAGTCAATGAATAAGTAAGCGGGTCTCATTGCTCGATGGGCGATGGCGGGTCAATGGAGTAGGCACACACGCTCTTGTAAACATGATTTGCATTATGTGTTGTCATGGGTTTGCTTTTATTGGTTCGATGTAGGCCATGGATGTCGTCAGATATCTGTGTCACAACACAAATATTGATTGATTAGACAATTGCTGTTTGAAATTTGATAGTGTTGATAACAAGTATGCTAATTGTAGTCACTAATTAGTTAATTATGCAATCTGAGGAATTAGTAGGCGAAAAATTAGGCGTCAAGGTAAATAGGAAACGGTCAATAAATGTAACAAGTAACACATTCAACAACAGTTCATTTTGGAGTCATTCAGATGACAAGGCAAACGGCCTATGAACAGAAACTACACCTAACCAAACCTTTTCTTATGTCCTGTACAGAATCCAATCATAATTGTCTTAGCTTGAAGAGGAACTTTCTGCTTATGGTTGGCAATTCTTCTGGAACAATCCTGTGAAAACAAAATCGGTATAGGTACTCATTTATCTTTTAATCTCTTAAGCACTTAAACCTAATTTATGAAACAACTACAAAATTTCCAAACAGAGAGACGATTAATAGCTGTGAAACCAAAAAGTTATCACACTATGTAAAAGGGGATTGGGTAATATATATAGTATGGACAGTGGCGTTCTTAATTTTTTCAGCGGCCATAATTAATTTTGATACCACTTCATTGTACTGTGTTAAACACACGTACAAATGTCATTATTTTCATTGTAAGTAATATCGGAGCTGCGATATACAGGGTGGAACATTTTGACTTTACCTTGAAGGAAAGTATCCTCATACTAAAGATAGAGTAAAGTTGAAAAATACCACCCTGTATAGCCAAGTCCCGATATAGTTTAGAGAAGTTTGTCCATAGTAACTTTTGATCACTTTATACTGTACTTTCATATTATACCAATTTCATAGATGGCCGCTCAATTCCGACACGACGCCAACATTACCCAACCCCCTTTAATGCGAACTAAATATCTTCAGTCTATTTTATTGAAAAAACTTTCTGAATTAGTTCTCCGTGTTTAAATTGTTCATAATAAATTTTCGGCAGTTTTTATACTTATAGCCGCAAAATATTTGCACGATCAATCATGGTCACGGTTACACTGATACCTAATACCTTTCCAGTCGCCTGGACTATACACTCGCAGTGCGATCGATCGGACGAGGTGGCTTTTTAGGGTTTTTATCTTTGTTGTGTTACGATGGTTTGAACGACACGGACTTTTGAATCCTTCTATCGTTTTATTAACAGTCGAAGGTTATCGCTGATGATGTGCATTATCTAGGGCTCGTTTGCGGTTATTGGTCCTTAGGTGAATGTGGGCTGTCCATTGTTACTTCAATTTGTTAATTTTGCACACTATATTAGTTACATGAATTCCTTTTCGGATGACCTCACTTTGAATTTAATTATTCGAAGATACTTCAAGCATGGTCAATACATACCCCGCCGTGCGACTTTTCGTTTGCGTACTAGCGCTACCATCAGTACAAGTAAGTCATAACAGGTAGGACGAAGTGGTGTTGGAAACTTGTAGGTATACAGTTTGTAACAGGACCATATCGATGTATGGGATATGTAACTTGCTTGTATACGCGTAGTAAGAGAACCTACCTAAGAAAGCTCTTGGAAACACGATTTTTGTATTACAATTAGAGCTATTGGGATATTTACCATTAGCAAAGATGTTTATTGGTTACTAACTGCCGCATTGGGGCAACCTGTAATGGTAGTAGTTAAGGTTACATAAATAAATAAATGAAAAAAAAATAAAAAAACTCGAAAGAGAACTCGTAAATTGATATATTTACCACTAAAATATTTTTCACCTTATGGTAAATGGTGAAAAATATTTTCAATTATCCTCCGTAATCATGGTGCTTGCAACAGCGCCGAAATATCCGAAACTCCAAACAATACATGGTAAATATCCCAATAGCTCTAATTGTAATACAAAAATCGTGTTTCCAAGAGCTTTCTTTCACCTACTAAGGTATTAAAACCAAAAGCCAAGCTAATAAAACACTTCTCATAATAATAAAAAATGCAGTCAAGTTGCACTCTAAACCGAGTAACAGAGATTACTTTTGTTGCATAGCTCTAGTAGTCTAGTAAAATTGTAGTCTGTCGCGTCCGTGAGTCGCATGACAATCGCGCGGTATTGAATATTGTCGCCCGTGTCACGTTGCTGTAGCCTCGTCGTCGCCTTGTCGCTTGCGACATTTAACTGAATGTATAATGTACACTTCACAACTTATTTTTTATATGAAATTGAGTGGACAGTTTTTATTTAAAGTAGATCTAGATATTAACCGAGATACAAAAAATTGTAAAATTTAATTGAAAAATGAGAGAAAATAACGTTTTATTTTATAAAATTTAATTAATAGAATGTATTAACTATAGTTTATAAATAAGTACTCTGAGATAGTGACCATGACTTTCAAAGATTTCTTTAAATTTTTTCGCCTTTATTTTCATCATAATCACGGTCTCGCAAGATGATTAGTAGCCCCTGGCTTACAACTTTCACAATGACAACTCTATCGTTGTAGGCATTCTGTTGAACAAATATTAACATAATAATATGTTCTATATTTAGTATGCATACATAATAATGCTTACGCCTTTCTCGTTTTAATGTAGACAGTGACAACGATCCATCATAAGCATAGCAAACGTCAAAAAAAAAACTTCTCTACACCTCGTATTCGCTCTATAACTCGTATTCGAGCTGCAGCCGTCGAATTTTATAGCCTTTGTTCACCCATGATAATATAATAAAAGTTGATGGGAGACTTCGCGCTTCTTTGTTGTATTATAATTTTATCCGCATACAATTCACGCAAACTTTACTAGTTAACGAATAACAGCACAAAGCGCTTGCATCTCGCTTACAATTGTGCAAACTCTCACTGAATAAGAACTTCTTGAGGCGAGAATTCTACTTAAAGATCTATATCTTTCTTGTGGAAAGGATCAGAATTCTCGCAGTAAGATAGAAGATGCCTATTAGTCGCGCGATCGATCTATTAATTTGGGAATTGTCACGAGACCTGCCCCCCTAGACAAGTTCAATTCATCGGCTGGCGTATTGTAAAATAGAATGATGAATGTATGGGATTTGACGTATATGACACGTATTTTGACGTATTTGACATACGTTGACGACTGTCATATACGTCAAATTACATACATTCATCATTCTATTGTGTGCAGAACAATGTACATAATATAGTAAATAGGTCATAGTATGTAAGTTATAGCAAATAAGATAGTTATAAGTTCATAATAAACATTTTTCAACACACAGTAGGGCATTTAGTTTGTAAGCATTTTGTACTAGATTTCGTAAAATTAATTTCCTTTTCTTATTAAATTCTTATAAGATTCTTATTAGACATTGTATTAGATAATAAATAAGCATAGTAGATTATATAAATAATCATTGTACATAGAAATAGAGGTACATGCAAGATTTTTGTTAGGCCGCTGGTGGACGCATCGAGCGCGGTTAACTCGATGCGCCTATCATAGACGGCACGTGTAAGCTCCGCGGGCTATATAAACAGAGGGCCCAGATGTACCGTTACCTCAGTCGGCATACAGTATTCGTAGAGAACACTACTCTACTCAATAAACTACTTTCAAGATTCTTCAAGATTATTATTTCAACATAAAAGTACTCCTCTCTTGACGTTCTTCGAACCTTCCCTGGGACTTCTCGACGGTGTGCCCCGCCTTGATCGCCGTGTCTGTTCCGCATCCGGCTTTCTCCCGACCTTGCTCAGCGCAAACACAGTATAGTTTCCGCCAGATAAAAAGTCTAGCGCTGGGTTAGGGTCGGGGCCAGTACGTTCAGTACATTTTGGTCCTTGCGAGCCGGATCAAGGAGCAGCACGGAGGAATCGTGTGGAACACCACGGGCGGAGCACCAGGGTCGTCCCGGGTTTGGCAAGGAAGCGTCAAGGGAGTGAGTCAGCAAGTAGTCAGCAAGTAAACAGCAAATAGTCAGCAAGTTTGAAGAATCAAAATGCCGGTTACGAGGTCAGAAACCAGCAGAAAACCAGCAACACACGCCGTGGGTGCATCTGGACCTGAGGGGGCCGCGGAGCCGACCGCATCAGAGTTGTCCGCCTCAGACAGGACCACGACGGAAGAGACGGTGACCACCATGGAGCCACCGTCCGCTTCGGGGCCAACGCCGTGTCCCGAAGTGTTGCAACAGTTGCGGAGCCGAAAACCGCAAGCATCATCCCGTCCAGCCACCGGTAAGAGGGGGGGAGGGAGTGTATCAGTGCGTTCGAAAGCAAGAACATTGAAGATAGCCAACGCAAGACAAGATCTACTTCAATTGAAGATAGAACTTGCAGCAGCAAGATTAGCAGCGTTAGAACAAACCGACAGTGAAGATGAAGACCTGGAAGACCAGGAACAGGTGTCTGCAGCAGCTGAAGAAAAGGTCGGTGAGTGGCTCAGCCGTCAAGAGCCACCACCACCCGCCGTCTTAGCCATCGCAGACACACCGCATCAGGAGCCGAGTGGGACGACGCAAGCAGCGCCACCGCCGGTTCAACAGCAGCAACAGCAACAGAAAAACGACTACTCCGACCTAGCCGCAGCCATTTCACAGGCGGTCAGGTCGGCGCAGCGGCCGAAATTCATCGAGCTACCTAACTTCAGTGGGGCTCACCAGGAGTGGCTGCCGTTCAAGGCAGCATATAGAGAAACAGAAGATAGTTACACCGCCATAGAAAACCTCAACAGACTGCGAAGAAATCTCCGTGGAAAAGCAAGAGAAGCAGTAGAAAGTCTTCTCATCACGAATTCGCAGCCAGCCGAGATCATCCGTACACTCGAGTCAAGATTTGGGCGACCCGAAGCCATAGCAACCACAGAAATTGAAGTACTACGAAGCCTTCCGAAGTTAACAGAAAATCCGAGAGATATCTGCGTGCACTCTACGAAGATTACAAATGCGGTCGCGATACTGAAAAACCTAGATTGCATACATTACCTTTACAACCCAGAAGTCGCAAGATCCCTGGTTGAAAAACTGACGCCGGTTTTGAAGTATCGCTACTACGACTACGCATCAACACAGCCAAGAGAGACGCCAGACCTCGTGAAGTTCGAAAAATTCATGAAGAGAGAAGCCGACCTGTGCGGGCCGTACGCCCAACCAGAAAACGTAGTGCAACAACACACCGTGCAACAGAGGCGCCCCCAGCGAGTCAACACAGCAACTGAAGCCCAAACCAACAAAAAGTGCGTTATCTGCAGTGAACAGCAACACCCAACTTATAAGTGTGACAAATTCAAGAATGCAGACGTCGATGCAAGATGGGACATAGCAAAGGAAAAGGGGCTGTGCTTCAGGTGCTTGAGACATCGTGACAGACAACATACTTGCAGTGAGCGGCGGTGCGGTATCAACAACTGTAACAGGACTCACAACACCCTGTTACACTACAGAAAGAAGCCCACTGAAGAAACAGCGAACACGACTGAAGCTATCAACTCAGCGTGGACAGGTTCGAAAAAAGAAACATTTTTAAAGATCCTGCCGGTTCAACTAGAGGGGCCGACAGGGACAGTGAACACGTTCGCACTTATTGACGACGGTTCTACAGTTACTCTGCTCGACGGCGCCGTGGCAAACAAGATCGGCGCGTCGGGACCTACAGATCCGCTCCGGGTGAAGACCATCAACAGTACCAGAACTACAGATCAACAGTCAAGAAGAGTCTCACTCGGCATCAGAGGAATCAACAGTACAGAAATAGAAGAGGTTCAAGCACGCACAGTCAAGAATCTCACCGTGTCATCTCAACGGGTGACTTACAAACAGTTAAGGGGTTGCAACCACCTCGAAGACATCAAGAACGACCTCACGTATGAAGAAGCAAGACCGAAGATCCTCATCGGGCAGGACAACTGGCATCTCCTGCTCACCTCCGAAACCAGAACAGGCCAGCCGGACCAACCAGTGGCATCTCACACGCCGCTAGGGTGGGTTCTTCACGGCAGCGACGCGAGGACTTCGGGTAAGCATCACGAATACATCTCACACATGTTCGAAGAAGAAACCGATCATCAACTCGACAGGATGGTCAAGCAGCACTTCGAGGTGGACAACCTACTCTTGAACCCGAAGAAACCGAAGACAGACCCAGATGAACAAGCTTCTCGTATTCTACAGCAACATACAGTCCACAAGCCCGACGGAAGATACGAGACAGCGCTGTTATGGAAGCAAGAAGAGGTTTCACTGCCGAACAATTACGACAACTCGTTGAGAAGACTACAGAACATAGAGAAGAAGCTCGACCGCGATCCAGCCTTCAAAGAAAAATACACAGAACAGATGGAAGCCCTATTATCAAAAGGATATGCAGAGCTGGCGCCATCTACCAAGACTAAAAACAAGACTTGGTACCTGCCTCATTTTGCCGTTTTCAACCCTATGAAGCCGGGGAAAATCCGAGTCGTCCACGATGCCGCTGCCAAGACAAGAGGGGTATCGCTCAACGATACTCTACTACGAGGCCCAGACCTACTCCAATCATTGCCGGGGGTGGTGATGCGCTTCAGACAGCATGCAGTAGCAGTGACAGCGGACATCGGTGAAATGTTTCTACAAGTCAAGATTCGAGAACAAGACCGAGATGCGCTGCGCTATTTGTGGCGTGGTGATCGTCGCGACGAGCCGCCGACAGAGTACCGAATGACGTCACTAATCTTCGGTGCAGCAAGTTCGCCGTCGACCGCCATCTACGTGAAAAATACGAACGCAGAACAGTACAGCGCTACGCATCCCGAAGCCGTCTCAGCCATAGTGAAGAAACATTACGTTGACGACTACTTAGACAGTTTCAAGACGTTAGAAGACGCCATCAAGATCGCCTCTGACGTCCGCAGTATTCACAGACAAGCCAAGTTTGAGTTGAAACAATGGAAATCAAACTCGCCGCAGCTGTTAGAAGCACTCGACGTGCAACAAGAAGATGCAGCCACCGAATTATACAGAACAGAAGAACAGACCGAGCGAGTGCTGGGTCTAATATGGAAGCCGGGTGCGGACGAACTCACCTTCAACCTCAATCTCGCACGCATCCCGACGCCGCTGTGTGACAAGAAGACGCCTACCAAGCGAGAAGCACTGCGGATCGTTATGTCACTGTTCGATCCGTTGGGGTTTGCGTCGCCTGTCACCATCCGAGCCAAGCAGCTACTACAGGAAATCTGGAGGCGTGGCACCGAGTGGGATCAAGAGGTCAGTGAAGACATAGCAGAGAAGTGGAAGGAGTGGATCGAGCATCTCAAGAGGTTAGCAGACATCTCCATTCCTCGTCACTACCTCAATTACAGTGATTGCAAGTCCCTCCAACTACACGTGTTCACCGACGCCAGTGAATCGGCCTACTCGGCTGTGCTGTACTGGCGAACAGAAGACTCGAACGGGAAGATCGACCTGTCGCTTATCGTCGCCAAAGCGAAGGTGGCGCCACTGAAGCTGACGTCGATACCTCGCCTCGAGCTTCAAGCCGCCGTGATGGGTACAAGACTCGCCGAATCAGTCATAGAAGAACACGAACGCAAGCCCGACTCCAAGACCTTCTGGACAGACAGCCGAACAGTACTCGCCTGGATCAAGACGGGTTCTCGCTCGTACAAGCCGTACGTAGCGCATCGTTTAGCAGCTATCGAAGACAGCACAACAGTGAACGAGTGGCGGTGGGTCCCGACGAAGTTAAACGTCGCGGACGACGCCACCCGAGACGTACCTACAGACTTCAGTAAGCAGCATCGATGGTATAGAGGGCCAGACTTCCTATACCTACCGGAAGAGTCATGGCCAGCAGACACATCGAAGACAGAAAAAACTGAAGACACAGAAGAGAAGATACATCACATCAACTCACAGAAGACAGAAAAATTGTCAGCCGCGCTACCCGAGGTCTCCCGCTTCTCTAGCTGGGATAGACTCAGGTACGCTACAGCCAGAGTCCTGCTCTTCATACAGCTGTGTAAGAAGAGAACTGAAAACGTGAACTATCGTCGGACTCAGAAAAACAAGATAGCAGACCCAGACTGGCGTAAGACAAACAAGAAAACAGTGAAGCCACCTCCCGCACAGCTGAGTAAGTCGGTCGCTGACCCCTACTTACCTATCACCGCCGAGCTACTGCGCGCAGCTGAAGACCTACTCATGCGAGCAGCGCAACAAGACTCATTCGCCGCCGAGATAGAAGATCTGCAACGAGGGAGAGCTGTACAGAAAGAAAGTCGTCTACACCAGCTGAGTGTCATCACAGTCAACAGTGTACTACGGGTAAGAAGCCGTATACAAGCCGCCAGAGACGTCTCCGAAGACTTCAAGTCGCCAATCATAGTGGATGGCGATCACCCGACGGTCAAGCTGTGGATCAAGCACACTCACGAGAAATTGCATCACTCGGGAGTCGAAGCCACGATCAACGAGTGCAGACAACACTACTGGGTCGTACGCCTACGCCCGGTAACCCGTTCGCTACTACGACAGTGTCTGCACTGCCGCATCCGTACGCAAGTGCCGCCGTACCCGAGGACAGGTGATCTGCCGGAGTGTCGCTTAGCTCACCATAAGCGACCCTTCACACACACCGGGGTCGACTACTTCGGGCCTCTCACAGTGACAGTTGGGCGTACCAATCAGAAAAGGTACGTCGCGATCTTCACCTGCCTAACGACGCGCGCCATTCATCTAGAGATAGCAAACTCTCTCAGCACCGACTCAGCCATCTCCGCTCTACGACGGATGATGGCAAGAAGAGGATGTCCTGAAGAAATCTGGTCTGACAACGGGACCAATCTGCGAGGCGCCGACCGCGAGTTACGACAGGCGATCGACACAGCGACAGCACAGGAAGCAGCCAAGAAGAAGACTTCGTGGCGCTTCATCCCTCCCGGTGCTCCCTTCATGGGTGGAGCCTGGGAACGAATGGTGCGATCAGTGAAAACAGCACTGGCCGCCACACTGCACGAGCGACGACCCTCCGAGGAAGTCTTGGCCACCTTGCTAGCAGAGGTGGAGTATACCGTCAACAGTCGCCCACTGACGCATGTGTCAGTGACCCCGGAGGATCCCGAATCACTAACCCCCAACCACTTCCTGTTGGGCGGACCTGGTGGTGTACAGCAGCCGGGCGTCTTCGACGAAAAGGATGGCGCCTCAAAATCCAGTTGGCGAGCAGCACAGCGCCTGGCCGACCTCTTCTGGGCCAGGTGGCTCCGAGAGTACCTGCCGGAGCTTCAGCATCGACGAGTGCCAGATGGACACGGACCCACAATAGACCTACACGACTTGGTCTTGCTGGTGGATCCCAACGCGCCCCGCAACATGTGGCTGCGAGGACGAGTCATCGCTACATTCCCCGGGCCAGACGGCGTGACCAGGACCGTCGATCTCCAGACAAAAGGCGGAGTGCTGCGACGGCCTGTAAGAAAACTCATCGTGCTGCTATCCGGAGCTTCGAGTTCTGCACCGAAGGAAGTGCGACTGCGTCCCACGGGGGGAGAATGTGCAGAACAATGTACATAATATAGTAAATAGGTCATAGTATGTAAGTTATAGCAAATAAGATAGTTATAAGTTCATAATAAACATTTTTCAACACACAGTAGGGCATTTAGTTTGTAAGCATTTTGTACTAGATTTCGTAAAATTAATTTCCTTTTCTTATTAAATTCTTATAAGATTCTTATTAGACATTGTATTAGATAATAAATAAGCATAGTAGATTATATAAATAATCATTGTACATAGAAATAGAGGTACATGCAAGATTTTTGTTAGGCCGCTGGTGGACGCATCGAGCGCGGTTAACTCGATGCGCCTATCATAGACGGCACGTGTAAGCTCCGCGGGCTATATAAACAGAGGGCCCAGATGTACCGTTACCTCAGTCGGCATACAGTATTCGTAGAGAACACTACTCTACTCAATAAACTACTTTCAAGATTCTTCAAGATTATTATTTCAACATAAAAGTACTCCTCTCTTGACGTTCTTCGAACCTTCCCTGGGACTTCTCGACGGTGTGCCCCGCCTTGATCGCCGTGTCTGTTCCGCATCCGGCTTTCTCCCGACCTTGCTCAGCGCAAACACAGTATAGTTTCCGCCAGATAAAAAGTCTAGCGCTGGGTTAGGGTCGGGGCCAGTACGTTCAGTACATATTGTACAATACGCAGGTTAGATCGATTCAGGTATATCTAGGTATGAATAAGGCAACCACAAATGAATCGCACTTCTTCCTGTCTGTAATAGAAATCTTGTGTAATTACTCTCTCAACTTACTTTCTGTTAGATGAAAATTTTAGACTGTAAAGAAGAAAAATGTAAAATGAAATCCTCGAGGATGGTAAACATAACTCATTGCTATGACTCTGTGCAGCTTATCACGTGGACTTCACAAAATGTTAAGTATAATTTTTAATTCTACAATGTCTGTGCTGCGCGCTATGCCATTTTTATACAATTCCTGAAGTCATTTATCTCAGTCGAATTGGTTTTTTGTTTATTTATTTACATCATTTGTATTTTTTTTATATAGGACACGTCAATTTGACTTCGCCTTGCCTGATGGTAAGCTGAGGGCAAAGTCTTGGAAAGAGGGTCACCATTATAGACACGTACCATGCTACAATGGCGGCACTCAGCTTGACGGCGTCAACAGATGCTTTTTCACGCCCCGCTTAAAGGCATCTTGGTTTAAAGGTGAATTGATTAGTCACAAATAGCCAGTTACTAATCTGATCAGCATGACAAACTAAATATGACTCCTCAGGACATTTTGACGAGGGTTGAGACGAGAATGGTTACTAGCTGTTGTATCCACCTTCTTACGCCTGTTGATGGCATCATCATAGTAGTCTATTCGTCCACCTGTAGAACGATTCCATCGATCGATAAACGCCGCTCCCTAGACAAATGGCAATTCGCTTGCTGGTATTGTAGAATATATTGATAAATGTATGGGAATTTTAACGTTTATGACGTTTTAGACATACTTAGGTACGTCAATGAATCTGTCGTGAATGTCATACGTGTAAATCCCATAAATTGATCATTATTTCCATCTACAATACGCCAGCCAAGGAAATCTGTATGTATAAATATTATGTCAGTATAATATGTTAATAGACAATCTTCACATAAACATGTTCTCAACACTTATCATAATATAACTAAATTATTCTAGTGCCCTCATAAACGGGCAGCCTCCGCGCCAATCTAGAGCTGCAATAAAACAGTCGATATCTGTATCGAAGGCCGTATAAATTCCGTTTAAAAACAAACAGGGGATTGCTAAAACACTTCGCGCGGAGACATAAAGCGCAGCTCTATCAGGAGCGCCATAAATCCTCGTGACGTATGTGTACGTAGGGCGGTGTTGCTGGAGGCGGCCGCGAGCGGAGGTGCGACTGACGTAGGAGGAAAGATAGTGTTCCGTGCAGTAGAGGTTGTCCAAGAGAAATGATTTCGTTTGTTCGTTAAAGTATTCATTGATTAATTTGGTTCATTATTTTGATAATTATAAAGTGAATTGTATGAATAAGTATATTCAAAGGTACAATTAGGGTACCTACACTGGCACGACCACTAAATACACGTAAATATTACGAGTAATTAACAACTACCTGGTCAATGCAAAACTCCCCACTAATATTAAAATTACAATCTTCTTCTTCTTCACAGTAATTAAGATTTATCAACAAAATTATTCTATTTAATTTAAGAATAAATAAAAAACGGTATGTATTTGTCACTAAAATATAATTAATTAATGATATTACGTCTTTACTTAATTACTTTACTTACTTTTATTTAATTACTTTACAAACAAGTTATCAAAAAACTAATTTTGAACTTAAAATCAGTTGAAATCTTAAACATTCTACTTATCTCTTAAGTTTAACAACATGAGGCTAGTCCCCATACGTGCTCTGCCCTCCATGCGCCAGTCCCGCTCCGGTGAACTTATGTCCCTCTCGGGACTCCCCCCACTGTCGCTGTACCAACTTTTTTTAACTCTCATTACGTATTTACGACCAACTCATATTAAAAACTTTTGTAAAAAGATTTATTACAACTTTGTCATATTTAAGCTTTAAATATTACTGAATAAGGTTTCATTATTTTATTTATAATATAAGTATAAATTATTGGAGTTTATGAAAATACCGACAGCTATCGCATTGCATGACGGAACTACTTTGCATTTGAACAATAAATAGAGTTGTTACATAAAATTAACTCTGGTTTTGTTTCTCTTAATTCCTTTTTTGATTACTTGCTTTCTATTTGTCAAGCACAACTAAGAGTGTTTATACTGGAGATTGATGGCGCAAATGCTCATAAAACTAGCACTCAAGTAAAGCAAGATATTATTAGTAGCGTTACTTATCAAAGCAACGAACGGTAAGTTTGTTCATTAATGTAGTTGTATATGGAACCAAAAGTGTGCGAATCAGACTCCCACTTGACCGTTTTTTTACTTTCTCCAACTTTCATGTTGTGAAACTATAACTAATAATAAATCTTCCATAAGTCTCGTTCAATTTAGTTTTAGTCAACAACAAGACATTGCCATTTTCACTAAATTGTTTATTACAAGACCTACAATAACAACATTCCCAAGTTTTTTATTCAAAATTATTAGTCTTAAGAAATTAGACTATACGATGATACGATACGAATTTACATTTCACAGCCTCACCTACATTATAACGAAAATGGAATAGAATTCTTTACTGCTGCTTTACCCAAGAAAAGCACATTAACATACATAAATATTAACAAGTGATCCTCGGAGACCTAGGTCCGAAGAATAGCATTGTACCTTTCGGCGATCTGTGACCTAGGTTTTATGTTCTTATTTAGTTTAGACGTGACCTTTGTGTTTCACGTTCAATAAAAATGTCCATAACACAATTGAATTTCTTTAGGAGAGCAAAGAAAATAAGAAATTGTATTTAAATGTGTGATTTCGTTGACCAAAGTTAAAATGCCCGCTGAGTTTCTTGCTGGCGTCTTCTCAGCGTTTCTTGCTGTGTCCAAGAACTTAAAAATTTAAATATTTTTGAAACATAATTATCTGAAATTGCCACATATTCTCTCTTTTTATCAGGTTACTATGTTGGTTTCAGAACTAATGTTTATTCTTAACTCTAAAGTGCCTTTAACGACTTTAAATTCGACGAAGTACTACACAAAACTGATGTGTACTATTTTAACTTATTATTGGTTCCCCGTGGAATAAAATTGGGTCACCATATCTCTTGTCGTGGGTGTCGTAGAAGCTTACTAAGGGATAGAGCTGTTCCCCATCTGATAGTCAACATACAACTATTAACAAAGTGTCCGCTTGACGGCAATAGGCTCGCTCCCTATTACGTGGGACTAAAAAATTATAGTTGGCAAAATCTGGATATTAATCTAGCTACCCCTTTGGAGCTTTACAGGCGTGAACAAAGGCATACTATTGTTTAACCAAAATTGAACTATTTTGTATTATTATACAATACTGAAATAGTACACAGACAGCCTCCGTGGCGTAGCGGTAGTGAACGCGGCCGCTACGCAGGAGGCGTGGGTTCGATCCCCGCTCAGTGCAAATCTTTGTGTTCATGAAATATGGGTATTTGCATTGGTCTGGTCGTGCCTCGGAGAGCACGTTAAGCCGTCGGTCCCGGTTGCCATAAGAACATCTATGGCAGTCGTTACGGGTAGTTGGAGCCCTCAAAAATCCAAAAACAGCAGTCTAGCTGCAAAGCTTCGATATCGCCTAATGTTACCATTAGGATGTGGAGGTCAGATGGCAATCGCTTCACAGAAAATATCGAGGTCTAGCCAAATCCGTAGTTAAGACTAGCAAAAGCGGACCCCAGACTCCGAGCTGAAAGCTTCGGATGCGACTGGGAATTAACGCTAAGAGGAAGAAGACTGAAATAGTATTTGATTCAAAATAACAATAAAAACTATAAACAACTTTTGTACAAAGAAAAGCTACTTCAAAAGAAATTAAGTGCTTAAGCTACAGTTCGCCAACTGGGAGTCTATTACGTAACAAAGCCGAGGTAAAGGGATTGTCACGCGATTCTCAGAAATACTGCTTTGCAATAAATACAATTGTTATTTATTGTTAAGCTTCTAAGTACATACCGTAAAACTAATAGATTATATAAATACTAGCTGTTACCCGCGGTTCCACCCGCGTGGATGTCGGTTACCGCGACCAAACATAGCCTGTGTGCTTTTCCAAGGTCTTATCTATCTCGGTACCAAATTTCATCAAAATCGGTTCATTGTTTAAGCGTGAAAGCGTAACAAACAGACAGACAGAGTATTCATAATATTAGTGTGGATATGGATTGCTATTCACATTTATTGTTATTCTTACAAGTTTCGATTGTATACGTTTGTTAACTCGATCTTAGCGTTATCTTCAGAGCCTGGGGTCTATTTACTCCTTCTTTCCTTTAGATTTGATTGCCATCTGACCTCCCAACTCTAAGAGAAAAGCTAGAGCTTCATCCGTCAGTCAGCGGGTGTACAGTCAGCGTCAGATCGATTTTGACCATAAAAATACTCAAAATTATTTTAATAGCTACTGATGACATGAATATCAAACTGTTTTATTGATTTAAATTTGTATTATCGTCCGAAGTAAAAGTGTGTACAAAATATCAGAACAAGCAGTCAACAGGAAGGGGGCAATACAAGATCATTTTGAGAACTTTGCTGGTCCAAGTCGATATCGGATTGCAGGTGAGGTTGGCTTGGACCCCAATAACCCAACAGTAGTAGATATTTATGACTTTATTTTTTTTTATGTTTTAGATTGACAGGTTTTAGATTGCGTATTAATAGTTTTTTTTTAAATATTTTTTTTTATACAACTTGAGTGGCAGACAAGCACACGGCCCACTTGGTCGAAACTGGTTACCGTGGCCTATGGACGTATGTAACGTCAAGGGTGTCAAGAACCCCGTACTGTGGTCACTTGAAGTATAGCTATTGTATACTTATCTCTGGCTTCATTTTCGGATGTTATTATAGTGCATGTTTTACTTACAATAATAATACTTATAATGAAATTATGTCCCAAAACGCAACAATGAAAGCGCTTTATCATGGCGCTAACTAACTGAAAATGTTTTCGTGTTCCTAAATTAGCGCGTTTCCGTAAACATCTGCCTTGTTCATCTCTTTGTACATAGCTTTACTTTAATCTTGACTAAGTACTCGTGTAGCAACAATGGGACTGCCACACAGGTCCTGTCTAAACATCGTTAACCCACTAAATGTTCAAAGTGAACTATAAACATACATTTATGGTGACTTTGTCCACGTCTTCTTATAGATTTTTTTGTTTTCACTTTGTCGCACTTATGTTGGTAATTTAAAATTGGAAAAATTAAATCATGGGACGGAAAAAATCATAAAAACTTGTATATGAATAGGATACAGACAGTGAAATTGATTCATTTTAAAAAGTTGGAATGTCCATGTTAATCTTACAGTATTGTCCAAATAAAAACACTATTATCCATAGGCTGATCAGTTGGTTGAGTGAGCCAAATCGATCAAAATGTTTGTTTGAGGGAATGTGTGCGAATATTTTGTTTACTAATTTTATACCACAATACGAGAATGTAAGCAGTATAACGGTTATAGGAAAACGTAACAATTTTATGAGCGATATCATAGCATAAAATCGTAGAAATGCCAATTTTAGCAAAAAAAAAAAAGTAGTCCTCCAACTTAGTGTAACAGTGAAACATTAAAGCCTGAACTACGTAATTTACGTTTGCAAATTACAAGCTAAAGTACTGACTCGTATATATAAGGGAGCCCTTGAACAAGTTAGTTGAAATAAATTGGGGTCCGCGAGGATGTTTATTTGTTTTTATTAAACACCAGCGAATCGGGAACGCTCTAATAATTTAACTGTGTTAGGTATATAATTTAGAGAGAGAGTGAGTTAAGTTGGTTTAGCAAAAATATATGATACATAAAGCATTAATAAAGCAGTTGATGCCCGCGGTATCACCCGTGTGAACTACTGATTCCTTTCTTGAGACTTTCAGTAACCAACTACAAAAGCAGAAGCAGTGTGTGGGTGTAATCTGATTTGTTGCTGTGAAGTGATTGAGTCCAATCATATAACCCACCCAAACTGCTGCAATTATAGTATCAATAATAATTAATATGTGAATTATGTACGTTAAAAACGCTATGAATCAATCCCTATTATGTAAAAAGACCAAGGTACGTAAATGTCGTAAACCGCAATATATTGAACCAGCATTAATATGCAGTTCCAAAGATTTACTGCACTTACAGCTATAAAACCGCACTAAAGAGTTACTTTAATTATTTTAAAAGAAAATTAATGTTGTAGAGTGCATAATGCGGTTCGGTTGCGGATACTATGTAAACACATTAATTTGCGGGAAAGAATCGCGGCTGTACCGCAGTCGTGCCGCAGTCGCCGCGCCACCGCGCCGCAGCCGCACCGCATCCGCACCGCAGCCCATGTGGATTGACGTCGTCGGTAATTAACGGGATTTAACGATTAATGTTGTTTTGGTGTGTCGCGGTCGCTGGCGAGCGTGATGAGCGCGCTCGGCTCGCGGGAACAATTAAATTACTTGGTAAATGAAAACGTCTACATAAATAGATGTGCGTGAAGTTGGAGGGCGTTTTAAGGTTTTGTGAATAATGTATGGGTAGCTACATCTTGGTTACATCTTAAAACCTTGCTCATGAATAAATCCTGTAACAGATGGGGACGTGTGTTCCCTGAAAACTGTAGCTAGTATGTTGGGGGTGCTTATGGCATTTGTTACTTACCAAATTGTTCCTCATTAGCTAGTTTTATATGTAAAATTTAGGAAACTCACTGAAGTCATAGTAACAAACCTATTTTTTTATACTACTGGTAACCGAAATTACTAGTACCTATTCCTGTTTATTTTTCGTATCTTCTTCAACCTAGCGTTAATCACAGTCGTATCCGAAGCTTTCAATTTGAAGTCTGGGGTCTGCTTTATAATAAAATTCCAACTGCGGATTTAGCTGGACTTCAATATTCGCCGTGGAGCGACTGCTATCTGACCTCCACAACCCAATGGTGATATTGGGCGATATCGAAGCATTGCAGCTAAACTTTTTAGGGCTTCAACTACCCGTAACGAAAGCCATAGATGTTCGTATGGCAACCGAGAGCGATGGCTTAACGTGCTCTCCGAGGTACGACTAGACAAATGCAAATACCCATATTCATGTGTACAAATATTTGCACTGAGCGGGGATCGAACCCGCCACGTCAAAGAGGCTGTGGATTTTTTGCAAATTAAGTAGCAATGTTCCATTTTAATATCCCTACGAGGGGTTATTCCCAGTTGCCCCCACTGTCGACTCCACCACTGGTGACAAAATTGGTTTTTATCAATATCAGTTCATTTCGTAAACATAAAGAATGAACCAGATGAAAAAACCTCAGCATTAATGAAATATTTTATTCGTATAATCACAAATATCTTGAAGCCTGAGATAATAACGGCCCCTTGATTGCGACGTCACAACTACGAACAAACAAACAAGCACAAAGTAGCAGATCTTTTGTCGATCCAGTGGCTCGCAATCAACCCGCCCTGGAGACAAGACCAACTTGGCGGCAAATACTGCATTTAAATATTGAAAGTTGACAACTAAAAATAGTGAATTTTGCACAAAACGCGGAGAAATTTTAGTGAAATTGTTTGAATCTTTTCGATGGATCCTGAACTCGATATGTTTATTTTTATTTCATGCATTATGCATCGAAAATATTTGGCTTATTTGACAATGCTTTTATGGCAACGATATTGATTGTTTAAGATACATATTTACTGTTGTATGTTTACATGATGACTAATACATCTAAAGCTCACTGTGTAGTATGGAAATCAATAACTGTATCTATGGCTATAATAGGTGGACGTTGTAAATTGCATTCGCATAAAATTGATTTTTTTTTTAAGTATGTGTACTACAATTAGAGATTTTTTTTTAAATGAGGAACTTATACTACATATTTTTCTTTGTGATCATCATCAGTTTTAAGTCAACTCAACTACGGCTCAACGTTGCTATGATTTCGGTAATATTTCACATCATAGATGACCAAAATTTTCATATAAATTGTGAATTTTATTTGGTTAAATTCAATACAAATTATTTTGAAAATGGGCTACAATGTGATCTAGTAATCAGATAGGTATAAAGTTTCTCCATTCGCCATCTAATTTTATATGATGTTTTAAAGTAGTTCGTATTTAATAGTGTAACACGCACCGGGATAATTCCCATATTTTTCATTTGTACACCGTGTTCATGGCACTTGCACTAATGCCAAAATATCGGTTAGCCGAAGGAAATCAAAAACATGGCAAACTGGCAAATATCCCGGTGAGTGTACACTATTACCTTATGTCCATGTCAATCTCAAAACATACACAATTTGTATGCAATATACTTAGAATTATACAGTTTTCTTCTATAATATCTGTCGCGATTCACATTTTACAAAGGACAGACCGTGAGACGTATTCAGCGACAACACAGTCTACAAATGTTTGTCGAGAGAATCGACAGCAGTCATCTGACGCGAGCGAGCGGTGCCTGGCTCAAGTTCTAATGTATACAAATTATCTGTTCACACTCCACTACACTGGGAGACGAATTTATGCCATTAAATATAGACGTATTCCTATATTATACTCAATATACACATATTATACATGTACCTTAGCTACAGAACTAAGTCACATGCCAACATGCAGTTGGAAGTTTCCTTAAAAAAGTTTTCTTCGCTAACTGTTTGTTTGTACACACAACAATAAAAATAAGCCTTAGTTAGGATGATGATTATGATATCCATGTAAAGTATGTTTGATTTTTTTTTAATATAGGGTAAAACACCCAATTATTGGCACCTTATGCGAAATTTGTAAAATAATTATAATCTACGGAAATTATACGTCTTTTTTAGAGAAGAGAATAGTAAAAAGTAATAGTAGGAATATTTTTTCACGTTATTTTGATCGTAAATAAATATTTAATTACTTGCAATTTATTAAAAAATTACAGTTTTATCCAATTTTATATATTTGCCCATTGGTATAGGTAAACCAAACTATTGGCATACATCAGATCATTGCCATTTGAAAAGGAATAACTATAGAAAAATCTTTACATATTGCAGATAAAGTTGACGATTGTGAGTTTTTGTTTTTTTTTACATAAAACGTAGCTGTGCCAATAATACGAAGAGTGCCAAGATTAGGTATGTTTCCCCTACCTACCTGGTGTTGCTCACACAATCACAACGAATCAAATGACACCTTGCAAGATAAAATCCGTCAAGCCGTTCAGGCTGTAGGGCGAGCCAAAGAAATGAACATTCATACATACATAGTCTCGAAAAACATTACCCTTCTTTCTTTGGCAGTCAGGTAAAAAATTTCATTTTACTATTTACAGCTTGTTGTATTCAGGTATTTTAGGTTTTAATGTTAGGTATTATGTTACTTTTATGTTTTTAGCACTAAAGCTCAATGTGAAGTGTAATTTAGACGCTCTTTCTATAACAAAGGGGCTTTTCAGAGTGGTGATTATCAAACAGGTCGGCTGCGTCATCCAACGTCGTGCCTCTCCAAAACTGAATTTAGTTTCGTGAGAATAATCGAAATTGATACGAATTCAGACGTCTTGTTATTCGTGTTGTATGTTGTTATAGGTAAAGAAAATGATATTGTATTTTATGGAGTTCATTCCCTAGTTTGTTTCAGGTGGATAAATATTGAGCTTGGAAATATAAGTCTTTTATTTATATTCTCTCTTGAATTTTATTCTTATTGAAATAAATGGTTTTAAAGATTCACCTTTTACTTTAAATGTTTCACAATTCAAGATGAAACTATTAAATCTTTAGTGAGTTGAATTAAGGACTTTTGTATTTGGACTTACAATACTAAAAGATCGATCGGGGTGCTAGGTAAGGACAATTCAACGTGGTATAACTTCAGACTCCGTAAATAACAAAATCCGACTGTGTTCAGACAACATTTTGCTGGAGCAATTTTGATTCTTTCTGTGTTTTGGACGGTATGGGCATAGTCTTAAGGCGTATATGGCATAGTCTGTAATACTATGGCAAGGGGCTTACCAGATTCACGATTTCATAGTTTGCTGGTACAAGTTGGAAAGGGAAACCTCGTACCGTATGTACGTCGAGATAGCTTCTAGTTTTTAAAACTCAGTTTGCAATAACCATCATACACTTGAAAGAGTATTCCAATAAAAAAAAGTTCGTATATGCTTACACCCCATATAAACATTGTTTCAAAAGTCGTAGAGAGAAGCTAGTCTATTCATAAAATTTCCAACTTCAGCCTAATATAGGAAGAAGTGTGAGGTGCTCGTGGGCTAATAATAGCACCCTATAACCGGGCGGCATGAGAGACGATCATGGGATTATGAACGGATGGATGCACAGAATTATCCACGATTTTACTACTAAACATCTTCCCACTACCTTCGGTGGCTGCCAGTCAATTGCGAAGATGTTCGTTCAGGAGGCGTGATTGATGACGTGTAAGCGATATTTGCGCGCGAACCCTGTAATCGACGATTTATTTAATTGTAATTTAGAGAATTTGACATAATAAGTTATTTACTTCGAAGTGGCACTTACTTGTAGTTACATAATCGATTTTCTAACTTGAAAACAATGAATGTTTAATGAAATGCAGATGTACTAAGCACATAACCACGTCAAGTTGCTTTTTTTATATAGGAATATAGGACACGCCAATTTGACTTCGCCTCGCCTGATAGTAAACTGAAGGCAAAGTCTCTGAAAAGAGGGTCACCATTACAGACATAAGAATATTGCTATAATAGATGTATTTTTATTTAGTTCTTCATCACAATTTATGCTGACTTATTTACACTAAAATAAATGCCGAATATCCTAAGATTATTCGTAGGTAAAATACACCATAGTTATAAAAATACCTAATCTACGAACACAATGATTTACTGACAATATATCTACGGACTAAACCGGTAACAATGTTTTGCACGAGAGTTTCCATCGAACCACTTGAACAATATCTGTCGATGCTAGAGAACTCAATCGGCTGTTACTTTTTTCAGAAAAATGTAGTACGAGAATAAATCGAACCGTTGCATAGTTTGTTGCACATGAATTTTCGAAGAATTCTGATAGCCTAGATAAAATCCATGCAAAAATATAAAATACAGAAAAAAGTACTGGTTTTGTAGGAGATTCCATCCAATGTGGGAAATGGGATAATTAGAAAGAAAACCGTTTACTGAAACAAGCTGTAACAGACAGGTTTCCTCCCTATTTTTTTTTAGTGTAGGTATAAGATATATTACGACGGCGAAAAAGCCGCTATCTTTTGTAAACTAAGCCCTCTAAAAAATAATAGAAAAACCGATACCCAAGTGTACCTCTTCCATTCAACAACAACTATATTTCCAAATGTTATAATGCCCGAATAACGACAAAAAGCTCACCTCTTACGTGCGAAAAAAATAAATGACGATTATAACTGTTAGTAAACCTACCCTACAGTAATATAAAGGGGTGAGTTTTGTATCGCCTGTGGCCCCATCGACGCTGCAGAGTTTACACAACGCTTGTAATGAGGCACAGTTTAATTTTATTATCATTCTGTGGACGTCACGCCGAACAAACAGACGCTAGCCGCACGTGTGTACACAGGGCGACCACAGAAAGTTAAAATTACAGATTCTACAGTCCTTTGAAATCATACGACTGTGAGATTAGAACTTCTTTACGATTTAGATAATGCCAATGTCGTGTTATAAATTATATATTATCTATTGCGATGTTTGACTATAGGTAAGTAAATCTGATGGTATAATAATCTAATGACTAAATACAAAAAGAAGGGAAAAAGAATGAAGGTATTAATGAGAATGTATAAAAAAAAATACATTTTTATATCAGAATGATTTTTCTAAAGACGGTTTTGTGTGTCCCATCTGTTTCACATTGCCATAATCTATGGTTCATCGCCGTATTCCTGTAATTCACAGGGCGATGAATAATTCACCGTCCGAAAGACCAATTGTTTGCCAGCTCCGGCGGCTGCGTGCCACACTATCTGCATTTATATTAAAGAATCATCATCGCGGGAACACTCCCCACAACGATGATGTTGCTTGTCAAATTATCATTTTATATTTAAATATTAAAGAAAAAAAAATTTCACTACACAGGGTAGAATTATATCGAGGTCTATTGCTGCAAGAGTACCCTAGAGGAATAAGGATTATAAGATTCTTCCGCAGAGCGTTTACAAGGAGAAGTTATATAGGTTCAAAATGAATACCAGAACGTACAAAGTTCACATTATACACTATTTCGCAGTCTTAAACACAAAGCTTAGTCCAATCTAAGCGCGCAAGGTGCCCGCATAAAGGCACCACTCGTTTGTCGCGAGACTCGCAAAGACTTCCCGCCTCGCCTTCATTTACATATTACATAGTCTATCGAGTAGACAAGGCACGCTACATTACACCTGTACCTTCTACAATTTTATTGTTCTACGAGACTTTAGAGTGAGTTTTAGTATCGAACTCTCGAGCATAGTGTTCTAAATCTGATGTTGGAATGGGACATTACTTCTCTAGATTGGTTCTTTAGTAAGTTTGTAGGAAGTAAATATTTTATCGTGTAAAGGTTGAATATAAAGTCAATTGTATTTGTAATTGGAGTCGTCGTCGATTGATTCAGCTAAGAGGAGAACCTCATCTTCGGCAGTGATCTACCACAACATTTTCAGAAGGGTGAAGTGACGATGATGATGATGATGATGTCTGGTAGGAGAATGAACTTCCCTGTACGAGTTAGCGTTAAGGATACTCTTTTGTTGAAGAGTAATATAATAGTCCAATGTAATTATCAAGTGCATATATTATATTACTCTAAATTCTCTAATCATTATCAACTAGATGGTTTTTATTAACTTAACTTACATTACTTAACTTAAAAAAACTACTAGGCAGTTTTTATATTCTTTTAAGTCTAGACTAGACTAACTTAGTCTCATTTCAAATGTATTAGTCAGAACAAAGTTGTGATAATTTTTTCCACCTATCACCTGTAATCGAAATGATACCTGAAATCTATGGCACACATAGATTTTTTTAAGAGTATACTGTTACCGATTAACCCCTTCAGCTAAGCTAAAATAGCTTGTGTTAAGAGTGGGTTCACGTCTCGTCTGTAGTGTAATGGCCAGGATTCAAACCCGGGACCTCTCGATCGTAAGGCCAACTCTTGAACCACTAACTACCGGTGTTAATAAACTACCTTTTCCACATTCTAATTTCATACATTGCTTATTCTGGACGAATCCATTAAAATGTTAACGACTCACCGAGCAATGAGATGTCGGTACATTTAGAAATTTGGCGTTTCATATTAGTGTCCGTATTTACTGGCCTGTAATAAAGCGGAGGCTTTTTATACTGTGTACTTAGGGAGGGTTGGGACGTAGGGCTCCAGGGGGGGGCGGACAGGAGCCTCCCAAATGTAAGCCGTTGCTGTAGAGGCTTGCCGCGGTCTATTTTCACTATTCACTCGAAAATAATTAAAATTCTTCCCTTTGAACATACTCATTTGAATAAAAAACAGTTATTTACATTTTGTACATCTCTTTTTTGATATCGAAACGGGTTTTAATAACTTTTCATTTTGCATATTTTTAATAAAAAAGATTTTAAAAGTTAAAAAAGTGAATAATATGTTAACATGCTGTTTTTGCATAAATTATTTTATATGAAGCCAGCCTTCGTTCTTTATAATATTATGTCACTCACAGCTTACCATTGGACTCAATCATGGGCACAATATTATATTATACTGGCTGATGCCTGCGGCTCCGCCCGCATGGATGTAGGTTATCGCGAGTTTTGGTCATATCACCGGTTTGAACTTCGATCTTACGTAAGATTTTAAGTCTTCTCAAGACCTGGTAAACAAAAAAATATATCAAAATATAGTAAAGATGGTGCTGATACAAATTTATTATATTATTATCTATTCTGTTTTCTAAAAGAAATAAAAAATAATTTTCTGAATACTTTCCATTCCAATGGTGATTCAATACATTTTATCTTACGGAAGCGGTTGATACATTCAATGTATATCTAAATTGCTTTCTAGGGAGGCAGGTAAAATGCGTAAGCAAATGAAACAGCAATGAGTTATGGTTCGATATAAATCAGGACAAGAACGCGTGAAACCGTTATTGTAAGGCTGTATTCTAAGGACCGATGTATCGACGGAGAGTGCCGCCTAAGATAGACGCCTACTACATTTATTTCACTTTTTGTGTTCAATGCCTTTAGAAAGAGGTCTAAAGGTAAAATAATAGATTAAGAAATGTGTGATTTCTCTTTTATTCCTGTTATATATCATCCTACCGAGGGCGTGGCAAGGTAGTAAAAAGGCGGTAAGGTAGATAAAAGGCCTATGATGGGTCCAATGACAATAATTTGATCCTTTACTCATACATACACTCAGACGTTCTAATTTTTTTTATATCACTTAGGTGGCAGACAAGCACACGGCCCACCTGATGGAAAGTGGTTACCGTGGCCTATGGACGTATGCAACACCAGGGGCGTCACTCTCCTGCTGCCGACCCTGAAGAAACCTTCTAATGCCCTTCTTGAAGAACCCCATATTGTAGTCCCTTGGGAAAACCACCGCGGGGACTTTTCTTGACTATTGACAGTCCCTCTCGACATCGAGAGGGGCTGTAGCAGGATAAAGTGCCATGCAGATGTTGATTGCTGAAATTCCACTAATTCCATTTCTGATTTCTATTCAATTTAATTTAATATCAACATTTTTGCAAATTGTTGTATGTCCATAAATGAAAAGTTTAATCACTTTTCATTTATGGACATACAACAATTTTAGTTTTAGTTAGTAGATACCATCAGTTAGACAGTATAGCAATATTTTATGTAAATATTAACATTTAATGATATGTCGACCTATTTCAATAACAATGTTCATGGTTGAGATAGGTCATTATAATGAATAGGATTTCCATTTTGCTTGTTCGACTTTAGTAATATAGGTATATTATTATCAATATCTTGTTATATCATTGTTCTTACCTTATGCCTCATCAATTGGATGACTTCGTTGCGAATTCTATCCTTCATAGAGACTACAATGGGCAATATTTAACCTCAAAACTATGCAAGAATACACTGATATTCTTGCCTAGTTTCAAGTTTAAATATTTCGGTTACTGAACCGAAACTATTAGTATTCTTACTGCCTCTCTAGCGCTGTAATAACTGGGAGTCGAACGTACGGTCTTGATTGTAAGTCTTATAGCGACTACCACCACACGAAAGACAATATGAGGTTCTTCAAGAAGGACATTAGAAGGTTTCTTCAGGGTCGGCAGCACGAGTGTGACGCCCCTGGTGTTGCACGCGTCCATAGGCCACGGTAACCACTTTCCATCAGGTGGGCCGTGTGCTTGTCTGCCACCAAAGTGGTATAAAAAAAATTATCTATCTCAACAATTTGCTGGTTTTTGTCTTTTGTTCAATTTATCGTTTTGCAATGTGCCAGTGTGTCTTCGGCCTTAGTACGAGATTGAATTCATGAGCCAGGGAGATTATTAATCTCGCCCTTGCAGCCTTCCTGTAATGCTGTTTTTCATTTAATATGGAACAAATATTATAATGTCAATATATCATTGTAGGTATGATTTATATTTCTTTTACTTCTTATTCTTCATCCTAGCGTCAATCCCAGTCACATCCGAAACTTTCAACTCGGAGTCTGAGGTCCGAGTTTTCCAGTCTATCTGCGGGTTTGGCAGACCATGATCACAGGCTTACTGGCCTAGTGGTGCATGCCCTCCGTCAGCGAGTCCATGAAGTAGAAGGTTCATAACCACCAATACATTCTCAATATTTTTTATATTTTCTTCTCACCATGTACCGTCACATTCTTTAAGCAACACATTTTTCGTTGTTTTAGTTCATAGAATATAAAATATTTACCCCAAGTACTTTTCTGTATCTCCAACAACATTGTACACAATATTTTATTATTCCAGATCATTGTTTGAGAAGTCGTAAGAAAAAAGCAAATAAATAAACCAATTTTCGTATTCATAACATTATTTTGGATAACAGCTATAAAGTGTGTTTTCAATCTAACTAAATTATATTGTTTTGTGAATTTAGTATCAAAACACCTTTTGATAGAATTTTGTTCTCACTTAGCTTTATATTAAAGCGGCCCCAGTCACTGCTAATACTATCTTAGACAAGGATTTTTCAGAGATATACATTATTAATACTAGGATTTTCAGGGCATGATTCCATTAGCTGCTGAGTAAAAAAGGTAGCCTTTCATAATGTAAGTGCATCAAATATTTCTAATAGGTGAATCAATAGGTGTCTGGCTCCATAGCAAATATATTAATTACTGTGTTAAGAATACATTGTTAACCCATTGAAATAAAAGCTTATTTCAATTGTGTGAGAGTTGGTGGTCTCTAGTGCTAGATGCTGAACTAATTTTTTTCAGATATATTTTTGTTTTTGAGCACAACTTGAGATCTATTGCATGGAAAAACAGTTTTACATTCACTCCACGGGTCATGACCCAACCATTTTTAATATCCTTAAGCATATCTTTATCACCAAACCCATTAATTTTCGTACATACATTTCTTCACTAAATCCTCATGATATACCAATACACAACTTATATCTTTTCAGCCTTCATCTGAAAAGAAATAAATTACATTTTGAATAGATAAAATGAATTATACAAAGCATTAGGTCTTA
Organism: Eilema depressum; assembly: GCA_914767945.1. Taxonomy (NCBI): domain Eukaryota; kingdom Metazoa; phylum Arthropoda; class Insecta; order Lepidoptera; family Erebidae; genus Eilema; species Eilema depressum. Next base: position 286,196 of record OU612029.1, on the reverse strand, counting down.
ATTCTGAAGCCTAGTTTAAATTCTAAGAAAAAAAGTAATAATTGTACTTAGTTCTATTATAATAGATAATTTAGTAAACAATCTTATCTGACATCTAAAGGTTTTAACTCCCCAATTTACTTGAAATATATTAATCTTAATATTTACTTCATTTGCTGTAACTAGTCGTAACTTGATTGGAAATCAAATCAAGACTTCTACTGACAGTGAACGCAATAACTCTAGACTAATTTTATTGTTTTCAACTCAACTGCCAGGATAATTATTTTGCACGAATATAATAAATTCACGATTTCATCAAAAGTTATCAGACGATCATTGAGCCGTTTTATAAATTTATTGTTACGACGACGGTTATAAAATCTTAAATTTTAACGTCTTAGAAAGTTTTGTTAACTTTTCAGTGGTAAGTACCTATCAAATCAGGTTAGTTAGGTCGCCTAACCAACAACTCAACTATTAATACTTTGTTTATATCTTCTGTTTTCAGTTCGTCAATTGACTGCACCCTAATGGTTGGTATTGGTAAGAAGCAACATTCATCACTGGACCACGATGAGGTCTACTATTCTTGGGTCGGCCGGGGTGCGAGGGATATGGCTATGACAATCTCACCTCCGGCAACTGACGGCCCACAGAAGGCGTGCGTTTTAGTCGGTTCGAGTCCGACATAACCTCCTCCTCCGGCCCCGGCGGGGGAGGTATCCGTGGGGATTTATCGCACGATAAAAAAAAGAAAAAGGTCTACTATTCCTTTCGTTATCGCGGAGGGCTCTCGGCCTATTAGCATTCATAAGCACTCACTATTAGGTGTACCTAATACGTTTTAGTTTTACTTCGTTAATGATACAAATTATATTTTCGGTGTTCGATTGCCTGAAAGATACGATCGATCTAGATATTTGTAAGGTATCTTACTAAGAATTTCATTAAAAGGTTCTAGAAAAAATATTCAGTTCTAATTGTTCTAAATAATGAATTTGAATACTAGGTATTCCGTTTGATGTTTTTGATCGTGTACTTAACAAGTCTAATTTATATAATTACTAGACTACTGCTACTAATTTAGATTATTCACACACAATATTTTATTTCTTTATTGCTTTATTCTAATTGTTGAAATGATTACACTACTATACTCGTACATATAAACTGACTTCTTATATCATGTTTATACAACATAGAGAAAACAAGTGAGTGACCAAAATAACTCTCAAAACGAACGAATTCATATTTTATGCTGCAAATAATAAAGTTCTGTTCAACATAACTTTTACTTAATACCCGTGTGGCTCAGTCTTGTGTTGTCAGCCATATTTCAGCACTGTCATTTGTCATTTTAGTTTAGTATTGAATATGCAAGTGTATTTTTAAAAAGTATTACGAGTAATAACCGAAGTGCTTGTTTTATTCCTTTCTTCTCTTAAACACTAAACTTGTAACATAACATAACATAAACTCACGCCTGTATCCCCGAAGGGGTAGGCAGAGGTGCTAGAACCCACATTTCTTGTACTTGTACACTCGAGTAATACATTTAATCAGCCAACAAAGTATGTGGACTGTACTTATTTGTTTGAAACAGTGCAGTGCCCCATGTTGTTGACCTCGGCCCAAGGAGTACTTAATCCTGGGAGTCATTAGAGAATGTCTGACTGTGTTATTGCAACCTCTCGTCCCGGGGCGACTATTGACTTCGCCCCGCTAGATTACATACGTTTATGTTATCGCCAGACTAATTGTGAATGCCTACAACTCGTTGTGTGACTTACGTTAGACGTTGACTGTTATGAGTGTAAGAATTTACTGATATCGTGATATTTCATGGACAGTTTGTTTCAGCTAGTTGGACATAGTTCTCTTCAAGTTTTTGGAGGCTTTGGCCTGCTGTTTCCACGCTGGCCAGACGGGTTGGTACAGGGTTTTAGTTCGAGTTTTCCTTCTCTCGCAGTGATATCTGCATATTTTAGCCAGTTTTCGTTAGGCTATAAATTGTATCCAATTAATATGACTTACTCCAATTATAACGCAATGTTCTCTAAACGCATAGTAACCGGTTTAGTCTGGGGAAAAAATCAAACTTTCTGATTTTGTTCCCAGTTTATCTCCTGCTAGATACATTCCCTGGCTTATTATTACACGGCTTTGTTATGTCATTTAATATCGAGGATGAAACGTATCGATCAATGCTCCATGTCCGTTGGTTATACCAAAAAGGTGGTAAAATTGAGTGCCCATCAAAAAACGCGCCGAAAACAACGATCATAAAATTTTATGGCCACTGTGCTGACAATAAAACTATAAGCATCTCCCAACACTTGTCCCCGAAGCCAATTTAAGAGGCACGCATTACTCCCGGATCGGCAATCGTGCAAATAGCGATCACCCACTATCAGCTCAAAAATATCGCTGCAGAATAGCCCCTTTAGGGGCCCGAGCCGCCGCAATCGGGAGGTGCGGACAGGGAGCCATCCTTACGGTATCAATGCCTTTATTTATATTTATCGGAAGGATCCGGTTCAGCCGTACGGTTGAACGTGATTTACGAGTGTATTGTAGCCACTCTCAATCAGATACGGTTATCATAGCGCTTGCGGTGCTCGTTATCCTGAGTAATGACAAGTATCTGAAGGTATGGTCCATAGCGACGAAATTAGAAATACTTATCGTTATATTTAGCCAAAATTTCATATCAGTTGATGAATTAAATAAGCAGACTGGTCTCCAAATAAGGGTTCCTTTTTGAAATATGACTCTGAAAAATTGTGATCTAGACAAGTTCAATATTATTATCTTTTCATTCTGCATGAATATGCATTTTTGAATTATACTCTTTAAATACGCTTGTCAGCATTTATTGATATCTCATTTTTCAAAGAAGTTCAAACTTTCTTGGACTAAGTTATTTGTCAGTTGCAGACATTTGCAATCTGGATGCTATAAATACGAGTACCTATCATACAATGAAACTTGAAACTGATTCCACAGTTGTATGTTAACATATATATGCGATTTAATATGACATGATCAAATAGAACGATAAATCATGTTCGATGTAAGCTGAGGCTTAGTTCATAAAGTTCAGTGATATCACAGCAGTCCGGATTGTAATGACGAGTGCAATGCACAGACATGCAGATTTATAAAATATGTTCGTTTTAATATAGAGCGCCTTATTGTAAAGCTTCGCTGGGTAGAAACACGAGGGCCACAGCTTGCAATGTTACAATATGGTGCAGATATAAGTATGCCTTGTATTTATACGATGGGGAAATACAGAGAGTGGAATTCTGGAAACTGTCCCTTGCGATAGTGCTTGTGACTTGGGTAATTTTCATACATTTTATAGGCTATTGCATCACTTTGGTAGACAGTAGTTATCAGAGTCATTGGATTAACAAATCATATGAACTTATTGTGTAATACACAAAATCACCGTCGGCTATCAGTTTCTTCCTATCTCAGAAACATAGTCGTGACTTAGGTATATAACTGCAAAATCAATACTGTACAAAGTGTACAACACACATTATTTAATATGAATAAAGATTACAATTGAGGTATGGTGGTAGTTTTACCGTGAGAGGGAAAATTATTAATCTTAATCTCAGGAGACACATGGGTAGTGTAGACACATAACTATTCACCGAGACTACTGGAATTATTGACACTGTGACAATTTAGCGCGAGGTTTGCTCGCAAGGGGAATGCGAATAAGACAATATTGTCTGGCGAACGTTTGACCCGAGATAAATATTGCCATTACGGCTCCCTTTCTTACTAATCGTACCTGCATTCCTCCATCCCTTTCTCACTCACACCTTGCCCCAGTGCTTAATGGAGAGGAATGTGGTGTACGAGACTTACTTAAACGACGTAAATAAGTGTTGACAGTTGAACTCTCCAGGGTTCTCCCGATACTTTATTTTTCGTTGCGCTTAAAGACTTCTTTTGTATCGTGAACCCTTCGAGAGTAACGTGTCGGTTGCACGAGAAATAAACATATTTCCGATCGGTTTGGAGAGAATTTTAATGGATAAAAGTTTTGTACAGAACACCCTCTGGTAAAGAAAATAGTTTCGTGAATTAGGGGATAGGACCGCAGAATGGGAAAGTTATCCTGGCCATGGCCTGGAGCTCGACAGTTTGTAGCGATTAATTAGTTTGACGTCGATGAACAGTGAATAAAGCTAAAACTATTAACAAAATAAGTTAACTGCCTCATCGTCGTCCGCGGTCACGAGTTATGGTGCAGGTTTCGCTCAACTTGAATAATTTTGAGTCAACGTGATGGTTTACACTTTAATCAGTAATGTTTTCGGATACTTCTTCAAAGGTTATCGTGTTTTCTGTAGATTTAATTATCATTCGATTTCCTGTCATTCTATCTATTCCTGTCAGTCTATCATTGTTTCAAAATTAAAGAATAAGAAGAGATCCGATTTCCAAATTTTGAAGCCCTTTTAATAACAGAGAAAACCCATTATACAATGAAAAATAAGCGCAGCTTTTAACAATGAGTTCCGACTGAACGGACTATAATGCAGTATTTAATTTTTCAACCTCAACCCTTATTTACCGTACAACAGTATCGACGAGCCCACGCCGCGCCGTACAAAGAGGCATCACACCCAGCACGTGACGTCAGAGCGTGGTGCTGACGCGTGATGAAAGCACAAAGGCTATCGTTCACACTTTTTACTGCTCTTTGCTTTTGTGAATCAGACCGAGTATGCAGAAACTTGTAGCGAGCGTTTCGTGTGTCAATAACGGGCACAGAATTGGGTTATAAGGGAAAAATGGAAAAGGAAATAAAGCAGTAGGTATGACAAGTTTCATTGTATAAAGCACCACTTGGCTTTATACAATGAAACTTGGTATAATATTATAGTTAACTAGTTGATGCCCGCGGCCTCGCCCGCGTGGATGTCGGTTATCGCGATTTAACATAGCCTATATCCTTTCTCAAGGTCTAATCTATCTCTATACCTTTCATCAAGATCGGTTTCATCAGTGGTTTAGGCGTGAACGCGTAACAGACAGACAGACAGAGTTACATTCGCATTTATAATATTATTATGTAAGTATGTATTATTTATGGAGATAGTAAAAGATGTCAGGGACGTTTGAATGATAATTCTGCGTGTATATTATCTAAAGATAAATGCAAGGCCAGCTAAATCAGCAAGGGAGCTGTTTGCTACCTTGGCTATAAAACAATCTAATAGTAGTAGCAAAATGGACAACTTTTTATTAAACTTCTAGCATTTAAAAAACCACATGAACAGGTACCGTACCCAAAATATCACAATTTATACAATAGCAAACCTCTAGATGAATAATTCTCAACGATTTTGTATAAACCTGCTCTTATTTTTATGTCAAAGTAATTGCAAAGCGTTAACATCGCATAGTGATAAAACTATTCAAAGCAGTTCAACTCGCTCGACGCCCTCCCTGCGCCATTAAAGTGTCGTTCGTGCTAGGAAATTAATTATCATTTGCGCTACTACGGCGGAGGACTAGCGGTATAATATCGCCTTGATACCTGCAGGCGTGGGTAATTTCAAAATGTTTGACAAAATATGTGCAGGGAAAACTGAAGTAGCCTTCTACTGTAAAATTATTGTACTACCATCCGAAATAATCTGATGAAAAGTTGTTGAAGAAACAACCTTCCCAGATAAGCGAAATTTCTTGTGTTAGGAGTGGGTATACGTCGGTAACGTTGTAATGGCATACACATACACATGCCTGACACATACTTTGACCAGATGACCAGACCAGACTTATAGAGGATGTCACCCAAATAACACATACTTCAGGCGTTTGAATCGTTATCCAGTTTGTAAAAGGTTGCATCGACTGAATGAATCCCGCCTATGATTGAGAATCTGTTCAAAGTAGGAATGTCTAGTTAATAGTGTACATATCTACTTGTAGCACCCACTGCATTTACATCATCACCTTTATCATCTAAATATCCTTTTTTCTCTTCTATCATCATATCGCTTTTTATAAACCCATTCAGATTTCTCAATTAAATATGTTTAGTTGGTGGCATTTCATGAAGAGAATAAAATAACAGAATAAGAAATTATTGCAACATTATTAACGTCAAATACGGTCATAACCCAACTGCAACTGAACCAAATCGCAACAAATCAAAGACGCTTATTGAAACATAATAATACACCAGTCCTTTCTAACAATATCGCCAGTAGACGTTTATCCTCTCAAAGCGTTTAAGATTTCATTCCAACTCAATTACTTGGCCGTTGCATTGCGTTCAGTGGGTATTTCCATATTTCTCACTGCGCAGTTCAACAAATAGTATCCTAGAATAAAAACCGCTTAGCTAGATGTTGTTAGCGATAAAATTGTATGCAAGTTGGTTTTCTGGCGTTAACGGATCTTTTTGCAATTAGGTATTCCATTTGAGCGTAATTTGGTTTGCTACTTTATGTAGCCTCACTAGAGGACCTAAGTAGTTTAGAAAGAACAATTAAGGGAGCTTCTTTTTAGGGTTCCGTAGTCAAATGGCAAAAAACAGAACCCTTATAGATTCGTCATGTCTGTCCGTCCGTCTATCTGTCTGTCTGTCTGTCCGTCCGTCCGTATGTCACAGCCACTTTTCTCCGAAACTATAAGGCCTATGCTGTTGAATCTTGGTAAGAAGATGTATTCTGTGAACCGCATTAAGAATTTCACACAAAAATAAAAAAAAATGCATTAAATTTTGGGGGTCCCCATACTTAGAACTGAAACTCAAAATTTTTTTTTTCATCAAACCCATACGTGTGGGGTATCTATAGATAGGTCTTTAAAAATGCTATTGAGGTTTCTAACATAATTTTTTTCTAAACTGAATAGTTTGCGCGAGAGACACTTCCAAAGAGGAAAAATGTGTGTCCCCCACCCCCACCCCCTCTAACTTCTAAAATAAGAGAATGATAAATCTAAAAAAAATATATGATGTAAATTGCCATGCAAAATACCACTAAAAATTGGTTCGAACGAGATCCAGTCAGTAGTTTTTTTTTAATCCCTACTAATATTATAAATGCGAAAGTAACTCTGTCTGTCTGTCTGTCTGTCTGTCTCACTTTTACGACTAAACCGCTGAACCGATTTTGATGAAATTTGGTATAGAGGTAGGTTAGACCTTGAGAAAGGACATAGGCTACGTTTGGTCGCGATAACCGACATCCACGCGGGCGGAGCCGCGGGCAAAAGCTAGTACGTCATAAACCGCAATTTTCGCCTTTGCTACTCTCTCTGGAGTATCCGATTGGGGACGACTAAATTTAGTCCAATTCAACCCTACCAAGACACAAGTATGTGTATTCACCGCTAAGAAGGCTCCATTTGTTGTAGCGCCGCAATTCCTGGGCACACCGCTCACCATCTCCACAAGTATCGGGATTCTTGGTGTCGATATCTCCAGCGACGTCCAATACCGAAGTCATCTGGAAGACAAGGTCAAGTTGGCATCAAAGAAACTTGGGGTGCTCAACAGGGCGAAGCAGTACTTCACTGCGGGGCAACGACTACTCCTTTATAAGGCACAGGTTCGGCCCCACATGGAGTACTGCTGTCACCTTTTCGCCGGAGCGCCTGCGTGCCAGCTTGACCCTTTCGACTCGGTACAAAGATGGGCGTTGAGGCTCGTCGGCAATCCCATACTCACAGGCGATGTGGAACCACTCAGTCTCAGGAGAGACTTTGCTTCACTGTGTGTGTTTTACCGCCTATACAATGGTTTGTGCTCAGATGAATTGTTTGACATGATGCCCACAGCTACATTCTATCATCGCACTTCTCGTCATAGACGGGGAATTCATCCTCACACATTGCGACCGGAAACGGTGCGCACTGTGCGGTATGAAAGGAACTTCATCCCTCGCACACTCAAGCTGTGGAATGAACTCCCCGCGATGGTTTTCCCAAGCGACTACAATATGGGGTTCTTCAAGAAGGGCATTAGAAGGTTTCTTCAGGGTCGGCAGCACGAGTGTGACGCCCCTGGTGTTGCATACGTCCATAGGCCACGGTAACCACTTTCCATCAGGTGGGCCGTGTGCTTGTCTGCCACCTAAGTGGTATAAAAAAAAACCCTTCATGGGCGAGTCCGACTCGCACTTGACCGATTTTATTTAAAGTAACGGTTTCTTAAAGAGGGTGTAACCCAAATAACACATACTTCACGTATTTGAATCGTTAGTCAGTTTATAAAATTTTACAGCGATTGAATGAATCCCGCCTCTTCAGTTGAGCTTTGGGTACATTTCAGTATTGTCCCCTTCCAAAGTGCCTCCGTTAGTCCTTAGCCTTTACCAATCCGGTTAGTCAGCGAGTTGCCGCACTTGAGTGGTTTTTAAATTCTTAATGATTGGGTTTTATAAAGAACATCAACATATCAAAATAAAAGTGATGAAATATAAGTCTGATAATACTCGTAGTTGTATAATCCGCAGTGAAAAAAATTTACTATAGAAAGCTTTTGTTACCATTTGTTGGTTTATTTCGCACTCGTCTAGTTTTTTATATTTTTGCGCTATAAACTTGTCTATAAAAATATAACACTTTAAATTCTAGCAATCCTTTATTCCGGATACAAATCTGACGGAAAGTGATGGGTAAATAAAATATGGAGGGTGTTGTACACTGGCCAATGTTCACTTGACGGTGGTACGTTTTCCACCTACAGCTCACAATGATTGTTCGTCATACAAATATTGAACATTCGCTCAACACTGTGTAAACACAAATTGAAGTTTGTTTTGCCCGGTGCACTGAACACGAGGGTATACATCTAGATGCAGTTGTAACGTACTGATTGTGCTCTGAATTCCAATGAATTATTGCTCTCATTATTTTGAAAGTCGATGAATTCCGGTCTGGTGCTTTAAAATTGAATTGTTCGTAATGTTCGTGTACAGTAGATACACACACCGCGTGTGCTGTTCAGATTATTGTTTATGAATTGAATATTCTACTGTAATAGCAATTAGCATATACCTACATATTTTAATTCCTTAGAGTATACATTATAAATATAGAGCGCGCCTATTACTCAGGTCTTTGGCGCCGAGTGTTAGCAGATACTTTGCGATGGTATAGCGCACATATAGGACGTTTCATGCATTATCGAAAACTTATTAATGTAGTTTGTTGTTATGAAGTTTTTTGTTCGATTTGATATGCATGGATAAAATTAAAGCCAAAATACAATAAAATGGCGCCATTTTGCGGTATTTTTGCGTCATTATTACTACAAATATACGATATTGTATAAAAATTTTATTTAACATATCGAATTAAATATTATTTGCGAAGTCATTTTGACGGGTATTGTTTTGCTACTGATTGAGGTTGAGCCAGGAGCCTCGGTACTGTTCATACCCGTGATAGCTGTTCATACTTGTAAGGCGCGCTCTATAGCAATGTATAGGTACTCTAAGTTTAATTCAAATAATGCCGTTTAAAAAATACAATAATTACGTTTATTTAAAGTGTTTTATGTAGTGAATTTTGAGAATGTAAATAGTAAAGTAACTGACCGATAATAAGGGTACACGCCTGTGTGGGAGAGGCATAATGGTTAAACTGAGTGGTCCCATAGTCACACCGTGTCGCAATTTGATGTGACTACGTATCTGTCACGCTTTTTGTGATGTAGGGTCCTCTTTTATACTACTTAGGTCGCATACAAGCTCATGGCTCACCTGATGGTAAGTGGTTACAGTGGCCTATGAGCGAGTGCAACGCCAGGTGAGTAACACTCATGCTGCCGACCCTGTAAGAACAGAGAGATTCTGTGCCGACAGCGCAAAAGATAAGTTGGACAAGCCTTTGGTTTTCCCACTGACAGCACAAAACCTCTCCAGTGAGTTTTGGCTATCCTACTCGCCACCGGGAACACAACACGTCCTCATTTAAAGTAGAAGAAGAACTCCTATAAAATTGCCAAACGCCGCGCTGCCGCGCTCCCTGTGTAAGTTGAACTTTTTATTGAGCCTTGGTGTTGTAAAGTGCCAGACCCAACACTCCACATGTTTGGCTCTAACGAATTTCTATTCAATAATACCTACTGATAAAAACGACAAGCTTTATTGAAACTCCGGGTTGTTGACATTCGTGCCTTTGTCTAATTGCGTGGGAATGAGTAAGGTGTTATACCTACTTTTACTTATAATATGACATGTATACTGTCGTCTCAAGGGGTAGACAGGCCACGGTAATCACTTTTCATCAGGTGGGCTGTGTGCTTGTCTACCCCCTAAGTGGTATAAAAAAAAAGACAGAGTTGTATTATTAACAGACAGTTTATGACAGCAGGATATTTTCCATGCTGCTACTGAATTTTATTTTTACCAAAGAACCTAATTTTGATTGGTTTGAGATTCAAACCTTAAACATATCAGTCGCACTCACTACCGCTGTGTCACTGTAAAAGTGATAAAACTGTCATATACATAATTGGATCGCTTCCTATAGGTAACATAGGTTATTTAAATAAAGAATAGCAAGAGAACGTAAATATTACGTCCGTATGGATTTATCCTTTTTAACTGACTATGCTTATATTTTAGTATCTACCCAAACACTAACAGTAAACTTTCTGACAATATCATCGTAATATGTTTTACTGGCTTAACAGTCAAAAACCCCAATGCAATATTTTTGTTGTACCATCACAACTGACGCATCAAAGCCAACAGCTGATTCAAACGTTGCTCGCCGGTGAAACTACATCACGTACAACGGCGACATTTATTATTCACCAACAGCGCCGATAATCAGTGCCATTACCTGATTTCTTTCGCTGGGGTAGCGCCCTCCGTTCACCCCGAACTCAATTCAGAACAACCTCTATCATGGCAAAATAAAGTTTAATTTCATTTGCACGTGTTGTGTTACCCAAGATATCATTTGCGGTGAAAAACGTTATTATTACCTTGAGTTAGAGTTCATTTCAGCTTGTTTGGCGAACGTTTTTTTATGTGTATTTTTATCGTGACGTATAAAGGTAGGACCGGACGCATCGGGCCCGATGGGAGCCAACGCATCTGGTGCTGAAATTCGCTTGAAATATTGTTTCATGTTCGCACGCTGTTGAAGCGGGGAGAGTCGGGAGATTTTGAGAGCTCTTAATTGTCTCGAGAATTAAATAATAGGGGGAGTAGTTCGTCGTTCAACTTGTAATTTGTTAGGCGATACGACAGTGATTCATTGCGAGAATTTGTAAAACATGTTGTCGTTAGGACCCCTATCTCCTCCTCGCCTCCTGAAGCAGCCTTGATCCACAATCCATATACATAGATGTACAACACTCGAGAACTTTATGCTAAAAATCTTACTATGTGTCACATTTTAAGCATGAAATGGGTGGGTTGTTAGAATCGTTGCTTATAACAATAATGGCATTTGTTTGAAACAATATAGAATTGTATGAAAATGTACCTAATTGTTGTTACTATAATATTTCAGTTAAACCTATCAATATTGCAACAATTAGTTGTCGTCGCGAAGTCGCTGCCTCACGCACCTCAGTAACTCATGTAAGTATTTCAGCTACTGAGCGTGCTACTTGGCGAGTTATGACAAAGCCAACTAGGTATAAAAATAAGAAAACAAACTACAAAGACAGAAGGCATCACTCCACTGATTCATGACTTATAGAACCAGTGAGAATGCTCGAAAATATGAAGGGGAACAACGGGAAAAGGTTAGTTCATGATAGACATAAAACTCACAGAGCTCGCCATAAAATTTGCAATGTATACGACTCTAAACCAATAACTACTAGCGAGGCAGCGAGGGTAACTTCATACGGAAAAGTCAAACTTCTGCAGGACTCGACTCCTCTGCAGGACTACTCGTACAACTTTTACAATATCCCAATAACACCGACGTACTAAGTTCTATCTCACTAGTTTTAGAAGCACACACGTCGTATAGAAACTAGTCATGTATTTTTGGAATGTTGTACACACATACGTAAGTACAAACTTACCAAATAGTGCATAGTTGAATTACTAAGCGATAAATAACATTTGCTAATGGATATTTAGAGGTGTCTAGTCTAGTGTGTAGTTTGTGCTATAAAAATTATACAGGATTTTCCCTCACCAAACTTGACGAAATGAAACTCTCACGAACCATGCCGGAATATGCAGATCATGTTGGTATTTTCCGGGAGGGTTTGCCAGAGGTTTATTTACACTCATATTTTTCTGTTTTTGGTCCCACGGTCCCACGTAACAAAGAGGCTTATTGCCATTACTCGGGGCATTCTGTAATCTTCATGCTTTTACTGGCATACCCATCCCGAGAATTCAATCTGATATCTCAAGCTACCTCTACGATGTCGAAAGATATATACTATCAAGACAATATAGCAAGTTTTTCAAAAAACAATTATAAAACCCATGGAAGTCAATGTAAACACAAATAAATCGAATATTCAATAAAAACATTATCTACGTATTCCGATGTGTCAGCAGCCTTACCACCCTTCGTGCTCAGTGTGTCACTGCCCTTCTACCCATTGTCGGGGCGAGTAAATATGAAAACTCAACGAGTTGTTTGTAAAAAAATAAAACAATAAAACTGTGTTATCGAGATTGGGATTTATTGCGCCCCATTTTACAAATATTGGGCGACTTGGTTTATGTTGTACCAGGAGTTCAGTGGCTGGAGGTGGTGCGCTGAATAATGATGAACGTAATTGGTACAAAGTTTTGTTTCAGCTTTGTTTATAGGTTAAACAAAACCCTGCTGTTTTAGCAATGCCTTCGTGCGTTTCACTGTTAGAGGTTAGATAAATCAAACTGAAAAAAAAAATGGAAGCAATAAACCTGTGCTCTAGACAGTGGAATAACGTGTGGCTGAGAAGGAGCAATATAAACCTGAGCTGTGCCTCGCGGCGAATAGTCTTAAGAGCTCTTTTCTATCGGTCTATCTTTCCCTTGATCTATCTGAGCGTTTGCTCCTTGAGTTCATAGCCCATTTCACGTCTTTTTGGTGACAAGAATAACAACGTACATTTTGTCGTATGGTAAGGTCTGATGCCAGCATATATGAGCTAACCGATAATGTAAAGTGCTTATTTTTTGTATGCACACAAAGAATCATTTCACGTCTCAGGACAAAATACATGTTTGTTTGTCACAAAATGCATCATTTATCGGAAAGTAAGCGAGCTTTATTTCTGTTTTTCTATAAAGTCGTACTGGAAGACATGTTTGTTGAAAATGTTCATCGATGAAAGTTTTCCCACAAATGAATATTAATACGCTGGCGAGTGTCTTACTACGATCAGATACGAGAGCAATTTTCTGCTAAGGTGTTTAAATATCAAATTGACGGTACCTTGACAAAGAGGTAACTCATGAAGTGTGTAGGCACAGAATCAAATGGCAGGTAGTCACCGTCTACCAAGGGAGAGACACTCGAGTGTATGTCATATATGTATTGTTTTTAAATGAATTTTAAAACCTGTGACTCTTACATCACTGCATTGTGTACCTTTTTTTTTTTATCGTGCGAAAAATCCCCACGGATACCTCCCCCGCCGGGGTCGGAGGAGGAGGTTATGTCGGACTCGAACCGACTATAACGCACGCCGTCTGTGGGCCGTCAGTTGCCGGAGGTGAGATTGTCATAGCCATATCCCTCGCACCCCGGCCGAACCAGGGCCCTATCTCTCGATCTGGCCCTCTTCCGGTGTGGGGACCGCGGAGTCCCCAACTCGCTCCCGGGTATGGGGTGGCACGCAATGTGCGCCGCCGCCGTGGCCTGCTTCTGCTAGGGTGACCCATCACCCCCAGGCCCGCGCTCATGGGGGACGGAGGTCATTATGACAAAAAGTGAACTTGAAAAATTCATGACCAAGGGTAGAACATGACTAAAGCCGAACATGTCTTCCGTCTAATAACCCCATTCTGCGCGCTGCATCGTGTACCTACATACCACTGCGTTGCTATCGGAGCTGCTATCTTCCTAGGGTTTATATCCAATCCAACACTTAATGCCTCGAGATAAGCCTGTAAATCAGAAGCGAGGGCCATAAACCGGACTGCGGGCGTAAAAATGGCACTAAAACAATTTATAGTCGGTAGTGACAGTGACTTTCCTATTGCCTAAAAGCTTCCACTAAAACCTATCTCTCACAACAATCTGGCGAAGTGGACGGTTTACATCTTGAAAGTATAATGAACGGTCGTTTTTATTACCTTCAAACCTTCACAATTTTAACCTTGAGGTATCCCGCATATATTTGGGAAGACCCAAAGGCAGAATGTTGATGACAAATAGGAGTAAGTATATGTTTTAAAGCTATTTATTTGATTTTTCAGCAGCCATATTTATGCATGAATATGGGTATTTGGTCTGGTTGTGCCTCGGAGAGCACGTTAAACCCACGGGCCCGGTTGCCATACGAATATCTATGGTAGCCGTTACGGATAGTTGGAGCCCTAAAAAGTCTAAAGTGGCTGCAATGCTTCGATATCACCCAATATCGTTATTGGGTTGTGGAGATCAGATAGCTGTCGCTTCACGGAAAATATGGTAGTACAAATCCGCAGTTAGACTGGTACAGTGGACTCCAGACTCTGTGGTTAAAGCTTCGAATGCAACTGGGATGAAGAAGAGGTCATAATAGAATCCGTTAAATGTATTTTTATTTCAATGTGTAATACGTATAATATGAGCATCTTCCGTTTCTGAATTAAAATAGCCTTCCTCCAATGGTTTATTTATTCAAACTAGCCCACATTATTGAGACGAGACCGCGGCACCGAATGGCGAGCGACTACGTAGACCGAGCTAATCGATGCGGGATGGTAGGACGCGTCTTCAATAACAAATTGTAAAACTGTGTGGAATAACTTTAAAGAGGATTTGATGTTAAACTAAATTATATTAACGAGCAAGATAATATTTAATCCCTATTTAGAGCTACCTTTTTTATACCACTTAGGTGGCAGACAAGCACACGGCCCACCAGATGGAAAGTGGTTACCGTGGCCTATGGACGCGTGCAACACCAGGGGCGTCACACTCGCGCTGCCGACCCTGAAGGAACCTTCTAATGCCCTTCTTGAAGAACCCCATATTGTAGTCGCTTGGGAAAACCACCGCAGGGAGTTCATTCCACAGCTTGAGTGTGCGAGGGATGAAGTGGAATGAAGCTACTATTTTATACTAAGCTCGTGGGCATACTATCTCTTCCGGGAATTGATCAGATATCTGAGATACTTTAGTTTTAGACGGTTCGATATCTACAGAGATTAGCATTTTTTTTTTTATATGGGACACGTCAATTTGACTCCGCCTTGCCTGATGGTAAGCTGAGTTCAAAGTCTTGGAAAGAGGGTCTTATCATTATAGACACGTACCATGCTACAATGGTGGCACTCTGCTTGACGGCCTCATCAGATGCTTTTTCACGCCCCGCTTAAAGGACCCGGGACTATAGGAGGAGGGAAACACTTGAGCTGGTAAAGAATTCCAGGTCTTAATTGTGCGGCAGAAGAAGGAGTCACCGAACCGCTTGGTTCTTGATGGAATATTCTGCACCGTATGCGGGTGGCATGGCATTAAAACTATAAAAAACAAACATGACTTAAAACGTATTTAGCTCAACGATATTGTTTTCAACATCGATGAGCAGTCCCATTATAAAGCTTAACTCAAATGGGATGAGTGTTAGTAGGATGAATACGGAATAACCCGAAATAACTGGTGGAGTTTTTGTAGTTGTAAATTATTTTGGATTATATTCAAACAATTATGTAAGTATTGTCTGGGGTCTCTGCTTACACCACTGGGAAAGAGGTGTGACTGAATGTATGTATAATTATCACAAGTCTGATACAGGGCCTCATTATATCCTCTTGTAGAATCTACATATACTAATATTATAAATGCGAAAGTAACGCTGTCGTTATGTTATGCTTTCCCAACTAACCCACTAAACCGATTTTGATGAAATTACCTGTAATTTCATTTCATGTACCTGTACAGAGATAAACTACAGCTTGTGCAAGGACATGACTAGGTCCGAACCACCAGCAACAGCTATTTAATGTCAATTTTAACTATATGTTTAACCGACTTCAAAAAAGGAGGTTCTCAATTCGTACCCTATTTTTTTATGTATTTGAGTTTTACTTCAAACAGCAAAGAAATAGCTATGTTATTTTTCTCATATAACGTGTATAGGTACTTGCTATTAAGATTACGTGGAGACGCCGAAGATCCGTTAAATGACGTGTCAATTCCAGGCTACAATTTAATAGCGATCGACATTCTAGTCACGCAGAGTGGCTTCAACCTTTTTCATGATACACAGAGCTGATGGAGTCTCGCAGTCTTTAAAACAAATTACATCCTGTACCGTTCACGTGTGCTATTCACTTAGGATTTTTATCTTTTTATTCTAGAAAAGCATGTTAAAGTGCCCGCTAAACGGCAATAGGCTCGCCTCCTTATACGTGGGACTGAAAATCATAGTTGGCGAAATGTGGGTATTAATACACCTCTGCCTACCCTTTCAGGGATTCACACGCGTGAGTGTATGTATGTATGTGTTCTAGAAAAGTTAGTAAGAAGGGCGTTTTGACAACTCCCTTGTGTTTGTAACTAGCTACTGGAGTTGTACCTAGTAGTGCCTGGTTGACGGTGATAGGCTACTATTGTGATATACTTAATTTGTTTCTGTTCTGCCTAACAAGCAAGATATCAGGATTTTTGAAAATATTGTACCTATTATAGCCAAAGGAACTGTTGCGATGAATATGATCGAATCTCAATGTCTTCAGTTAGCTATCATCCTTCGTAAATAAATTGAACAAATATAAAGGGAATCACCCCCTGGGGTTCACAAACACATTCAGACTAATAATTGCATCGGTGCATTGGGCGCAAAGTGCCGTCCTTACCCCAATCCTGCATGGGGTGGTCACAACGTTTGAAGCACATAAGCCCCTATTCTCCTTGTGAGAGACCGACAGATGTTGTAGCTTGTTTTAAAATTATCTCATCGTATAATTACATTAGGATATTTGCTCACGGCACTGTTTGCTTGGAATTTAAAACACCCTAGGAGAGTTTGCTGAAATATCCAGATTAGTTAAATTGTTTGCGTTAGGAGTCGGTTCACATCAAACGTGTGATAGCCGGGGTTCGGACCCTGGAACTTTCTATGGTAGTTCAATTCGATTTGAAATCAAAACTTTAACTATACTTATCCTCGTTTTAAAGTAGAAAAAGCGAATACAGCTTAGGTGGGATTCAAACTTGCGAGCTTTCTAAACATTCAAGAGCACAGCACTACTTAGGCCCCGGCCACAACTCCACGGCACGGCGCCGTCCGCCGTCGCCGTCGACGGCGACGGCGCCGCGCCGTCGAAATTCACGGCGCCGTGCAACAAAATGGCTACAAAAAGTGGACGGTGTGTTGCAGGGGGCGATTCTCAATCGAAATTTCTCAGATGGCGAGCGCGCAATGACATATAGTGTCTTACTAAAAATACGTAAATGTTATTAATTTACATGAATTATATTATTATTTATATTACAACATTTTACTTTAATATTTCAGTGATATATTAATAATATTTCATAAAATTACGAATTAATTATTAAAAACATATTTTTTGTGGGTGGTGCATTGTCGCGATTCTGATTAGTAATTAGATACGCAATTGACACAAAAATCCGCCCCAACACAACATAGGATCACGGATCACGGTCCTATGTTTCGAATCGCGTCTTTCAAAGACTAATGATACGTTAACCAAGAAGTGACAGTGAGACAACAAACGTATTAAATATTGATGAAAGAGTGCGTTTTTCAGCCTCAAATATCAAAGAACAAACGGAACTACATTTCACGCTAAATTTTATTTTTTCTATATTTACATTTCTTGAAATAAGTTTACGAAACGTATTATAAAAATTACAAACTATGTCAAATTTAGGGTTGTCAATACAAATAAAAATTAGTTTTCCCATGCATTTGGAAGATTTTAATTAATGAGGTGAACTTCTTTGCTAATATCGAAAATGAACTTTAGACAGTAATAATAATTATGTATAATTTAAATCATATTACATATTTTAGTTATCTGAAGATCTAAGATGCGCGTTGGCGTACACTTTTAAGCATTTCGAGTATATAAGGTACCAGCCATCCTGCTGTACTGTTATGTCCTTTTTGTGGGCATCCGAAGGGATACCCACACGATAAAGAAATAACAGACTTATAGTTTGGATGACATTATAGGCTACATTTTATCCCTGTATAGGTTCCTCTAGATAGTTTTTATAATGACTATCGCATTGAGATTAAAAAACCCGACTGCAAGCTAGTTTCGACCTTAATGACATTTCTTAAAAAATACGTTTTTTGACATGTATAGATGACGTTGATCACGAATATGAAAAAAAAACTGGGTATTAGTTGCCGTCGATAAGGTCGAAAAAAAGCTTGCACATATTTTTGGAGTCTCTAGGTTACAGTCAATGTAAAAGATAGGCGCAAGCCATTTTCGACCTTATCGACGGCAACCCAGTTTTTTTTTCATATTCGAGATCAGCGTCATCTATAGATGTCAAAAAACATATTTTTTAAGAAATGTCAATAAGGTTGAAAGTAGCTTGCGGTCGGGTTTTTTAATCTCAATGCCATAGTCATTATAAAAACTATCTAGAGGAACCTATACAGGGATAAAATGTAGTCTATATTGTCATCCAAACTATAAATCTGTCCTTTTTGTTGAGCGAAAGTCCTCTCAGATACCCATAAAAAGGACATAATCGCTAGGCAGGGAGATAGATCTTTTTTCTATACGATTTAGGTGGCAGACTAGCACACGGTCCACCTGATGGGAAGTGGTTACCGTGGCCTTTGGAGGTATGTAACACCCTCTTAATTTGAAATAATACAATTTAGGTATCCCGAAATTAGATTCTTGGGGATTGCGGAAATAGGATCTCTTTTATTTCATGCAAGCGGAGCCATGGTCAACGTCTTGTTATAATATTTACATAAAAATAGAAACAGTAATAGAATCCGTTACAATTCGTTTTTTATTCTAATTTAAGTTCAAATAAGAACATTTATTCTGGTTAATCCTAAAGGTAAAGGAATTTTTACATTCGTAAAGCTTCGTAAAGGTTCGTAAAGTTTCGTTTTCAGGTTACAGTTTTTTTCACGTCGAACTATGAAGTCGACTACTCTAATTGCGGAATTGCCCTCCCTCATGTCACACTTTCCACGGCGCCGTAGCACGGCGCCGTGAATTTCTACGGCGCGGCGCCGTCGCCGTCGACGGCGACGGCGGACGGTGCCGTGCCGTAGAGATGTAGCCGGGGCCTTAAACTGGGGGTGCCACGGGTCTGAATCCAAGTACCCGTGGCACCCCCTGAGGTATCATCCAGGGGGGCCACGGGTCCGGAAGGTCTCTTACAAGGAATGCTCTGAACACTGAGCCACCAAGTCTCGCCCAGAGCAAATTTTTCCATATAATATATCCGTCTTACGGCGACGGACGCTAAGGGTAACATCGCGGGTTCGATTCTCGCCTAAGCAGTATTCGCTTTTTATATCTTAAAACAATTTGAATAGTTAGCACACTAAATGCTTAAAATTACATTCAATAAACTTATCCTCATTTATAATCTTTCCACTACTAAGTTTTACCAAGTCGTGAGTAATTTGATTAACACAACATGACGCTAGATTTTAGTTCCCTAGAATTATGAATACTGCGTCACCGTCACAGCGTTTATCGGATTGTAGTGATCGCTTGGTTGCCTAAAGAGGTCTCGTACGAACTTAGTGTGAACCCTGGAGCCAACTAAAGTTCACTACGGATAACGTTCGCTTGGAAATTTTAGACTTTATCGGTTAGTTTTCAGTTTGATAGCTTTAAATTGAAACTAGGAATCTCATTAAATCAATCTTTAGTGAAAACTTATTTGTGCTTACTTATCCCAGAGTTCCATTTCGGTTACATTCAAACTTCTACTTTGAAGTCTGAGGCCGATCTTCCCACTCTTTCTCTTCCGATACACACTATGAATAGTGTTAAAGAGTTATTTACTCTTAGACTAATTTACCATTAGACCCTATGTGTAGCGTTGTGAATAAGTTCCCAATGTTTTTTCACAGTACGTCAAGTTCTTTTCGACTATATTGGCAACTGAGTTTCGCAACCAGTTGCTTGAGTTGTCGGCAACTAGTTACAGTACCTAATTGATTGTTTTGTCCTAACCGCAGCTAGTAGCAATACCTAGTAACGTGTTTCACCTAAACATTTATGCAGAATATTAGTGAGATGCCGTTCAAATAGTCCAGCTAGCCTGTATTGCCGTATAACAAGGTGAGTGGTCGGCCATTGAATCAGTGTGCGTCCAACCGTGGCGTGGCGCTCCGGCGTGTCGCCTGCTCTTGTGTATGACGTCGTGCATCTGTGAAACTATGCTAGCAAATAATAGAGTAACAATATAATGCTACTTTAAGTCTATATTAAGAATTCTTGAGAATTATGAGCTGGAAAAGCATGGTGGTTTCACGAGTAGGTACTCTTCAATTATACTTAAAGTAGCTTTTTATTTCTTTCTTCATTCTAGTGCCAATGCTCGCCCACTACTTCCTACGATACATTGTTATTATTTTGGTTTTTGCAACAGCCATCTGATCCGTTAATCTCAAGAGGAAAAAGAATTCACCCAAGTCTCATTTATGTCAATCTGTAGGTGTACCGGCTCTTAGGTTGTTATGCCCCGAAGATCTTAGTGGAGTTCTATATAGCCAATGTTTACTTCTATTAAGATTATATTATAATGCTCAGTATATCTGATGGTGGTCAATGTGTACAAAAATAGCTGCACTGTGACCGCATTAGACAACAAAATTTTTACTCACACAAAGGTTTGCCTACAACAAGTCGTGAGAAGTAGGTATGCGTGAAAAATTTATTGAACTGCCTACGTCTGTAGAAGTACTACTAGCTTCAAGGTGACGTCTTTGTGATATATACGATGGCTTCTTCATATACATACTAAGTACCTACATCATTTTTCTACGTGAATTTTTTTCAGCGCTTCACCGAATTTCATTTTCATATTCCACCAAAATGAAGTATGAATTTTATTCTGAATGCTTTAGTACGTAGCTCTACGAGTATAACTCTATGGCTGCTATAAGCCATGTGCAGAACAGACGCGAAACTATAACAAAATGGCGGACTAAACTACGAGATGTGCTCGGCGTTTGAGTAAATTACCAAAATCGTGCAGGAAAGATACGAATTACATGCCTTAGAACTTACAGCAAAAATATATGCGGTAGAACAGAATATTTTTTCGCTGTGAACCTTATAACCATTCATTTAGCATTATACGAGTATTAGTTTTAACTGTTAAATCACAGGACACATATCTTGGTCCTAAACCACGAGACAAATGAGGCTGTGGCGCGCGCGGATGGTTTTGTAATAATCTATGCTTGGTGAATTTGAGCTCGTCCACTGCTGTAGCACCCCGTGCTGTCTTCAAAAGATACGATACCAAAACCCTCGAGCCTTTGCAATTGCGTAGAGATGTGGCATCTTTGGCGGTATTTTACCGTCTCTACCATGGTGAATGTTCTGATGAGCTCTTCCAATTAATTCCACCCTCTCCTTTCCTGTATAGGACAACACGTGCAGGGCTTAGATGCCACCCGCATACGGTGCAGAATATTCCATCGAGAACCAAGCGGTTCGGCGACTCCTTCTTCTGCCGCACCATTAAGTCTTGGAATTCCTTACCAGTTCACGTGTTTCCCTCCTCCTACAGTCCCGGGTCCTTTAAGCGGGGCGTGAAAAAGCATCTGATGAGGCCGTCAAGCTTAGTGCCACCATTGTAACATGATACGTGTCTGTAATGGTGACCCTCTTTTCAGAGACTTTGCCTTCAGCTTACCATCAGGCGAGGCGATGTCAAATTGACGTGTCCTATATAAAAAAAAACGTAAAAAACGTGCACTATCCGTATCGAGGACATTTTGATAACATTTTAGGTCCAATTCAATATATTATGCGAACTAAATGATTCAGAAATTGTGTTTAATAGCTCATAGTCAATCACTCAAGAACATTCTATACAATTACATTCCGCCGCGGGCGACGGCGACCGTCCCCGAACGCGGGTATTAATACCACATTGAATTTATAATGATTGACAATACAAATAACTACTCTATTGTATGAGAAAATTAAAGAAATATGCCCAATTATATTCAAATTACATTATAATAGCGATAGGCGATTGACATGTAGTACGTTTATTAATTACCAGGGTACTGTACTCGTAACAATTGAACTAACATTGAACGCTGATACTAAGAGCATGCTGTCATGTAAGTTGTATTCATCTGTCAGTAGACTGTATCTCGCGAACCATTATAGTTACATAGATAAAATTTTGACACAGTTTGGATAGATAGGTAGATAGATAATTCTTTAATGTACACCAATAGAATTACAGTAGGACAAGTAGGTAGCATGTATACAATTTCATGTGCAATGGGCGCCCTTATCGTTGGAAGCCATTTCTTCCAGGCTACCTTGCTGCTATCATAGTCATCACTACAGCAATTTTCCAGCTGCATTTAAAGATTGCACTTATTATTATGTCGGTTTTCCCGGGAGTGACTTTCGTCTGACCTTCCAATTCCGAGAGGAGAGCCTGTACCAGAACCATAGCCATCATTTAGCAGGTAATGTTGGCTTGGGCCGCAAATGCGTAGGTAGGGTGTCAAAATCACCCACAATAGTAATGGTAGGTACCGATGTAATATTTTTGTTTCCGTCACATTTCTTGGTTTTACAAATATATTTAAAAAATTCATACCTAGTTATATCTCGTATGATAATACGGAACCCTTTATGGTCGTGTCCGATTTGCACTTGACTGGTTTTAACGGGAAATTAATTCTATAGTAACTATTAAACATTCACTTACCTACAACAATCAATTGTGTTGTATTTGTATTTAAACCGCATCAAGTAAATTTAAATATTTTAAAAAGAACAACATAATTCATCAGTAATAATAAAATTAAATTATAGTGTGATTAGTGAAAAGTTGCAAAATAATGACTAACCATTATTAAAATAATTTTAAGTAACCACAGATTACCGTGTCTTTTTCATACAGAAACCCCGCAGATAAACCACAGGTTACCGATTACCAGTAGCTTTAAAGGCTCATTTAGTCTAGGAAAGTTTGTTCCTCGCCTACAAGATACAATGATCAAAAATTCGCACAAACACTAGAAGCTCGCTCGTCCTCGCCTGGCGAGAATTGCCTCGCAATTGAATATTGATAGTGTCCGTTTAAACAGAATTTTAAAGCAATAATTGTATTTTACATAAGGCGATATGTCACTTGCGAATCTCGTATGATATATAATCGTAGGTGAGAATTTAGTATTTACCTGTGTGTAAACATTTTCAAAGGAAAGGCAATTATTGCTAGTGATAATAGCGTACGATTTCTCGGACCGAGACGTGCGAGAAATCTACCCGTCTAAATTAGCCTTAAGTATCAATGTGTAATGACTGTGTATAATCATCCTACAAACGCTCCCAATACTAGCACTAGTTTCCAGCCAGGGACTTAACAGTAAAGTAGCATCCACTTAAGACTATGAAATGGTAATTTAGTTCAAACTCTATAAATAAACCTCCAGTAAAATAAGATGGGGTTATTAAAAGCTCTGCAGAATTTCTAATGAAGCTCTCTAAGGATTTTGGGATCTACTCGCGAAACCAATATCGAACAGAAGGATTCTGAACTTATTTAAGAAGGTATCGCCTAGTTTTACGGTTTTATAAACTTATTGTGGTGGCATTTTTTGTGTACTTTCACATCGATGTATCCTTGAAAGAGTACGAGAAGTGTACGCTTTGCGATCTTATCATACTTAGCAGCCTGCAATCAGATTTTCCTCATGGACCAACTACGTATGCACAACTAGTTGTGCCATGAGGGATAATGTTTTTAAATCTTTCCCATTGGCACAACTGAACAATTTTCAATTAATATTAGTTCCTCTGTACACAACTATTTTCCTTCTACGCATTTCCCTTCAGGTGGCTACGTGATGTCGTCGAGAATGTGAGATTTTATCGAAGAAAAGTATGCCAAACCGAACTCAAAGTACTCGAGTCATTAATATGTAACCTTTCGTTAGCAAGAAGTGAAACTTTGTCACATCGTTCTAAGGATCGTTTGACTGACAAACTTTATCCGTATTCCCTTATATAAGCTAGGCAATTAATCAATCAATTACTCCACTACTAGACATAGTCCTCTCACAATGTACAGCTTAGCGACCTTTATACAATTAGGCTATAAATACGTTAACATTAAGCTGATGTAATTTCATGCGTCATCTAATGTCGCAATCTCCAAAAGTATACATACATAACAATAACTCCAAGATGGAACATTCCAAAGGTCACTTCCGTATTAGGTGCGCGTACGCACCCATTGAAGAGCGAAAGTACATCGATGTGCGTTGACCCTAACAGACATTTGAAAGTGAATTCGGTGATGCACTTGTGTCGTGGGAATTGAGTCGCTGGGATCACCTACATCAATTTTCATTGACCTCTTAGAGAAAGTGTGATTGATGGTCAGAATTAGTCATAGAAATAATTTAAACAGTGTTTACTAAGCATTTGGTGAGCACAGTACCTACCTACTTTAAACCTTTGTATTTGTATAGTAGTTTTTTTTTACGGTTTATTTTATAATGAAATGTGTAGTTAACAAAGGAAAATAATTTTATAGACACTAAAAAGAACTCTCACAATATTATGATAGGTTTAGTGACTGAATTAATATTTAAATTTTAAAATATTCAGGTATTTTTATCGAACAAAAGGACGCCCTGTGGCTTTAGTTGGAGCTATCATTATGGTTTTTTTTTCGAACCCATTTCGAACAAGTTTTTATAAATAGTACGTAATTTTAATTTATTGTTATACATTCGCATAAAAGACTGGCGGTCAAATAAACGAATTGAAAAAAACCTAATCTAATAACTGGACTTGTCTTTCTAGATCCATTCCACTCCTTAAATTTTTCTAACTTTTTGTGTACTTCAACTACCTATTTCATTCGCCTCAATTTCCTCTCTGGAGTATAGTAATAAGGTTTATTAAACCACAGTAATTACTTACCATCAGATGTGCCGTGTATTTGTCTGTTATACTTCGGGGCACATATCTTGGATCTAAGTCGCAAGACAAACGAGAACCAGCGTATTGTTTCGTAATAATCTATGCTGGGTGAATTTAAGCTCTTCCACCGCCGTGGCCCTGGCTATCCTCAAAAGACACCCAGGAAACGTGTACTGAGCGTATGGAGCACATTTTGAGCACTTCCATAATATTAAGGTAAAACTTCGCCTAAACGTCTTCCCTTAAACGAGAGTAAGAATATATTTCCATATAAATAGATTCAAGTAAATAGTGGTCAGAATATTTACCTCGAGTTCGTGATAGCAGGATCATCGCCAACGGAATGGTCACCGAGACGAGGGTGGCTGGTCGTACAGTGACAAGATATATCGAACACAACGATCCTTAATGAATAATGTAAGCTTGCGTCTATTGAGAAACAAACTTGTGTTAGTACAATGAGGATTGTGACAGTGTGTATAACAACTGGAAAAAATAAATGTATAAAAAGAATAAGGATAGAGTCGTGTAGGATTATACTGTGAAATTCAATACATAGAATTCTTTGTAGGAGGTAGGACACGACGGTATTAATGTCCCAATCGAGCAGTCCGACTGGGGAAGTACCTCCATCCTACAAAATACCACGGATATAATAACCTCGTGTTGTGTTTCCGGCGGTGAATAGGGTAGGCAGAGCTCACTGGAGTGTTTTGTGCTGTTAGTGGGAAGACCAAAGGCTTATCCTGCTTGTTTTCTTCGCTGATGGTACAGCATCTCTCTGTTTTTGAAGGCTCGGTAGCACGAGACTATTGGTGTAGTAAATGACTTTTCTCAGCCAAATATGATCACACAGTCAACTTTAAACAATCTAAGTGTGCACTAAACTAGCAGATAAATACGTATTACTCGTTCAGTGGTCACCCGCGATGTTACTCCAAACTTTATTCGTCACTACATGTGTTCCAAGCAAAGAGCGGGCTGCTGAATATTTTTACTGCCACTCAAATCCCTACTAATATTATAAATGCGAAAGTAACTCTGTCTGTCTGTCTGTCTGTCTGTCTGTCTCACTTTAACGCCTAAACCGCTGAACCGATTTTGATGAAATTTGGTATAGAGGTAGGTTAGACCTTGAGAAAGGACATAGGCTATGTTTGGTCGCGATAACCGACATCCACGCGGGCGGAGCCGCGGGCAAAAGCTAGTTTCTTATAAAGAAAATGAGCCGAGTTCTTTAGAGCTAAATAACGTATAACTTCCACCTCTATTAACTTTATTGGTCAAACACGGAGCGTAAAGATTTTGTTTTTACGGACTTATCTTCACCCGCAAGCGAGCCGAGCGAGTGCTCTTATTTTGCGTACCGAGACAACGCTGTTACATCTTAGTGTGTAGATCATCTGAAGTATTCATACCTTACTTCGTGATTTTCGAAGATAATTAGTAAAAAAAATCTTTAAGGACTGATGGCCGTTGGAGCAAACGAGTCCTAGAGTGGAGACCGCGAGAAGGAAAACGGAAGGTGGGACATCCTCTATCCAGGTGGACTGACGACCTGCGAAAGGTGGCTGGGACGGGCTGGATGCGAAAGGCGGAGGATCGACAAACGTGGAGCATATTGGGAGATGCCTATGTCCAGAAGTGGACTGCATTAGGCTAATTGATTGATTGATAAAATATTCAACGTAGTTTCTTTAATTTAATATTACCGGTTGAAAATGTTAAGGATCGCTATTTTTGAAAGTTAATTATGTAATAAAAAGTTTAATTTTAAATTCTTCGATAAAGTTTCACTGAGAAAGAATCTTAATTAATATTTGACCTCTTTTAAAGTTTATTAATTCAATCGTTAATATACAGGTATGCACAAAAGTGTATAAATTTGAGAAGCATAATATCTTAGCCCCAGTTTTTTATTTTTATCGTGAAAACGAACTTCATTAACTTAAATTAATTTTTGTAACGATAGTAGTACCTATGTATACAGATAATAACCAAACGAACTCTTCATTATTTATAATAAATTTTAATACCTACTACTTTCCTTAGAAAAAAAATACAATCTACCTGATGGTAAGTGATCACCGTTACTCATAAAAGCACTGCCGTAAACAGCTCTGACAAACATGATTGCCTCTCGCTCGACGTACATAGATGAAAGAGATTTGAATATTGGTTACCACGAAAAGATTAGAAGCTTAGCAGGCGTTTGACTTGTTGTCAATGACATTAATACACTTCTAACTCAAAGAGTTTATTTGAGCTGGTCCTTCGGAGAATTGTTCCTAAATACTTCTCCAACATCCACTTTTACTTTACTATTATTTAAAAGTTTATTGTTCTAAGAAGTCTGAGAAATGTAAACTTGATTACAATTCGTCAATCCGTTAAGACTGCACTTGTTTTAATTTCAGGTAAACGTTCACAGAAAAGAAACAGACGCTGTTGGGAGAGAAGGATTATTGTTTTAATGAAATTCTTTACAAATATATCTACCGTACGTATTTATCTCGTAAAACGGTGATAAAATCCATCACGCCATTTCTTGTTCCTCATCAAATACTCGAGTGAGACAAACACATCGTCCTATTACAGCTACTTTTATCCTATAATCGAATCCCATTTTATTACGAAACACGTCATTCCGTGATAGAACAGATATTCCAATAACATCTGTACTAAGGTCCCAGGCGTCCCATGTTTCTAAATATTTAATTTAACAGAAAATCTCCGGAATTTATCTGGCGGTGGCACGTACAGAGAGTGATTTGTATCAATCCCTCTATACTTTCATCTTGTACGCACTTCGCCTTGTGTTCCATTTGGTGAGTCTTTCCTCAATTCCACCGCTACAGCGCGGGCTATCTTGTCTCTTTTAAATGAATATTTGCTGTAGATATATAAATGTGTACGTATTTGTAAGATAAGCGGAGTTTCAATCTAATAAACCTTGCGGAGCTCGTCTTTGTGAGATTATGACGTTGTTCTTTGTAAATAGCAATCTCTTTTGAATGGACCTAAGAGTTGAGATTGTTTTTTTTTTTAAGTTTACACTTAGTTTACCGAGTAATAGAACAAAATTATATTACCACAACTGACAATCAATATACTTCACCTTCGTCTGTAGTCCGCTTTCCCGTTTTTACTTCTTCACTTTCCACGATGTTGGGCATATTACCGGTGAGGCGTGGAGGTTCTTTATGGAAAATATCGAAGTTCGGCCATTATGTAACTATAACGACGATACGGTGCAACTCAGTTGAGGTTGAGCAACCTCATTAAGTGGGGCAAAGCATATGAATGATGGGGGAAGAAAACCATGGGCACTGCAGACAGCTACCAGTACTCAATAGATAAAGCACAAGAACGTTTGATAATAAGGCTCACTAATCGGGGCCCGAACCATCCACACCTGCAAACCGGTTCACTAGGTACTGATTGAAGAACGAAACTCTGCTACAGGTGTTTCTTAAGGCGTTGAGGGTCACACGGCAGGCCCTTCCATAAGAGTAAAAATTATTAATCCAATAATAGAGATAATCCAGGTGTAAAGCAGAGCTGCAATGTTCCCTGTCCTTGTTGGGCCTGCTCCACAGTGTAAACTTGGCAAGCAATCGAGATTAACGCTGAGATGCAGAAGAAGAACGTTTGGCAAAAGAAATTCTCGAAAAAACTTTGTTCCAAGGACCGGTAGCCACCATTTCACATACCAATCACGTTTTATGGTGATAACTAATGCAAGCAAGTAAACAGTTTACGAGGCAACATCGCGTTGGACTTTTACGCGGCCTCTCAAATTATTTGGCAGAAACAAAACGAGTGCGTCGATGGACCTCGTAAATTGTACCCAGAGTAAGGACTGAGGGCTGTCATATTTGTCAAAAATATTTTGATTATAAATGCCACGTGCGGTACGAATAAATGATGATTTATGTTGTATTTCATTTTAAATTATAAATAGGTGTTTTCAGGAAAATGTTGTTTTATTTCTATGAATCAAAATTACCTTCTTTAAAAATATTTAACATTAATTTTATTGAAATTATTCGGATAAATTATTAACGTGTGCCAAACTTCGTATAATTTATCAAATAATTAATTTCATTTATAAATAAATTAAACATATCTGTTACAATTTTGACAATAAAGATTTTAAAATATTGAAACATATCAAATTAAATGATGTATTCCGTTAAAATAAGTTTGTTCTCTGATGAATGTGAAATGTTCGCGCAAACTTTCGACGATGTAATACATATTACCAAAAGTTTGAAACCTGAAATATTTTTAAATTAGGGATGCCTTGCGTGGAGTGAACGCTATTCAGGTAGTACATTTTTTTATAATAAAAAAGTAAAAAAAATAATAAAATACTTGTCTAATAAATCAGTAGTTACAAACCGTTAACAATGTGAAAGGTATTACATAAAGAAAAGCGATGGATAAAGGACAGATAATGAGACAGAAATAGGGGAACAACATTTTCACTACCTATAAGAGTCAATCTTTTGTGAGATAGTAGTAGTTTCTCGGTCGAGTAACCTTATTGATTATGAGAAATGCACAGTTCTATCACAAGTTGAAATTTCTTCCTTTATTATTCACAAAACTTGTAGGTACCTAAACTAAATATTTACCTAACACTTGCTTTAATTTTAGTGGCAGCCCTATATCTTAGATGCGTAGTTGTGCGGGGGCCGAAATCTTAACTAGCCCCGGGGGCTCGCGGTGGATTATCGGCGCTGCTAAACAACGTAGCAGGCGCGTACCACCTATAAATATCCCAGCTCCCAGCCCCAGCGCTCAGACCAAGGTTATCAAACAAAATATGAGATTAAACTTCAACGGATGCCTTGCTGCTAGTGGCGTAAGTTTATCATCGTAATGGGTTTGTTACCCGAGTAGGGTAAACGTAAAAGTTTGTTTGTCGACAAATTTTCATTAACAATACGGGTGTGTATTCCCATCCAGTTGGGAAAAAGTCCCAACGTGTCACAGATGTTACATGGATGCAACACTTTTTGTCCAAACGAGTAACACTGCAAAATATTGGTGTTACTGGTTGGGAAAAAAATTCCCAACGTGTCACATGTGTTACTGGATGCAACACTTTTTGTCCCAACGAGTAACACCTCAAAATATTGGTGTTACTGGTTGGGAATAAAATCCCAACGTGTCAAATGTGTTACTGGATGCAACATAATTTTTGTCCCAATGTGTCACAAGTGTTACTGGATGTAAGACTATCTTGTCCCAACGTATCATAGGTGTTATTGGATCGGAATACACCACAATACGGAGCTTGAAAATAGAAGGGTGATGTTTGACAGTCTGTTGTTCCCACATTTGTCCTATATAATGCATTTTCGTCGAGACAATTAAAAATAACGAAATTACAGGAAATTAATAGCAATTAATGGCTCACTGTATTTGAAAAATTCGTTTTAATTGAGCTATTAATAAAATTAATGACTCAATATCATTATTATTAATTAAATTGAAGGCGGGCGGAAACGATGATGCCTCGATTCTATATTTGAGGCGGCGTTTAAATGTAAGGTCTGAGTATGGAGAAGGAAATGTCATATTCTGTCCTCCATGGGTCTGAGATAATTTAGTTTTGTTTTGACTATTAAAGATGACCATCAACTATCCATCATGAGATTTTCACTAACCAACCCCAGTTTAATAACCTCAATAGTGTATTACATAAGGGAAAGTCAGAAATTATACTAAGTGAATATTCAATGATCATTTTGATAATGTTAGATGAACTTAGATCGTTAGCGATCGACTGAACATGAGCTCAGTAAACTGTTATGGTGGTCGTTTGGCTCGGATTACTGAATATATTAGCGTGACAGATTCATACTTGTGCCAACCCATGAATTGATTTCCTGTGTAACGGAACAATGCGATTATAATGGTATTATATTTCAACGCACTAAGCACACACCCATTTAATTATGCCGCGTTTGATTGACTTTACTAATGGTGAAACCCTGACAGCAAGCAATTGAGCGAGTGACCTATAGTTCAAAATAATTTAATAAGTGCATTTTGTGAGATGGTCTTCAACCAGAACGTAATCTTCTAATTTAAATAAGTAATCCGACTAATATAGATCCTTCCTGAATCCTACTAAGATGGACGGATGTTTGTTACTCTTTCACGTAAAAACTACTGAATGGATTTTAATGAAACTTTACAATAATATAGCTTATACATCAGAATAACACATAGGCTATATATCAGCGATGAGCGGGATCAGTATTCTATGCGGGGGGAGCCGCGGGTAACAGCTAGTAATGTATATTTCTGAGTTCAAAGAAAGGAATACGAAGACGGGATTCTATTTTTCTACAAAACGTCTAAATAGATTAGGTTTGTCTATGTTTTTTTAGTCAAAGCATCAAAGAATCAATTTCGTTTATTCAGTTTACGCACTTACAGAGCACATATGAATGTTAAGTAACAAGAAATATTAAAGTAAATAAACCATTTAAAAATTATACTTTCGCTGGTTTCTGAGAAGAAACAATCAACAAACTCAAGTATATTATCTTTTTTTTTCTTGTTGTGTGTGTTATTATATTGTAACCCCCGACGCAAAACCGATATTATAAGTTAGTTAGTAAGTGCGAGTGTTAGCTTTAGTAGGCTGATTCACAATGAATGAAAAGTAGTCCACTCCAATAAAATAAATCAATTTCTGCCATTTATTCAGTGGAATCATACAGTCTAATGATATAAATTAGTTTTTATTGATCACAAATATCAATATTAGCGAGGGCCTTAATAAAGTTATATTTAATTTGCTCAGAAAATTACGTGGAGGTTGAATTGAGTATCTTATAAATATAGAATAGCTACTTTATGTAAAGGAGCAATTACCGTTGGAAATACACTTGTATGAATTCCTATTCGTTGATTTGTTGGACTTTTAATTATAGAAATTGATCAAAACTGTAAGAAGGTTTTCCCTACTCCGCAGAAATTAAACATGTGTAATATGTAATTACTAAACAATTTGATCTCTCAAAAAAAAAACGGTTTAATAAACAACAGTGAAAAGTAATAGTAATCGGAAGTCTTTTCTCGTTGTTATTTCACTTAGGCTGAAATATATTGTTGCTTAATAAATTAAATGAACCGAACCATTGCTTTTATTATACCACTGAGGTTGCAGACAAGCACACGGAATAATAGAAAGTGGTTATGGCCTATGAACGAGTGCAACATCAGGGGACTCACATTCTTGCTGCCGACTCTATGAGAATGAAGAGATTCTGTGCCGTAAGTGCAGAATACAAGCAAGACAAGCCACGGACAACACAAAACCTCCCTAATGAGGTCACCAATTATCATTCAAGATTATTATAACCGCGGAATTCTGTACTTCACCAGACGGACTATACCTTGAGATATCTCCATAGGTACTCACAAAGCAATATTCATTTTATCAAAACTAAATCTATAGCTGAAAACGCACGACTGTCTTACTTTACATAACATCTAAAAGGCTATATATAATATAGATTCACAATACAGATAACGACTGAAGATTTGTTTATCCTGAAGTAGGGAGAAAAGGTGAACGTGTACAAAAGGTACTTCAAGATATACGATTTTCAGGTCCACCGATAAAAGGGCTAAACCCGTTTATCTACCATATTAGTGGTACCGTATCCACTTGAGCGAACTATCGAGAAAGGTGCGAACTATCGAAGCCTGTAGCGTAAAATTACATTCGTACTATGCGACTATTATATTCATTTTGTGAGTTTTATAGTGTCATCTCCTATAAATAACTTCGAATCCCTTTGAAAAGTGTTAAATTGACAGTTATATCAATTTCAATAAATTCTTTTAGAATTTAAAACGAAGTTGTTATAATATTATTACTTTATAGAATTGATATTATTATTTCTATAACTTTAATAGCGTGTGGTTTCCGGCAGAGAATTTCGGCCATTGGCTCTTGCCATGCGGTGTCATACAAGGTGACTAGGATATAGGGCTATTTAACATCAGACTGATAGATACGGCCCAGAGTCAGCCTCAGATGCATGGCTCGAGTCAATAGGCTCAGCTCCTATTATGTGTGACCGAATACAATGATTGGTGGAATTTGGGTGCTAATTCACCTCTGCCTAAACCTCCAAAGATAAAATCGTGATTATAATGTAGGTAAGTTTGTACATACCAGATGATGTAAACACTAATAATATAATGGTACTAATAGGTAACGATACTATAATAACAAAATCTGCTGCATGTTTTATTTATTACTTTTTACGGCGTAGGACCACTTCAGTGAAGACTTACGATAAAGAGGAGAGAAGCCCTTACAGCCTATTACTAGAAAGTATTAACGTTAACATTGATAGGCATGTTCAATATCAAGGATAAAAGTACTCGGCCGGGGTGCGAGGGATACGGCTACGACAATCTCACCTCCGGCATCCAAAGCTTGTGCTGCCCAGGATTTTCTCTCCTTTTGCTCCTGCCCATAGTTTGGAATACTTGAATTTTACGGGGGCAACTAATATCTGAGGCTGAAACTCCGATAAGAAAACCCTGCGCCAGAGCTTCATCCGTTAACAGCTTGCAAGTGAGACTGGCATAGGCCCCGAAAATCTTGGTAGTCCTCATACGCACTAAAAAGCACTATTACAGATTTAAATGTAATTTGAAACACACGTAAAACAGTAAGTTTGCGTAGATTCCCGACGAGCAAGTCCCACCAGCAGTAAGTGGCACATCCCAACTCACATAACACTAAACCTTTATCACGAACATAAGCGCAGTCGATAACCGCGATGTTGGCTGTACTTAATTTACTGTAATTGCGCTGACTATGGTGGAGCTAGTTGCCGCTAGGGCTGTCCTGCAGCGGGAACTAGCAGCGGTTAACTATCAAATTGTTGGGAGTTATGGGTTAAAGTTGTGGACTAATGCCTGCCTGCTAGTATGGTCGAGATCGAGCCACCGGGTCACAATCCGTGTGAATCTATGAATTCCTACGAGTCCTGCATCATTTAGTTTATGAGATGATATCATGTTACGATTTTCAGTAAAGAAGATATCAGTAGCAATATCGAGAATGTGATTGGTTTTTGGCAATTCGTGATATCAAAAATAATAAAAATAGTCTTTTTTACTATTTATACTGTTGATCGATGACACTTGGTGGAACTTGCTTCACATATTGGATAAACACTAATGTACTTTTTCACAATATTTTATGTCTTAGCCTTTACCGATTTCGTCCCACGGCACGTGGTGTAAGCAGGTGCATTATTATAAATTAAATTATGTTATATCAGTAAATTATA
The DNA here is from genome assembly GCA_914767945.1 of Eilema depressum. Taxonomy (NCBI): domain Eukaryota; kingdom Metazoa; phylum Arthropoda; class Insecta; order Lepidoptera; family Erebidae; genus Eilema; species Eilema depressum. The sequence continues at coordinate 251,602 of OU612029.1, read as the reverse complement.
AAATTGCTTGTTTAGTACAACTACTCGACAATTTGTGATGAAGAATAGATCTTCTTCTTCATCCTAGCGTTTATCCCAGTCGCATCCGAGGCTTTCACCTTGGATTCTGGGGTCCCCATTTGTCACCAGTGGTGGCGTCGACAGTGGGGGCAACTGGGAATAACACTGCTTTACCAGTATAACTACGGATTTGGTTAAACTTCGATATTTTCCGTGCACCGACTGCCACCTGACCTCCACAATCCAATGGCGAAATTGTTTGGTACTCTAGTGATAAATATAAAAAAAATAATTCGACAATTTCAAATGATCCACTTCTTAGCAACGTTTCTTAGAACGTTCATTTACTGAACGAAGGCCTCTCCCAAACTCCTTCGCCTAGTGTACACAGGAGCGAGCGGATCGTTTGATCGTTTTAATATTCTAATGGTTATTTTTTACAGCTTCCCTCGACATTTACATTTACATTAATGTTTACATTTCATTAAAATGATTTTAAAGGCAATCCTTTCTAGTACACCCACCATATCATTCATTATTCTGTTTTTGCATAGACTATGTTATCACAGAATCATTTTCGCCTGTTTCATTATTGGCTCCGAGAACATATTTTCGCGCACCCTTCTAATATTTGCGCTACAACCCAATAGGAAGTGCTTATTATCGGAATAAAAGTTATCGGAATAGAAGTTATCGGAACTACTAATGAAAATAATGACTTATCCGATATTAATGACTAAATACTGTGTTCTTATGCGATATTACGTTAATACTGTTTTCTTAAATAATATAAGCTCTCTTATGGTTGTGAAAAATATACCTTAGTATGATATTCCTCTTACAAGAAGGTATAGTCACATCTATTGTGCCGTGATCTGATACAATACAAGATTTTTATGTTTGTCAACGTGTGAAATTGTGATGCAGGATAAGTCTTGACTTTGATATGACGTTTTGTAATTAAACAATTGAACACCAAGCCATACGATATACCTAATGCATTGATTTAAATGGTCATTGGTATAATGCCTTTATCGGCACGTACCTATCTGAAATTGGAGAATCATAGCAAATTTAATATTATAATTTATATCCCAGCCTAGTCTACCTAATATTTAGTACGACTATTTTATTATTCCTAACTACATTAAAAGCGCAACGGTTTAAGTTACCACCTCATGATTTTGTTGAAAATCGTTCAGTTTCCACAATCGACAACTATTTGTGTGATCCACAGAGTGGTGAGTGTGGGTACACACGCGCTGTGTCCCCTTGTTTACATGTTTGTGAAGGCGCCGCGACAGAGCTCAGCCAAATGTATTTTCAAAATAGCAATAAAATATTTCGTTACTTTTCAAGAAATGTATTTCTACTAGCTGTTGCCCGTGATTCTGCCCGCGTGAATGTCGTTTATCGCGATCAAACATTACCTATGACCTTTCCCAAGGTCTAATTTATCTCTGTACCAAATTTCATCAGAATTGATTCAGTGGTTTAGGCGTGCAAGCGTAACAGACAGACAGAAAGACAGAGTTACTTTAGTATTTATTATTAGTATGAATTATCAAAAACATTTTATTGAAGAAATCATAACAAAAGAGGAAATCATAGATTGTTTTACAAATACGTATCTGTTGGTTAATTATTCGAATTTATATTTTTATAAACATATTTATTTATGTTAAGTTAATAACCATATAATTATTCCAAGCTAAAACAAGAATTACGTCGGTGCTATATAGCAAATTATAAATCACCTGAGATATTAAAATGCCGAACACATTATTCCATAGCACATGTTGACCTATTTAGCTAGCTCTGGGGAGCCACAGAATAATAAATAATGACCAACAACGCGTATTAAACAATTTCCTGTCTAGGTTTACTATGCTCTGTTTTCACCTCAAAACACAAGAACCAAAGCGTAACAAATTCAGACGAAAGTATGCCATAGTTTTAACGAAACAGCAGAATAAATTCTTCAAGTTAAGTACATGTTTCGCAGCAGCCCTGCCGTTTACGGGCCCCTGAAGCCACATTACTTGTGTGCGGAACCCTCGGCCCTCCGCCGAGCGTTTTTGTCATGACGGACGGGTAATTCTGCGGCCGAATTTTGCCCGTTATAGCCGGCAAGGTAAGGTTATCCGGATTAAAATGTTCCGCCCTCAATATACAGTTCTAGGAGCTTTTTGTTTTGCTACGCGTACGGGTTCGGAATAAAAATGTATTAGTTAATGTTTTATTAAAAAGGTATGGGAATAAAAAATAGGGAACTATTTGTAGATCGTTTTCGTATATTATTGACCTTTGGTTACGCACTGTACCTACTTAAAGAGGGTATAACTTGAACTGTTCATTGGTATTGACTTGGTAAGTAATTAGGCACTGTAGTATTATATAAATTAAATCTGATTCACTGTATTATTTATTTCTAATTTTTTTACGACCTGCATAAAAGTTACCTGGACTGGAGTAATAACCAGATTAATTTCCCACAGTCTTTCCAAATTTCAGCTCAGAAGGTCAGTGACCGGTAATATGAAAGCAGTAAATCTTCCGTCCATAAGTTTGACTTTACAACTTTAGTAAAATATTTTAATGTTTGTAAGTGAAAGCTTATTCTTGTTTCCAGATCAGCGAGACGAACAGTAGAAGTTTGAACTGGCCTTCTAGACAAGTGGCAATTCATCGGCCTGCATATTACAGAATAGAACAATGAATGACACGTATTTTGACGCTTATGACATACATTGTTATACGTCAAATCCCATACATTCATTCCCATACATTCATCTTTCTATTCTACAATACGCCGGTCAACGAATTGCCACTTGTCTAAGTAGGGCTGGTATTGGATTAGTATATCAGTTTTTTTTATCTAGTACACGTTAATTTGACTCCGCCTCGCCTGATGGTAAGCTGAAGGCAAAGTCTCAGAAAAGAGGGTCATCATTACAGACATGTACCATGTTACAATGATGACACTCAGCTTGTCGGCCTCAGCAGATGCATATTCACGCCCCGCTTAAAGGACCCGGGACTGTAGGAGGAGGGAAACACGTGAACTGGTAAGGAATTCCAGGCGTGCGGCAGAAGAAGGAGTCACCGAACCGCTTGCTTCTTGAACTTCTCGTATATCGACAACCAAAAATAGTTCAGAATTCTCTCTAATAGTTGCAATTGCAATACTTAATTGAAATTATGCAGTCAGTTCTGCAGTAGGGGGGTAGAGGTGTAAGTACTGAAGCTTTGGCAATTAGCATTATTATACACGACGAGGAGCATCTCTACGTATGCAAGAGAACCAATTAGAACACGATATTTGGTTAAATATACATAATATATTGAAGCTCAGGTGGTTATGGAGTCGGGCTTACGGCCGAAAGGTCCCGTGTTCGAATCTTGGTCATTACACCACCGACGTGAACCCACTCCTCACAAGTAATTTAGCTTCACTAAAGGGAATATTAGTAATTTCAGTTGCTAATATTATTTTTTTGAAAAAGTAACAATTAGGTATTACATGACATCCTGGCTAGATAATACAACCAGCAGGTGTGACTAAAAGTTAAATTATAATTTTAACCCATATTAAAAGTTACTATGCATTGTAATTTTTTTTTTTAATCTGGCTAATACTCGTACCACAGTCAAAATATTTACTATAAAATATTTAGTACAGACCAGACAAGGCATTTTCCTTATAGTTTAGTTTCTTATAACATATAGAGAGCCTCTACAGCAATCGTTAAGGGTAGTTAGAGCCCTAACAATCCAACAACTGGTCCTACTGCAAAATTTCGATATCACCAACGGGTTGTGGAGGTCATATGGCAGTCGGTTCACTGAAAATATCGAAGATCAGTCAAATCCGCAGTTAAATTGGAAAAGGTATGCCAGACTCCGAGGTGAAAACTACGGATGCGATTGGGATTAACGTTTAGATGATGAAGAAGAAGTTTCTTGTAATATAATATCTATAGTATTGATGTAAAAACGAAACTCCATTGAAGTGTATTCATTACAATATCAAAAATAGCCAAAGGAACAGAATTCTATCCATCGTGATATTTTCAATTACTTCTAATCGAGTATTTCTTCAAAGCGTTGTCTGAAATGCCAAACACTCCGACATTTCAAATGATATTGAAGGACGGGGTAAGGTCGAGTGAGTAATTTCATTTACCTATTCAATTCGGAGGAGAGACACAGTTGGAGTCTGCCAAAGCCTGCGCAACCCGAATAAATCGGGTTGTATTGAAACAACGTTTAAAAATATCCATTTACATAGAAATAACATTTCCAATATCAGTGATCTTGATGTAGAGAGAGGCTTTCGTCGGATCCAGCCGGTCGTATGGACCGCCGTCCGACCGGGAGAAGGGGAAGAGATGAGGAATAAATAGCTTCGGAATACAGTTGGCTTTCACCCACTGACTTAGTTTGAAATATTTTACTAATATTAGTAAGTTTGTGAAGATGTTTGGATGTTTGTTACGGTTGAACGGCTGTACTAGCCTGGTTCAGCCGTCCGATTTGGTAAGGATATAATTTATAGTCAGTCTTTTATACCAAGTCTAGATATCCATAGATCCCGGGAACGGTATCAAAATTCCACGCTGCATGGAAGCCGCGGGCAACAGCTAGTATATCATATTCATGTCGTTATAAAATTGCAACTTATAACTCACTTTGCTAGTTTGACTTAATTACATTTACACCCATCGCGAATGATTTATTTATAGTAATGGATTTAAGTAAAGTGGTGATGTTCCTCAAAGGATTCGGGTTCTTTGATTATATAATATATTATGTTCACTTATACTGTAAAAGCATTACTTTATAAGTTTAAATTTAATACGAAGATCACTTTGAGAGGTTAATAGCGTCTAGGGATTGAATTTTTGATCTTCTATTTAGTAATCATTGCAAACAAGGTTTTATTCTCATCATAACATTCAATTGCGCCGCGTGGTTCCTGGCAGAGTAGAATTTGGGCCACCCCATCTCCTCCCATGTGGTGTCGTACAAGGCGACTAAGGGATAGGGCTAGACAGATATTATACAGCCACGACTCAGTCTATAAATGGCTCGAGTCAACAATAGTGCCCGGAAAACGGCAATAGGCTCACCCCCTATTACGTGGGACCTAATACAATGATTGGTAAAATGTGGGTGTTAATTCGCCTCTGCCTAGCCCTCCGGGGATGAAGGCGTGATTGTATGTATTGTATGTATGTATAACTTTCAATTACACGTTTGCATAAACGATATTGTTTAACTTAAGGATCTTTCCCTCATTAATGTGTCCCCATATCATCACGCTATCTATCACCATCATAACCCAAACTAATAACGCGCAAGTGACCCACACTGGCCTCAATGACCCCGGGCTTCGCTAAATATTTCCCTACTTCATTAGTTCCGGGACTTTCCGGGACCGAACACATGTTTATGTTTACCCCGTTAGGGTACTTAAAGTTACAAGGAGTAAAGTACGCTTGGCATTCCGGAGTGTGTGCGATTGTACGAGGTTTATATAAAGTCTCGGGTACATGGCGGAGATTATATGGCGAGCTAGTTGTAGCTGTTACAGGCGGATAGTGGGACGGTACGGTTGTTTTGTTAGGCATGTATGTACGAAAGTAATTTATTATCTGCTTGATTTTTCTTCTTCTTTAGTTTTTTCTACTGAAGTCGTATAAAATATGGTAGTGTGAAGGAACGGGTTGTGGTGTTCCTCCAATACAAAAGGAGGATCTTCAAACCAGGTAAGGTAATCGCACCTAGCGGTCTAGTCTAACGGTTGAGTTGGGAAGTTAGGTATTATTTCACGAATAGGTATTATGACTTAATCAGCTTAAGAAATTAAATAAGTGAAGCGCGTTCCAAAGCACTATTTATATGGTACTTACGCTAGTGTCAGGCAAATAAACTACTATATGTTTAGAAGTATTGGACATGAAAGAAATTACATGGACAAAACAGCAAAAAGATAGACAGCATCAGCTACAGAAAAATAAAGTAGTTATCACGAGCTCAAGTCTATGCTTATAAATATATGATTTAAATAATTATGTTCACCTGTGATGTTAAACCGGGTTTTCGTTTTACATCATCACTTCACTACATATTATAAAACAAAGTCGCTGTCGCTGTCTGTCCGTCCCTATGTATGCTTAAATCTTCAAAACTACGCAACGGATTTTGAAGCGGTTTTTTTAATAGATAGAGTGATTCAAGAGGAAGGTTTATATGTATAATACATGCATAATATTGTAGAGAAACCCTAATAAATTTAGAGATAATACCACGCGGGCGGAAAATATGGCGGTACGAAGTTCGCCGGGTCAGCTAGTTTAGAATATGAAAGAAAGTAGTTAGAGATACGGATACCTAACTATATTATTTCAAAACAAACACCTTCGATACTGTGCTGCTAATTTCTATAAACGCATGCGGAGCCTGCTGCACTGTCTACCATTAGGATTGCAGCCGACGGATTAGGCGGAAATCACGCAACAGGCATCAGGCGGGCGGAGCCGTGCGCCAGTGACGTCATAGTGTCGATAATATTCGGCTTCGTTCATTTTCGTAACTGATTTTCATAACCAGTTTCGAAAGATTTTTTTTTTCTACTTTTGTAACTAGTTATCAAAATTATTCTGTAGAACACCTTTAAGAAATACGATTGAACGATCATTATTTGGATATCTATTTTCTGTTTTATTGAACAACTAACTGTTGCGTGGAAGTCTGATATGGCGACCAAATATAACCTAAGCACTAGTTCATGTTTCTACACATAAAAATCTATTCAGTGGTTTAGGCGTGAAAACGAGCCTCCGTGGCGTAGAGGTAGTGAACGCGGCCGCTACGCAGGAGGCGCGGGTTCGATCCCCGCTCAGTGCAAATATTTGTGTTCATGAAATATGGGTATTTGCATTGGCCTGGTCGTGCCTCGGAGAGCACGTTAAGCCGTCGGTCCCGGTTGCCATAAGAACATCTATGGCAGTTGTTACGGGTAGTTGGAGCCCTAAAAAATGCAAAAAACAACAGTCTAGCTGCAAAGCTTCGATATCGCCTAATGTTATCATTGGGCTGTGGAGGTCAGATGGCAATCGCTTCACGAAAAAATATCGAGGTCTAGCCAAATCTGTAGTTAAGACGGTAAAGCGGACCCCAGACTCCGAGCTGAAAAACTTCGGATGCGACTGGGAATTAACGCTAGGATGAGAGAGGCGTGAAAACGTAACGACGACGGGTGAAGCGAACCCCAGACTTTGAGGTGAAAGCTTCAGATGCGACTGGGATTGGCGATGGTATGACGAAGAATGCGTAAAAACGTAACAGAGCTACCATCGCTTTCATTAGTATTAGAATGGAGTAGTATGGATTTTCAGAGATATTACATAATATCAGTAGTTAGGATAGTATTTAGAAAATCTAGTTACGAAACTTTATGCCCTGCGGTCAGTAAAGTGCTTTTAATTGAAAGTTGAACGTTTCGTATGTTTTAGGCATTTTCACGACTCTAGAGCTGGTTTTAATTAATTTTAGTAACGTAGATAGTCTCATGTATAATTCTGAATTATTAGATACTTGGTGTTTTCACATTTTTATAGTACATAGTAGCTTCATAGTTTTATAGTACTTTTTAATATAGTGCGCAATGTAATCTCGCCCTTATAAGCACAATATAACCCGACCTCATTTATAACAATGACACTGATAGACTCGACATTCTAAAGTATTTCAATATTAAGTAGTTTTAGGATAAAAAAATATTTTTATTTATTATTATTTTTTTATACTTGGTCTGTCAATTGACTGCTAGATTTTTACATACCTTCTACCCAAACACACAACAGGGCACATAAAACAAATTTAAATAATCAATACAACACTAAAACGCGGACCACCGGCGTACTCGTATTCCATTTACCTAAAAAGGATTCGCAATTAAAACGAAACATTTAAAGTGAACATGAAAGCGGTTTTAGTAGAAAAAAAAATATTTCTAACTCTCATTTTTGTAGCACTGCATTCTTTTAACATGGAAAGAGTATGAATTTTTAACGTTTTTACTAAAAAAAAACACTCCACACAAAATAAATGTTGATGCGAACGGTTTATTCTGTTCGGTAGATGCTGAAACGTATATCGATAGTGAATCTAAAATAGGTACCTACAAAAATCCAGCAAATAACCATAACATGAACGAGGAAAATATTATTAGTCTTCATTAATAAGTGGTATACTTCGAGACACGTATCTTGGACCTAAATCACGAGATACATGAGGCCCTGGTGCACCCAGATTGTTTTGTAATAATCTGTGCATGGTGAATTTGAGCTCATCCAATGCAGTAGCATCACGTGCTACCCTCAAAGGACACCAACCCAAAAAAACATATACTGCGGGTATAGTGCACATTTTGAGTACATTTAGGTTCAAGATATAATGTTCTGAGCAATACACACTACACAGGTGCACGTTCGCGACACAATATCAGATTGTAATTTATTGCGATGTTAATGTTAATAGCAATCAGATATTAATACAATACGAGTGTACGGAGGGGCCCCGACCTCCGCATTGTTGTGCGAGTTCGGCGGCGTCTCCGAGTGACAGTGTCACGCTGTCACGCTAGGCGTGGCGTGACATGTGTCATACGCTGTGTATTGGCTTAGTATCGGCACGCACACAATATCCACACAAGTGCCATGAAATTGATAAACAGGCAGGTTACAGGTAAAGTAATGTGGGGCAAATCAGAAATTATATTTAAGGGACGATAAAGGAATGTGAGGAAACGAAACATTGTTTTTTTATATACCTACCCTTTAGGTTGCAGAGATGTGTGTTTACATGGCCCACCCGATGGAAAGCGGTTATCGCGACCTATGGATGTATGCAACACCGGTGGCGTCGGAATCGCGACGAAAACCTAATAAGAACATTCTAATGCCCTTCTAGAATCGCTTGGAAAAACCACAGCAGGGAGATTATTCCACTGTTTCAATGATGCGTACTGTATGTAAGGTGTAAGTTACAGTGCGCACCATTTTTCTAAAAATTTTGACTCATCAAGATTCAGGAGTAATTTGTTTTCTTTTTTTTAGGTTTTAAGTCGTTGTACCGGTGAATGACCTTCTGAATGAATTGATTTAACCATGAAACATCACAAATACTGTAACTGTACTGTTTTAAACAGTTAGACCTAAAATATTTTTTTTGTTTTGTAAGTAAGTGTCCAATACATTTTGCTAACACAAATTATCTGATCTGAACTTTAGTGTACAAGAAACAATCAAAGTAAACATCTAATCCTGAATCCTGAAAATAAAAATGCTTTCAAACAATAAGAACTCTAACAATCTTGTAATAAGTCCTCAATGATAAAGCCCAGCCAACAATAACAGATCAGGCTCTAAACTCTGTGTACGGTCGCTAACAAGGGTGTAAGGTGACACTGTGCCCCGCAGTGCCCACCGTGCCCCACCGTGCCCGCTAATGAACGGAAGTCCACGCCGCTCTAATTGTGCCGCGCAGCCTTGTTGCTACTGCTGGCTATTACTTACGACTATTTATTGGAAATTGCTATATTTGTCGCATTGTTACCTGTGACCCTTTTGATCTGTTTTTGATAAAACTATTTTAGTTATTCAATTGACTTGTTACTTTAACTTTATTTAAAACGGTATTTATTATAATGAGTTTGCTGTTGAGTGTACTTTCTGGGAAAAGTAATGACCGATTAATATATGCATAATAAATGCTTCAAAATTTCATTCAAAAGTAATGATCTTTGATTAACACTTGTATGATAGCAATTATTTTTAATGGCTTCTCTTTTGATTTGCTAAGTCTTGTCTAAATGGTTAAAAGGTGATAATTGCTTTGACAATATAAACTTTTAAAAGCCGAACGATGTTTGATATTGGAATAAACCTTCTCACTGAGTTTCAGAAAGGTCTTTAGAAATTGATAGAGGTGCGGATTCAGTGTCTCCTAATAAGATGATTAATTGTGCACTAAATAAACTGCTAATGCCCAGAAGTAGTAGTGTAGAAAGTAAAGGTCCCAGAACTGTAAAAAGACCTCATAGAATACTAAAATACGTATAAACCAAATCGTTATGATAAAAGAGATTTTAATATCGGTCATTTGTTAAACGTCACAGTTATATTTCAAGAAAAAAGAAAAGCAACTTCTGAGAAAACTTCAGAACGTTTATTAATCAGAATACGCTCAAGAATAAAAATAATATTAAGGTAACTCGAGTTTAATATTTGAATGAAAATCGTGAAATTGATCGAATATGCATCGTTTAAGTTGTATGTGACAGTTCGACAGTTTGAGACATGACTGATAGATAAGCGACCAGTGTTGCCAGATCTATTAGGTAAAGCTATTTGTTTTACCTTGAGTACACATTTCTAGTACTTCAGTCATAAATGTACCTATTTATCAAAATGTTACGATAGTCACTGAAGAATCATTGGTTTTTGAATAGGTTATCGGTTATCAAACAGACAGGTACTTAAATTGAAACACTTTTGTCTTTTACTTTACGACAAGCGAGTGAGATTTATAATATAACTGACTTTTATTTTGAGTGAAGTGATATTTTACTTTGCTCTCAAACAGTATTAGCAATTGGAGTTTGAAAAGGTTTGCGTGAATCTATACTTCCATACTAATATTATAAATGCGTAAGTAACTGTCTGTCTGTCTGTTACGCTTTCATGCCTAAACCACTGAACCGATTTTGATGAAATTTGGTATAGGGGTAGATTGGACCTTGAGAAAGGACAAAGGCTATGTTTGGCCGCGATAACCGACATCTACGCGGGTGGAGCCCTGGGTAACAGCGAGTAATGTATATAATGTAAAAAATTGAAATGGTGTAAACCGCATTATACATTTAAAAAATTAATACCTATAGATAGATATTGTACGTAATGGATATTAATATAGGTGTACGCAATACTATTAGTAGGTAGGTGCGCAGTAGGTATATGTATCATACTATGATCATACTCGTAGTTATTGATTCAGTGATGATTATCAATAGCAATTATGTTAACTATCGTTATGAGGCGGTAGTTTTCACTAATGGTATGATATTCAATACTGTTCAGTGCAGGTATGATATAATATTATTGTTGCTACGTTACGCTCCTTTGATTTGCGTTTCCGTAAATTGTACTACCTTGAATATAATGTATATAGAGAAAACAATGAATTTATATTTGTAATTCTATGATGTAACAAGTTGAAAATAATAAATGTTTAAACCAAGAACACACTCTCACTAGCTTCAGTGTAATCCACTGAGGAGCGCCTAGGAATTGAAGCCTTACTTGATGATGATGGTGAAGCTGAGTGGTGGATGAATACTCTAAACTTTACACACAATAACTATTTAATCAATATTTTTGAGAAATAATTGTTAGCTTTTTACTTATTCAGGTAGCAATTATTTAGTTAACTAAATACTTTTATGATAAGTACTGTTTGAAGTTTACGCGAATATCACTCATTGAAATAAATGCAGCCATGGTCGCGATGTGCTGAAAGGTAGCCGAAAAGTCGAGCTAAATGTAAATACCACCACCCTACGGAATACCTCGGGTAAAATAACCTCGTGTTATGTTTCCCGCAGTGACTAGGGTTCCAGAGCTCACTGGAGAGGTTTTGTGCTGTCAGTGGGAAGACCAAAAGCTTTTCCTGCTTGTCTTCTACGCTGACGGCACAGAATCTCTCTGTTCTTACAGGGTCGGCAGCACGACTGTGACTCCCCTGGTGTTGCACTCGTCCATAGGCCACGGTAACCACTTTCCATCAGGAGGACCATGTGCTTGTCTGCGACCTAAGTGGTATAAAAAATAACAATTATATTGCGATGGAATCCGTAAAAAAAATTGCTTTTATTTCATTAGAAACTTTATACTCTGTAGATAACAGACGTAAAATACGCCGTCATCATTACCGTCCGTGATTGGATTGAATCACGATTGCTTTGGCTTCGCATTTGGACCCACTATCATCAACATTTCTATGACTTCCACATCCGCTGAACTTTCTCCTCGTTCCCTATAAAACTGTTACCTGTCTCCCTCGCACTGTAGCAATAGGAAGGAATGGGAAACGGATTTAGAATTGGATAATTTGATTTGTATCAGTTACAAATGTACGTGGATAATGAAACCTAACGAGTATTACTGCTATTATCGTGTTCTATAGCGAGGATTTGATTACGTGGCCAGCTCTGGACGTGCCGCGAATGTATTACTTCTGGCTATCTTGTTAGTGATTCTAGTCTAATTATTTCCGTGTACGCGTTTGTAATTGATGTTTGAATAGGTTATGAGAACTTTGGTAAGGTAATTGAACACATTATTCTGTGTTTTGAGGTTGGGTTTCATGGTGTTGCTCTTGGTAGGAACACCGTGACGTATCGTGACGTAAGAACACCGTGACGGTGGTGGGAACATTTACTGGTATAACAAGGATCTTCCTAAAGGAATATGTAAAGAATACATTTAATGTCCTACAAAATGTGATCTTTTAAAAGTTTATAATTAAAAAGAAACACTTTTGCGTAAAAAATAAAGTTTGTATTCTTTGTCTAGACGCAAAAGTAACAATGTCAAACCTAATACTTGTGGTTTTGGCCTTGGCAGTTGTCTCTGCCACAACTGCCAGGTAAATATGTAAGCATTATTTATTTATATCGCACTTTAAATGTCTGAAAATAATATTATATCTGTGTACGTGTTTTATGAGGTTTTATAAAGAGACTTAAACCCAAACAAAGTGACATATAGACTTAAATAAATTCAACTAAATATAGAAAATGGTACATATTAAATATTTAAGCTATTAAAAATAACGATACATGTTTTACAGTGATGCCATAATTGTGAAAAATTTAGAGCAAAGAGCTTGCTGTAATCAGGTTACATTCACCTAAACCGCACCCAATATCTAGGTGGCCATAACAGGTGAGTATGCACCTATAATTTCGTTTGTACTGTGATTGCTAATTTTCCATACAAGTGCGTTTGTTTTACTGTAGCGAGCGCATCGAGTTTAATGCAAAAGTGGTGCTACTACTATACAACTTTAAAATTACAATACATAATTATCTGTTTTCATCGGTTTATATAAATGCTAGCTGTTCTTGGCTCCAAAGACTCAGTATTTCACGCCAATGGGCGTGCAATAGTGATCCCGTTTCCACAATCTAATGTACCTACTACGCCCACGATAAAACGAGGCCGGCAACCTTTCTAGATATAATAAAGAAAAATAGCAAGAATAACCTACCAAACGCAAGAAAAATCAAAATAGTAAGTCTTGAAGACTTTGAGCTCAAAGTTCAGGTACTGTAAGAAAAATAACTTAACTGTAAGAAAACTTTAGACAACCACTGTCTTAAAAAGTAATCAAAACCTCAGGAACAGTTTAAATAATACAAAATCTTCATAAAATCTTTCACCAATAGGTTGAATTCAGGTGTATTAGAACCTGTATAGGTACTAAAAACCACTTTAGTTGAAGGTGGTATCGATGGATCTCAAATATTGCCACAAAGTATTACGTTCCAACCGGAACACAAGCGTTCCATGATAATTTATTGTATAAGAAAACAGCAAAATAAGTAATATGACACCATTAACTTAACTTTGAGCAATGCACGTAGTTTGACACAAGATGAACTTGTTAGGTAGGTACTACAGTTTATAGTACGGAGGGAGAGCAAATTTCGCTAATGCTATATTAATTAACGTCAGTAATGCGCCTCAGTTAGAAATGTAAGTATTCTATTTATTTTGAACAATTATTTAAATACAAAAATGTGTCGACACTAGATAATATTAACTTATTCAAAAAAATTGGCAAAATTGATACATCCAAAGCTTGTTTTTTAGATCCACTTGCCAATTACTCCCTTTTTCTCCTTCCTTTTACAGGAGCACCCTGACCCCACAATCCCCAGAGGAAAGCTTCTGCTAGAGCCTCGTCCCTTAATCAGCCAGTATACTAGCTAGAAGCCTCATTGATACATTCAATTTGAGTATATACAGGGCGTCCCACGGCGATGCCACATGGAGGGAAAGTACCTTAAATCCTTAAGTTAGCTCATTTTGTTTAAAGGAGACATCATTTTATTTTCAAAAAGAAACAAAACTGCATTCAAAGATTTTTAAAAATTCGCTTGCCACACCCGGTAATCGAACCGACTAAAATCCGAAAAAGTAACATCCTGTATTTTTATGGCATCAATCGATAGTGTCAATCATAAGGATCAAATCTCTCTAAGAAACATGGTAAATTAAACGAAAGGAAGTCCTTGAAATCTAAAATTATAAATTCAATTTGGCAAAATAAAACACTTTAACTCAAAGTTCATCCATCCATCTGATACCATATTAACAATAAAATTCCATATTTAAACTGCTTTTCTTTTTTTATCGTGCTGACACCGCTGCTGGTCAGCAGTAGTATTTAGGTATGTCGAACTCAAACCGACTAAAACCGCACGCCGTCTAAATTAACAGGTTATAAATTGATCCATAGGGCAATTCTCTTGCCATTTTCGTTGCACAGGGTACACCGCGTGCAGGTTTCTAATCAAATCAAAGATATCTGTAGTGTTGATACCTTGTAAGAATTTCTTACAAGGTATCAACACATCAAAGATATCTCTAGTGTTGATACCTTGTAAGAATTTCTCACAAGGTATCAACATTAGTAAAATGAGTACTAAATGAATGAACTTTGTTACCTGTTTAGAATGTAACTTTATTGGGTAACTGCATGAGGTATGTGTAGTAGGGTAGGTAGTTATTATAATATATTTTTCTTTCTTTTCTTTCTTTCTTTCTTCTTTTATTTTTGGGTGCTTGATTAGAAACCTGCACGTGGTGTACCTACCCTGTGCAACGAAAATGGCAAGAGAATTGCCCTATGGATCAACTTATAACCTGTTAATTTAGACGGCGTGCGGTTTTAGTCGGTTTGAGTTCGACATACCTAAATACTACTGCTGACCAGCAGCGGTGTCAGCACGATAAAAAAAAGAAAAGTAGTTTAAATATGGAATTTTATTGTTAATATGGTATCAGATGGATGGATGAACTTTGGATTAAAGTGTTTTATTTTGCCAAATTGAATTTATAATTTTAGATTTCAAGGACTTCCTTTCATTTAATTTACCATGTTTCTTAGAGAGATTTGATCCTCATGATTGACACTATCGATTGATGCCATAAAAATACAGGGTGTTACTTTTCGGATTTTAGTCGGTTCGATTACCGGGTGTGGCAAGCGAATTTTTAAAAATCTTTGAATGCAGTTTTGTTTCTTTTTAAAAATAAAATGATGTCTCCTTTAAGTAAAATGAGCTAACTTAAGGATTTAAGGTACTTTCCCTCCATGTGGCATCGCCGTGGGACGCCCTGTATAGCGCTATAAAAGCTCTCCTACAATCCATTGAACTACTGAGAGAAAACTCCTAGTAGTCCCATATTACTAGAGAATGGTACCACTGGTATATGGTGAACTCCGAGTGCCATCACTGCGACGCGAGCGAGGATTCGGCGCTGCACACGCTCACCGAGTGTCCGGCGTGGGAGGCGCCGAGACGGGAGCTGGTGGCGACCCTAGGGGTGAGAGCTCTCACGCTCGCCACTTTGCTCGCAGCGATGGTTCGCTGCGCGGATGCGTGGGCCGCCGGCGCCTCCTTCTGCGAGCAGGTAATGCTCATGAAGGAGGCGGCGGAGCGGGAGCGAAGGAGAATCGCAGACTTTGCGGCCCGCGAGGAGCGAAGGAGAATCGCAAACCGCGTGGCCCGCGAAGAGCGGCGGCAACTCGGGCGTCGGAGGTCGCAGAATGACCTCCGTCCCCCATGAGCGCGGGCCTGGGGGTGACGGGTGGAGCCGCCTGTCACCCTAGCAGAAGCAGGCCGCGGCGGCGGTACGCATTGCGTGCTTCCCCACACCCGGGGGCGAGTCGGGGACTCTGTGGTCCCCACACCGGAAGAGGGCTAGATCGAGAGATATGGTCCTGGGTCGGCCGGGGTGCGAGGGATATGGCTACGACAATCTCACCTCCGGCAACTGACGGCCCACAGACGGCGTGCGTTTTAGTCGGTTCGAGTCCGACATAATCTCCTCCTCCGGTTCCGGCGGGGGAGGTATCCGTGGGGATTTTTCGCACGATAAAAAAAAAAAAAAAAGGTATATGGTGAACAGCGGTAGTCAATATCAAGCTAGACCGCACACATAAAACTGATTTAAATAGAAATAGCAGACAACAGCGACTCTTTAAAAGCATAGTTTTACTACGCTAAGTAATATTTAGATATGTGTGGTGGGGATGTGAGGGCAATAAATAGGTTTCATGGCTCCCCTCCGCCGCAGCTCTGCTCGGTCCTAGTTACGCGTGCATTTGATATTCTAGTTCCTGAGAGAGCTCTTATTCGAATTAGAATATAAAATATTTTTGTATGCCATGAAAAATGTACTAGTGTTGTATTTTATGCACTTTTTATTTCGCAAGTGTATTATTAGATAAAAAGCTGCTGGGTTAGTAAAACCTCTTCGTAGTGCGGACCGTTAGAAAATAAGTGGCTATAAAAAGAAAAGGGCTTCTTTTGAGGAAGCAGATGGAAGCATTACTTTAACGCTCTATGAAAGTGTAAAAAAGAAAAAAGTAATAGGTTTGAACACTAATTAGGTCTCTAGCCAGTGCACAGTAACTTCATTAAAAAAAATAAGACAATTATAATATACTGTTTTTTTAAGTGTACATACGTCATGTTGTTTACGTCAAGAATTCAAAACACATAATTGTTGCTGTTTGGTATGGATATTAGCCTGTATTTAGTATTAATCATATTA
This sequence comes from Eilema depressum, assembly GCA_914767945.1. Taxonomy (NCBI): domain Eukaryota; kingdom Metazoa; phylum Arthropoda; class Insecta; order Lepidoptera; family Erebidae; genus Eilema; species Eilema depressum. The sequence continues at coordinate 234,686 of OU612029.1, read as the reverse complement.
TTATATTCCGGCTTGACCCGGGAATAAAACTCGTAAAAAATCTTACAACCTGATTGATACGATCTACCAAACGTTAAAAAGTTCTAAAAATCATCTCCAGTTCAAATTTTGACACGATATATGAACCGCTTCGGTTTGTATATTGTGTCAAAATTTGAGCTCAATCAATGTAACTTATATCAGTGCTATTATTTTTCATTTGCAAACTGCTTAAGTATGAAGCAGCTTACGCTACAGATCGTGCTAAAAACACACATTGTATGTACAAGTATTCCTTTCTATGTCAATTTAAAAGCAATATCCTCCTATGGCAGTCAGATAAAACGAAGATAAAGCTATTTGTTTTACTTTTCCGATTCAATTCCATTTATGATATGTTAGAGGACGCTTTACCGTGCGATGTGTAGCGGCCGGCAGTGCTCCGGCGAGCTTGCTCTTAGCACACAGAGCGCTGTTTACGTTTCATTCCGTTTATTGAGCAACAATAACGTACTAGAGCAGCAGACCGCTCTTTAACAACTTTAAAGCTGCATTAAGCTAACTTTGAACAGAGATTAAAAAGCAATGTGCCTCACTAGGATATTTCCAGATAAAGCAATACTGGCTAGGTTGGTCTTAAGATTGGGGACTATTTTTAAAATAGCGAGACACTTGCACCTTGTTGGGAGACCTGAAACTGTTCCAGATATACCTCCCTGCCCCTTTCTTATTATATCGGTCGACAAATTGTGATATTTCTATAACATGTCCCCATTCCTTCAGAAAACATAACTTGTCCTAATTGTAAATCTATTGGTGTACAATAAAGAATTATCTATCTATCTATCTAGGTGTACATGGACTGAAAAACCATCAATTAAGACATATACCTAGTTAGTGCTAGGTTACTAGGTCTGCTAGAAATATCGACATATTCTTTGTGACAACAAATGGGACAGAATAATGCGGCGAACAGGAAACAGCGGTAATGGCCGGGCGACGGCGACGGACTGACAATCGAAGGGTTGATGCTAACGTCGAACACACACTACCCACATACGGCGTTTTAACTCAATGTTAACGAAAACTAGCAGTGTCATCTATTTATTAATAGTTTTCTTAATACACGTTAAAAGTTAAGGGAAATACAGACAGTACTAAACATAGGACTAAAAGACGTATTTCATTAAATTACTTCACAACTACGAAAGAGAAAAGTTATTCAAAATGTATATTTGACACTACTGGTAGTGTCATGAGGAATATTTTTCCTCTTGACACTTGGCAAGAATTTACCCTTGACACTACCAGTAGTGCTATTGGATACAACCGGAAGGAGGCTTATTATTATTTGATAACGTTCTTTGTGTACCCATTTAGCCGAATGATATGTCAATCAGTAAGCCAGTCAGTGTGACGTCACTAAGACGGTAATAAAGCGTTATTGAAGAATACATAAAACAAGTTGCGACAATTCCTCGCCCTCCGACGCGTTGGCGAGAATTGACTAGCTTACACTAGTGCGAAACTTTGTCAAATAAAAACAAGAATAATATAGTACCCACAGCCATAGTCGTATCGTAATCTGTGTGTATTATTTTCTACAAGTCTGTGTCTAGACACGGGTTGTTTACATTGGGTTTTGGATAAACACAAATAGGGTTTAAGTATAATACGAATTTCAACGAAAAATAGGAATAATAGTGATTGTAGTAGTTAAAATAAATTACATATAGATGGAACTTTTAACAACTTTTTGTGATAATTGAGGCGTCTAGTTTCAAAACCCGCTAAAAGGCTTTTAGATAAAAATTGAGTTAATAGTTCAAAATGATGCCAGTATGTATTCTTCATAATATGTCATTATCAGTTTTCAATCAAAACGCGCCAAAAGCCTAAAAAGTAGCACTGGAAAATTGATATTTGTTGCAAATCCCGCTAAAATACGTCTAGTTTGCTTCATAATCCGCTTAAAGGAAATCAGCCAATGACAGCGCGGTATTGTGATCACGTGACATTCAAAATAGTATGGCGATTTTTTCAAAACGAAACGAAAGTGTGTTGCAGTTTTTATTGTTTTTAATTCACAATATGGATAATTTAACTCAATTTGTGCAAAAATGTGATCCCAAGGAAGCAAGGAAGAAACCACGCGACAAATCTTCGTGGAAAAGTACCAAAGAAACCTTTAAACAGTAGGTGCAAAATTGCTTCAAAACAAGTAGCGAAGTGACTTTGATGGTGTTATGCAAAATGAGTAAATTAGTGTAGATAATATAGGTAAATTATTTTTTCGGGTAGGTACTTCACTTAGAAGGTAAAGGTAAATACAACCATTATTGCTAGGTAGGTATATAATATTTAGTCAAATTGAATTTAATATTAACCTGATATTTAGTTCGAGGATATGCGGCAGTATAATTATTATTATTTTTAAATAACTACTGTATTGACCAATGATTTATAAAAAGTTAAATAATTCAAGAAAAGGAATGTAAGAATTTTCGTTCATGTTTTAATTCTTAATACATATTCTATAAATAGGTACTTTAATTCTTTTGTTTTAAATATAATAAATTGACTTGGCAATTTGTATTGTGAGATACCTACATTGTGTTTTCATGCTTTGACCCTTTAATTTTCGAATGTTTCGTTTATTTTTTTAAATTTGATTGTAATAAATAAAACTTGCATGTTTTGATTACATACCTATTAGTTACACTATTTTTTTAAACCAAAATTAATTAACTGTTATTGCATAACGCTTTTAAATTGCTAGGCACTGTTCGCAACAAACCCCGCTAAAACTCTTGACGTTTGTTTCAAACTCCCCTAAAATTGATTGTTCGCAGCAAAACACGCTAAAATGAAAATAGTTTACGTTATATTTTAAAATAACACATGCATGTCGAAGTATTAAAGGTATTTCCGGTATTGCCAGATAACATTTCACAAAACATGTTAGTATTTTTATATCTTAGTGGGCAAATTAAAACAAAAAAGCGTTTTTCATATATTCCCTAAAATTTTAGTATCTTCTTTTAGCGGGTTTTGAAACTAGACGCCTCAATTGCTTTTATACTACATATCATATAGCCAGACGATATACAATATTAATATCGACCACACCCACGCATTAGGTCGGAACGCTAAAAAGCTGTTATTTTTTTCAGGAGAGCCATTTTAAGAAACTTTTTTGTTTAATTTGGTTTTTGAAGTCTTATTCACAGATGTTTTCATAATTTTATGAATATTTGACATAGTATTATCGTGTATAGGTCGTATGTCATTGTCATTGGTTATATTATGTCATACATATTATGTATAATGTATTTAAGCTATGTTTACTTTACCTCTACAATATCATTCTAAATATTATATTCATAAAAAATCACAGTCTCCTCTCCATTCTTTACAACAAAATACGTAACTAAATCCTCGTAACTGACAATCCTCCTAAAACTTAGTCACAGTAAAAACTTACAAACTACGCAAGTTGTAACAGGTTCAAATTCTTGCAAACTTTCGTACCGAAAAAACGTTAATTAAGCAAGAAATCTCTCTCGCAGACGACACCGACTTATCATACTTGCGAATAAAGCAGCGGCGGACCAGAGGCCGCAATAAAGCCGCCAGATACCGTAAAGTGGGATTAAGTCATTTCAAAAATGTAACCGTGACCGGCGAATGCAAATAGCGACATCTCTCGGCGTCGCGCGGTTATTAAGTGCCTACATTAATTTATTCCCGTCTCGTTCATCTTAATTAAACTCTTGCACTTTTCAACCCCCGCTGTGGCCATCAGGTCTACAAGTGCTACGTAGCGCTACGCTGCCGCTACGGTGCTACGAAGTGTTTGCATTGTTGATTGTATTCAAATGGTGTAGCGCTAATAGTTTTATGATAAAGGTCGTCTGTCTGAGCGAAGTTTGCGGCGCTCTGATAAATTGTTCGAGTTTTACATGATCATTCTGTAAATTGCAAATTAAGAACTTTGCCTATTTATGTTCACTCGGAACATAGATGATTTCGATAGAGTACGTAATTCCTAGGTAAGTACGTATTTATAAAATTAATCAAAAGAAATATCTCTACCGTTACCATCGCTTGTAGCTAAAACAAAACTGATGCAATATCTATGTAAAGTATAACATATCTGTAAGATTCATACAACGTAACTTAACTAACTAGGTTTTTAATTACAAGTCACCGTTTCGTATCTAACAAACCGTGATTCTTGCGCAAAGTTGTTTAAAATTTACTAAAGGAAACGGAATAAAGCGACGCACGCATTTAACAAAGTAGCAAGTAAATAACCGAGGAGCCCACAACACTTTGTGAAAACAAAACTGTGAAATTGAAGAAGTAACGAAGTTGACTCTCAAAGTCATCCGAAGGCTTATTTATTAGACTTCGTGTTGTTGTCAGACTACACATTAGACGCTTCGTTAGCAAAAGAATATTCCGCGGCTCACACCGGCGCTTTATTTAATTTCATGTCCAATAAAACGTCGGGTCTCCTCGGGGCGAGGGGGCAGGCGTGCGGTGTGAGGGGGGCCGCGGGCACTCGCAGGCTAATCTCATTTGAACCGAGTCGCTCTGTACGCGCACCGATTTTGTTAAGAGAAACTGCTTTTATTGCTCGAATCACTACGAGCATGGGTACAACGGACCCGCTGACGAGAGCGCACGCCTTCCAGTTTACGACTCATAGTAAAAGATTACAGCTTTAGTGCGAATTATATGTATGTGTTTGTGAACGGGGCTGGGGTCGTTGATTGCTTCTTATACGAAGTTTATGATAAGAATCGATGGGGATTACGATTATCACTCTTGTGAACAAAATGGAAGAAGTAAAAGACTAGTAAAATGTGTAGTAAAAAATGTTTGTTTTCTTACAAGCAACGTAAAGAATCAAAGTTATAACCTATATTGTTATACTAATTCTAGGTATTTGGAATTTTACTGAACATTTTTTGGGATACAAATTACATGCGAATTAAAATAACTACAGCTTCTCTAATTTGTTTAATAAGAGGTCACTATGCGCTCGGCATAATTAGGTTTCTTTTGGTCTCTGTAATTAAGCGGAATGTCCTTAGTGCCTGGATATAAATTCACCTCGGATGTAAGCTAGATTACTGTCTGTAACACAAATGGTCACAAAGTTGTTATTTTATTTGGGGTCAGGTTTAATGCGTGTAACGTTGCGGCGTACTCTGTTTAAAAAGGTTATTATTCCTACATGCTTATTTAGTCTAATCAATAAATATAACTTTATCTTTTGGTCCGTTTTGGACATCTAGAATTAACTTACCAAAGATACAAAACATAGGGGAGGCAATGTACAGTCGAACGGCAGTCGACGCCGAATTAAATGAGAAACTGTATTCGCTTCAACAATATCACTTTGGATTACATGAACAATCTGAAGAGAATATTTCGCATTATAGTATTATGTTATTTAAGTTTCCATGTTACCCTCTAAATCTGTTCAACAGACTTGTATTTTGACTTACTCTGAAAGGTTACCTTAAATAGACATTCAGACAGACAGCCAAACACCCACGTTTCTACAACATTGTGAATCAAAATATCCAAAGTAGGTAGCGTACTGTAAATTATTATTAAATCAGTTAAGTTTAGAATCCATATCCATACTAATATTATAAATGCGAAAGTAACTCTATCTGTCTGTCTGTCTGTTACGCTTTCACGCCTAAACACTGAACCGATTTTGATGAAATTTGGTATAGGGGTAGATTAGACCTTGAGAAAGGACATAGGCTATGTTTTGTCGCGATAACCGACATCCACGCGGGCAGAGCCGCGGGTAAAAGCTAGTTTGTTTATAAGACAGATAAAAGCAATATATTTATAGATTGTTATAAAAAAAAGTACCAGGGAGCGTGTGGGCCGGGCGGCGCGGTGCGGTGTGGCCTCGTTGAGCAGTCATAATAATTTATTGGGGACATATTGGCGATGATAACGCAAAGAAACGTTAGTATCAGGCCGTCAAACTGATTGATTGCATCGTTTTCTTGGACCCAGCACTGATAGCGGCGCCGCCGACTCACGACGGAATGGACAGGACAAGGTGTATTTTCATTTTGTATTATGATAGCCAAATTATTTACAATCCATAAATTTAATGAAACAAAAGTGAACAGAGCTAAAATATACATACAAAATAATTCATTACATCATTCAATACAACATGAAAATCAATGTTAGTTTGCCGAATTTTAATTTTTTACTGCGCCGTTCATGCAATTACAAATAAACTCAATCAACTTATTGCTTGCAGCTGTATATATGTTATAGACATGTTTTTTTTCTTTTGCCAAGTCTAAAGTGAACAGTATAGTACAAATGTATTTATGAAAATTTGTTAAATTTGCATCCACTTATATTGAATAGTCTTCGTTATGTGTATATATTGTAGCGCCTCCAATCGGCTCTAGCCCCCCAGCCTCCACCCACCCAACAGCCACGATTTAACTTTTGAGAGTTGTAAAATACTCGTACATTGCACTGTATTGCACTGATGTACAATACTCAGCAGAAGCTTCTCACCTTCTCTTGGAGGCTGCAAGCAAAAGCGACACAAGCAGTAATTTACCTATAGGTAGTACCTACCAAGTGCTACAATCTGAATCGTAAAACAAATATAAAATTAAGTTAACTTTTAATGTATTCAAATCAATTGTAGGTAATGTTGAAACTAGGTTGGACAGTATTAAAGTTAAATTGCAAAAACTAAAACCTGCGACTTTTCCCACCATTTTATTTTGATAGAATTTACCCACAACCCAATAAAGATGAATAATCCATCTTTTATGAAAATTAGTTCAGCTATTTAAGACCAGCGAATATTGGGACAGAATAAACATACATACAGCTCTAACAAATAACTCTTCTATTTCGCTTTCGCCGCAGTCAGGCAAGAGATAACACATAACTCCTAATGGCACAACACGTACTTGTTTCATCGCGTAACTTCGGGCATTAAGTCACAACTATGAATAGAACCGCCACGAGCTGCTGGCAACAAAGGGGTGACGCCGGGTCAGTGGGCAGGTTCACTGGCCTATTTACGAATGAAACTCTTGCTTCGACCGCCTATAAGTAGGTTTACTTCATTAAAACACTCTAATTATATCAGCATTAAATAAAAATCAAAATAGAACCTAATTCGGCCAGTCATTCACTCATTCACATTTTAATATATTTACAGATTCAGTTGCCTTCCATGTCGAATTACTCCGGATGACACTGAAATATATAAAATCCGCGAAAATAATTGAGATTGGTCGAGCTGTTGACCACAACATGTGTCATACCGAACACATCAATGCACACACGAACGAATGGACAACAATAAATAAATAATATATCGCACCCCTATTCAAACAAAGAAATAACTCAAAATTCATGTGTTTGGAGATTTCATCATAAAGTGTAATAACTTTACTAGGAGAATGGTTTCACTCGAACAGCCATTGCAATACGATCAAAATGAGCAAGATAAAACGTCGTCCGTCTCTTTCTCACTAACGCGCGCGAACAAGTTGGTACCGGTAAAGTGAACGATTCATTGATGCGCCAGCTCCGTATGAGGTCGGATCGTTGCTTGTAGGAATAAAAGTGAAATAAAACAATATAATTCGGTGCATTGCTGGCAGTTAACTATAACATTGTTTATTATTTAATCTAAAAGTGCATTAATTAAAACTTATTTCGCTTTATTAGTAAAAATGTTATAAGTTGTACCTAAAATTTTCGATTTAATTCTGTTTCATATGAAACAATGTGAGTTTTTTTAATTCCTGTTCCAACTTATTGCAGTTTTCTTTTAAATTTTTTTATAATGGACTGAATATTAATACGACTTGTTTTACTTTTTTACTGTAAATCCACGGGAATCATCATAGATTTTTTAGTTGATTCTGCTTATTATTAATTTCGCGACGAACATTTATTTCTTTAATTTAATACATTATTCAACTAACATACAGCCATATTTTTTTAAACCACTTAGGTGGCAGACAAGCACACGGCCCACCTGTTGGAAAGTGGTTCGTGGCCTATGGAAGTATGCAACACCAGGGGCGTCACACTCGTGCTGCCGACCCTAAAGATACCTTCTAATGTCCTTCTTGAGAAGCCCCATATTATTTTAGTCGCTTGGGAAAACCACCGCGGGGAGTTCATTCCAAAGCTTTTTTTTTTTATACCACTTAGGTGGCAGACAAGCACACGGCCCACCTGATGGAAAGTGGTTACCGTGGCCTATGGACGTATGCAACACCAGGGGCGTCACACTCGTGCTGCCGACCCTGAAGAAACCTAATGCCCTTCTTGAAGAACCCCATATTGTAGTCGCTTGGGAAAACCATCGCGGGGAGTTCATTCCACAGCTTGAGTGTGCGAGGGATGAAGTTCCTTTCATACCGCACAGTGCGCACCGTTTCCGGTCGCAATGCGTGAGGATGAATTCCCCGCCTATGGCGAAAGGTGCGAGAATAGAATGTAGCTGTGGGCATCATGTCAAACAGTTAATCTGAGCACAAACCATTGTAATATAGGCGGTAGAAAACACACAGTGAGGCAAAGTCTCTTCTGAGACTGAGAGGTTCTACATCGCCTGTAAGTATGGGATTGCCGACAAGCCTCAACGCCCCTCTTCGCACCAAGTCAAAAGGGTCAAGCTGGCACGCAGGCGCTCCGGCAAAAAGGTGTCAGTAGTACTCCATGTGGGGCCGAACCTTCGCCTTTTATAGGAGGAGCCGGTGCCCCACTGTGAAGTACTGCTTCGCTCTGTTGAGCAACCCAAGTCTCTTTGATGCCAACTTGACCTTGTCTGCCAGATGACTTCAGTATTGGACGTCGTTGGAGATGTCGACACGAAGTATCCCGATACTTGTGGTAATGATAAGCGCTGTGCCCAGGAATTGCGGCGCTACAACAAATGGAGCCTTCTTAGCGGTGAATACACATACTTGTGTCATAGTGGAGTTGAATTGGACTAAGTTTAGTCGTCCCCAATCGGATACTCCAGAGAGAGTAGTCTCGATTTAGGACAAAGTTATTTGCAACTCTCCTCCACTTCAGACCTAGGGATATTTTCACGGCCCATGTAATACGTGTCCCCGGTGCTATCATCTGCATAACAATGGATGGAGCCATCAGACAGTATGTCATTAATATGCAGCAGAAACAGGGTCGGAGACAACATGGAGCCTTGTAGAACTCTAGCGTTTATGTCCATGCAGTTTGAGCAACTGCCATCGACGACGGCTTGAATACTTCTGTTGGACAAAAAACTGGCAATCCATACGCATAGTCCTTTAGGGAGTCAATAGCGTGGCAACTTCGCAAGACCTCTGTGCCAGACCCAATCGAAGGCCTTCGCAATATCTAGGCTGACCGCTAGTGCCTCACCTCGACTTTCGATGGCTTGCGCCCATCGGTTAGTGAGATACAATAGGAGGTCACCGGTAGAGCGACGGTGACGAAAACCGTACTCGCGGTCGCTCAGGAGATCGTTACCCTGAGGTATCTCAGGAGCTGTGTCTTAATCATACGCTCCACCACTCTCACCTTCGAGAGAAGTGAGGTGATAGCGATAGGCCTGTAATTGGACGGATCTGTTCTGTCGCCTTTCTTAGGCACAGGATGCACGAATGCAGTCTTCCTCGAAGCCGGGACCTGTCTCGTGGAATAGGAGAGCGCGAAAAGGCGTGTAAGCACTGGCCACAACTCAGGGGCACCGTGCTTAAGCACCATCGCCAGTATATCATCCGGCCCATTTGACTTCCGAACATCTAGGGATTTAAGTTTACGCCGGACCACCCGTTGCGTGACTTTTACTTCAGGTATGGAAGCACCACAGCTGGGAATAATAGGGGGCTCGGAGTTCCCGTCGTTCATAGTCGAGTTTGAGCAAAGAGATGACCCAAGAGATCGGCTTTCTCCTTAGCGCCATGGGCCAGACTACCGTCGGGTTTTTGCAGTGACGGAAGACAGGACTGGCAGAACATTCCCTCGGCAGCTTTGGCGAGCGACCAAAAAGCACGACTACCTGATGGGTACCGCGCAAGACGCTCGCCAATTCCGCCGATGAATTCAAACTTAACCCTGGCGGTTGCTTTTTTACTGGACCTCGAGGTAGCTATTGGTAAGAGCTGTTGGCCGCGATGGTTCAAGCCCCGCGAGAGTCACTTGCGCCGGGACAAAGCAGTGGTCCAAAGTACCGAGTGGTGCATCCACATTTACGGAGCACTCATCCGGGCGCGTAGTCAGCAGAAGGTCCAGTATAGCTTCAATGGGTGTCGATGTCTGGTATTCTAATGATAGAATGCACCAGTTGTGAGAGTTCATAGGTCAAGGCGAAGTTGTGTACAGCCCTTCCCGCAAAATCAGTTTCGGTGGACCTCAACCACTCCACGTGGTAAGCATTGAAGTCCCCCAAGAACACTAAGTCCGCGGTAGGATACTGCTCGATTAACCCGTCCGCCGACCGCTGCAGATGCTCATACAGTTGAGCCTTGCCCAGATCACCGCTATGAGACCTGTAGAGGCACGCATCGATACGGGTGTGGCCAACGTGATCTATACGCACTTTTTTGTTGTTTGTTAATTATAATATAATATAATATTACTTTATCTACTTTGGAAAAGTATTAAATTAATGTTAATTTAAATAAAAACTGAAATAAAAGTAAACACATCAAAAACTTATAAATATTTTTATAATAAAACTGCATTATTTTGATTTACATGGTGCCATTTCGAATGTACTGAAAAAATATTTTATCATAAACTGAATTAAGTACGAACTTTTTTTAATTAATATAAATAAATTACCTATTTTTATAAATAAGGATATTCTCTATAACAATTAATTGCTATCTTTATCAAATTATCCATTTCTATTTTTAAAACGTACTTATCTCATTTACTTTATTTTTAATTAAATATTGAAGTACACTGCGCGAAGGTGTCAAATTTTATTTGCGTTTTCCCACAAATACGTAATTTTGAGTTATTTCTTTGTTTGAATAGGGGTGCGATATTATTACAGCATGTATGATTATAATAATATATATTAGTGCATGCTTAGATTGCCTACTCTGTCGCATTAGGATGTAACCTGTAAAGATGGATGTAGAAAAGATAACAATAAATAAATAAATAAAAAATAAAAAATATATTTGCTCAACCTACAAAGTTTGTGTGGTTTTCTCAAGCGACTGCTATATGGGGTTCTTCAAGAAGGGCATTAGAAGGTTTCTTCAGGGTCGACAGTACGAGTGTAACGCCTCTGGTGTTGCATACGTCCATATGCTGTGGTAACCACTTCCCACCAGGTGGGCCGTGTGCTTGTTGCCTAAGTGGTATAAAAAATAATGTGGACAGTCCTGAAAGAGCATTGACCATACGTAACAACGTGCATAAATTCCCACCCAATTGATACGTTCAGGATACAATCGCAGAGCTCCAGCATATTATGTTTGATATCAGTTCACTATTGCTGCATTGCAGTGAAATATATTTTACTGAATATAATATAATATAAGAAGTGTCTCAGCGACAGAATTTCATTTCAATTTTATTTCCGCCACATCCACACTCTTCGCAGCTCACGCCTGCCCTGCAGCGACGGACGGGACCTCGTCCTGCCCCCTCCCCGCTCACCGCCACTTCCTCACCCCCTCTGTCGCCTCCAGCAATGACGGCTATATTTCACACGAGGGCCAGATGGATTGTCCACACACCTGTCGAGTAATCGGCGACATTTTAAAATGTATCTTTTATATCGTAGACGCCTAGATAAGGATTTTTGGTTTATAGATACAAATGGTGAAGTGAATTTTATGTTATTTTATTATAAGAACTACTTTTTACCTTAAATAGTTTTTGTTCACCAGTTGTTACCCGGGGCTCCGCGTGGATGTGTATTCTTGCGACCATATAACATATCCTATTTCCCTTCCCAGGGTCTTGTCTATCTCTGTACCAAATTTCATCAAAATCTGTTGAATGAAAAGGCGTGAATGCCTAACAGACAGACAGAGTTTAGCAGATCATTTATAATATTACTAATACCGTAGTAGTAATGTTCTACCCACACCAAAGAGGTCCATATACCTTTAAATGATACGGCATTATTAGTTTATTAGTTACCATTAGATTTAACTGCCATTACTATCAAACGACAACCATTAGCACCATTCGCAGTGCAAAGCAAGCACGCTATGCAGTGTAACTACTGACCATTTTGAACAACTTTGTTTTCGGTGGTATACAATAGAAATACAGTGTATTAACGTTTTTCCAGACCCCCTCGTCTGAAAATACACCACCATGTTTGACCAATATCTGGCTCACCTAGATATACCTAGATACACGCTATAATCTACCGTATTCAGATGAAAATGAAACCCATGTAATTAATGACGTAATTAAAAACAACGATTATTTATTGTATTCCGAGTCATTTGAACCGATCATCAATAAAATGATACGCAAAATAATATGCTCCGGCGGGTGAAGGTGAAGGTCGCCGCTGACAATCGACGATCAGTCATCATTTGCGGCGTCAGCTTCTCCCTCCGCTGTCAATCGATGGTCTTCAAATGGTCACGGAACGATGTGAGTTTGGAGACAAATATTTACACGGAATCCTTAAACAAGACGTTCAAAGCGACTAATTACCTACTTCTAGGTGTATACGTCGGGACACGTATCTTGGACCTAAATCACGAGTAGGGAATGCAATCTCGATCTCGATCTCGCGAGATCTCGATCTCGCGAGATCTCGGCCTTTTTTATCGAGATTGATCTCGGCCGAAAAAAGGGCGAGATAGATAGAAAGAATAATCAAGATACGTCAAACAATGTTTGATGCTTAAGGTCTATTGAAATTCGTGAAAATAAATGTCTTATATTAGGTAGATATATACTTATACCTTTTTTTCACTTATTTATTCAAATATTGTGATTATTTGTGAAAAAACACACAAAACTGCTAATCTCGCGAGATTTCGAAATCGACGAGATCTCGCAGTATTGGTATTCATAATCTCGCGAGATCTCGCTTGACCCCCAATCTCGCGAGATTTGCATTCCCTAATCACGAGACGAACGAGGCCCTGGAGCCCGCGGATTCGTAATAATTTATGCTTGGTGAATCTGAGCTCTTCCACCGCCGTAGCACCTCAAGACACCCAAGAAACGTATGCTGCGCGTATAGAGCACATTTTGAGCACATTTTAGGTCCCGAGCAAAACTAGACTGGCTTTAGTGTCACTAATCGACCATCAGCAGTGCGTAACATTATGTAGCTCTCATACGTTACAAAAAGGCGCGCTATGCTTATACGAATAGGTGTGAAAATTCATTAACACATTTATCTAATCTCTACGTTGCGTACTGCTCCCCCACTGCGCCCTCACCCCCGGAAGCGGCCCACAATTTTTGTTTTAGCTTGTCAGTATCCATAGGAGTCGTTAAAGGTGGCACAATTTGATGGGTGCCATACCAAAAATAAGCGTATTTTAATCACAGTGTCTTACGGACTCTATGGCGTAGTTTAGTCTGCACCTCAGGATACCATCCGGCGGGGTGCAGTTAAATGCATGATTATTAGACTCAGTAGTAAATATTTGTAAATGCACCAAAAAATTCCCGCTGAGTTTCTTGCCGGAGTCTTCTCAGAGCGACGCCGTGTTTCAAACCAGTGCCAGGAGTCCATGACGTTTTGTAAGTGCTGTTTTAATTACCTATACAGAATAAATGATTTAGACTTTTGATTTCTATACAAAATCATAATTTCCGCACGTACAGTGGTTGTCTGCGCAGCAATTTGCGCCTATTGTCACAGAGCGCACAAATCCGCGTAATTGGTGCCAATGTGCGAGATTGTTCGCCGAGTCATTTAATTATTTGTTTTGGAAGTGGGGCAGACTTGTCGCACCGCGCCGCGCCGCGAATAATATGATTTCTTCATTACAAGCGAAGGTTTAAATTAAACTATTATATTGATAATTAAACTATTAGTCCGGTCAATATAAATCAAATTATTATAGGAGCGAGGGTACCAATTTTTTTGGGAAAAATCAGCCAGGTATTGGATCGATGAGGACTTTTTAGATTCCATTTATGATAGTGTTTTGAACAGTCCTACTAACTTTCAGCTGGTTGCGAATTATTGTAGCCTTGAACTTTGGACTGATGATATACCTACAATTATAAATCGAGGAATATCATGCAATTCATAAAGCCATGAAATTAATATACATTATATCTATTATACACCGTAAGTATACACACATTAACAATCCCTTCCCACATAATTTGTACATAATAGTGTTGTACCTACATGAATAACAATTATCTTCCGCATTTGGATATCAAATTAGCGTCGAATTCAAATCGTCTGCATTTACATTGAAGCCAGATTCGCAGGCAATATGGTGTAAACTGTGCGAAATTCAATTCAAATACAATTAAAACGTAATTCAGGAACTATGATTACATATTGTATTGGCAAGCGAGATGCTGCAAGTTATTTAAGATGAATGAAAGCGTCAAATAACTCAATTAGATTACATTATGAACTATTTTCAATTCCCAATCGTTATAAATCGATTTTTAACAACAAAAACTTTTGCTACAACATTTCACGGCGCCAACAATACCGTCACGAACCAAACGGTTCAGTGCCCTCTTCCTATCTTTGTCGCACGGTAAAGGAATGGAATGCTTTACCCACGCGCCTGGTTCCTTCTCCTTATAATCCCGGGTTCTAGAAGTGAGGTGAAAGCATCGTTATAGAATTGAGAACTAAACTATTATGTAGAGACGTGTTTTGCTCGCGCGGCGGCCGCGCTAGCCTTTCACTGTCGGTTTTTGAGATCGCATCAAAGGAACTTGCGTCATTCGCTCTCCTGCAGTTTGGACAGTTTGTGATTTTGGTCAATTGGCTCGCGAGGTAAATACGTCAAAATGCAATTTTGAATGCTTTTTTTTTATCCACTAACATCTTTTTCACTTATTTTTTTTACAAATAAGATCATGGATTACAATGACACCGACAGCTGCTTCGTTACGCACGTCCATACTTTCAGGTTTACTAACTGGCCTAGCAAACCGCCTATTCGCGTCGAATCGCTTGCCGATCGGCAGCCGCGGTCTACTGAAGTCTTTGGCTCGCGAGCCAAATGAAAGAACGTCATTTTTGCTCGAACACTTGCTCGCGCGGCTGCCACGCGTAATTTGTACGCAACTTCAGGCCTTTCCTTGATATTCAGTGTTTTAGTATGCGCCATTTAATGAACACACCTAATCAGTCGAAATCAGTACATTCGGATACGTGATAAATAAACGAACAAACAGACTTAATTCTCGTATCTCGGAGCTTATCGCTAGATGTGCGAAGTAATCGACGCGCACGACACCCGGGGGCGCCGTTCCCATTGTTTGATTGCTCCTTGTTTATCCCTGTGCTCGGACGTACGGCCATGACGTCACGCGCCGCCACCTACCGCAGATCACGGCACAGATGAACACGTGAACTGACAGCTGTCTGCTTAAACATGGAACACATACAACCTAGCAGACATCTGAACGGGTGCAATGAATTTATGGTGAATCATAATTCGAATAGTATTCTTTTAAGCTATTGCATAGCTTCTATCGCGGGCCTTGAGCGTGGAGACTGAATCCAGAAATTCCGTAACGAAAAAAACCTGACACCCCGAAGCTCGCACGAATCGAGCCGAGCTGCTCCGAAGTAGCTCCGCTTAACGTAAGTAATTATAATTGCATAAGTTGATAAAAAATGCTATGCAATAGCTTTACCGCGGCAGTCCCCGAGTGCCACACGTCTTTTTTTTTCTTTACCGTGCTACCAACTGATGCCCCCGACTTCACCCACGTAGAAAACTGGGGAATCCAACACACAAGAATCTATTGTCGGAACAAAGAGGGCTATACCTAATCTATCTCTGTACTTTTCAATAAAATCCATTGAGCTCTTTGAGCGTGATCAAACATTCAAACATTTTTCACATTTTATATTATTAGTTAAAAGTATGATAGGATTAAAGTATTACGTGAGCTTCGTGTCGTTGACTTAATGCACTTGTGAAAGTGTTTATGATGCCGCACTCAATGGTACATACATACTCTTTCCAAGTACTTATGCGGGTTTCTGAATCTGAAGCCATTCACGGGAGAGTTCGGACACAGCTGACAGATTGTTCATTGGGGGAATATATATGGAAGTAGTTACTATGACCCAGTGTGATCAACGTTTGTTGGGCGTGTCCCCAATATCACCATTTTTCACCCTCAGGCATGTAATTTTTGGTGACTTTCGTTTTGCTAACAGTACTTACATAGATATAACGAGGATAAGCAATCAATCCGCAAACAAACTTGTAAGAGTTCAAATGCCGTATTGGTTTTGCCGGTATCAATTTGTAGGATAATAATTGAAACAACTTTCCACCAAGCAACTCGGCGCATTTTTTGTTGATCGACATTATTCCTCATGACAAGAATTACCTCAAAACTGAAAAAGACACACAAAAGATAAACGATGTAAGTCAAATTGAACTCACGAGTTTGTCAACACACGGAACATTACTTAGGTACTTCATCAATCACTGCACCGATATTTGTCTAATGTAATGGACTGGTAACCACGAGTTCTGACTACTAAAGACACGAATTACGGATTCATGTACTACAAATGTCTTTTTATATGCTTCTGACAACAAGCGAAACTACAACCTCTTTATACTTTTCCGTATAAATAGATTTCAAGTCCAAAACTACAGGTCTTTCATCCGTTGTCATTTTCCATCCTCAGAACGTTTGTCCTAAATCTTTAGTCGTACTCTCCTAAGTAATGGCGTATCACCAGCAACACATATTAGAAATAGTGAGGAGGCAAGCATTTAGTTCAAATGTGGAGGGAGCAGAGGGAGAGGTACGGGAGTAATGTGATGCTATTATTCAGGACCAACTCTCTTAGTGCGGAATAGTTTTTTAAAGGCAGTAAAGTGGGTACAATACTGCGAAGTATTCGAGTTGATACTTGTGAACACAATATTTAAGTAACATGTTTTATATTGAAAAAAAAAACAATATAGAAAGTTAACGAGATATTTGAAAAGAAATTGAAGTTGGTAGCTTATTCATGCGCTAGACGTGAATTATGAATTTATTTCTGTGTAATTTAGTTTTTTTTACCTACATAATGAATTACCTTAATGAGAGTTCATTAACCCGCGGCTGTAAACCGCAACTTTAACTTTTTATGAGTCACATGGCTCAAGATTACACGAAAATAAATGAATTTGAATTTGAGCTGGCTGTGACAGAACAAAACTCTTCGGTATTTTATTGTTTTAAACAAATGTAAGTGTAAATTAATTGAACTGGTATACAATGTTACTTTAGCATAGTCTAACTAAAGTAAATCCTAATCTAACAATATGCCTTTAAAGATAAGTAAAAAGTTATTAATTAACATGTGATATTTGAATGACCGTGAGGGTGCATTTTCATCAACACAATTCATTTTTTGTTGAAATTACTTTTAAAACTATTCTATCTTTCAGTTGAACTTGCGTAGCACTTTGTGTTTGTACAAATAAAATAATATAGATACCTAAAGCAAAGTAATGGCTTGCAATTTGTTTAAAAGCAAAATCAAAACTCAATTTAGAAAGCATTCAATATTTTTACATAACTTACATTTTAAGATAAAAAGATAAACTAATACGTCATATTATTATTGTAAAAAACCATTGATTTAAATGGTTGCTTAATATAAAAAACAAACGACGTGTGTATCTTCGCATCATTCTCGCTGCGGTGAAGCTACCGACTGCCTTGGATACCATGGCCTTTCATCTAGCAGAAGCGCTGGCCGTATATCGCAGCACACCAAGTATGAGTGTAACTTGGATCAACCGAAAAAAAATAAAGCTTCATAGTTTGGGAAGTATTTTAACGTCCTGTATGTTTTAGAAATGCAATTAAGCGACATTCACAGAAACTACCTAAAATCAGTCACTAGTTTTACAAATGGCCTCTTAAAACG
This sequence comes from Eilema depressum, assembly GCA_914767945.1. NCBI lineage: Eukaryota > Metazoa > Arthropoda > Insecta > Lepidoptera > Erebidae > Eilema > Eilema depressum. Next base: position 216,586 of record OU612029.1, on the reverse strand, counting down.
GTTGTAAATTAAGTTTTATTACGACGTCGGCGCTCGATGAATCCTTGCTCGTGAGCTCTTTAAAAATATTTATAAGTGGAATAAAGACCGTGCACGATGACGAGGGGTCCATGTTAGGTTCGGAGCTAGTTGGGAATACCAAATAATATATATCTAATATATAAAATTCTCGTGTCACAATGTTCGTTCCCATACTCCTCAGAAACGGCTTGACCGATTCTTATGAAATTTTTTATGCATATTCAGTAAGTCTGAGAATCGGCTACTATCTATCTTTCAAACCCCTAAATGGAAGGTGCAGCGGGAACGGAATTTAAATAACACGCGGGCCGAAAATATGGTGGTACGTAGTTCGCCGGGTCAGCTAGTAATATATACTAATTTTATTTTTAACATTTAGATGTAAGGGAGTATTAGCAATGAGTGAATGTCTCATATTAAGATGTTACTTACATTCAAATAATATAATAGTCTATTTATATAGTTTTAGATAATATACAACAGGGAACGTGGCACGTAAGTCGTGAAAGTTGCTAATTCTATAAAGGCAACTTATACAGCTAGTTGCCAACTCGGCCCACAGAACCGTAAATTGTTTAAACTGATATAAAACTTTCATTTGTTGGTACATAATATATAATGTATTAAGTTACAACAAGGAAAATGATAAAATGTGTCTTGAAAGGAACCCTCACAGGATCACTAATCATTGTACGTCTTGTCTGTCAAGATCTTTCAGAAACCTACGGATGTAGTAGCTTGAAGTACCTATATAGGTATCAAATATTCAAATATGAAATTTCTTGAAGCAGTAATAAATCAAGCATCTGAGTGAGGGCAATCAAAAGATGTTTACGTCAAATATTTAGACACTCGTAAGGAAATTAAGGCACTTACTTACCGTTGAGCTAGAATCGTTAAATTTGGCATGAGGTAATAAGTTTATAAGTTTTTATAGCACAAGTAAAGGGAAAAGTAAGACTCCTGTAAATTCTTAATTACTTTGCAATCTGTGAGCTAAGTTGGTCAGCCCCTCTAGACAAGTGGCAATTCGTCGGCCAGCGTATCGTAGAATAGAATGCCAAATGTATGGGATTTGACGTATATGACAGGCGTCAACGAATGTCAAAAACGTCAAATCCTATACATTCGTCATTCTATTACAAGATACGATCCAGTTTAGTTCTTTATCGTCATTGAGGTGAGGGACTCGTGGCTAGCTGGCAAGGATTCACCTAAATGTTATGTTTTTCATCATGCTTATTGCCTATAACCTATTTGCTTCTATATATACCTCATTAGTTTCGCTGATGTTGTCTCGCGACGGTTCACATTTCTAGAAATAAAATAATTCGTACAGTAAGGAAACTCTTCAGTATTAAAACTTTTTGATATGTAAGGTATGTCAGCGTCATTAGAATTCGATTTCTCATATTATTTGAATGTCTACGTTATTAGCATGTATTGCCCTACAAACCCAATACTCAATATTTACACAGCGTCTGACTTTCTAGGGTTATTAGGTGATTCTTAGGTTTTAATAATATTTGCTTTTATTTCTACGATTTAATATTAAGTCTCGAACTCGTCTAGGTACTTAGTTTACTAAGAGTAGGTATAATGGTATTTAAGCCCTCTGTATGTGGAGTATTACGGAGAAACGCTCATACTCTCAGCAGACATCTTCACACAAGTGAGTCTGTGTAGTCAGCTGGTCGAGTGTGAGTCATCGCAATGTTCAGCACGCACTTCACATGACATTGTGAGAACTACATCTGTATATCGCCAATTTATCTTCTACTAGTTTTTGCCCGTGGCTACGCCCGCGTGGATGTCGATTATCGCGACCAAACATAGCCTATGCCCTTTCTCAAAGTCTAATCTACCCCTATACCAAATTTCATCAAAATCGGTTCAGTGGTTTAGGCGTGAAAGCGTAACAGACAGACAGACAGACAGAGTTACTTTCACATTTATAATATTAGTATGGATTATAGTAATAGAAAGAGATAAAATATTAAGCAGCGTACTAAATCATAAAAATATATATTTTGCAGGACGACGCTGAAAGTTACATAATAAAAAACATTTTTAAAATCAAGAATTTATGTTACTAAAATATGCAAAAAATTATTAAAGTCTTCAGAAAACCAGAGTGCTAGTTTTAAAGACGTTATGTATTCAGCAAGTTACTAGTTATGACTTAATCATGTCTCTTTATTGGCACTTTCATAATAATTTCAAGCTCGATTTCTAAAAAACTAAAGTAATTAAAACTTGAACGCATTTTATAAATAAAAAAATGAATAAAAATGTAAAAGAAAGTACAGCATTTATTCATAATATCATTACCTAAAATAGGGTTAATAAACAGGGTTGTACATCGCCAGCAAAAAAGTAAAATGTACTAAATTCCCAATTTAATTTTTCCGTGTGAGTTAATGAAAAATAAAGTAAAAAAACAAACAGTACATTATCATTTGGTGTATCGTGACGTAGGTCCTCCGTGAGTGAGGTCTGGCGTTATCAGCGCGGACTTGATTACCTCCTCCCCCCCTCACTGCTCAGCCCCTGACCTCCCTGAAAGGCGACCTAAACAATGAGTAACGCGCGTGATACAGAATATGGCTGTTTGTTATGTACAAGTAATTAATGATGTTTTGGTCAACTTTGCCTTTATCGGGACTAGCCGAGCAAACATCACGCTATAACCATTTACTCAATCGTTTTCTACGTTGAATAAATGGTGTTATTAATATAACACTAACTTATTGTAGGAACTAATACACTGATATTACAATATACATAAAATTAATAAAATAACCTACACTATCTATGTATGAACGAAACACTTTCAGACTGCCGATATTTTTTCTTTCCAGGCACTGTCCTCATTGAGTGACTGACTCCAAATCGTCATCATCACAACGTTGTGCCTCGATGGTATCGGAGGCCCTCGGAGGCCAGAGTCCTTCCAGGTTAACCTCCTTCATTTCGCACGGTCTTGGACGACAAGCTAGCCCTTCTTGGGTCTTTGCTACGTTTACGACATCAAATGTCTCTAAGGTCAGACAGAAAGTTCCTTTATACGAAGATGTTTCGTATCTTTTCAAACCCACAAAGAGAACATAATTTATTGTTTTATTTCAGAACCTTACATAGAATAAACTTGTAGCATGCATTAAAACAAATATATGTTCCGACAAGAGCATTAATTATTTATTGTATTGAGTGGAAAGCCGGCAGCCGAACTGTAAACATTGTCAGTAATTAAAGAGCAAAATTGATTAAAAACTTACAACGATGTTTTCCAATATTTATCAAAATGATCCGCTTATTACGAGCGAAGTGTGCAACTTTTGTAATGAAATACAACTTTTGTAATTAATACGCAGAATTGTCTTACTGATTTTATCGATTAACGTGTTTATAGTCCATCAACATGAATACATTATATTATGGAATTTCACGGTAACTTTTAACAAAAACAAAACGCGGTGAGCTAAAATAGAATAATATTACACTACCGTCTCTAGTGAATGTAATAGCTTATTACGTGAAGAACCCTCCGCAGAGGCGCGGACGTGGAAAAAACCAAAAGTAATTACATGTTGTGAACCCTTTACAAACACACCGACTGAACTAGTTGCGATATTATATTTGGCTCACAAAATATTCAGATTTTCTGTTTCTTAGAAGTAAAATAAGCTTACATAGGGCGTATTTTGTACCTACTACGAGTCATTCCAGTGCCTTAAACATGGATACCTTCTTGTTTTTTTTCTTCTCATGTTTTATGTTATTTATATGAAAATATTACTGATCAGAGATTGTTCAAGGCATCACTTTTCAAAATGTTAAGCGTTGAATTGATATTTACTCGTAATCAGAATCCGTTTCATCTAAATGATGTAGTTTAGTTAGTTCTGTGTCAAAGAACATTGCTACGGACACATTAATATGTCACTCGGATTGCATATATTGCGCGGTTCACGCCGGTAAAGTTGAAGGTAGCGCGTTCGGCGTTCCACAGGTGTGTGTAAATGGATTGTTGTCCGGATATTGCAGAGCCTTCGGGCGCAGGCCAGAAATCGGATTCCTTTGTGTTAGCATGGGATATCGGTTTACATTGTGTGGTGTGTCCGCAATGCGACCTCTTTTGATACACGAACTCCTCCTTTGTCCCTGTCGCCGGCGTCGCTTTCATCCCGCCCATTGCGTGATGCACGAGTTTTTTGAATAAAGATGTTGATAAGATTTTTTGTCGTACCTATTCTTATTGTTAGTATTGTTTGAATATTAAAAAAAAGGTTTTCAAATCTAATGGGTTTGATCCCTGAGGTCTTTTATTCTATCTTGCCTTTTGAAGTGAAACAGAGAAAATTGTATAATGTTTACATAATTACATATCCTTTTTAATAATACAAATTCAATGAAATATCAGGTGGATACGATAAAAATTCTAAATAACATATCCATTTTTATTTTAAATATTCCATGTTGCGAACACCACCATGCAGAAAGTATCTTACTTTGAATCTTATTAAGTTGAATATAAGCAGTCATCAATTCTGTGAGCGAACTTGAGACCATAATACCAGACATTTTCTCCGTCAAAAGTAAAAAGACCACTGCCACAAAGCTTACGTACACACGGGGATGTATTTTAGTTCAATCTCCTCAGCTCCCAAGAACCTGTAATATTTAAATCCGAACGCTCGTTGAACAGATACAACACCGTCTCTACACAATCACAATACCTCGACAAGGCGCTTTGGATTGAACTCGAAGCAACTCTTGCTGTGTTTTGTTTATATTTTTAAGCTTTATTAAGTGTTGTAATATTGAACGCTGTATACTTACGTTAGGCTGATTGCAGATGATATAAAGTACCTACTGAAGATGTTATCAGTATCCCAAAACTGCACGTGAAGCATACTTGCAGTTTTAGGACACTGATAACTTCATTACTCGCTATTTTGATACTGTCCGGTTGAGACCCCGCGACCATGGCTGCAAAAAAAGTAGTCGAAACGTCGGGCTGAATGTTAATAATACCAAATAAACCGCGGTAGAATCCGATACCTCAATGTATCTCTGCATCACCCTAAGGTAGAATGTCAGATAATGCCTTTGGCATTAAGTCCGCCTTTGTACAATGTACTGTGCATTATGTTTAAAAATAGAGTGATTTTATTTCCACACTCACTGTAAGTTGACCCTGTTGGATGTTCACACGAATATCGTTATATCTTTGATGTAATTTTATTACGCCAAAGATTATAACGATTAACTATTAACGATTAGCGAGACTAAGGTTACTAATCGATAATATCGTCAACGCTTTCTGAACTTAATCGTTATCGATGAGGGATCGCACTCATGTTGTGAAAAGTATACCTATTAGTGGCGATATTTGCACTCTTTTTTATACCCGTTCTGATCTTGGATTGGTCTCTATATTTGAGCACTTAGTTGTTAAGATAAAGAATAAAACAAAAATTACTTCTCACAAATTATATTTGCCAAAATGCTTTGTCAGTGTCTATCGTCTTAATATCAAAACGTGTGCGCTCATCCCAATTCGGAGCAAGCCTTAATATCTGTTCGGTCGAGATTCCATTAGCGGCACAAAGGGAGCTTGTTTAAGTTTCATATTTTAAATGATTGTTGTGCGAAAGTTTTGCTGTCAAACTGACTACTTAATGATCGTGGATAATGATTGTTTAATTATCGTTTAGTTTCGAGACGAGATGTTCTTTGTTTGTAGATCTGTGCGGCGCTATTGTACTTCTTATTATTGATATAGTAATTAGTGTTCGGTTTCATTGACGTAAAACTCAGGCTTTGTACTTGTGAAGGTCAACAAACATCGGTCAAGTCGGAGTCGGACTCAGGTAGGTACAAAACTGAATTGTGCGATACACTAACCGTTGCTGTTTGGCTATTGAATGAGAAGTGGGCTATCCACATTTGCAGGTTCCCACAACCACCATCGTTAGCCTCACCGTCACCATAACTGCTGAAACGCCACTGAAAAGTTAGTTCAAGCAAAAGATAACATAACATCAAGTAAATCTCTATAGACTCAGTTAATTTGGAATGTGTACGAAAGTCCAATACGAATGCACAATGTACACACGTAACCCCTAGCCAGCTTTGATTAGTCAGCAATAGAACACAGCTAGTTTAATTCGCTCAAGGCGAAAGTTTCATAGTTATACAACTAATAAGCTATTCTCGATAACCCTTAAATAAGGTAAGTCATAAAAGTCACAATATGGAAACAATAAAACAAACAAGTAACATAATAAAAAGTGTGCGCACGGAGTCAGTGACCGCAGATATCTGACAGTTCGTATAAACCAAGATGAACGAATGAATGGAACGATAGCTCATTTGTCACGAGCAGGCGAGCGGTTTACGACCAAATTACGAATGTGCGAATTTACGCTCCAATATCAACTTTTTTATGTCGCCGGTTCGAATTAGCACCCTGTTTTTACAGATAAAATCAAATAATATTATTTGGCACACATGACGTGGTCATTCGACGTACACTTTTTTCGTGTTGTGAATTGAAAACATCGGGATAAGACCCGCGGGGCGGCGCGGGGTAACTAATTTTGAAGTGGTTATTTTGTGCATTTGTACATACATACATACATATAATCACGCCTTTATCCCCGGAGGGCTAAGCAGAGATAAATTAACATCCACATTTTACAATTTATTGTGTTCGGTCCCATGTACATTTGTATGAAATAAAAATCTTAAGTGAAGTTATGCAGGAAATATCCTCAGATGATAAATACATTTCATTATAATGTTCATAAAAATGAATGTCAGAGTGCGCATTCCCTTAGCAAAGTAATGCAACTCGACAGCAGGGTGCGACCAGAAGTAGGAGGATCTGCTCCCAAATCAAATTGTACCGTAACATCATTTTGGAATCTGTGACGTCTCACTGCCCTGAAGCGGCAGTTCCTTCCTCATCCAGCAGGCTTTTTGTCGTAAGCGGTTACTTTCAGTATTCGCATCCTGTCGCCTCTCGTTTACACCACCTTCGTTACGTCTCTCGGTCTCTAGTGGGCCACAATGTTCTTATTGGTGCTAATGTTAATGCATCGTCTATTATTCTATCTATATCATCTATGGTTTCAAAAATTAATCTATCCTTGCTCAAATCTAATTTTGGAGTTCAATTAGTAGCAGTTCTGTCCTAAAAAGCTTAATCAGGATTTAGAACGCACAAGTTCCTGAAGTAACAGACGTCCCTAAGCTACGATGATCACTTACTATCAATCCATACTAGAAGTCCTAGTGCTTGGTACAAAGAAAACTCGAAACCTTAGTTAACTAAACTCAAAATACGACACTTTACACAAACTTTAAACTTTTTTTGACTACTGAAGTAATACGGCATTTTACATAAACGAACTTTTTTATATCTTCTAATACCTGTAGTTTTATTGAACTACTTCTAACAGCTTTCAGAGATCCACAGAACAGACACAAAATCCTAGTAATGTTTTCGTATTACCCTGACTCCGTATATATTGCAAATAAATATACTGAAATGACATATAAATATAAATACATAGTTAATGAAATGTGTTCCACAATGTAATAATGTATTGTACGGCGAGGCGGGAGGGCCGGTGTCTGCGCTCGGCCGCATTGCGACAAACCCGTTATTGGTATCTCAGGCTTTTGACTCCGCGTGGTATGAGACCACACTCCTGATTTATTCCCCACGACCCCAAATCACCTCCATCCGTCTTGTAGGTACACACGTAACATCTAAAAGCCTTGCAGACGCGCTGAATTATTGGGACTGCGACTATCCCTTAGGTTAGATTTTGCATGAGATACAGTAACTTGTGTATTTAAAATCACACTACGATAAGTGGGTAAGACAGAGCAAGAATAAGAATGTCTAAAATTATGATTAAATTGATGTAATCGATGTTCAACCGAGAAATTGCTTTAGTCAAATTCCTTCGATAATATTTTTACAACACTATCTTCAACCAAGGAAGACTTATCGCTAATAATGAAGCTTGTGATAACGCCCGCTGCACCGAGATCAAAGTGTCGCCGCGTCGGGTAAACAAAGGGTATTGTAGCTTATAAACGTAATATAAAAGCCATTAAGTAACAATTTATATTTAACTAGTTGTCATCCTCAAGTTGAAAATTGATTATTTTTCAAAGGAAGTCATTACCAAGACGGAAAGTATCTTTTGTGCAGTGTATCCAGTAGTCCGCAGCCAAATTTTAGGGGAATCCAGATGGATTCCTGGTAAATACTTGTTTTCGCGTAATTGCACAAACTTATGATCTACAATTTTAAAACAACACAATGGTAAATAGCCAGTTAACTCTATTACCTACTACACTTATAATCTTACTCAGGCACTTATAATTTTGATAATCATATAGAATTAGATTAGTATGTATTGTATTCAAAAAGGGATATCGATACTAAACATTACAACGATATTTATCTTATCTTGAAAGTTATTGTACCTTGAAAGTTATTATACCCTGCTAATTTTTTTTATAATATATGAGAATTTTAATTATGTTGACCGGGTTCAGGTCAGGTCTGGGGCCTGAACCCGGTCAGGATACTTGACATTCTAGGTACAGAAAGGGTCTCCATCCGGTACAGAGCTTGCACCGGTCTGATAATTTTTCAGAATATAAATATAGAACTTTACAATCATATACGGTACTTTTTACATTTTGCATGACAAACAAACTACCTGTGTGAGCGACTCGCAAAGTGGCAGTACGGTTAAAAATATGAGCTGCGTATTCATTCCTGAATACAGCGGTGTAACCATTTCGTTGATGCCATTTTTCACTTACTGCTCTTTTCATACTAATTAACTGCCTGTAAACAAACATACTTTCGGCCGATAGTAAGCATGGTGGGATTTGTCGGTGGGGGAATAAATCATTTTAATGGTCTGTGAATGTTCATTGCATAAGATTCGTCGTATCGCTTGCGTGGTGCATTCAAAAGGGAAGAAGGGACGAGAGATGGGAAGAATTTATAAAGTTATTTATACTGTTGATTGATGGCACTTGGTGGAAGTTATTATTATACATTATAGATAACACACTTGTACTTTTCCACAATATTTATTGTTCTCCTAACCGGTTTCACCTCACGGCATTCTCAAAGGATTACATTGATGGTTATGACATGACAAGCCAAATGTTCATAACCATCAATGTAATCCTTTGAGAATGCCGTGAGGTGAAACCGGTTAGGAGAACAATAAATATTGTGGAAAAGTACAAGTGTGTTATCTATAATGTATTTATAAAGTTCTTTTTGTCACTTAGCAACAGAGTTAGTCAAGTAAAAAAAAATTAAGTGTAAATATTTTTGTAAATAACGACATCTATGCAAGACGTCCCTAGTTAAATACATCATGTCACACGAAGTTCTAAGTAGCTACTATATCAGAATAGTAGCAAAAACTAAAGAAATATAGTTCACAAAATATCAGTAAAGTGTGCCAATTCATCTGCTGACCGTGACCACAGCGGTGTACGCCGTCCTACAGTTCTGTTGTATGGCGCAGGAGATTGCAGCGCGGTGGCAGCCTGCCAGGCTATCGGCGAGGCCCTCGTCTTCGATTACTGCCGTTATCTATTAGCCAATGTGCTCGCTGCTTTTACTTTTTAGTAAAAAGTAGGTCAACTCAATTGCGGCATTAGACACGAGGAATATCGCCAATAGGCAGATTTAAACGGTAAAGTACCTATTATTCAGTGGGTAATTTCTGCTGTCATTTCCCCTCGTAAATACTATAAGTACTTGGAATACAAAATGGAGGGAACTTTTATATTAATACAAAGTAAGTCAACCGCGTTGTGTAACTGGCATCTATAATTTACCCATTTACTATACCTAAGTGGTTGGGCTGATTTTAAAACACTTACTATTTAATTTAGATAATTAATTGTCATACATACGGCACACTACATTCTTCCATGAGCGTGTACTCCAATACGACAATGATATATAGTTATTCCTCATATGAAATTAAATATAACATCCCAAGAGAATATTCCAGGTTGACAAAATGGTAATACACTCGCAGGAGTAGTTGGCGAATTGTAGCTATTGCTATGCATGAAGTCGAGATATACATACGCGAGTATACAGAAAGAATTATAAAATTTGAGACAGTAAACAGTCAAAGTCAATAATCATTAGAGACATGTCACTGTCCTAACATCGACATGTCATGTATTTTCAAGTAAAAACTAAATCGTCCCATGCCAAGAATTATCTCTAAAAATCGACAGTAAGGAATGCAATAAATCTGAGATCTGAGTGTGGGTGTTAATACGTATCCAATCAGGGCGGGAGAGCGGGGAGAGGGGGAGTGATCAATCAGCTGGTGCCCTCCCCGCATAAGCCTACGTATAATACAACATTATAGGTGAACCTTTTGATAATTTACAGGGTCTCTCGTTCAAATAAATTAAATTTAAAAAGGGGCAGACGTCGTTGAGTTATGCAAACCGAATCAATTAAAAGTATTTATGCTTCGTTTCGAAAACCTGTTTCTATTTATTGTATGTCTGCAGGATTTACATATTAGCGATAGTTAAATGATGAAATCCGTGTTATAGCATTGTTTATATGTATGTATGTAGTGGGTTAAAGTGGTAATCTCTTTCTAAATAATATTTGTACACTTACGACTTGAAATCCACCAACTCGGTAGACTAAAGCCTTTCAGTACTTATACTGCGGATTTCAGTACTTATTCAATAAATATAGTGCAATGTATTATGTTTTTCTACGTTGTTTTTTTTTTTTTTTTTATGAAGATGTTTGGATGTTCGGAAGTTTGTTATTCAATAATGCCCTAACGGCTGAACGGATCTCACTAAAAATTGTAATTGTATGTCTCGAGAATGGAAACCTGTTCCAGGAACATAAAACCTATAAAAAATTACTTCATTTACACATCCATGTTTGTGCCCAAAATTAGAACTCAAACTCTCTTCTCCATCCAATGGTTGCCTGTAAGAGATTGCCACTAGGTGATAAGGCCGCCTATTGGTTATACCCAAATGTACCACCTAATGACACATGTTTTCTCCTTGGTGTGCACAATAAAGATATACTTTACTTTACTTTACTTTATCTTCGTGAATTTTTACCACACTGAATTAAACTTGTGGCTATACTCGGTACACAGACGCAATTGATTTTAGAGCTAATCCGAGGTTAGTATAGTCATTAATCTATGGAAGCATGACAACAACTAGGTTTAAGTTGGAAATTTAACTGTCGCCGTCGTTTAGCTAATAACTGTATTTATTTAAATATATGTATGGTCTACGTAGGACTAGTGTTGTTTATAGAGAAAGAAAAGAGAAATTTACAAAATATCAGAGAAGAATGCCTCCTGACAGTCTACCCGACCGTATGCAAAGAGCATAATGTTTCTCAACACCTATAATATTATATGAGACGATGGGTATTTCTTGGTCGAACCCGACCGTCGAGGCTTACATTGCAAATATCCAGAAATATCACGTGCGCGTTGTCAACCCTATAAAAGCTTCGTACTTTACCATAAAAAAGATAGATCCAAAGCCTTCTAAATCCATTGTCTACAGCCATACCGTCAGTTCACCACCCCTCCTGCAATATCTCCATACACAGACACACACAATCACTGTGCAGCACATGTGTGCGTTACTCATCAATCACTTAATCACACGAGGAGTGAAGATCAAGGTCATGGGGTGAAGGTCATAATAATGTACCCAGTTGGAAAGCGGGGGAAATAGCATGTCAAATTTATTTAAATGAATTTAGCCCTTTAGCGAACGTACAATACGTGATTGGTTTTGCTTGGTACGTCTTCAGCGCTCATAGAAAATTATATTAGAGTTAGCATAGATAGGCACTGTGTTACAAACAGGTAGTTAAAATTTAAAGTACTTACGTTTAAATTTATTCCGACCATCAATAATGTCGAATGAACGAAACTATGTAATTGTAACATTTGGTACAAAACGATCAATTCCACCTGGGTGAACTACGCAGGTGGGCCACAGGTAATAAAACCGGTGCATTAAATAAAAAAGATACATAATATTCTATACTCACACCGTTTTCCTTTTGGGCTAGGTAGTAATAAAAATCTCTGAACAAAATTTTGAAGGAAAAAATAACAATTATAAAAACGTGAACTAAAAAGTTATAAATACGTTTTGTTAACTTGACCATAATATACCTGCCTTATCTAAAGCCCATACCGCTGACCCATGATAGCGACCAAGGTACATCCTTCGATGGGCTCCTCTTCCCTAAGGCCTAATAAGTCTTAAAGCGCTATTACACCTTCCTGAATTTAGGAAACGATATTTAGGAAACGATTTAGGACGAGAAATTCAGTCGCCGGAGCTCGCGATTACACTTTCACTAAATTAGGATCCTAAATCAGTTTTGTTGGACGAGCGGCAAGCGACGGACGTGTCGCAGGTGTCGCTGTCGAATAGAGATGGATGATAAATTAGGTTACGATTTTGATATCGATGTTATTGAATATTACTTTGATGATGTTACCGTATGATGTTACTGTTATATATTTCTAACAAATTACATTTCATAATATTGTTATAATCGACTCTATTTGCTGAGGCTGCTTTTTTAATTCGTTACTTAATTTTTAAATTAGCAACTTAGTCTGTCAATAATCTCATTGCGCGCATACTTCTGAATAAAAAAGAATCGATAATACATACATACCATACATACGTACATACGGTACATACATACGTACATACATACATACATACGTACATACGATACATACATACATACGTACATACATATATACGTACATCATACATACATACGTACGTATACATACATACATACATACATACATACATACATACATATATACATACATACATACATACATACATATATACGTACATACATGCATACATACGTACATACATACATACAAACATACATACGTACATACCCACGTACATACATACATACATACATTATGTCGATATATCGATAGCTTTATTATAAAATTATCAATATCGATATTTATCGATACAATATGTATCGATACTGCAGCGGTGAGCGGCCACTGAGCGTCCTAAATTTAGGAAATGCGATTACACTCATCCGATTTAGCCATTTAGGACGTCGGAAGCCGTCCTTTATCCTAAATCGTTTCCTAATTAGGATGCTACCATCCTAAATGCGATTACACTTTCCTAAATTCAGGACGTCCTAAATATCGGATTCTGAATTTAGGAAGGTGTAATAGCCACTTTAGCCACCTGTCACCAACAGTCCTCGCAGTGATGACACGCGGGTATTGGACCCCGGCCCAACGCGTTAACCCTTCGCATTGAATAATTGGAGACGCAAAGGTTTTGTGTGTTGTGTTGTATCTGCACACTGAGTATAGTGAGACTGATATGACAATATTATTGTTTTGCTTGTCTAAGTACGATTATATTATTTTGGGAGGAGTAGGCAGAAATGTATTATAATCTACTCCTATTTACTTCTATTCTACTCCTACTAATACCTATTATAAAAGTGAAAGTTTGTGAAGATGTTCTACGTAGGCGCAGCCGAAGACATCAGCTAGTATGTATTCGTAATTGGTCATTTGACGGTGACTTGGTGGTTAAGGAGTCGGCCTTATGATCGAGAGGTCCCAGGTTCAAATACTGGCCATTACACTACCGACGTGAACCCACTCCTAGCACAAGCAATTTAGTTTAGTTGGAGGGCTTAAAGGGAATATCAGTAATTTTGGTTGCAAATATTCCTTTTTGAAAAAAAAATACCCCTGTTTTCCATGTCATTGAAGCCGTTAGTTAGGCATTTTGTTGAAATTTGTGCTACGTCTTTCTTTGACAGAAAACTCCGTAACTTTTTCTCGAACCGGGCATTTATGACAAGATCTCACTCCATACCGATGAATTGTTGAGGTAGTCTGTGTAAACCATGGTTTAATTCTGGTACCAAGTGTGACAGATCATACATAATATAATAAGTAAATATATTAAACCAACACAGTGAGATCGCAATTTAATAGTCTCGTAGTCGTCCAATATTGACTGTGGGTGAATTATCACTCGATTCGACGACTGTTGTTTACGTTCGTTTCAATGTCACGTTTTACTAAACAGATCAATATCACCATTCCCCATACGCTGTTGTTCATTTTGTACGGATTCTAGCCGTACCGTATGGGTTATATTGCAAAGGGAGGAAATAATAACAAACCAAGTGGCCTTAAGTATTTTTTGATACGGAACATTTAATGCGGGGGTCAGACCAGCTTTCGAAACTCGTCGCCATATGATCGTCACTCAGTAACTACTTTCCTATATCAGCGTGCGCAGTTTTTTAAATTAACATTAAATAAAACACATTTAATTTGAATTTTTGTTTCTGATTTTGCCAGATTAATAGCGTGTAAACCATCATTTTTGCACAATTTTTATGGAAATAAACGACTTTTATATCTTGTAGGTATATAATTTCAATGTGTCACACCAGCCAGGCGCGAAACGAATGCTGCAATTTTGGTTTTCGGTTTATATAAAAACCAAAAGTTAAATTAAACCAGTTGAATATATAAAATAAATTAAATCTGTCAAAAGTTCGCCTAGTGAGAGATAAACAAAACTCGATAAAATTGTGAAAACTTTAATTAAAACAGATTTTTTTTTTATTTTTTTTTTTTTTTTTTTTATTTTTTATTATTAGGCACATCAACAGATCATGTATATTACATTTCAAACTTAAATAACATGTGGACTTATATCTATACCAAAATGTGATAAGCCGCTTCTTAATGAAGAGGATTATCTTAATGATAGTGATGTCAGTATGTTAGTTAGGAAAGCTACGCCTCGTAAAATAACTAAAATAATAAGTAAACTAAATAGTCTTAAAGCTCCCGGTCAAGACAATATTAAAGTTATAAATATTAAAGCGATAAGTCAGAACATGTCTATTGCTATTGCTAATTTAATTAATGCTAGCATTCATTCGGGCAAATACCCAGACGAACTAAAACATGGTTGTGTTCGACCCATATATAAAAAGGGGAAGCAAGATGACATGTCCAACTATCGACCTATTACGCTTCTGTCAAGCATTAACAAAGTTGTGGAGAAGTTTATTAGTGAACAAATACATAACTACTATAAAGATCATAATATCATAAGTAAAAATCAATTTGGCTTCCAGCCAAATAAAAGCACAACCTTGCTGCTGTCCAGATTCACAGACGACGTAAACAAAGCACTCAACTCAAGGCAGCATGTGCTAGCTCTCTTTATAGACTTCTCCCGCGCGTTTGATACGCTCAATCATAACAGACTAGTTACTAAATTAAATGGAGCTGGGATACGCGGTCCGCTTTTAAAATGGTGTGATAGCTATCTACAGAATAGGTCTTACCGTGTCAAAATAAATAAAACCTATAGTAAGACAATATCGTCTGATGTAGGCACGGCTCAAGGATCTGTGCTTGGCCCTCTTCACTTTATCACCTATGTGAACGATATGAACAACATTCTGAGTCACTCCATCGCCTATCAATATGCAGACGACACCTGTCTGCTCGTGGCAGATACAGATGCATCTAAGGCATTCGTGAAAATACAAACAGACCTAGACAATATTAACAAATGGTGTCACGACAATGGGTTAGTACTAAACGCTAGTAAAACCAAACTGGTTCATATTTGTTCCCCCTATAGTAAAACTCACTCCCAATCTCCCAATGACAAGGTGGTAGCCCATCAACATCTGTGCTTACACAAAAAGGATAAAAACTGTCAATGCCCCACAATTGAAATAGTTAACAATCACACATATCTTGGCCTAATAATAGATAACAAATTCAACTGGCTACCTCAGGTCAATAGAGTGTGTGAAAAACTAAGAGCATTTTTGGCCAATATGTATATTATAAACAACAGGATACCCCTGAAAGTGAAGCTCATGCTTTACAACGCACTTGCTGAAACAATAATTGCATATGGTATCACTAGTTACGGTAGAACTTTTAAAACGTACCTTGATCGCATATCTCAACTGCAAAATAAAATCCTAAAGGTAATCACGTCACACCATAACACAGTAATAACTAAAGATGATATAGAACTTTTTAAGCACTGCAAGGTGCTTCCAGTTCATTCCATTTTTACGTTATGTCTCCTGAAAGAACAATTTTTTAATGCCAGCATACAGGTCGAAATATCTCATACTATTCGGACACGGTCAATAGATAATAAAAAACTAGAAACCTGCAGGGCTAGGAATACCTACGGTGAAAGGACCACCATGTATATTGTTCCCCGTTTATTAAATAAATTAAATACGTCCTTCCGACAGAGCATCACGCCAACAAATATTAAACGTAAGCTAAAAGCGCACTTTTTAAACATCCTGTGAATGCCTCGCACAAAAACCGGTTCTTTGTCCGGCCAGCCGCTCACGCTCGGGCGAAGTTGCCGATCGGTCACAAACAATCCTCACGCCTACCTCCTGTAACTATGCCTTTCTAATAATTATTCGCCAGTTTGATTGTTATTAATGTTGTTTTTAATGATGTATTAATATTGTATTTGATTAGTATTAGTAATAAGAATAAGCATGCAAAATAGATTAGGTATATAAATAAAGTATAATTGTAATATCTGTGTAATGTAATCGCAATATAGAATGCGCGGCACTCCACACAAACCCCAGTGGTTTATGGTTTGCTATGAATATTATCTCATGTAAATATTATTGTAAAGTAAATAAATTAAAAAAAAAAAAAAAAAAAAGATATGCACAGCGTTTGTAAGCCTAAGTACATGGCACTATATATATAAGAAAATTAACAGACAATATGGTAATGAATTTAAAATTAAGTTAATTAACGTTATCACCCGCTTTTTTATTAGATTTGAAATTGCTCATTATTCTCCATTTATACCCGGCAGCGCTGTTTCCAAAAACGTCAATATCGTACAGTTTCCAGAACTGGTTGTATGTTCTTAATATCCTAGATATAGGTTCGTTGCGACCAGTGATCGTTCTGAGAAAGGGAATGTGGAAGATCTCGGTGTGAGGGAGTCGTGAGTTAGCCCTACGGGGAACGTTGAGACTAACTGACGATAGCAAGTCTTCACACACCGTCGCACCATTGATAATTTTGTGTAAAAATGTTAGATCCAACATGCGTCTACGATGGCTAAGAGAACACATCCTAAAGAACTTCAGACGAGCATTATAGGACTGGCGGTGGCTAATTCCTTGTGATCGGTATGCCATACGCCTCGTGAAAGATCTCTGAATCGATTCTATTCGGTTGGAGTGAATGGTGTAACAGGGATTCCATATTTGACTTCCGAACTCTAGTACACTACGGACAAGAGAGAAGAATAAAATAACTTTAGATTTGTGGGATTTGAAACCAGCGGTAGAGCGATTAATAAAGTTCGTCATTTTGGCAGCTCTATTGACGATGGAGTCATAATGTGGGATAAATGTGAGTTGTTGGTCCAAAATAATGCCTAAGTCGCGAATCTGACAAACCCGAGTGATCGGTTCGCCGTTGATTGTATAAGAGGCGATGTGAGGTTTTCTTTTTTTGGTGAAGGTTATGTATTGACATTTCATTACATTGAGAGTCATTTTATTGTCCTTGCACCAATCTACGACTCTATCTATGTCATCCTGCAGTAGCTGCACCTCAGACTGAGACTTAATTTCTCTAAAAATTTTCATGTCATCTGCGTAAATGGAGCACGTGGAGTTTTTTATACATTTTGCCACATCATTTACGAAGAGTGCAAACAATATTGGGCCCAAATGTGACCCCTGGGGTACGCCTGAGGTTGATACATAGTGGTCCGACTCAAAGCCACTTATTACCACTGTTTGTGGACGATCCCGTAAGTAAGAGTCGAACCAGTTGTGTAACTTGCCGCAGATACCATACTGCGCTGCTAATTTAGCAAGTAAAATTTCGTGGCTGACTTTATCGAAAGCAGCGCTGAAATCGGTATAGATTGAATCGATCTGTTTACCACTGTCGATCGATTTTAGTAAGGTGGAGGTATAACAGATCAGGTTGGTAACAACGGAGTGTTTTTCTCTGAATCCGTGTTGTTTATCCGTTAGTAAGTGGCTGGTGTGGTTATACAGTATAGGACAAAGAACGGCCTCAAATAATTTTGAAAACGCCGACAGAATCGAGATTGGTCGGTAATTGCAAACATTGAAATTATCACCTTTTTTAAAAATCGGGACTATGCGAGCTTTCTTCCATTCACTCGGGAACACACCAGACTCTAATGACTTTGTGAAAATTTTGTTTAATGGATATGTGAGAGCCGTTGCGCAGCGTTTGATGAATAGAGGAGGAATGTCGTCTGGACCAGCTCCCTTGTTATGATCGAGTTTTCGGATATGTTTTAGTATTAAGCATTCGGTGAGGAAGATGCGAGAGAGGGGTTGAATGATAGCCGATACAGTATTAGTGGCTTCAGAAGATGTTAACTGAACTTGAGAAGGTGCATAGCTGTAAGTAGACTTGAAATGGCCGGCAAACATGTTTGCTATGCCGGTTCCTGTGCCGGTCGTTTCTGAACCGTTAGTCATTGAGGACGGTAATTGAGAGCCGTGTGCTCGTTTATCTTTAATAAACTTCCAGAATATTTTTGGGCTACGGTGTAAACTGGTCTCAATACTATTTATGTAGGACTTGTGCGATGACTCAAGTAAGTTCCCTGCGCGTGTGCGTAAAAGTTCATACTCCAGCTGATCCCGGGGGTTGCCATACTTTTGATACCGCAATCGTAACTTATGCTTTTCTTTTAAAATTCTGACAAGACTTCCAGGGAACCATACTGGGATATTCGTTTTCTTAAGATTACGCCTTGGGACATGAATCGATATAACATCTCGTAAGACTGCATAAAATTTCTGCACCAGTTCGTCAACTGTGTTACAATTAGAGAAACAGGAATGCCAGTCGGTGTTTTTTAGTATGGGAATAATTTCGTTATAGTTTGCCTTATAGAAGTTGTACACTGTGCGAGGCGCGGGAGCTAAATGTGGTGAGTCAGTGTTCACAACTTCAAGTTCTATTTGAGGGTGATCAGGGTTAAGTTTACTTAATAAGGTATCTGGTTTTGACACTCGACTCTGAACATTACAAAGAACAAGGTCTAGTGTTCTATCCAATGCATTTTTGACGCTAATTAACTGTTTCAAACCCGATAGAGCAATAAAGTCCATCAGCATATAACCTCTCACATCAGTGTCGTAGTTTGCAGCCACTGCTTCAGAGTTCTCACTTGCTGACCACGAAATGAAAGGTAGGTTGAAGTCACCTGCGATGATTACATTCTCCATCTCACTGATAGCGTCACTTGAGCTGTCAAAAAATTGTCGCAGAGTCGACGCTTTGACTGGCGGCGGGAGATAAACACAACAAAGACCCATGCTGATGGATGAATTATTTAATTTGGTTTCAATTTTGATCCATATTTGCTCAATCGCATTGGTGTCCCAGTGGGTAATTCGAACTGAGTGTATCTTTTTTGCAACAGCGATGAGCACGCCACCCCCATCAGATTTATGGCTTGTGTAAGAGTCTCTATCCCGTCTGTAAACCTGGTATCTCTCGTCTATGAATTCATTATTCATTATATCGGGCTTCAGCCATGTCTCCGTGAAGATAAGAATATCATACTTAGCTAGAAGTATGTTTTTGTAAATTGAGTTTGTTTTGGTTCTCATTCCACCCAGATTCTGATAATATATGAGGAGCATGATGACGTTACATAGGTTGCCGATTTTTATGAGGCAAGAGCTGTTGTTACTTGCTCTTAGGTGCTAATCCATCGAGGGTTTCGTGGTTGCGAATCATTATCGCTTGCGAGTCATCAGATGCCCTCATGTATATTTTTCCATTGCGCACCCATACATAGTTGTATCCCAGTTCCTTTTTCTTCAGTCTAGCTGCAGCATGTAATTTTTTCAGTTCTGGTGAGAGGTGTTCGGACACATATACTTGCGACTTTTGGCCACCAATCCCCAAATCCGCTGTGCTCAATTTGTCGTCGGTGAGTTTTTTGGTTTTATTGTACTTCGATACAGCCGCCAAGAAGGCATCACGTTGGCGCAAACTGGGAAATTTAACGACCACCGTTCGAGGGCGAGAACTATGATTGTCTCTTTTAGCGACTCGGAAACATGCGAGCACCACATCATCGCTCACTGGACTTGAAACCACCTCACTTATTCTCTTGATGATACCCGGCAAGTTTTCAGAGCGGAACTCTGGCAGGCCGCCTACTTCTATGTTCGTTTCCCGCGAGTGCTGTTCGATCGCGGACAGCCTGCTTGAGAGATCCTTGACCGATGACTGCAAGAAAATATTCGACGACCGAAGATTTTTAATTTCGTCATCTCTATCCTCGAGTAACTTTTTCATTTCGTCGTATTTATTGTTAGCGAATTCAATAAATGTGCTAAGATCGCTTATTTTTTCGTTGAGCGGCTGAAGTTCAGCTGCGAGAGTATTTTTTAATATTGCGGGCAGTTCCTTCTTTATTGCTTTGGTTACTTCGGATCGCACCAAGTCACAGAGCTGCTCCTGACCGACACGGTCAAAGCAGGATGTATCGGTCTGGGGGTTACTGCGTAAAGTGACGTTAGCGGCATCCTCATCACTCACTAGAGGAGCAACATTGGGTTTAGATCTACCCGATATGGGCGTTTCCGAGTTGCCGCTTTTAGGAATTTTGCTCTTGCACAGATCGCATAACCATGTGCCTTTTTCTGCGGGCGACTGTTGTTTGAACTGTCTTGTAGTCATGCTAGCACATTTTACATCATAATGTAATTGACAGTTTGAACATGTCATAAATTCATTGCTTGCAATTAATTGGGGACACCCCGCACAAGGTCTTTTTTGTTTATGCATTTTAAAGCGTAAGTACCTTTATTCCGCTGCTACTCGATGCGACTTGTAGCACACCTACTGTTCTAGATGGCGCGTAGCAGAGCGCGCAGTGATAGTGCTCACTCGTAGCCGTTGCTCGACCGTAGCACCCACGTAGCACAACTCAATCGGTGACCACAACGTCTTCGGGCTTCGGGTGCCTACGCTGTTCGTTCGGCAAAGTCCGTGAGATGCGAGGTGGCGCGATGACCGGTTCCTGACACCTTATGTGTCGTAGGTCAGGGATGACAAATTCGATGAATTGTTTTTTTTGCTTGTGGTTCAAGTTGCTTCACTATTTTATAAAAGTAATTTCGCACTTGTATTGAGAAAAATCCGTGCTATTCGTGAGTACCAATTTTGGTCACGATAAGTTAAAAAGTATCGGTTTAGAAGAAAAAAAAACGCGGAGCGATCAAACCACGTGTATGCACAGTACGGTCCGTTCACAATGAATGAGATTTTATTCGTGTAAGCAGAATTGCCCGAATTTTCAGTTCCATGACTGAAAATTCGGGCAATTCTGCTCACACGTTTATGAATAAAATCTGCTTTAAATGAAGTTCAAATTATAATTTAACCATAATTAAAAAACTAAGTTAGGTTTGAGTGATCATCTCTCACTCTTCGCGCCTTTAAGGTCACAACACCTAATTTACAAGAATCAAAAATGTATAATGATGCCCAGTACACAGCAAGCAGAGAAGGGACAAAAAGACAAGGGACAGAAGGACAAGGAAGAAAAATAGTGGCAAAAGGCAATGATAAAATCACTTCTAAAAATCATTTCCAATGCGGAATATTAGATATTAGTATTATATGCTACTAAAAGTTAATATTAAATGCGAAGCGGATAAGGTCATAACCTTAGTCAGAAATAAACTACACTTATAGCTTTCTGAAGCAAAATTCTATTCAACGCTAATCGAATTTTACGATCAGGGCAAGCATGAATAGAAGATTTTAAGCTATTCAGAGTCTTCCTAAATTAGGTTTCCGCTGCCAACTTACCAAATAATAAAATTCCCTTTCTAACAAAGATGAAGTACTTCGATATCAAAATCCTTTGTTTTTGTTTGAAGTTCATAGAAATATTATAATTCTATGAATAAACAAGATCCGCTTTATGAATAATAGTTGCCTAACTACCATTTCGGGATAATTCTAGCAATGTAGCGAAAGTCTCCAATATTTTATGGAGGTATTATTGAGTACAGTTGCGGTCACATTTCTATTCAAATGTTGACATTAGCATCAAGCCTCATATACTTGTGGATGGTGTTTCCTGGCCTTGACGTACGATTATTACAATTACATGGTATAGACTTGTTATTGATTCTATGTTTACGGCATTTGTGTGTTTATTGTTATCAGTGGCATGGGTCTTTTGTTTAACCTTCGTATATACATTGACAAATAGATGGACAAAAGGAATAATAGATACGCACATGTAGTCGGTCAAGGCATAGGTAATGTATAGGTAGTAAAATCACCTCTTTTGACAGTCTCTAGTCTCATCTGGGTTAATGATGACGTGATGCTTAAGGGTTTAGACCTAGAAATGAAAATCATCAATTCCTTAATCAAGATAAGTAATGAACATCAGCAATTTTGCTCAATTGGTGGGTTAAATAGCAACGTGTGGCCTACGATGTTGGTGATTAATAAGTAAATAGTAAGAGTAATAATATATGAAATCATGACCCTGTAAACCTATCTCTAAAAAGGTGATCACAGATTTAAAGGCCCACATTTCGCTAACTATGCGAAACTGTATTATTTTATTAGAAATCGTTTTATAAATTCCTACAACTTACAAGACCGCACATACAGTTAGTTTAACCCTTAAAAAAGCTGTTGAAATTATCCTTTGTTCTACTGAAACACATTTTTAATTTAAACTTTTCACTACTAACGCAGCATTTTAGCTTTGGAGGCGACGTTAATATAAAAAATAAAATAAAATGATATCCCAGGGAGGAGATAATTAAGTTAGCCGTTGTACAATTTAAGTGTTTTACCTGCCCGTAAAATTAAAACGCCTGAATTATGGACGACAGTTAAAATGTAGCTTAAATATTAAATATTTACTTTGCCGAGTCCGGCGCTGTGCAGGCGGGGCCGTCCTGCCGCTGCCGCCCGCCGCCTGCTGCATCTTGCTGCTGACTGCTGATAACATCACATGGAACTTAATTATTTACTTCTGCTCGTGTCCATCGAACTGTCATGTCGTTAAATAATTTGAGGAAAATATGAGTGAAATTGGAAAAAATAAATTAATGTTTTACTGAAATTTATTTGTCATAATTTCAGCCTTTGTGGAGTGACGGAATTGAACGCAACTGCTACTCACGGGGCGCGGGTTCGATTCCCGCTCAGTGCAAATATTTGTATGCATGAATATGTATATTTGCATTGGTTTGGGTGTTTCTAAGTATAATATGTAAGTATTTATTTAAAAAATAATATTCTAAAAAATAATAGTCTAAACTATCTAAGTATGGTTAGCTGATTCTAGATCCCATAACAGAAGATAGTTAAGCTATGCTTACTTTGGGTCTATTTGATTTTGGGGACATCGTCCATGATGTATATCATCGAGATATTCAAGACCTAAACATTTGAATGACTCATTCAAATCTCATTGTCATTCGATGACCGTACATCACACTTACCAAGCAAATAAGAATACAGTAAACCCTACGAAGTTTATAGCGTGTTCTCGATATTTATCGCTCAATACAGTTGTTTACTGAAATAACAACCTTTAAATAGTCTAAAGTGCGTCACACACAAACTGTCAGCATTTTCAGCACATAAATTTAATATCGTTGTATAAAAGTGTGCTATAAAGTCGTAGCCCTCCTAACGACTCATATATTTTAATAGCTGTTCAAATTGGTCGAGTATTTCACATATGCGCTTCATTTTAATATTTCTTAATGAGTGTAATTGCTCACTTGTTAAAACTTTAACAAATATTTGAATTTACTGATTGAGTAATTAGCGCAAATGCTTTTGTTGGCGAGTGTACCCCAAGGGCTGTACCAACTATTTGTTTCGTTTGTTTTAAGCAAACAGTTTTTGTAGCAAAAATGTGTATTTCATTTAGATTTGGCCATGAGGCTGTCAGACCCAAAAACATGTACAATGTAGACATAATGTGATGTAGTACTGTCTTGTATTAGTATTCGTACAAATATTTAACTCTTTATCCAAATACATCTTTACCCAAACATTTTATAATAACAATCCGCAACATTAGTTAATGAAACTTCGATTATACTTTCCCCATCAGAATGAATTTAGTGGGGAAAAGTGGATATATTTTTTTAACATTCCACTTTGCCCCACCAGTGGAGACACTTGGTGGGGCAAACTGGAATCCCCACCCTGGAAAACCCACCTCAGGTTTAAATTTTTACAACGTTATACTCATTATAATATAAATGATCGATATTAGTGGTACAAAACATTCCCAGTTGTTAATAGTATTGACCTGCGTTAATGAGCCCGGAGAGCGAAAGTGTGAGCCAGTGGGAATAAAATGTCGCGTTGGTCCACACTGTTGACCAGTAGAACAAAACATTCCCAGTAGTCAACAGTGTTGACAACGGGGTGTTGACCAGCGGGAATAAGGCACGCGCTGACGAGTTTGAACTCATTTCTTTTGTCTAATCTGTCTCTGGTGCTACATGACATCCAAGGCCAGGTAGGTGGCGTTATAAATTTCTGAACAAGTTAAGACCTGCTAGTGTGCCTGGGCTCATTTGACTTGTCTTGGCAACAACAACTCCAAATATTACTTAGTGTATCCAACTATGAAAATAGACACCCAAAAATCTACTAGAACTTTTAAACGGAACATTTTAAAGCAAACCAAATATTCTTCGTTTTAGATAAGATCTGATCAAAGTCGTCAAATATCAGCAGCAATGAGTAAGTTAATTACGTAGTCTATTATAGAATCTAACTGCGTCGCCGAGAGACGCCGACAGCGCCATTGTTGTGCAAAATCAACTAATTCAAGAGACAGATTCCAACAAACATTCATTCAATTTCGGTGCTTTATTTGGCACGAAATAAATGATTGATTAAGTGATCGACCTTCTTTTATTGAACGTTTGTGATTTCTCTGAGAGGGCATTGTAGCGTCTGGAGCAGATGGCAAGGAGTAACGTAAGCTCAAATAGCTCGGGAAGGTGAAGGCAATGAATTCTGTCGCTCGCGCGCGATATTTGCGGATATTTACCTAGTAAATTTTTATTATACTAAAGCTTGTACTTATTATACCAAATAGTAATTCCAAAGAGGTGATGTACATGAAATTATTCAGTCCACTACTGCATATTTTATTATATTGTCAGATGCAAATATACCCAAATAATTTGATCACTAACAACTGGGACGGGCATGTGAATTGTTATACTGAAATAGAATATATTTGCCTGAATTTTGAACTAAAAGCTTCTCCGAATTGTTTAAAATTTGGATAAATTTGAAACTATCAGGAATTAATTGTACCATACCGGATTGGAAATAATTTCGTGCGACCATACTATTACCAACATAGTTAACGCGTATATTAATTACCTGAAATTATCATGTATATTAATTACTAATATTCAAATATGAACAATGGCAGGTTATAAAAACTGCCCTTTTACATCGTACTTACTCATATCCACCATGTCTCTCATTAATCAGAACTTGAGCAAAATTAGTGTTTTCTTTACAAAATATCTCAAAAGTCATAAGCTAGAACTCGGAAACTTGATTTGTCATTTAGCTAATAGCCTGTAGCAGAGACGTGAAATATTTTACTCCAACTAAAATCTGTACATTAATGTATGTACTTTGTTAAATTACAACCCCTCCGCACGCGTATTCCAGTTTCAAAAGCTTTATGAATATGATTTTCTGTTACTGAGAGAGAGACGCTTCGAACTGCATTCTTGCGATAGTCTTACAGCTGCTTTGAACATCGAGTTGAAGTTTGTAATACGAAGTTATTTGCCAGTATTCTCGGAAGACCTGTGCTCTCAAACTTTCGGATTAACCTAATTTCCCACAGACGTACTACTAGTAATAGCTAGTACTGGTACTCATCAAACAATAGATGTTGAATTATTAGCTCGTCCCTCGACGATATATTATATCCAGGAGAGGGTGTCTTATCCGTCCCTAATTAAAGGGGAATACATAATAGAGTTTTTGTCCGAATGAAAGTGATAAAAGGTCATTCTCTCACTCCCTCACTCACTGGTGAATGAATGAATGAATGTTGATGTGTGTTCGTTGGGGAGCCGCGGTCTTACGACCTGCGTTGTTCAACATATCGTCGTCGCGCAGAGCGTTTATTGTGCTCTCGCATTATTTGCGTTAATTTTCAAGCTTTGTGATGATAATTGTGTGAAAGGGATTAATTCATGTTTTCCTTTGTTTTATTTCCTAGTTTTAAATGTATTTTTGAGCCAAAGTAACTTGTATTCTCTATGACATTTCTACTTTTATTGACATAGTTATGCTGCTAAAGCACACCATGATTCGCATGGAAATCTTCAAAGTAAATTCATTTCGCAGTTTACTTGTAATGTGCCGCTGTACAAAGTAAGAAAAATCTGTGAACTATTTGCAAAAGGCGAAATTTCTTGCACCGCCGTCTCTCTGCTGGAGCGTTCGCGTAGATCAAGAAACTTAGTGATAACTACAAACTCAATGACTTTGTACACCAACCTTTATTTATTAGTAATTATTAGCAAAATAAATCTAAATCTATCGAAAATGATGATCAAATGTTTAGAGCAGTCTCTATATTATACAGTACTCCAGCACACAGCTAACCTATAAACACTTGAAAAACTAGATGCAGAGGGGTAGCAAAGTAAGGCGGAAGGTAAAATCTCCGATAGTCCTCACAAGCCATCCAAACTGCAGCATTCTACTACTTAACGTTGATATTAAGAGAGTTAAATGCACACCGGGTGTCCACCGACTATTGCAATGTACTCGCACCGTGGTCGTGTCCACACGAGGCTAATCCCGTACTGCGGTACAGCCGCCTGTGTCGTTACGTAACTGACGATGGCGCGCTCCCGGGGGCGAGCACTGCCACTCGAACCGGAAAAATTAAACTGTGGAAACTGAGCGTATTCACTGCGATTGTGAGACAACTATTATTATAATACATACATATATAATCACGCCTTTACCCCCAGAGATTTTAGGCAGAGGTGAATTAACACCTACATTTCACCAATCATTGTGTTCGGTTCCACGTAATAGGGGGTGAGCTTATTGCCGTATTCCGGGCACTATTGTTGACTCGAGCCATGCATGTGAGGCTGAGTCAGGGCTGTACAACATATATGTCTGATGTTAAACAGCCCTATCCCTTAGTCGCCTTGTACGATACCACACGGTAAGAGATGAGGTGGCCCAAATTCTACTCTGCCGGGAACCGCGCGTCTGATAAATACAGTTTCACATATCCATCCTTAGTCACAGAAAGCCTCGATATTCATAATAACATTTAATAAACAATAACCCCAGATCAGACAGAAAAAAGAACACAAAATATTTGTTGAAACTATATCGTTTAACTATTTCAGCAATACAATTACACGTTAGCTTAATTGCACTGTGCCATGACGCCTGTAGCACATCTCCGCCGCGAAACCGCGTATAGCGGAACCGCGGTTGTTTCGCCATGTTCTGTCAGTTGTACGAGGAGCGAAACTCTAGCGAAACGGCATGTTCTAATGCATAGATTTACCTATCTTCTATCTCTTTCGCCGCGCAGTTTCGCCTTTGCCGTTCACACCTCCGCGCTTCGTCCGCTATTTTGTCAGTGTTGTCACGTGACAATTTTACGTAACACGTAAATTGCAGGTCCGCATTAGGGGTCTTTTAAATTCCAAATGAATCAAGATCAGTAAAAAAGTTTTACTTTGATTATTTTTTCGCCGTCTAAAGTTTTTTGTACAGGATGGTATTACCTACATCTAGGTACACTAATATTCTAAAGAGGAAAGTCCTTTTCTTGTTTTTTTTTGTTTGTTGTTGACTGATTTCAATAATGGGAGTAACATAGGCTAGCAAATAAAGACCCGTGATGGCATGCGTTTTTAGTGGTTCAGAGTTCAGTTCAGTTCGACAATCACTCCTGACCATATCCGAGGGAACTTTAGCACGGAAAAAAAGTGGGAACGGAATCCGAATTCCACGCGGGCGGAGCCGCGGGCAACTGCTAGTATTATACATAGCTGCTGCCCACGGCTCCAAACACGTCGAATTCTGATCACGCTCCTACTTTTTTTCGGTAGTCCCTTCAAATACCACTCCGGTCGGCCATCGCACCTACTCAAAACCGCACGCCTCCTATTACGCACTCCCCGACTGATTCTAGGCCATAATTTAAGAGCCCTCAGGTGTGAAAAGCACGGTGTCCCCATTGTACTCCGAAAAGGAAGGATATGAATGTCACACCACTTCACCAGCGGGGTGAAGCGGTGACAGGTGGCTGAATCTGAACCCTCGGTCTGCACTCGGCGACCAGTCCACCAATAATGTCAAATGTGTTATGCCTAATGAATTTCGGAGTATCAAGTTTCTGCCAGATGGAGGGAACCTCTCCACAGGGCCACATCCGTCGCTACATCTTCTTTTCTCTTTATTATATTTGTATACATATTATTATTTATAACTTACTGATTAGACGTTTAGTAATAATTAATTAATTTGACTTGACAGCCAAATACCGCCATATACGGCCCGCCTATCTCGCACTCCCCGACTGATTCTAGGCCATAAATTAAGAGCCCTCAGGTGTGAAAAGCACGGTGTCCCCATTGTACTCCGGAAAGGAAGGATATGAATGTCACACCACTTCGCCAGCGGGTTGAAGCGGTGACAGGTGGCTGAATCTGAACCCTCGGTCTGCACTCGGCGACCAGTCCAGCAATAACGTCAAATGTGTCCTTTGCACGACTTATATGTCCAATTATGAAAAATGACAATCACTCTTTAATTGTCCAACCATAGAAATTGTCCAATCATAATATAAATAATAATTGGTCAATATAATTAATAATTATTAATCATCGATTATATTAGTATACATATTTATAACTTACTGTTACGTTTAGTAAAAAGTATTTAATTTGACTTGACAGCCAAATACCCTATACGGCCCTGGATTTTGACAGGCGACGACGATTCGAAATCTACACACGGTTGCGAAGGATCGCGCATGCGAAATCACGTTGTCATTTTAAACGGAGCAATCAGAAGTCAGAAAATTCGCGCATGCGTTCTACACAGACCAATCAGATTCGCATACACAATTCGATTTGGTAACGAAGTTGTCAAATTTTGGTGTCAATTCATGGTAAAGCTACTGAGCGTAACTACGTTTTTTTAAATGATGGACGTGGAATATACTGAAAAGCTTCTCATAGAGATCAGAAATAGACCCGTTATTTATTTAATAAGCCATCCACATTATAAAAATAACGTGAAAAAATTGCAAGCATGGCTAGAAATTCAGAGAGAATTAAATGTGGAAGGTACGCTTTTTATTATAATAATAGACTTTTAATTGTATTAATATTATATTTATCTAAATGTAATGTTAACGTATAATGGTACCAAATATAAAACTTATTTATATCTATATATTATATTTGTGCAAATTAGTGTCCCCATTGTCCATACAAAAAGTGAACATCTCCTTTCCCTATCACTCACCATAAAGTAACTAATAATTTAACTAGACAGCCAATTACCCAATTTCGGCCCTGTTGATTTTGAAAGTTCTTAACGCACGGTATCAAGTTCGCGCATGCGAAAAAGACGTTATCATGTTGAACGGAGCAATCAGAAGTCAGGTAGTTGGCGCATGCGTTCTAAACGGACCAGTTAGATTCGGGTACGCGCTCCATATTAGATAACAAGTGTCAAGTTCCGCTCATGTTTCGCTGCTCCAGCTACACTTGAACACAGCGAAACTCAACTAGCAGTTCCGCTGTCCGCCGCGAAACAGCGGAGATGTGCTACGGGCGTGAAATTCGCTAGAGGCAGTGGAAACAAAAAGAGATTACTTCAACGTTCCCGGGCTCTAACACATTTGCTTACAATTAAAATGTGTCCCAATTTCACCTTGCATTATTTATCAGACGAGGTACAGCATTAGCTAATTAGAAAGGATCGTAAACTCGATGCCAAGTGGTTCATTATTTTCTTTTACGTTTCCCCACGACCAAATTAAAAGGCCACATTTGTATTTTAATTCTTCAAGGAGAGGATCACAGGTGCGCACATGCTATGTTATTGCGGTCCGACTGTACGCGTACTTATATGAACCGAGCACTCTTATGACAGCGGACCTACAGCCGTGTTGTCAAATATTATAAAGTTACATAAAAAATCCAGTTCATTTTTCCACAGACCCGGCTCGACCTAGATCTAAAAATGAAAATGCTATAATACAGTATTTTTTCTGTATCATTAAATCGTCTACGAATTTCGTGAAAGGGTTTTCTATTTACTTTTCAGCTGAATGTTGTGGGACCGATCGCGTCGAAGTTGTTATTTCGCTTATTTTACGGTAAAATGTTGTTTGAAATGTGCGAGGAATAAGCGAAGAAAGCTTTTAAAAGGCTCCACTAACAATTCTATGTTGTAAATAGCGTAACGTAGAATCTTCGCATTCACAACAACCGGCAAATATTTAGAAACTTAGATAACACACTATTCGAGACTTCAACATTATTATTGCAAGTATTTTCACCAACACAATACCTTATATTTTGGTGAAAATAAATTCATTGGTGGTTCTTTTTAAACAATATTCCACTACCGATCGGGCGCAAGAGCGGTAATAAAAAATGATGAACTACGCACA
The DNA here is from genome assembly GCA_914767945.1 of Eilema depressum. Classification (NCBI taxonomy): domain Eukaryota; kingdom Metazoa; phylum Arthropoda; class Insecta; order Lepidoptera; family Erebidae; genus Eilema; species Eilema depressum. Next base: position 185,632 of record OU612029.1, on the reverse strand, counting down.
TTTTGTAAATTAATGTATTTTTCTTTTCCCTCGGCTAAGTGTGGTGATAATAAGTGAAATACTAGCCTTGCGCATGTTAATTAGTGTACTGTGTAGTTCAGAGCGCACCTAGTTAACGGCAGTACTGTATTAATTGTCCCGGGACGTTCCTGAGCCGGCCACAGATTGGTGTGATTAATGTCCCGGCGGTTCAACATGTCTACACTGCTTACTCTATGTATTTCTTATTTTAAAATATCTTATTATAAAAAGTAAACTACTAACCAAAACATTAATAACTAACTCGTGGATTACTGATCATCGAGCTATTTTATTAATCCTACAAACAAATTTACCTAGAAGCCCCTGTACAAGCCACTTTACCAAAGTCAACATGCGCGGCCTCGAAAATGACATACGCAGCATTAATTTTGACCCAGTTTACACCTCAAACGATGCAAATAATTCTTTAGACTATTTTATACAATCATTACAATCAGCAATATCAGAAAACACCTACACTAAAATAATACCTAGAAAGTATAATAATATTAAGCCATGGATCACACCTGGGCTTGTCCGTTGCATAAGACATAGAGATAGACTACATCTTAACTTGAAAAATGCGCCAGACAATATAACACTGGCTGTAATATATAAAAGGTACAGGAATTTTTGCAATAAACTATTAAAAAAATTAAAAATTCAACACGATAGAAATGAATTACAAAAGGCTGGAAACAATAGTAAGCAGATTTGGAAATTCATAAAAAAACATACGTTTAGGTCAAAACCCACCGAACCACCATTAGATTTAGTATCTAAGGAGAACCCTCTTGATTCAATGAATAAAATAAACACCTTTTTTGCAAACGTCGGCAAAAATTTGGCAGAAAGATCACTAAAAACTGGTCGTTCTAGTGAGAGTTATCCTAACGCCGAATCCCATAACTTACGACTAGCCTCGTCTTCTACCTTAAAATCTTTTGTATTATTAAATACTGACACTGAGGAAATACTTAGAATAATAACGAGTCTGAAAGATAACTGTTCAACTGGGTGGGATAACATACCTAATAATATACTTAAAAAATTCAAATATATACTTGCTCCCCCCTTAACCCATATTTTCAAATTGTGCATAACTAATGGCATATTTCCGAAGTCACTTAAAAGAGCTGTCGTCATACCGGTATTTAAATCTGGGGATAAAAACTGCGTTAATAACTATAGACCTATTTCTATATTAACGGGCCTATCCAAAATACTAGAAAAAATTATACACACTAGATTAATAAAATATCTGGAAGATAACAAGTTACTCTCAGAGTGTCAATTTGGTTTTAGGCCAAATAGGTCAACTTGCCAAGCTGTACATACGCTAACAGATTATATCGCTACCAACCTGGATAACAATATGCACACCATGGGGATCTTCCTGGACCTCGCCAAGGCCTTTGATTCTATTTCTTGTACTATACTTTTAAAAAAGCTTGAGACATTTGGTGTAAGAGGGACTCAACTACTACTGTTTTCAGACTATCTTAGTGATCGTCAGCAATGTGTAAAAATAGGACAGTATATGAGTGCTGAAATCAAAAATAGTAGCTACGGAATCCCACAAGGCAGTGTATTAGGTACAACCCTTTTCTTAATATACATCAATGACCTTTGCAGTGCAGCCCTTCAAAACGGCAGTATCATATCATATGCTGATGATACAGCTCTCTTGTTCGCAGCGAAATCACGAGACGAGGTATTTAAACACGCGCAAAATGGTTTTAATTTTGTGTCGACGTGGCTTCAAAAAAACCTCTTATCGCTTAATACTGATAAGACAAAATACATGTTATTTACAATGAGAAATACAAATAAACCGACTACTAACCTAACCATCAATGCCCATATTGCACATAGTTGTAGAATCGCTGACGTTGTATGCGCTTGTCCCACATTAAATAATACTAACAACATAAAATATCTTGGTGTAACGATTGACACAAATCTAAACTTCCGGAAACACATCGATTTGCTTTGTACTAGAGTACGCAAATTAATGTACATCTTTAAGAACTTACGCGCAATAGCTGACTACAAGTTAATTAAACAGGTATATTTGGCTCTGTGTCAATCAATCCTCACTTACTGCATAACGTCCTGGGGTGGTGCTGCAAGTTCAATCTTACTCCCACTAGAACGAGCCCAAAGAGCCATTCTAAAGCTAGCCACATTTCATCCATTTAGGTTTCCTACACATGAACTTTATCGGTCATGTAAGGTGTTAACAGTACGTCAATTATTTATCTTGAACATCATTCTATACCAACATACTAAACTCCCTATGACTGCTATACCTCCAGACAAGAGACGGAAAGATATAGTTTGCATAACTTCACAAACCAAGCATGCTTTTGTAAATAAATTTTACGTGTTTTTGGGTCCTTTTTTGTACAATAAATTTAACAAAATACTAACCATATATAGTGTAAGTTATTGGAACTGTAAGGTCTTATGTACAGAATATTTAGAGATGTTAAATTACATAGACACGGAGAAACTGCTAGAAATCTTGAAGTGAGGAGAGAGTGTCAGGCGTTTGTCTTTCTAGCTATAAAAATATTTTTTGTTTTTACTGTTATATTCCTTATACCCTAGAAAATTAACCTTGAAAAGACATGGCCTGAAACACAGGTTTGCATAAACCTAGATCAGGCAGGTCGTAAGAAATATGTAAATTAGATATATTTATTTTTAAATTTCACATATACCTGTAAACGTTATCCTATTGCAATTATACACCTACCTAGTGTGTATGGTATTAATATACGTAGCACCATAATAAGTTTATGGCTATAAATATAAGACTATTGATAATATATACTGTAAAGCCTTCTTTGATAAATAAATAAATTATTATTATTATATTATTATTATTATTTATTTTTGTATTATATTGTATTTAGCGTGCCGCTTTGTTTATCATTGTATCTGATATGATTAAGCTGAACTCCTATCTGTACTTATTTGAGCTCACAACGTTCAATGCTACAAAAGCTTGACGACTAGACTGTGTTGGAGGAATTCTAAGTTTATGATTGGCCCCAGATTATCACCTAGGGCTTCAGTTTTGCTAACAATTGAAGCAATTGAGTTAGAAAGAAATATAATGTAACATGCAATCAAACAAATATCTATTTATATACTTAATCTAAACAAAATAAATAAGTCCCTATACACTTACTATGTTATGTAGCTTAGTGCTAAGCTCATATAATCTCTTGTTACACAGGGGCGATGGCCGCGGTAGGTTTCGTCGATTAACTCTTAGGAAATATGTGTGGAGATAATTTATAGGCGGGCGCTCGGGAGTCAAACTGCGCACTCCCCGGGTGCTCCCTTTGCGAGTATGTTTGCCCCGACTGAGACGAAATCTCATAATGTTTATCAGTAAATTTAAATCTTTATATACACACGAAGTGGCTGTAATAACGTTTTTATATCAATAGCGCCAGTTAAAACTTTTATGAACTGGAATTTTTTACAATTTTCTGTCAAGTAGCTGATGATGTTTGAATCAAATGGGCAACACTGTTTTTACTGAAGTACATAATTCACCAAGAGATTAATATTGAGAATTTCTGCCTATTACCTAAATATTATTCTATCCCCTGTCTTATTCTAGTTCTGTTGGTATTGTCATTAACTATTTATTTTATCTTTAATTTAATATGATAGAGATAAAAGTTTACACACATAAATTCACGTCCGTTTAATTTAAATCCCCAAGGGGGTAGGCAAAGGTGTTTTAAAATCCGCATATCACCAACTAGAAGCTTACACCTACAGTTAAATAGAATATGCTACTTACATACCCATACACCTGCATTCGCCTTCTCGCCCAAAGAAGTAGGAAGAGGCTGGCCGCTCGTATCTTTTTTTTTTTTTTTTTTTTGTTAAAAAGAATATTAGCAACCGAAATTACTAATATTCCCGCTAACCCCTCCAACTAAGCTAAATTGCTTGTGCTAGGAGTGGGTTCACTTCGGTAGTGTAATGGCCAGGTTTCGAACCCGGAACCTCTCGATCGTAAGGCCGACTCCTTAACCACTAAGCTACCGACGCTTCTTCACCACCACCACCACCAGACCGTCGCCGCGTCGAGTACATTAACAGTGGGAATGTGGGATGCAGTGGCCAGATCCACTGTAATGTATCGCTGAGGTGAACCTGGATATTACGACGCAGTAGGTACTGCGAACATCGATACACTAACCTACATCAGCTGCAACAACAATAAAAACGTGACCCATTTCACAATCAAAAGTGAAACGAAACAAAAGGCCACGCGTAAAGGAAGTGTTGCCACACGCACTCGAGGGAGTGTCCAATAGTGCCAACTGAAATAAACTTACCTATATTATTACTAATAAATATATTATAGTAGCGGCACGCTATGATGGCCGTTATGACACAACTGCTTTTGCTCGTTTTTTCTTTTTTGGTGTGTGAAGTTTATTTTCCAGTCAGGCCAGTCTCGCCATATTTTTCTTTAGTTATTCGTCTAACAGTTCGTTGTCCAATGTTAAGTGTACTAAAAAAGAGAAAACGAGCAAAACCAGTCGTGTCAAAACAGCCATTATAGCGTGCCGCAATTATAGTATCCTTTTTTCCTTTAGGCTTTAAGTTCTTAAGAGTAACTTTAAAGCAACGCACATTTGCGGCTTAGTATAAATTAATTAATACCAATTTTTTCTTGGTAAGTAATAAAATTAATAAAAATAGAAAAATATTAATATAATGTAAATGAAATGATTTTATTTGCGAGCGGTGCTAAGATTCGTGCCATATTACCTGTTCTAAATTCAGCAGTATCGCGATATAATCGCCGACAGCTAAACTGCATAACCCAATTTGGCGGCAACATTGATATCAGACGTGACGTAATCCAAATTCAAAGTTAACAGACGTTATCACCCAACTTGTCCAAACATTCCCCTCAAATAAACATGCATGATAATTGCAACCATTCCTACAACTTGCTATACCTATCGCCGAAGTAATTTCAAGCTTCCAAAGTGACCATAAAACCCTGAGCCCTGCATAATATTAATACTCTAGCTACTCGTGGTTTAAGTTATAATGGAGAATTGGCTTAATCGTATAAATTTTGTGTGATCTTTCAACACTAGCGTTGTGGAGGCCGTCGCGGCTCTCGTTAGGATGGTTGCGAGAGATAATCCTGCTGAGCCGTCAGGTTGCGGTGCTCAATCGGCAGCGGATTAAATGCCTGATTGCACTCCTTATACGGGAATGACTATTACTCTCCGGATGGAACACGTTTTGCGTTGTTTTGCGAAATGTAACAAATACTTGTTAACTTGTAATTACAATCATGTACTGATCATACATTTCTTACGATTCTACGATTTACCCCAGGTTTCGAGGCTACTAATTTATTAATCCTACTAATATTATAAATGTGAAAGTTTGTGAGAATGGATGTGTGGATGTGTGGATGTTTGTTACTCTTTCACGCATAAACGGCTGGACCGATTTGGTTGAAATTTGGTATGTATATAGGTTATACCCTGGATTAACATATAGGCTATATATCAGCGATGAACGGGATCAGAATTCCACGCGGGCGGAGCCGCGGGCAACAGCTAGTATGAAATATTTGGACTTTAGAATCTTAATTTTGACAGCCTCTGTGGCGTAGCGGTAGTGAACGCGGCCGCTACGCAGGAGGTGCGGGTTCGATCCCCGCTCAGTGCAAATATTTGTGTGCATGAAATATGGGTATTTGCATTGGTCTGGTCCTGCCTCGGAGAGCACGTTAAGCCGTCGGTCCCGGTTGCCATACGAACATCTATGGCAGTCGTTACGGGTAGTTGGAGCCCTAAATACTCCAAAAACAACGGTCTAGCTGCAAAGCTTCGATATCGCCTACTGTTACCATTGGGTTGTGGAGGTCAGATGGCAATCGCTTCACAGAAAATATCGAAGTCTAGTCAAATCCGTAGTTAGGTGAGACTGGTAAAGCGGACCCCAGACTCCGAGCTGAAAAAGCTTCGGATGCGACTGGTAATTAACGCTATGATGAAGAAGAAGAATCTTAACTGAAGAAGATGAGGAACAGTAACGTAAACTTGTAAGATTGGAGGAGTCATTTGTGAATTGGCACAAGGAATTAAGAACCTGACAAACAAGAGTGGTAAATGGAAAAAGAAAATAAGTAAGGCTGCCTCATAAAACAGATGGAATACTTAATATACTCTGACTTAAATTATGGTGATTGCTCAGTCATTCTATCACCTACAAAAATATTTCTATCTTTCCATAGATTTTTGGGATCATACTCCAAACAAGCACTCTGAAGTAGGTTCAATAACACCTACAAACGCAACATTATCAGTATGGGTACCTACCTATAGATATTCCTTCTCTTTTCCTCAACCTCTCGCAGATTATTATTTTCTAACTTGTCCGAACCTAGTACAAGTTTGCCTTAAACTGTTCTAGATTATCTTTTCTTACAGTGTAACAAAAAGAATCTCAGTTTCCGGACGAGGGCTGCATGTTGATGTGGTCGCAGGATACAATCATATTTTCTATCAAGAATACGGCCCAGTTGGCCTTTTATTGTGCAGCGCAGACCGAGATATCCCTTTAGTATGGAAACTCACTTAATAATATTATATAATCAGGTATATTTATAAATTCAGGTAGACTCCATTCTAAGTACCTATAGATGATGTTCAAAGTACATTAGGCAGATTTGCGAAAAACTATTCTCCTATAGAAGTAGACATTACATGGAGACCTTGGATACCTTGAACTACCTATAACAAAATATTTGCGTGTCATTTGTGTGTCATCCGCAGTCGTAAAGCGACTTGTCTGTCCGTGACTATGACCCTCTGTAGCAGAAGGACAGATACGCAATATCCCTATATCTTGGACCTAAAATAAATAAATAAATAAATAAATATTCTACAACATTCTACACAAAGCTATCTAGACCCATGGTAAGCTTAATTAGCTTGTGTTATGGAATCTAGAATGCGGATATACATACTTAGATACTTTTTTTTTTTTTTTGTAAATTATTTTTTTTTTTTTTTTTTATTTATTTATTACTATTAAAACAGGACAGTACATGAACTATTACAATAGCACAAAAAAACCACTAAGGTTTAATACCAGTGCTATGGAAAGTTATCGACGAATTAACAAAAGTCTATAAAATACGTAATTACTTATCATATTATAATACTATGTATATATATATCAAAATACCTACACCACAACAATGACTCTTTTAATTTTAATAATAAACAATACTTAACTTATACAAAGTAGAAAAACTAACTTGTTTTAAAAACAGAACTACACACCGCGCACTAGTTAGCAGTTGTGTGACATACTGTCAACGCGGGCGGCCGCACTCGTCCCCTGTCGATCGAGGACGTTTTTTGTTCGAGTTGCGGCCAATCGAGTGCGGTGGTTGCGGCCTGCCGTCTCACTCGTTGCGGCTCGGTGCGCCTGCCGCAACTTGCGGATACTTTTTAGACCGATCAGTTTGTAAGTTACTGGTTTCGAAGTCGAGTTGTAGACAGCTAGAGATACGATAATTGGAACTTTCTTGGTAAACTTTTTCAAAAGTGGTCCAGATATCACGTAAAGGCGACTTGGACTATTGTAAATAATTTTCATAGAAAATTTTGTAAACAATGTTTATACTTAGGATTTACCTTTTAAACTATTTTATTAACTTTTTATAGCAAAATCTTTTGGAATAGGTTATTAGGGTAATAAGAGAGAGAGAGAGGATAATCTACGGCTCTCCCTACTAAAAAATTACAGCAAACCCTTAAAGATGATTGATTTACACTGCAACTAAGATTGAAAAAATACGAAATGGGTAAAAAAAAATACCCATTTCCTGCAATGTGGAGCTTTACGGTGATAAGGATCGATGGCATAGAAAACTTATTAACATAATTATATAAGTAATATATGTTAACAAATAATTCAGGTAACAAATAATTGGCTTTTCATTAAAGAACCCTAATTCGTTCCAAACAATAACGTAAATAAAAGATAACGCAAGCATTTACAGAACTACGAGCACAGTCCATCAGCGTTTCAGAACAAGAACAGAACCAGGTTCGAGAACAATCAACGTAATTAGTCTCACAAGGATTTCAGACAGGTACTGCTCAAAATTGTAAGCCACGGCGCGGCGCGTCCCGCGTGGTCAGTACAATGATACATTAGAACAAAGCCGGACTGCCCTGAGACCGCGCGGCGCATCAGGCATTGTGTGCGGAAGCGCACACATAGTTTTAACTCTATCGTTAGCATTAGAATGCTTTCATTCGAAGTTGAAAACTAAAAACTATTTGCAGAATCGAATTCAGAATCGTGAATAACACTGCTTAAAATTTTAATTTAGCGCAATGAGTTCGTAAATAACATCTCATGTTGAAGTTGCACTTATTTTTGTTCGCGATTCGGTTCGGGGGTGTAATTTCGGTTTCATTTAGTCCTTTTTGTTCGCAGTACATTCAGTTGGTTGGACCAACGAATCGTTGGCAATGGTCTTGACATTTAAATGTGTGGGATCCAATATTCCAAAGACAAAATGTAGATGTAGATCTATGCTTATCACTTTTTTTCGCTATTCGCTCCGCTAAGCGTTATAATACAGATAGGTTTTCTGTGAATAATTTAATAATATGACAAATTGTTAAAAATTTGACAATAATAATATATTATATCCCTTTTTATTAGTTACAATTTTTTTTAAAGTAATAACTGTAGATTTTGTTAAACATCAAATATATTAAGTTTCTAAAAACAACTCCTATTGAGGCATTGTTTATAATTAACTTCACTGAAATTGGTGCACAGTCTCGCGCAAACATGCCAAGCCCCGTCACCGCCCACTCACTCATCATTTGAAGAAATGTCAAAAACGCACTCGCCCCATCTGCTTTGGCATCAGAAACAAAAATAATGCAGTTCTATTTTGACTAACGCTGTCAAGGGGCGTAGAGTGGGGCGAGAAAGTAACCCTCACCATTACACTGATATATCTGTGCACGAGCGCGTCGCGACTGGATTACACATGCGAATGTACACACGACGGTCTGGAGTGACGAACAAACACCAAAACTAGTCAGTGACTATGTATGTACTATGTTTACATACCAACAACACATACTATTTATAACATTCATATGATTTCGATTACAAAATCGTCCATTATCCGGAAATTTCATACTTTGAAATTTGCGAATACCTTTTTGATTAGGTATTATTTTTTTAAATGTGTTTATTAGCTTCACTTGTAGTAAATGAGGTAAATTCTAGTAGTGGAAATTAAAAAGTTACAGTCTCCCTGTAATTATTTCCAACTTCCAATAACTGTAAAACCACGTTCATACGAGATCAAAACCGCCCATCTTGGGTTAGCTTGCTGACATTTCCATCGGTATGCGCTCCGCGAGAGGTGCGCAATACATCGCGGGAGACAACTCAATTTACGTTGCACCCTCGCAAGATGCACTCGCCGCGCCCCTCGCTCGTCACTTCACCTTGATTAATATAAACAAACTTTATTACTAGGTACATTCAACTACACTTGCGTCTTGTAAATCCCTCGTACTATTACAATGTCTCAATGTCTATATGATGGCAAAGTTAAAAGAGACAGCTTTGGACCGAGGCAATGAAAGTTTGTACAAATGTTGGTGTAATTAACTGGTACTAGCATTATATTGTTTCGTTGTGATACTTAGGGACACATAAGCACAAAGCCCGTCTTACGATAAGGCACATATTATTTGTATTATCCGAGCAATTTCAAGGACAAGAATGAGGAAACATTTGTACTTATTGATGGCTTAGTGAAATTAATAAATAAGCTAATATAACTACTCCTATATTTATTTATCTTGTCCTAAAAGCAAACGTTTAGTTTTTCCTCTGTTTAATCTGTGTGTTATTACAAGAGAGATATAATAATACCTTTAATACGTTGTTAGAAAGAAAATGTATGTAATAAATTCTAAGTATATTATATTCATGACTGTAAGCCAATCACATTCAATCATAAACTTCTTACATTTCACTCTGTACTCGTCTATTATTGTTCGTTTTATTCGCGCTCCAGTACGGTTGCTTCTCCATCTACCTATATTAAACTAACCATAATTTTCCTGTTTAACCTGATGACCTGTCTCGTCCAATCTTACGTTTATCAGTAGGTGGTTCCCACTATGGAACTGTTTACACAAGAGGCCGCTGCTCCTCCGGCTAGTACAGCCAGTCCATCGCCATTTCATTTTGCGAACTAACTCAATAACTTTAGTTCTTTGATAAAAAATACAAAGGAATGAATAGTCTTCAAGTAATTGGTGAAAGGAACGAGAATGCTGAAATAACTGAAGTGAAACCGTAGAGTAAAGAAAAAATAAAGTACCTAAATAATAAAATTAAAAGACTCCTTTGAAAAAATCCTCAAGTTCTTTGAAGCCTCCGATGTTGACGAATATAATAATACTGCTAAAAGCCTGTCTGTAGGCTTCCGTGTATTGACTCGGCTTCGTATAAAAGATAATAACTGAACAAAATGTAATGTTATATTTTCAGCAATTTTGAAATCTCGTTAAATTTTCAGAGCTTCGAGCAAAAACATATGACTACAGCAATTTGGACGGCGTCCACTAGTAAATTAGTTCCGAGGGAAGTCAGGCCGGAACTCAGGCTAGCCATAAATCTGAACTTAACGAATTGCGATGGGGTGAAAAAATTAATAATACAAAGAAAATTACCTGAATAACTTTTTTAGTTGTAATTAATTGGGTTAAGGGGTGGCACAACCCTCTGAAATATGTTATTGTGAAGGGGTGACGGAATGTTTGTACGATGAAGTGATACACCCTAATGATACGAGACATGAATAAAAGAATCTAGTATACTGTGATACAATTTTGATAACTGTAAGGGGAGAAATTGATGTGGCAGATGTAGTTATACTCGTTTTGTTACATATACGTGCTATATTTGATAAATATTTCGATATGGTAGGTCCATACCTTAAAAATGATTCAAAATAGAAATTAGTTTATGGGAAGGAACGCATGGTTTAACATAATTGTGATAAACGTATTTCTGACCTTCGACTTCGTAATTGAACGGGTTCGAACATTGAACGTATGTCAAGTAAAAGCTATTAAAGTAATTTACTAGGGTCAGTCATTAAAATATCATTGGAACATTATTTTCTTCACACAAATTATACGTGGCTTGTGTATAAAAATGTCATTATAGACACTTTTAAGTGTACCTGTATACTCTCCTTTAGTGTAAAGTTGACTTAGTGGTAGTATCACACAAGATTGATTGCAGACCTGCGTAAAACAACTCTTATTGTTAATCTTTTGTACACAAATCAAACATGTTATTAGTAAGTTAAATATTGAGTAAAATATCACACAAATCTTTTAATTTTCGAAAGAATAAATCGCTATCAGTCTATTAAGTTGCGCGTACCGAAGAAATGTCGTTTTGTTTTATATCTCATCTACTAAGCGCACGTGAGTCACTTCGCAATCGCCATGTACAATTGAAACGAAAATTATATATTTAACCTTTATCTATCACAGTTACCGTTCTAAAATAAAAGTCATTCAGTTTTATTGTACTAGGTTCAATAAATTCAATGAAAAATTGCAATCTTGATTCCTTAACACAAGCTAGTTAAGCTATGCTTATCATGGGTCTAGATAGCGTTGTGTGGAATAATATTTTCGGGGGAAATCGGTAACAGGGGGAATTGGGAATAAGCCATGAAAACTACTTTTACGACTTAGCCAAGATTTGATGGTGCATCACACCATAACGTACGAACGACACAGTGCACCAAATGAATGCATGGCGTTGTCTACGCCACAGCTTTTGTGTTTATTGTTACCCCTCGTTTCCTCAACCGAGCGACTCCCCTCACGTTGATAACACTCCATTCCCAAGAGATTCTCTCATTTACAATTCGGCATGATTAGTTCACGGGAAATTGAGCACTATATCATTTGAAATAAGTACCATAATAAATGCAAATGCAGGGTACTATGGTTACCGTATTAATGACAGCGTAATTGAAGGAGCCACGTTGCAATTATTGATTCGTCCCGTGTGATATCGCCTTTGATCTAGAATTTCATCACCATTCACTGTGTTTGTGTTGTAATTTGTGCACAGGAGCCCTGTGTCAGGAAACCTTTGGGTGTGATTCAATTATAATTATGCATTTCTGATATGACAAATTAAATTTCAGTCTATTAGAAGATTTTTCCGTTAAATTTCCGTTAAAGTAAATTGTTTAGGTTAGCATATTAAATGCTTTAAAATTTATTCAATTCGTTATTAAAGTAATTTTATATGATACTGTTGGAATTTCACGCGAATATAACACATTAAAATAAATTATAATAAAGTCCAAATATCCAATAGCTTATACAGATAGGTATCAAATCGAGAATATAAACGCCCTCACACTTCGATCTGTAAGTATTTTTTGTCTTTCACCCCTAGTGAACTGTTGTTTATTCTTCTAATAACACAAGGGGAAAACCAAGTTATATTTATAGGTAGGATTGTATGCGTTGTCACGTTTAATCAAAGGTCCACCCTCCACGGAACAGCTCTCAATCCTCTCCAACGAGTCACGGGGGGCCCGTGAACATATTTCATACATGGACAGCAAAATGTGCTAATTATGTTAAAAAACTTTGATGGAATTCTTACTAAGAAATGGAATTTTGAATGTTATCTATACTAATATAATAAAGTTGAAAAGTTTGTTTGTTTGAACCCTTTAATTTCAAGAAGTACTGGTTTGAATATAAAAATATTTTGAAAGGTTATAAGCTATATATCGCCACGCTAATACTCTAGACCACGGGCGAAACCTGGGCGCATCGCATAGTTATGAATAATTGGTGAAATATTAAATATCTACATTATTTAATTTACTGCCATCAATACTGTGCCTACAATGTGTAAAAATATTCCACAGGAAGCCGTAGTTCTCAAAATGTATTATTGTTTCGACTGTATAATGTAAAAACACAACAAAGAATACAGACATTTAATTGTTCTGAATTAAAAAATTGTACAGGTTAGATTGTACAATAGGAAACTCTAACAATCCACGTGGCGCACGTACTTACACGGTGAGGCTTCATTTACATACGTGACTAGACTAGGAGACTCGTTAATGTTACAGTTTGAATGGATGGATGTAACTCAATCACGTTAGAAACTAGTCTACTACACATAGGCTACTTTTATTTCGGGATAGGTGACCTAAGTAGTACAAAAAAGTTAATTTTATTGTAGATTAATAATATGAGAAGACAAAGAAGGGAAAATGAAGAGAAAAGCTTTTATTAACGTTAAATGTTAGCTTACTAATCATAATTTCGCTCGCACATCGATCCGCTATAGTTTTATTTGTCTGAGAACAAACTTCGGCTATAACTAGACGCATAACTTAAATACGTTAATAACTGCTGCTGGCAGCGATCCGCACTAACGTGTATGAAGTTTCATTATAGATTTTGTTGGAATCATTCTTACTCATACTTTCTACTTTATATATTTCTTTTACACTAGAGATGTCAATGGTGTCTCAAACCTCACGGTGTTCCGTCATAGATATCTATTACGAGGGGACCCAGGGTATATCCCAGGTATAAATTTCCCAGGATCCCCGCAAGGCACCTCATCTAGGCTGCCTGTTGTGGACAGTCACCCCACGGTGCGGTGCTCAGAACATAACGCGCTACCAATCGCTGAACAGTCAACGATACCGGGAGCGTCTTCTTTGTGACGGAAGTATGTTGGTCCCATCTCCCTCTCTTATCCATTCCGCCTCTTTTGCATTTATCACTTCCTCATATTCCCAAGTGTGTAATCCCACTCGCCTCACTTTGTACCATGCACAAAGCCATGGTCGCAAGCGAGATTCTTCCCGTATAGATGGTGGGTAGGAGGTCGTGGTGCAGAATATGATGATGATTTCGGGTCTCGCACTTTTGACGTCACGCAGAAAATTTCATATTCAATGTTCATTACTAGAAATTATAGTTTGAAATACAAAATCGATTGCTATCAGCTGGCAGCAGTTTGAATGTTATTATCATTTATTTGCGTAAACTTTAGCATACTAATAAATCAGAATCAATACTATTTACATAATGTCGTTGACCGCTAGCCTTGTTAGCGGGTAATGTCTGTGTGTGCGTGTGCGTGTGTGTGTGTGTGTGATAGATTGACCTCGTTATATTGTACTCGTTACTGATTCATTGTTTCTTTTATAACTGAGATTAACTTATCTTTCATGTAAATATTTTCATACTTGAATATGTTTTATAACGACGAGTGTGCGGCGACATGGCGGCACTGAACTGCTACATCAGAGGTCGCGGGTTCGATATACGCGCGCGCAAATCTAAATGTCCTTTAAATGAGTCTATTCCCATAGATTTGATTATTGTTTATTCTACATTCTTCCATCTTACTGTGCACTTTAGAGTAGTAGAGTTATCTATCTACTCTGTAAATGATTATCTACGTATTAATTAGTGTGTAATAAATAATGGAATGTAATATACCTTAAAAAGTCATAGTATTTAGATAAATCATAATGGGTATCTTATTATTTATATTTCTTGTTACTGGCATCTTGGTTACTGACCATAACTTTTTTTGACAACAGATTTTGAATGCACACGTTACCTCCTGTACAGTGCTTAGTTCACACACGGTCATAGATTAATATATACACACGGTGGTCTACCGTCTAACAACTACACTTGCTGTTCTAACACCGCCATGATGGTAATTTCAATCAACCAATTTAACCTTCTGACAGGGAATATACACAGGAAATCTTCATTCGATCGTACAGCGTGTTTGCGCGGTTCACGGTACACTCCGCTCAGAAAGGCTTTGGCGAGGGAAAATTGAATTTAATCCGTCCCTGGATTGCGCCTGCATTCCTCCTAAAGGCCACAACTTGCGTTGAGCGTGTACCGAGCTTGTTCGAGCCCAGAGACCCGGCAATTATATCGTCCGAAAGTGTCCAGCATTCATTCGATCCGTGAATTGGAGTTTCAATGTAACAGATTTGATAAATTAAATCCTGATAACATTTCGTCGATCTGCTCACAGGAACCAATATTAGATAGGGACATTGCACACTGGAACATATAGAGCATGCTTTGGTTAGTTTGGGTTTAGAAAGCGTGGTGTGGTATGCTAGAATGTTTAGATGGATTTCAAACAAAAACAACTACAAAATGTACTAGTGAAGAAAATTCTTTAGTAATAAGGAACTGGGTAGCAATGAGAAATGTTCCTTTTTAATCTCCGTATCTCCGTGATAAATGTCAGGCCATTATTGTGATTCCACTTGCGTTGTATCGAGTGAGTCCAAGTTGTTCTCGAGTTCGTTCGAGGTCTGGCTTCACAGTAGGCTTAACGCTACAACTTACAAGTTTAGTGCGAGGATAGTTCTTCCAGTTGCTTTATCGAGATATTACTAGATAAGCTGGTTGGTGGGTACGTGATCAAAGTTTGTTTTTATGATTTACTGCATATTATATTATCGTTTCTCGAGTTTATTGTTTGTAGTGAGCTCAAACCGTACGCTCCCTGAGGTATTACGAAGTCTTGAGGGGTATCTTATATAAGTACTTAGCCAGTATAATAGTTTTTACAGTTGACCCATGCATTTTTTCTCCTCTCTTTCTCTACATGTCTCTTTACGAGTGTGCTCAAGCAATAAAAGATTTATTCATTTATTTATTGCACGTCAAGGTGCGATGCGATAAACCTCAAATGCACACGTGCATATCACCCCTGATTTACTATTCCAAGACGTGGCGCGGACTGGGGGCCGCGGGCTGCTCTCCGTATGAAAAGGGTGAGGCGCTAATACACCTCGCTGGCTTAGAGCGGGTTTGTAGACTTCATAAACCCTTGAGTACGTTTTCAGAACTTTGGAACATAAACATAACGATAATAATCTTTTGGAAATCAAATGATTTTTTGGAATGAGAATGTAGAATGTTACCAGGATAGCAAATTCTACCACTTGCAAATTGTAGGTATCTTTTTATTCACACGCTATATATGTAATAGTCACACTCTTTTAGCTCTTTCCCACTATTTGAGGTCGAAATTTCATGTTTGAACTCGCTACGGTCTTGGTAACTTATGTTTCTGACTATGCATTGTCTCCAAACGTCCTCAATCTGATTGACATACGTACACCCTACCGGGTTGCCTATTCACAAACGCCTCTAAATATAATCTTGATCGACAATCCTCTTTCGTCCATCCTTGCCGCTACATTTACTACCGTACGCAACGTTCTCTCATTACGCCATTCTCCACTTCCTTATTTAAATAATCATCATCATCTGCATATAGACGTATTCTCCCGATTGCATCCGTGGCCAAGATGACCCCGGAGCTCAGGGTCCGCCTTCCGGCTCCTCCTTCTCCACTTCGCACGATCTTGGGCGTCCATGGTAGTGAGACCATTTGCACGCATATCACCCTCCACGACGTCAAGCCAGGACTTCTTTGGCCTACCCCTTTTACCTGGACCCGGCGGGGGTACCATTGCCAGGCATTTGTTCCCCACGTAGCCTGGCGGTTGCCGCAAGACGTGGCCGCACCAGCGAAGGCGGCTCTCTTGCATTTTATCCGCGATGTCACGGATATGGAGGCTGCCGCGGATGCGAGAGTTCCGTACGCGATCTTTACGCGTAACGCCGCACATCCACCGCAACATTTTCATCTCCGTGACACGCAGCTCTTGCTTGTGTCGCTCGAGCAGCGGCCACGCCTCACAACCATACAAGAGAACAGGCCTAATGATCGTCTTATAGACCTGCCCCTTCAACCTGACTGGCATTTTAGGATCACAGGTCACGCCAGTCATTTCTCGCCACTTGGCCCACGCGGCAGCAATGCGTGCCTTGACGTCGTGGTCGATCTCACCGGTCACATGAAGTACAGATCCTAGGTACTTAACCTGGTCCGTGCGCTCGACCAAATTATCGCCTATGCGGACGGGTGTGGGATCTGTGGAGTTTAACGCTAAGTATTCTGTCTTCGCTACATTTAGCTTCAGACCGCCGTTCTCAAGCGCTTCTTTCCATCCTTTCACGCGTCGCACCAATCTGCTCCTGTCCGCGTCCATGCATTGTCTCCAAACGTCCTCAATCTGATTGACATACGTACACCCTACCGGGTTGCCTATTCACAAACGCCTCTAAATATAATCTTGATCGACAATCCTCTTTCGTCCATCCTTGCCGCTACATTTACTACCGTACGCAACGTTCTCTCATCACGCCATTCTCCACTTCCTTATTTAAATAATAAACCTACTAATTACGTATCTAATAATTATACAGCTGAAAGCTATAACAAAAGCTGTAACAATATAAACAACAGCCGATACTCATTAGCCGCGCGGCGCGTGTCGCCGGCGATCAAACGACACAACGACAGCGCCTCGGACAACTCGCCCATTATCGAACACAACACGGCATTACATACCCTGTTATTACCTATAAAATATGAACACTGTAATAGCATTATATATATACTGATGACTGAGTACCTCACAGGTGTAAGCAGAGATATATAGACGCCCACATTTCTTCCACTGTAGTTACAGTGTACTATGCTACAGTGTTCTGTGGTGTCGATCGCGCGTTGACCGTCTAATTATATTTTCTTAGTGTGTTGCTACCCTGGATTGCATTCTTGGAGGTGCTCGTGAGTTCCTTCGGTGTATACTAATAGAATTATCACCTGATAGTTAGCATGAAGGCTGAGCGCAGATCAGAAATTCTACTATTTTTTAACAGTTAAGGAGTGGGCATTGATGAATGAAATTTTTGAGAACGAGTAGAAAAACTAATTAATTGACGTTATTAACTGGTTTTACTAGAATAAAAGGCAGAATTCTTCAAGAAGGGCATTAGAAGGTTTCTTCAGGGTCGGCAGCACGAGTGTGACGCCCCTGGTGTTGCATACGTCCATAGGCCACGGTAACCACTTTCCATCAGGTGGGCCGTGTGCTTGTCTGCCACCTAAGTGGTATAAAAAAAAAAAAAAAAAGAATAAACTAATTGAACAGATCGTTCTCATAACAACATTGATAATCATTTTATAACTGGCTCGTAATTGGTTTGAGTGAGCAGTTCAGTTATGAGAAAGTAAATTAGTTGCACGAAAAATAATGTCCTTTCATGCAAATTTGAAAAATTAAAAGTAATAAAAAAGTACATTTATTTTAAAAGTTTCATTCACTGACATTACGTGGCATACCTACTTGAGGCATTACCTTGAACCACGTTCAGGTGTTCTGTGGAAGGTAGCGACCATGCATGTGGTCCTATAATATGCGAGAAGCATCGAAGGGACTAATGTGGCTTCGTGTTTGTTAATATAGAAGTAGGTATACTAGAAGCTTATGTGCTTGTAACAAATTACAACAACGTTATTGGCTTTCTGACAAAGGTTTAGAAAAAAAAGGCGGCCATCGCTCGCGGGACGCCGCGGTTATTTTAGTGACTTATTCCAATAAACCGCATGAATATTCAGTGACGGAGTTATCTCGTTGGAATATGGAAATTGGAATTTAATCTGTTTTTTATTATTACATCTGGGGAGATCAGCGACCGCAGGCGAACACTTTTTAGTTTCTCTTTTATCCTATTATTTTTTATTTCATATCAATAGGCACACATACTCTCTCATCCTAGCGTTAATTCCCAGTCGCATCCGAAGCTTTTTTTTTTAGTTCGGAGTCTGGGGTCCGCTTTTACCAGTCTTAACTACAGATTTGGCTAGACCTCGATACTTTTTCGTGAAGCGATTGCCATCTGACCTCCACAGCCCAATGGTAAGGCGCACATACATACACTGGAATTAAAATGTGATGTTGGAACTACCGTTTCAAACACTTTCGTGATTGGAGCGAGTAGTCATGTATAAAATAATACGCCGAAATCAAAATCTGTTGAAGTACAAATCAGGTGGGTGTTTAACCCTGCGAGAGCGCGGGGTGCTTGACGCCGAATTTATTCCGAGCACTCTCCGCCGCGTTATCTGCTCTACACCCCGTAACGTGTATCGGCAGCGGGTGTGCGCTGTCGCATTGTTCGCAAGTCGCCGCCGGCGCTGCTCCACACGCGCCGCTGAAAGCCGTCTCTAACCGCCTCGCTCACCGCTCCAGTTAATTTAAGTTCCCCAGTCTTTGAGTAATTGCTGGAGTGTTTACTCATTCATGCGGTGGTCGGTACGTGTGCTCGGAGCCTCCAGGCGTTATATGCCGCTGACGTTTCCGCACAATCGCGCCGATAATATTAAATGAAGTGCCAATTAAGATTCTGAGCGTGTCCCGGCGCAGTGTGCGCTATGTGTGCAACAAAACGATTGTGGATTGAATGGAATCGCGCGTACAATAGCACCAGTACACACAGCACGCTCTATGGTGCAGGTACAGCGGATATCCTGGTTGAATATTCAGATATTTGGAGCTCATAGCCGACACTGCCTCGACAGTGCAACAGTAGTACTTGACTGCTTTGTTTAGGTCTTAAAGCCTATTCCCGACTCTAATAAAATTGGATCCAACGGATAAAGTTTGAATAGGTGTTAAGTAGTTGTTGTGTGCGAAGCTAGTAGACCTTCAAAAAGAGTAAATATATTATGTAAAAGAATACCTACAACAGTTACTGAATTCGATGTTTTAAATTACAGACAAGATATACACACCGCGCGTTGTTCTACAACAGTCGAAGTATTCTGCTGCAACCAGCGTCATCATCGACGACAGAGGGCGCGCCACAGATAATGAATGGCGAATAGAAGAACGTTTAATATTTCCGAAACAAATTGACCAATAAAACAAAAAGTTGGCAAGTCTTGATTTCCTCGGAGCTCGAACTTGTTCAAAGTTCCAATTGTAGTCGGATTGTTTTTTAAAGTATTCTGCGAGTCCGTCCCGAGGGGCGCCGAAGGGCGAGCGCGGGGCTGAGGCCGGGGCAGAAGACGGGGGGGGGGGGGAGTGAGACGAGCAGAGACGAGGCAAGGAGGCGTTCGCTTTACTCAATAAAGAATCAGCACGGCGTCGGTTACGGGAACGTTTTCATCCGCTAATCTCCGGGCGGCACCGGGCGAGACGCGAGGCGCGAGGCGAGGCGAGGCGCCGGCGACTAATCCTACGTGACGGACAGGCCCATGTTTATTCTATTCCCTTTCAAAATTTATTTAAGCCGAAAGGAATTTGGTTTGGACGCGAGCTAAGTTTTTAATAGAATTTGCCAAAGTTTAAATAAGTTAGTGTTATTGTTGGGATAACTGACGTAGCGCCATTACTCTGTCAATATTAGATCATTTCCTTGAATTAATAACCAAATCTTCTCCTAAATGAACTTTCTCGCCCCTAATATTTACATTTCAAACGGCTGTTTAAAAAAGGACGATTATCTAATCGTCCTAATTTTTGTTAGTAATGTGATTAGCTAAGTCACTCACGCACTCGAACCCACGGTTGAGTGAACCGTTTATCCTACAATTTTCAGGTTCAATTGTCAGTCGACATCATGGGCAAGTCCACATTCACAAGTCAGTTACTTGAGACCAGCTCCTCACTGTACGACCGCAACTCTCGTCGAACTCGAGCAGAATTGCGAGCCTTCACCTAAACGTCCAACAAGCAACCTCGCCTTTAATTTATTTGTGCCACTCACAAGCGCCCACTCTGCTCACGCCGACGACGCTGGTCTCTGCGCACCACGACGAGCCACAGTTCGGCAAGTCCGTGTTATTCCTCATAGTGCTCATTCCTGTTGCACCCAAAGCTATCTATACCCTCGCACTGTGGCTCCCGGAGTCTGCTTTCCTACTCCTACTTTCCACAGTTTGATTTATTATAGTCATTAGGAAAGCAAACATTTAGCGTTCCTAGTTCAAAGCTAAACACCGTATACTTATATAAAAATTAGAACCTTTCTAAAAGTTAACCTAAAATAGGAATACATTCGTGAATTAATATAATAACGATTAGTAGGCTTGTATAAAATAAGACGTAACGTAAAAAGATTCATATGTGATTGCCTAATTTTCCATATCATTTAAATTCCAATTACTGTGCGCCGAATCGAACGAGCCACGTATAAAACGATCACCCGAAATGTTCATTAATAAATATTGAAGTTACAACCAATCGTCCATTATCACACTCTGATCATATGACCGGAATTCCGGACCGGGAGGTAAAAATAATGGCGCTCAAATATATGGTTTTCATTGTGTCCGCAATTACGTAACAATAGAGTTGAATTGAAAAGCACTCGAGCACCGAAGGATGCCTGTATCCCCCCTCCCTGTGTCTCCCTCCCCCTTTGTTCTATGGAGTTAACGTATCGTACACCTAAATTTTGCAAACAAAGTAAAAAAATGATGTCTCAGCACATTGTCAGCGAATAAATGGCGCCCACAAATCTTAACAAGGGATTCAATAGCGTTAAAGAAATACGCTGAATTAAATTCCCAAGCGTAGCTGTTGTAGCGAGTGCGCGGCTACGAGCGGGGACAAGCTACGACACGCTACGCCAGGCTACGCGGGGCACTACGAACCGCACAGCTACAAGTTTTTTGCACGTATAAAGTTTGGCCTGCGTATCATTTTTATGTGACGCATATATTCAAAGTTTGTCAATAAACATAAAATATCGTAGGCGTTTTGAAATCTCTATTAGCTAACATGATGTGTTCGATATTGAATTTCTTGTTTAAACACAAATTATGTTCGGAGTGAGAGTTTGTAATAACTTTGCCATGATCCGAACGGTGCGAAATAGGAAATAAATTGACTACGAGCCGCTCTCGGCGCACGCATACCTACTCTCGTTACGCGAACTAGACTACCCAGAATTTAATTCTGTATCAACATCTATCAATAACCGTTATCGGGGAATCGGTGGCATATCAATAAATTTCCAAAATAATTATCGGAGCTCAACAAAGGAAACCCTCGTCGAATCGAATAATTTTCGTGCCCCCGACAAAAATTCCGATTCTCGTTATTCAAATACGAAACCGGAACACGATTCCGGAACTCATTCGAAGCTCGCGCCGCCACGTCGTCGAAGGCCGCTCAATCGAAAATTGAATTTCAATGTCACAACAGTGCAGATGTAAAAATCGTCGGCGGTTCGGCGCGATCGTTGGGCGGCGGCGCGCGCAGGCGGGGCGGGGGTGGTGCGAGGGGGCGAGGCGGGGTGCGAGGGGGCGAGGGGCGGGGGTGCGCGCGCCGGGTCGCGCCGGCGGCAGTGTCCCGGGCCGCCCGCGTCCGCCGCACGTGTGACGATGCGCGCCGCCTGCCCCCCGCTCGCGCGCGATCGCGCCGACCCGCAGTGAGTGCCTATGTGGACGCGTGCCCGCCACGCGACTGTGGCGCGCGGCGGCGCGACGCTCGCGCGACCGATCGTGTGCTGATGCGATTTGTCGCGTTCGCCGATTTCTGTCCGAAGTAAGTGCCGGTGTTGTCGCCCGGCGAGTGCGGGCTCGCCGCGTGTGCGAAACTTTGTCCGTCTGCGGCGGAGTTGTTGCGAGTGAAACGTTGGAAGTGTCGCCGAGGACGGTCGCTCCTCTGTGTGATCTCGCTGCACCGAGGCGCTATCTCGCGCCGAGCCGAGGCCCGACCTGCTGGAGCCTCGGTCAGCCGCCGCCGCTATCGCTAGGTACTGAAACTATTTGTGGAAACTGGAAACCAGGTCCATTGTTGATTTTGACGACTTACTTTTATCTTACTTTTAATATACTTAAATTCTTGGTTGGTTCACTCTCATCGTACTTATTTATTGAACTCTTTTAAGAATATGATTGTGTTACGAATCTGTAGAAAAATATAATCAGCTATTTACAATAGCTATGTGAAACAAATGCCTCTGGAATTATAAAATTAAAGTTTACCGCGCCATACCGAGTCGCATCCACTGGGTCCGTATCATACTGAGTCACCTCCATCGGTTTGGTACCATACCGAGTCTCATCCGCTGGATCCGTACCATACTAAGTCACCTCCACCGGTTTGGTACCATACCGAGTCGCTTCCGCTGGATCCGTACCATACTAAGTCACCTCCATCGGTTTGGTACCATACCGAGTCGCTTCCGCTGGATCCGTACCATACTAAGTCACCTCCACCGGTTTGGTACCATACGGAGTCGCATCCGCTGGATCCGTACCATACTCAGTCTCCTCCACTGGTTTGGTACCATACCGATTCGCATCCGTCTCGGCCGCGTCGTGCCGAGAGCTACTCGCGTAAAACTTTATGAGCGGTTTAAAGCGGACATTAGCCACCGAGCGGCGAGCTCTCGGCACAGATAACACCGACCTCTGAATAAAACATTCAATCTGCGAGAGGAGCCACTCTATTTGATTAATGTCGTAATTACTCATATAACTTTACAGACGTCTCGGACCGGCGGATAACATAAGTGTATAGCCGATCCAATCACTCCGGCGACTGGAGCCGGAACGGAACGTTGTAAAAAGGCTTTGAATAAAATATCTCGCATCAAATTTTATTTGTTATAAATTTTATGTGCAGGGCAACCAGCACCGACGGCTATATCTCGGTATAGCTTCATACATTTAGCTACTGAAGCACTAAAGCTTTTGTGGTCATAGCAAAGTGGTCCACGATGACGACGCAATCTGCGCAGACATCATTTTAATCTGACGACAAATAGTAAACTTTCAATTAAGGGAGGGGAAACCAAATAGTATGTTAGAACCTTTAAGACGCGCTCTAGGCTTTAAAATCGCTTTACGGAGGGTTGAGTGGGATTAGCCCTTTTGAGGAAACGTGATAAACTAGGGACTGAAATTGGTTTCAAATTACTCTTTGTAATGCGCAGTATAAGCTACAGCTGACAACAGAACACAATTGACCAGATCACCAGTTATATTATAGCATATTTTGGAAGACGGGCACGTCTAAGTATTCACCCAGTTTTCATATTTTTAATAAAATGTTGTTACAAGAGTATATATCAAAATATTCTTAAGTTGGTGAGGCGAAATGAAATGAAAAAATCCAATTATAAGTGGAACGAAAACAGCCGCAACAAAGCAAAGTTCATAAAGAACTTTTTTACAACAATGTAAACTCGTAAAGACGCGATCAAACGAGCGCGTACCGTCGCGCGCTCGCCGCTCGCCGCGAGCCGCCGCGACGCGCCGCCGAGCGGCAATTAATTAGACGATGATTCGAGAACGGTAGATGGAGACGACAAATTGCGATAAGTGCTTTGGGCATCGCCCAATGAATGATTAGATAGAGCGGAACCTAAATGAATAGAGAAAGATGGAAGTTGTAATCGTAGCGTACACAAGGTGCCTAATCTAATTGTAGTTAAGAACTTGCTTCGCCGTCCTCACCCCTCTCACATACACATCTGTTATATCTCGCCTATACTCGCGCGGAGGGCGAGGGCGCTGAATAAATAACAATCACTTAATGCGTGCGTCCGGCCGTATAAAAGTTTAAGAATGTTTGTGACTAATTAATTTAGTAGCGTTTTCATTAGGTGGAACTATACATATAGTCCATTTATTTAGTTCTAAACTATACATATAATGATAGAAAACAATCACGGTCTTTATCAGCTTACAGCATCTATGTGATTTCATTAGGTACCTCGTTATAAGAAGAGTTTAGTTGTATAAAATCCGCCTCACTCTACAAAATAAGGAAGACATAAACAAATTATACTTCAATTGACTGTTAAGGAACAATTACAGTTATATAACACAACCACAAGCTAATACGGTTAGACAAGTTGTATGAAATCAGTCAGTCTGATTTGAGAGGAACAACTATGTAATGCTGTTTAGTGCAAGACATCAATCATCATCCTTTGGGCCTGTCCCAACTCAGGGTTAGCTTTCTAGTCCAACTGTGCTGCGACTGAACTTCGATATTTTCCGTGAAGTCTTCTTTATTGCCCTCTGACCACCAATTGGCGATATTGAAGTTCTGTAGTTGGAGTGGTCGGACTTTTTAGGGCTCTAACTACTCGTAACGACTGCAATGTATACGACGGTAACTGGGACCGACGCCTCAACGTGCTCTTCAAGGCATAGAAATACCCAAACCAATCCAAAATGGACATATTCATGCATACTAATATTTGCACTAAGCGGGAAGCATACCCGCGCCCCCTGCGAAGCAGTCGAATGCACTACTGCTACGCCACAGAGATTATGCTAAAGATGAATACATTTGAATAATAATATCATACAAATATGCTTTAAATAATCACATAATAACACCTAAGTATCTTCAAAGGTTTTAACCTGGATTTATATCACAACCCCACCTTAGAAAACCGGCACATTGGACCGACACTCAGTGAACACGCTTTATCAGATCTTGTTCTTGTCATCATTTCCTGTTAATGAGTACATATTATGTATCATAGCTATTAACACTAGCGTGATTTATTAAATCCTGGACAGTCCAGTGTACGCAGCACAGCGGTGCGGCGGCGGTGTCGTCTCGATCGCATCGCTCCCGGGGGACCGATAAGCCAATCCCGCGGCGTCACACAAACCGCCACTATTTTACGACGCGCTGTGACGCCACAACCTCGCTGTAACGTTACATCTGTTGTGCTCTCTGTCGCTGATGTCTTTCATAAGCGTCGTCCTCGTCAGACTTGATATCTGTCAAGTTTGGAGATCCAATTATTTTTGACACAGTTGCACTAATCCCGTTCGCCACTTCTCTGTTAATATCCTTTTGTTTTCTGTTAGATTATAATTTTCTGGTACAGCTTCTCAAATATGAATATGTTTCATACTATTTTGTAGCTTCCCTAAACTTTGATAAATAATCCAATGTGTTAGCATCAATCAATTAAACATGAAGAAGAATCATTAAATTACCCTACTGCTGGAAATAGGCTCACTAGCATTATGTAGGTATTACGAGTATACCTAATTATTTTGCGATAGATATTAACATCTACGTTTTACATGAGAAAGATTTTACAAAGAAGGTTTTAAGGTTTTACAGACAAGAAGGTTGGAGCGTACCACCAGCCATACACCCAGTCATTCACTTAATTAAACTAGGAAAAAAGTAAAATATAGCAAGACTTAAGGACCCATGAGCTCATTCTGCGTAAATAGTAACATCAATAATTCGTCATGATTCGGGTACTTTAAGAAAACTTATATTTAAAACTATGTGACAACTACTCGTACCATTTCTAGTCACCCCACGACCATGGCTAATGAAAAGTAGATAAAACGTCGTGCTAAAAGTAAAAATAATGACAAATGTAGCGTGATAGAGTCTGTTAGAAAGTAGTTTTAATTCAATCTGCGTTTAAATTCTATATTTAAAAGTTTATTTACTCTTTATAAAAAATAATATAAGATTTGAGCTACCAGTTTAAAATATGACACGCAGTGAGCTCCCGACAAGGGACGTGAGAACGAGCTCGTGTGCGGTAACATCATTTTCTTTTGAAGCCGTGTACGTGGCAATAAATCTCGTGCGCGCTTAGTGGGTTCATTAGCGGTGGACAAACACTAGCTTGTACTCGTGGCGCGGCATCGTGCGCGTCCGGCGCGCGGCGGGACAAATAGCTCTCGAGATAAAAAGGGTTTAACATCATTATCTAATGCTTTTATTGAATCTCTTGTTTCTTTTTTCGATGATCGTATTTTGTCTTTGAGGTTATATCACTATAATATTACTGTAGTGTGTCTTTGATACAAACAATGAGTTTTTGAATGATGTTGTATTTTTTTTTTATTTCAAGATTCGGAAGATCCTATTGGATATAGATATAGATTACATTTCATTAACAAAAAGATATCAAATTCAATCTCTTTTATCCCTCGGTGTAGAGGATTACGTAATCATTATAGGTTCACGTTGCAATTTAGATCTAGATGGCAATGTTATATTTTTATAGTCAAGCACCCTCTAAAACTTTTTTTTTCTAGTGTCGTGGCATCAGAGTATTTATCGTAGATTCTAATTGTATATATAATGTTAATACTGATAGTCTGCACCATAGTTTGTTGATCAGTTGGTATAACAGGTGGTGTGTGAAGTTGGTTTGAGTTCAAAGATATTAATAAAACCCCTTGTACCCAACAGTATATTCACGATACGAAGTGGTTAGTTATAATGTTACGCGAGCGATCATTCTGCAAGTATATTCGTCTGCTTGCCGTTGTATCAAAGTTTTACTCTGTCAGCTTTGAAATTATAAATTCAACAGTAAATATCCAGGTTGGATGTGAGGCAGTGTTTAAGTGCCACTAACAATAAATAACGACCGTCTGCGGATGTGCTGCGTGTGCCTCAGCGTATAGCAAACTTCGGAATACGCCTCATAGAATACATTAACTATACTGCATATTATCGAGGTCTCTCTGAAAGTGCTCTTATGCTGTCATTATCTAGATTTGGAATTTCGCCCAATAGGTCACAAGGTGTCCCTTAGCATTCTCTAGATTATTATTTTCAAAATCGAATTAAAACTGTGGGTAGATTTATTACTAAACCATTTACTCTAAAATTTTAAGGCCATTATCGTAATTTCAGATTACATATTTCAAAATCTTTTACAGAGTGTTAATTTCTAATTATAGTGTATGTTTAATATAGTGGTTTTTTTTAGAGACAGTGTTTTAATTTATTAAGAAATTAATTAATTAAGAAATTAATTTCTAATAATATTCAGGGTAATTCCAATAATTGACGGTTCAAATGTATTAAATTTGCGATCATTTAAAGCGAGATATTTAATATAAATCAGATATTTGGTGAAGTCGAAGGCTGAGCTTAGGTAAGTCGTTCGTTACTTATCATTCTTAATTACATTTCACCTCTAGACAGACATTTATTCATGAAATCATATTACGAAGTCCCCCGGCGCGCTTTACACGAAGTGTAGTTTATTCGTGACTTGGTCAATAAGTAATTAAAGTCTACGAGATTTTGTAGATGTAATAAAGCCACTTACGTCTAGATTTCTGGCTATCTGTATATACATATATATATGTATCTTAGCACTTAGTACGTGTTCACCGCGGACAACGACATCATATTATTATTGTTTTCTCCGTCAATAATGTCACAGTATATCGATTGAGCACTAACTCTCAAAATATTGACTCCGGCCTAGTTTGCGAGCCAGTTACAGGACGCCTCAGTTTTTTTACCACATTTATCTTTTTAATAGTCTAAAAAAGTAGTGAAATACTGCTGCTACTAATATTTCGCCGTACATTTTGATGTTTTCTTTCGTCTCGTCCATAATGTTGACTGTTATCCAATACTGCGCGTTCTCGCGTCGCCTCATCTCATGATGGATCGCGTCCATCGCGCGCCGTGCGCCACTTTATTGGACATTAATCGTTGTCGTGTAGCGATGGTCACGCGACACCAGGGGAACGGTGTCCGGTGTGGCTATACGTCAACAGTTTACTGTGTACGCACATCACATCTATCACCACGATCACTGCTCCATGTTTGTTATCAATTACTATTTCTATAATATATACTTAATACTCTGTCATTAGATCGGGTGTTATTCGGGTTTCAACAAGGTCTTTAGGTCCAAAGTCAACCTCACATGCAAACAGGTAGATCTGCTGATAGATGAACTAGATTCTGGTGCAGGCTTTTCTCGCAACGTAGAGAAACCAGACAAAAGTCGCATATTATTATGAAGACGCATACCGATAGACAAGGTGACCCGGACTCCGAGGCGGAGGCCTCGCATGCGACCGGGCCTATCGCAAGGATGATGATGACACGGTTAGACAAGGCGCACCATCACATAGTCAAACCTCAGTCTTTAACTCAATTGGCTATATAAGAACTTAAGACTCTACTTCCGACTAAAACACAACACTTAGCAAATAGTGTCGTTACCCGCGCCGTGGGGGCACTTCCCCAGTCGGGGCAACAAATTCGATTCGGAACTCCCATTATACCTCACCTCCTCAAGTAGTGTAGCCTCGAGCAATACACAGTGAGCTCTATTTACGAAACACGATTCAGTAATTAATAAATAGTGGATTGTGTGGTGTACAATGGCGATGTAATCGGCGCGCGATTAATAACTGTGGGTACAATTAAAGCTCGTCGTGTTCGTGCGTGCGTGTGTGTGTGTGTGCGTGTGTGTGTGTGCGTCGCTTATCTGCCGCCTGACTAACGACCCGCCCTTGGCTACCGTACGCAGCTTATGGGTAACATATTGACTACTTTTTGTTCATAAATCTACCAATTCGGGCGCCATTCGACTGATTTGTGAACTACTGCAATTTTCAGACTATATTGCGTGTAAAATAGTTAGTTTGCATTGTGACACTGTATGTGAAAGGAAGTTCAAAAGACATCTGGACAAAGATTTAGAATGTTTTTATGCCACTTAGGAGCACAGCCTACCTGATAAGCCTATGGACGTGTGCAACATCAGGGGTGTCACACTCGCTCTGTCCGCCCCGATATCCCGCTTACTGACTCACTAATTTTCCACATTTTGACTTAAAAATTGTCACCACAATATCCCTGGTGCCTGGTGTGGACAGCGCGTATGCATGCGACTACAGAGTGACAGCGTCAGCGGGCGGCGCGCGGCGCGAGCAAACCGCAGAGCCCCGCGGCGAGGCGCCCGTCAGCGTTTCACCTTTAGGCCTGCAATACTGAAATTAATCGCTGTTTTGTTTAGATTGTGCAAACGACAGACCAATACTTTGTTTTTCTGCCTTGGAACCCTTGTAGAGAATATACAACTTATACACTACAATGGATACAAAAACGGTAAATATAATTTTACCTCAATATTCGCGTCAACTTCCGACTACATGCATTTTACGGATATTGTATTTTATGAAAACACGTAAAAATATTACATTGGCGCCCAACGTGGGGCGCGAATATTACGTTAGTTCTGAGTCGACATCCAAGACAGGCCTTCGCGAGTAAACACGGTTATATGACGATTTAAAAATAGCTGACACATGACATGTACGCCCACACCTTCCTTAGTTCATTGTAGCACTCAGTTTCATATAAACGTTATACTTCAGATTTTCTGAAACATACCGAGGCAAGGTGCTAAAATACCATCTTTGTTTCGTTATGGGTTTATCACCTGATTTTTTTTTTATTTACATGTTATGGATTACAATGGTTCAGTCCCCTTGATAGTAAAAATAAGTTATAGTAGTTCGCGATCACTCACTGTCAGGGTTAAAAGTATTTTCGAACATTTTTTGCTCAAGATTGATAGCAGAATTTGTTTATTGTGTTAAGTTCAGTGTACATGAAACAGTGTACTAAGAAATATTCCGGATAAAAGCTATGCAATATTTAGTATTATTCGAGCCAATCCATTCGTGCACAAAATAAGTTCAAGAACAACACAGAGTTCTCAAAATTATTATTTTTTGCTCCTGTTATATCCCTTACCTTACCATATATACATTAAGTTTATTTTTATCCTTTACATTCCTTACTAATCAGATAAAAAATTCTAACCTTACGGAGTGCGTGTCTGCCACCTAAGTAGTATGATATAGGCACCATCTCTTTTAAAAAGCTAAAAAGTAATCAATGCGTAATATATTTTTGCAACTTTCGATCTAATTATAACGAACGATCCCCTTCCCCTCATTAATATGAATGAACGTCAAATATATCACATGCGAGCGTTCGATATGACGATATAATCTTGTTTTTGCTGATTATCCCTCAGGCTTTGTTGGCGAACGTTAATTTATTTCGTTCGTTAATTTATTTACTGTCCTGTTTGCGTTCTCTCTTCCACACACTGTAGGGGTACACCTCCTCACACCCTCCATGTACCTATATTTATTGAGCAATAAAATACTCTCATGTTGTGTTTATTTTCAATTACGTTTATCAATTTCCATATTGCTGTGACTCGTAATATTTATTGAAATATATTGTGTACACTTTGTTTATTGTTATATCAACGTCCCAAAATTCAATACCATTTGGCTTATCAACAAAGGCAACTATATTATATTGCATATATTTCTGCTTTTGATTCTGTTTATACAAAAGCAACTGTCGGTGTTTTGAACTGTGTCTACATATCGCGGTGTATCGACGAGAGCTTACAAATATTACTCCGGGGATCCAACCGGAATAACTCAAATAAATCGCAAGTCACAAAAAGTTTCCGGAAAACAAGCGAATATTGTTTCGAACGGAAACAAATGGATCAGATGAAACGTGCACTAACAGATAAAAGGTGACAAGATGTCGTATCACATTATTTGTTGATTCGCACTGTGTATGTTTTACACGACTCACTTGATATTGATAGTAAGTGGTTACCGTGTTGTTGGAAAGCGTGCATTGCCCATCGAGGAGATAAACATTGACCGAGGAGTCACTCGCGTGTAGAAAGTTAGTCACAGAATCATAAAAAAGAGACAAATGTGAGAGAAAATTTCAATTGAAATTATTATTTATTACGCATCGACCACATAGTGCCAAGTAAATGTGGATAATTTGTTAGCGGGGTTCAAACGTTAGCTCATTCATAATGTTTTGCTACAGTACACATAAAATATATGTCTAGAAATAAGTGCAATACAATACTTTATTTAACCGCAAGCATTTCGTCAATTTCTATAAACAGAAAACATTCATTAAGTACACTTTTCAAAGAAGAAATATGTATTTTATCTTTGTTTTGAACATTACCTAAAATAATTCGTTCGTATTCCCTGTCAACGTTTACACATTTCAAATGCAAATCATTCTGCAATCGCTAAGCGCCGTGTTACACAAATTGGAACAAACAGTTGATGTTGCATTACACACGCCGATAAGTAGGGTTTCGTGTATTACATGCTCATCCTATCCGAATACTAGGCTCTCACATGTCAAGCCATTATCGCCGATACCACTAAGCGTTAGTGGTCAAATTAGTGTGCATTCCGCCAGTAGTGCTGGGGAAGTGCAGTAATTGGCACTCTATGTGCAATTATTCAAACCTGTAAGATAGGTCAATGTGTGTTAGTAACGCTACTTACAGTCTTGTGATCAAAATAGTTTCGTTACACCGGCACATTTAAATTGCATATTGAAATACGAGTCGATGTTTTTGTTTTGTAAATGTTTACTTTGGTATAAAGTGAGTAGTGTATGGGGTGCTATTTAATTACAAATTCGAGCTCAAACCAACTTCTAAACTGTAACTGCTGACAGTATGTCTGACAATCAACGTACGAGATTCTAGCGTATGCTTCCCTCTTAGAGCCGAGATATTAGGCGGCTGGACGGCCTCAAAATGTGGACTAGTGACTACTTTTAAACTATTGTAAGTAAACCTACTTTACTATACTTTCAGTTTTATATTTTGTGTCACAAGCGCTATTAATCCAGTAATTTTATCATAAAGTAAAAAGTGTAAATATCGTTTTGAATTACCAGGGTATATAGAAACAAGTCATAATACGTTTCTGTATAAGATTATGTCAGTAGAAATAATTTAGCTGCGTAATACTTAACAATCACAACATTTTGCTTTAGTTAGTTACCTCAGTTCATCATTTCGTGTGTATCTACGTCGCGTGTCGGCGGAGTGAGCGAACTAACTTTGTTTATTTTATCTTTGTGTCCAAATAGTGGTCTGTGTTAGTTTGAACTTTCAACTCAAAGCTCAGCACGAATCTCACGGTAATCACGATACCCAGTGAAGTTAAATAAAATCATTTAGAAGTGAACTGAGAGCGATTGATAAAATTGATTATTTACGTCGTCGTCTGCACCTTATACTTTTATTCATTCCTCGGCAGTTCCCGCCGCGCGCCGGTTGAATCCGTTTATAGTCCAAGTAAAAGATCCATCTAGACCCGACTACTGCCATTTGCGATCCAGAAATACCTTTTTATTATTCTCGGGGCGTTTAGTCCCCTATTCCTACATTTATTTGAAATCGATGTTGAAGAAAATTTATATGAAACGTTCAATAATGGCATCGCCTTTGATGTTATTACTTTTCAACGTTGAATTATGTTTAATCCTGGGATATAGGAGACAGGGTAGTAGTTGAGTGGGGTGACTCCAGTCTACAGAGGATTACTGCATACATTTTAACATATCAGTGTACAGTACGTTAGAAAGTAACGAAAGTTTTTACAGTAGGTACATACACTACATACATACATTGATATACCACTTTTTGACTAACTTTTAAATCATACCATAGTAACGGAGAACCTTTAACGTGTGAAGAGATGCTTTATTCTTTTTGAACTTTAGTTAAGACAATCTCATGAGGCTTAGACGAGGAACAACTCTGCTCATCACTCGCTCTGTGGGTGACGAGCAGACGAGCCGAGGAGCAGAGGAGGACCTGCGCTGGGGGAGGGTGTGAGTGACCGAGCGTGTATTATCATTTTGAATGAATACTCTATCGAAGAATGGATTTCATTATTATTTTCTTATTTACAAATAAAGTTTGACAAAACAAGCATTACAAAGAAAGAATAATAAGATTAAAATTATCCAGGCGATTTGCAGTAGGTACAATGAGAGTTCACTCATAGTGTGCAGGCACACAAGTGCGCGACAACCTCCACGCGACCCGCTCAGTGCTCACAATTGAGACGCTTTTCACAAAAACGCCATTATGTTGGAGTGCGCCACACAACGCACTTAGCTCACCGATATCTCATTAGATTAAACCGACTGAGGACTATTAACTTTTTATTTTCGTTCGATGTCTATCGTCAGATTAAATGTTAATCCTTTATTTATTTGCTGTAGGAACGAGATTCTATTATACTGGCACGATTTGATTACGATATTTGCGAATCACTTATTACATTAAACACAATACATACGTCGTTGACTTTGTAGCAAGAATAGCAGCTTTGTAGCAGTAATAAATGCGAAGAATATCTATACCAGTTGGGTGGCCGACAAGCACACGGCACACCTGATGGGAAGTGTTGGAACCGTGGCCTTTGGACGTCACACTGGCGCTGCCGACCCCATTAGAACCTTCTAACGCCCTTCTTGAAGAACCCCATACTGTAGCCGCTTGGGAAAAACCACAGTAAGGAGTTCATTCCACAGTTTAAGCGTGCGGGGGATGAAGTTCCTGTCGTCAGTCACGTGTCACGTTTCAAACAGTACGCACAGTCACTGTGCAGTCCAGTCGCATATAAAGTGCAGATCATACCTTCTATCAATAATTAGTGCAGTGTATCGATCGCACAACGTTAGCTACTTCACCTCAGCTGTAGGTACAATAACTAGGTTCAACGCGGATCATTGTTCATGCGGCTCTGATATATTGCTTACGCTATAGTTCGCCGGCGGATTATCGAAACAATAAACCGATCCTAGCTATGAAATCTCTGAACGCGGAAAACGATTCCTCGCCGACGTACGCGAGACGCGAGAGATAAGCGGATGTCAAACCCGCGTTATCCTCAGATCAGCACAAATAAGTAACGGAGTGTTTGCCCCGCGCTGCACGAGGCGGCGGCGGCCCTCACGCCCAAACACGCTTGAAATGTATAAGACAGGCTGTTCGAATAATTTTATCGACTCGTTGGCGAGGCACGTCCCGCCACTTTGTTCTGTCGGAGGGTAAGGGTGCGCGAGGGTCCTCACAACTTTGACAAAGAGTGTCAACCTCTTAGATGTCAAAATTTAGAACGTGGCAGGTACCTTGTGGAAATAATTAGGGGTACTCGATTGGCCCTCTCGGCG
This sequence comes from Eilema depressum, assembly GCA_914767945.1. NCBI lineage: Eukaryota > Metazoa > Arthropoda > Insecta > Lepidoptera > Erebidae > Eilema > Eilema depressum. Next base: position 150,744 of record OU612029.1, on the reverse strand, counting down.
GCGGCGAGTAGCTCCCCTGAGACCGAGGGGGGAGAGGGGGGGGGGGGGCAAGGTGAGTAGTCGGCGCCACATTTAACGTAACGTCTCATTGTTATCTTGTCGCTTGAAATGATTCAACTTTGGACAAGTACAAATTGTCCTTGTTACGGTTATTAAGTACGGTTACGAACAACCGTTCACAAACGCATAAATCTCTCGAGCACAATGCTTTGAAGATTTATACGTTTTATTTTTAAACTTTTTACGACTTCTATAGGACCGCGGTTGAAACAAATATTTTTAAGAATACGCTGTGTAGTCCACGACAAGTAGGTACCATTTCCCAGTTCTATATAAAAAAAGGTACCATTTCCCAGTGGTATTTTTTATCTACAGTATTTGTCGGTTACATTTAACGCAACTGCTCTGCCCAAATCCTAAAGTCTACTACAGCAGTTGTACCCGCGACATACAACAAAGTGAATTTAATCACTCTGATGTATGTTCATTTCAATGAACCGAACATTCATTGAAGCTCTACGTGATTGACGACAAAGATGACTGATTGCCAATGATGATAAGAAAAAAGATTTTTGTCGAATTTTAAGCCTTAGAGTTCATTGTAAACAGAGATACGATGGCATGACAGAAACTCATGGTACAAATAAAAAAAAAAAACAGTAGCATTTTCATGACTTAGCTCAGATTATGAATAACCCTAATAAACACAAACTACGAGTATGTAGTAATAGTAGTTGTGTCAATATAACTCAAGTGTCTATAATAAAGACGTGACAATGTCGCTACTGAGACGGTTATCTTCAAAGGCGATAATTCTTTACCGCCGGCGGCAGCGACCAGCGACCAGCGACCCGTGATGGTGGAACAATAACAACAAACTAATAAAAAGGCGAAGGCTAAAATGGCGGCATATAGTCGCACAATGTACGAAACGTACGGGAACAGGGATTGAAATTATTTAGAATGCAAAACTTGGTCATAACTCTTGCTTTTATAATGGTTCGGGACTTTTCGCGATTATGCCAATATGTCCGATTACCGATATACCCGAACAATTGTAAAAACTATGAGTTTGCACCGTGGTAGTCTAAAGATAACAATACATGTTCATAACTTACTATTTCCAATATGAATTCACCGCGCCTCATGGTGAGTTACTAGTGAAGCGTTAATCATTATGAATGCCAAAAGCTAAACAAAATCATGCCGTGCTAAACGCACATGGAACTGTAGTGTTTTGAAGTGCTCATCAGGACAAACAGCATGGTGAGCCGACAGCGGACATTACTAATAAGCTATAACTACTAGCAATTGACTAATTCTTATGATCCCGTGCCTGCAATACCTTATAACTAAACACTGTTCAAAATTCTCCAACTCGTTTTCCGTTCCAAATCTCCTGCTTATCCGGCCTAGAGCATCCATATTTATCAGATGGAGATTAACCCTGCAGCAATCAGCATATAAGGCGAACGGTTCTCCGCGTCACTTAGATCAAGTCTTTTCCGAACTATTCTAATAATAGCCTCTTCTGCAGAGAATAGTTTAAGTTTTAGAATATAAATTCGTCGGAATAAGGACGTTATCCAAATGTGACAATCTTATTCTCACAGACTGGGATGTCTTCTGCAATATTTTCTATAGAAAGCTAAAATAGTTATACTTAACCCGTAAGCGCTGACTCAGGGTGCGGCCACACGGCGCGGCACCGCACCGACCGCACCGTGTGGCCGCACCCTTACAACCAATACAGCGTATTAGTGGTCTAATAACGTTATTTTATAGATTCGTCTATTAAAATATTAAACAACATATACACAGTACTTTATCTTTTGTTGGGAAATTCTTTATTCATGATATTCCTTGAATTTATTATGAGCAATAAATTTCGAGCTAAGAGAGAAATTCACAAATTAATAATAAAGTAGCTCAAACTACGGCAAGAACAAAAATGCTTGGACTATTATACCTCTTATATTACGTACCGTGCCGTACAGTATTAAGCGACCTTACAATTTACATTAGCCTAACAAGCCTAAACATCCGCGAGGCAGGTGAAAGTAATATTCATTTTGTTCGCGAAATTTTCATTGTATTTCATTATGTATTATTTGACTAGTAGTACCAGTAATCCCCTATACACACGGGGGGTAAAATTAACTTCAGCAAGTAATATTAGCACCTACAGAAACTTTTGTAGGAGGTGGGACACGGCGGTATATCCATCCCAATCGAGCAGTCTGACTGGGGAAGTACCTCCGCCCTACAGAATACCGGGGCTTAGTGACCTCGTGTTGTGTTTCCGACGGTGAGTAGGGTAGCCAGAGCTCTCTAGAGAGGTTTTGTGCTGTCAGTGGGAAAACCAAAGGCTTTGTCCTACTTATCTTTTGTGCTGACGGCACAGAAAATCTCTGTTCTTACAGGGTGGGCAGCACGAGTGTGACTCCCCTGGTGTTGCACTCCCCCATAGACCACGGTAACCGCTTACCATCAGGAGATCCGTGTGCTTGTCTGCGACCTAAGTACCTAGTATAAAAAAAAACTTAATATTATCTTCACATTGGCAAGACCTGACCTTTTATAAAGCACTCAACAGAATGACACAAGGACATGGAATTACAAGCGCAATGATAATCAACCTCGTTACTTTAGTCGGCAGCGAACAGCGCAATGATCCTAAATTGTACCATTTGTGAGTTCTAGCGTACTTATAACGTAGGCTTTCTTTACCAACAGTCATTAATATGAGCAAATGCGCAGTGCTCACGACATCTCCCGAGGAGTACGGCAGAGTAATAAACATCAGTAAAGCAGTTTAAAAGAAGCTATTAAAAGTTGTACAGTTAAAACTCGCATACATTAGAATAATCGCTGTAGTCGTTTATATCGTACCTCGTGCCGTTACTTGTAGACAATTTGAGGTTCCTTTACATTATATTTTGTATGAATTCGCAGGAATTTCCTTTTTATGACTACACTTTTGAACTGGGCATTTAAAAAAATTGTGAACGCTTCCACACTAATGAAGATCAGTATTTGTTATTTACACATATTGTACCTCGGTGTGGTGTAACTCTTATCTGCCATATTGTGTGTTACTTCACAGCGCATACAGATATCTGACTGAAAAAAGACGTGTTAATAGTTTTTTAAGAGAGGAGTTGATTACTCCTAAGAATTACCATTAATTTAACTGAACTCGTACAAAAAGTTATTTGTCGAATGGCTCGTTGGTGTTGCCATAGCTTGATTGTAATATTCACCTCTAATGAAACCTTGAAAGTCCTGTAGTCATTAGTGCTAAAGAAGTAAATAAATAAATCTGTAGGCTATTAGTTTGACGTGAGCTCGGATTGAAATACACGATTTGGTAATTTATTAGATAGCTATTTCATTTTCGGTTGGACATAATTAATGATAGCATTAAGTTTCAACATTATTTCACTTGGCTTAACTGGATTACACGACTTATATTACAAATAGTGCGGCTTACTTTAGCATTTGCCTTGATTCATTTCAGAATTGCTGACTGATTTTATAGATCACGGACTAAAACGACTTAGTTAAAATTACTGAATATTATTTGAAAGACTCTTTTTGTACATGTGTAAATTCATTTGCCATATTTTTATGTATTTACTAGCTGACCCCGTGAACTTCGTACCGCCTAACAGTCGATCCTTTTTTATTTTTTTTCTCTGCGTAAGAACCATCCTCGTTCTTCAAGGAAAATTCCAAAAAAAGAATAAGCGAAATCAATTCAGCTGTTCTCGAAATTTGCGCTTAGCAACACAATCAGCGATTCATTTTTATATTATAGAGCGCAAAACTTGATAATGGCTCCTTCCTTAAGTTCCACGAAATGTTTTTATGTAAAAAGACCCCTTCTACCCCCACGGGAACGGGAACAAAATTCTTCATAGGCAAAGTCACGGCCATCATCTAGTTCAAAGTAAAATGGTAATGATGAAGATTCCCAAAAGTAATATTGGTTTATGTTCTATTGGTGCTAAAATTTAATGTCTAGGATATCTGTCTGTTTGTTATAGGTACATATAATATTTGCCGTATTAAATGGTTACGTCTTTAATTTGGCTAGTCTTTACGACAATCGGTCTGACATTGAATCGTGTTAACATCATCTCGTTGTTTCGTATGAAATTACGATTCTATACAAATTCCACATTCTAGTGGTGGAGCGGCATGATGGCGGTTTCTCCACCCTTTTATAGCTCAACAATACCACTGTTTTGGTTTTCATTACTAGTGGCATTTCCTTCGTTAGCCTTAGTACTGAAATATTTAAGTTATCGCTAATCTAATTCTCCATCACGTAACGTCGGAGTTTGTAAAGGTTATTAGATTAGCCTTATTAACCTAAGTTTATTTATAAACACGCTTGAGTTGCCGAAAGGGCGGGTGACGGTGTGCTAACGTTAACACCCACGTTTGTACAACTACCGGCGTGTGTTGGACGTGATGGTGGGCGAGCTTGTGGCTTATTGTGGCAGTGCCAACTGGCCACTTTTGCCAAGCTCCATGCTGAGAATGAATAATTTTCTAATGGAATAATGTAACAAACTTGATCCATTCTTTGTCGCTGCACCTTCATAAAGTCTTGTTTATCAGTATTGAGTTTGCATATAAATATATTAACAGCTGGTACTAAATATAAAAAAGATCTAAGATAAGGAAAAAGAAAATGGAGTTTGAACTGTAAATTTATTTTCGTAAAAAAAGCCAAAAATAAAAACTATATGTATTGAAACTCACTCAAAATAAAAAATAACAGTATCAACATAATGAATTTAGAAAATCTAGTGACACTCAATTGTTTCCTCGTACGTGTCTCAAAACATATTGTTTCACGCATTTGTTTCTCTCACAATATTTGTACCAATTACTTCACAATTCCACAACTTTGTTGAGCATCTGTTTCACGGGGGTGAACATCGTAGCTCACCCCCGTGAAACAGGTAAAGTAACCAATATCTAAATTACTAAAATAAATTTATATTATTCATAAAGATTTCAAGTTAGCTTAAAGTTTAATTAGGGACAGCTCCCAACTTGAACGTTCACTTGCTCGGGGAATAAAAGCGAACTTGGGGCACATTAGTTGTCGCGACACTTCGCCCACTCGCCGCAAGTTGTGCGAGCTGCAGGTGAGCAGCCGACGGGCGAGTGCGATAATAAGTTGTAAGCTGCGCGCGTACCTTCACTTACTTAACTAACTGTCAGTGCTGTTTATTTTCCAACTCAAGTTATATGAACCGACACAAGTAGTACACGACTGCAGAGATTGGAGGAGACGTTGCCTACAGCAAATTATTTCATAGTTTTATTGAATTTATTACAATCAAACAGTTAGACAATTTATTATAGAATTATTGATCCTGATCAAGTTTTTGAAGTACTACAAGAGTAGTTACAACAATGTATACAGCTAATTAAATTTCACAATAGATACACAGTTTACAGCGTGATGACAATAAACAAAACATATATTATACAAAAATAAAAACAGTGCAATATTGCTGCTAATTGTTAAACTATACAGTCAATGCATTTTGGTCAAGTGAGTATTTGTGAAAAAAAGTTATGAGTGACGTCCTCACTCTTTAATATTTTTTCATAATTAACTTTTTCCGAATGAAATTAATTGACCAAAATAGCGATAAAAAGCTTCCAAATAAATAACAATAGCTAAGTGGTATCGTTGACAACACTTTTGCAAAAAGCTGATTAAAGTATAATATAGCGTGATATAGCACGATAGGTCGGTACCACAGCGCGCCGGGGTGATGTGTCGAGTGGCGGATGGCGGACAGTGTGTGTGGCCGAGTGATTATGCCACAACTCGCCGCAGGCACGGCTAGGGTCGTCCAACTGTACGTAAACATAAAAAGATATGACACGATTTTATAATTTTAACAAAAAGTGAATCAACTGGCCTATTTGTTGTCATTATTGATTATACCCCGTCATAGAATTTTGTATTGCACTCGTCCAAAGGCCACGGTAACCAATTTCCATCAAGTGGGCCATGTGCTTGTCTGCGACTTTAGAAGTAAAAAAAGAGTCTAAAAACACTAGGTTTGTTTTCTGTATGAAAAATTTCTTGATCAGTTACAATATAACACAGCACTTCAAACTAGAATCTCTGAGTACTTGTCACCACAAAGTATTTGACCAGTTTAGCGTCGAGCCTACATATTGTAATATCATATCTACCTCCTCTTTTGATTTCACTTAGAGTACCTCACAACTACACTCTACACTCTCCCAATCAGTCAGCTACCTGACTGCACTCGGATAGTTGAAACTCTCTTCTACGTCTGATAATTCCTTCTTGATCATCAGCAATTAATATAAAAATATTTTTCTTACAATGTAATTTTAAATGAGATGAAATCCTTTTACCTTTTACAGTTCAGAAAGAAATACAATACTGCCAGTATTAAGTTCAATTATTTTAATTGTTTTAAAGTACGAAACGTTTATGCTAACATTTTTCATAGTGTACCTATATTTGCAAAGCTGCTGAGGTCAAGCGCAGGTGGCAACCCTGCGTGAGTAGCGTGTCGTGTACACGGTGCATTATGTCAAACCGAATCACGAGCGCCGCTCCACGCCGCGCCGCCGACATATCTATTACAGCGCCACTTTTAACACTTAAAAATGCTTGCCATTAAGCAGAGCTTTTTAGCAAGAGCAAGTAAGAATTGTTTAAATTGTTGATGTGTGAATTTTACCACCAGAAGGGACGATGCCTGTTTGCCACCTTTATGCTATAAAATATGAATCTTTCTACTAATGCATGTAGCGTATGAAAAAAAGAGAAAAAAAAAGCTCTGTTCATGGGGTTGGGAGGTCAAATGGCATCCGTGCCCACGAACAGAGATTGTGGTGGAGGAAAGTGGTTGGTGTAAAAAAAGGTAGAATGCTACAATAGATTAAGGATGAATGGCTAAAATCACTACATGCAATAATAATCACGCATGGCTAAAATTAGTTTGCTTTAGGTAAAATCTATAATGGCTGTAACGAGGAATCGAAAAATATTACCTAGTATTATTAGAATAAATAAAAACTGGAATAAAAGCTTAGTCACAACTATTTACTTATAAAATTACGCTAACCAATTATATTATCTTACTGTTATCGTACAGTTTACGTCTTTACCACAAAATGTTAGACTAGGTCTTCCAGGCCCAATTTATTCTAAAAGTGAATAATATCGTTTGCAATGACTAACATGTTCATGTTTACAGCACAAACAGACTGTAACGTTGTAATAACAGTTTGTTATAATATTCGACGTGTCACATCGCTCGCTCCTTTATTTACAGGAGTTTTTTACAACATAGCATACTTAATAGTCTGTAGAGGATACAATTCATCAAAGAGGCTTTAGAGGTAACAATTTTATAAGATAAATTCTGGGTAATTTTAAATTTAGACGTCGCGTCTTGCAGACTCCTTATGCTAAGAAGTAAAACTTACCTACCATTAGGATTGTACAAAAGGGAGGAACGTGTTGACATAGATAATATAAAACTTAATTAATGTTTGTGGTCAAAAAATTTTGTTTATGATTTTTGCGTCACGGTTGAAACGTCAACTTTACTTGACATTAAGATTAATGAAATAGAATTAAACAATCTCATAATAACACCTGGCATTCGATGTTAAAGTGTTAAGCAAGCAATAATATTAGCCACCATTGCTATTCCGTCACCTCGATTTGTCAAAAAGGAAATCTCTTTCCTCCCGTAGGAGCTACAACTCTCACACCCCTATTCACAAACAACACTGTGAGGTCTCATAGTGTGCTCGAGCGCATAGGGCTGGTAAAATTAATTCACAAACATCACGGAGCAGTATTCTAACGCAGTGCGTTCCCTCAACGAAGTATTACTTAAGTATTGTCTATGAATAAAAAGGCTTGCCAAAACGAACGCACTGATAATTTGTCGGTCTTTGCACAGTTTTGGTAGTACGCATAGCGAAGTATTGTTTATAAATACGGGTGTCAGTCTCCAACCTACAAGAGCGGAGCCACTACCTGAGGTCAACGAGTGTTTATTGAGCGCTGACCTGATAACTACCCGAGAAAGTAAAACAACATGATTCATGATGAATAACACAAAAACAGTAGCAACAGTAGTGACTATAACTAGAAATAAAAATAAGAGACTGCATCACTTGCTATTTAAGCAACCTGGTTTTCTGGAGGCAAACAAACACACGGCCCACCTGATGGGAAGTGGTTTACCAAGTCAAGATGTGACTACGTGACAGTAATAATCTAATATATAAAAATCAATGCCACTTTTCGTTGTTACTTTATAACTCAAGAAATTAGCCAAATCGGTTCAGCCAACCGATTTGGCTAATTTTAGTCTTGAAATATTCGTGGGTGTCCAGGAAAGGTTTAAAGGATGAGAAAATAGGTGCAGCGGGAACGGGAAAAATATGGCGGTACGAAGTTCGCCGGGACAGCTAGTAACGTTCAATTGAAATTATTCTTCACCTTAGAACGCTCGTTTCGGAAACGTTTGCTCACTTCGCCCACTGTCCTCGGTCCCTGTACCTAACTGTCCCTGTTAATACTAGGGGCTTCTAACTTACAAGCTAGTTCTCCCGAAGTAATCACTCCTGAATTCGATATGAGCTCCGGCCGAAGGATTCTGCCAACTAATTGTTCATGCGGGGCCCGTTCATTGGCGATGCATATCTGTACATTAGTGCGGACCTCTGTGCCGTAATTATATAATGCAGTGTCGTCATTTTCATTACCTTATTGAATATCTGAGCATCGCTTTTGTCCATTTAAAGTTTACAAAGTTTGTAAAACAGTTTAGTCATATTTAAAAAAATAATCGACACTACTGTTGATTATATATTTTATAAGACATAACATTAACAAAAGATTTAAGACGTTTGTATTGTAGCTATTGATAGTTTCTTCTCTTCCACTAGTAGGCACTGAACGCCGCTAATCTCTTCTCATAATAATCTAGGTATTTAGCAAAATGGAAATCTTTCAACGTGATGCGGAATACATAATTAAAAAGAGTAATATTCAGTTACAAATTAAGTTCTTAGAAATAAAAGTAAAGTCTATGCTGTTGAGGGAAGGTCATAAAAGTGAGCCCGCCTTAATGAATGGCTCGCCGCAGAGCGCGCGCCGCGGCGAGGACTGAGGAGGCAGGCGGATGGAGCGGCGCCGTACCTACTGTACTCGACGTCTTTATAGCAACCGTCTCACCCGCCCGATGGCACAATGTACAACTATCAGATGTCAGACAAGAGAAAAACTATATTTCTAATTTTATCAAACTGGTTGGTTAGTTTGAAGAAAATTCACCCAAATATTCCATCTGCTGTTTTTTATGAAACCAGCATGTATGGAAAATGGAAATTTTTCTTCTTCACTACAAATACGAAGTATTTTTTTGGTTTTAATTTGTTGTCATGTCTGTTCGAGTTCACGAAATGCTAAGTAGAAAGATCGCCCTCTGTACATATTCGTGCTGAAATTAAATGTTGTACACACTTTGTTTCAAGATACAGGAAGAAAACGAAAACATACTGGTAAATCGGGTAAGAAAACGAAAAAAGTGAAAGAAAAAAGTAAAACAATTTATGTTGACGTAGTAAAAGTCACACCGGGGTGGTTAAGTCTTAGCACAAAGTAAACATCTCCACGCGCACGAGAGCGCCTCGCTACTGGCTAGGAGCCGTGGAGCCTGCGATAGAAATAAGTTCAGCGTTACGTGTGAGGCGCAAGTCTCACGCTGGTGTTAGCAATTTGTGGGTTACAATCATTCTGAGTCAGTAAAGTGTGCCCGATTGATGGCAAAGCGTCCTACTACCTTAGACAAATTGTGTGTATTTACATCTCTGCCTGTTCCTCTTGCAATATACCTGACATTACATCATTTAATTATATTATTGTCTCGAAGCATGACTAATTGTAACAGCGGTTACAATCTGGATGTCGCAGATTTGAATCTCAGTCATTACAATACTGAGGCGAGTCCACGCTTAACAGGCTTTGACCATTTTCGTAACTAATTTTTCATAACCAGTTACGAACGTGGAATATTTTTCTTGCTTTCGTAACCAGATGCAAATATTCTCTGATTTGTTTAACGAGAATCTTAGTAATTCTAGTAAAAAAACTGATATATTCGTCAGTTATAATTCTATTTAGTACTCTATAAGAAAGAAGCGATATTGTACACGGCTAAGTAAGTGCAGAAGTGAACGGTGAAGTAGTACAAGAAGTGTAAGTGACGAGCTTGCCCTCATAGAATAGGACTTGAAATTAATGGCAGCTATTCTGTGGGTGGCAATAAGACAATGTGTTGTGTAGTCTGAAATTACATCATGTAGTCGTGTCCTAGGGCTTTACACATGTACTGGCATGTAGGTTGTAGGCGGTGCGACCGGGGAACAAAGGGCGTACGGCGCACAGGACGACTTTAGCTTTACTGTTCTGTTCCTTTATCTTTGTGTGTTCCTGAGATACCTTTATTGTTCAAACAATAACTTGAAATATGCCATTATATTACAGAAATAAAATATTAACTAAGTATAAGAGATATTTTGCGTTGGCATTATACTCTTACATTAGAAAGAAAAAGCATTCACAGTTCACAAATAATGTCGTTTATGTTTGAATTGTTCGAAGCGATCATAAAATACTTTGTACCTAGATTTTTTCACTGACTTCGAATCCCGATTTATATTTCTTAACGGTTGATCAACACTCCCTAAGAAATAACAGAACAACCCAGTGACTCTATGAGAGTTCGGTTTTTCTTTTTCAGTTACAATTCTACTAACACTACATAAATGTGAAAGTTTGTTGATGTAGACGAATGGAATTTGACAATGTTACTTTTCCACACAAAAACTACCAAACGGATTTGTATGACATTTTGGCACAGAGACAGACAAAAGTCTGAAATAACCCATAGGCTACTTTTCAATCCGGGAATAGGTTTCTGTGGGTTTTGGTCACAGAATCACGGAATAGGTATTTCTGTAAACTTAATACTTCTTCCATGAAGTACCTCACAGAAACTTCAAGGAACTTAATCAAAAAGCCTTTATTTGTGAACACTGTCAATATTGTCTACGAGAGACACAAATTTAATGTTCACAGGCTCGCAGAAACATCAAAGAAAGAGCTATATCGAATACTGTTTCAGATCAGAAATGACGTTTGGCAATATAACACAATAAATTATAAAACGTAGGGTACTTTTTATCCCGTGGAATAGGTTCCCGTGGGTCGCTGAAATGGGATTACGCGGGCAACAGCTAGTACTATATAAATAAATGATTTCTCTTGCGATACTCAAGTTCATAGACGAAAGAATATATTTCATTAAATCGTGTAATACCATAACTTTCCTGCTGTACTTTTGTCCAGCTGACACATTTTCTGTCGTAATTGTGCGGAGTTGAAAAAACCCTCGTCGCTTATTCCACAAGAAAATATTATTTTTCGTTTTCATTTTAACGAGAGACCACTTTTCGGTTGACGGCCCCTGCCTTCGCTCACAATAACACTCTTTAATCAAATAAACTGTATTGTAATAGCGCCGCTCATATTAGACGCATTGTGTTCGAATGCTCTCGACGTTAATATTTTCATGTTGTTGATTTTCCCAAAAGAGCTGCTCCATTCAAACGTTATTCTATAAGTAATGTACAACTTCTATTTATGGAATGTTTCTCACATTAAACTTCAGATGCGAAATGTTTATTTAAATATATAAATGGTCTTTAAAGTCGTTCAGCTTCGGTGCTCGCCTGTACAATATATTATGTAGGTGCGTTTAAGGCGATTGTATGAGCCAATCTGGCCCCGAGGCACATGTTTGAGGGCGTTAATCCACTTTTATTTATTGACTTAAATAAACAATTTAAGCGCAGCATCATTTCCTGGTATTTTGTCGCATTTAAGTACAATTGATAGATGTTATGCGAAGTTGAAGTTAAACTTTCGCAACGTTATACAGTGAAAGGTTAATTCTTACTTTACCCCTGTACCTTAATGTTGACGATGAACTTCACTTGTAGTTACGAACTTATTGATTCAGCATAAGCTATAAGCAGTACCATTCCCATAATTATTAAAATCATTAGTTAACAGTGAACATCAGCAGTGGGATCGTGCGCCGGCGGACACGGCCCCAGTTCCCAGTGCGAACATGAAACAGCGCACTACAAGCTACATGACCCGCTTGTACAATTAGCATAAACACACATTTGTCCAAACGCGCCGAGTCACGCGTGTTACGCGGCGAGAGCTCTCGCGATAATAAAACTTACTATGTGCTACCTAGCCTTCTAACAATATTGGAGTTTTTATAAAATATAAATTTTACATATCTTAATTACGATCCAAAGGTAATTTATTATTTAGTTATACTATTCACGACCCTTTAGCGCGAAAGTAAATTAAGCTACCTAGGTGCGGATATCATTTGGATGGGTAACCGCTTAGTGATATTTAATCCGAGCGCTTCCTTGCTTCAGAGAGCACGTGAAAATTGATCTCGGCTGTCAAATGATCTCATTAGCGTACATCTACAGACATTACATTACGACTGTGTCTAAGTGAACCTCTATACCGCCTAATTTAACGCTTAGCTAGAACCTTTAGTAAAAAAGTACCTCATTGATTCCGAGCCCCTCCCAAAATGTACGTTCCACTTTATTCGATGCCAGTAATTATGTTTCCGACAGCATAATTACAAGTTTTCTAAGTTCCTTTCACTACCTAATTTGTTCAGCATATATAATAAATATTTAATCACTCGTTTGAATGAAACTTCCAAACTAATTAGATTAGAATGTCACTCAAAGAAACCGAAATACATTTCATGTTCGAAATAAAAATGTCGTTTAAATAAAGAGAGTCAAACTAATTTAGGCAGACGTTTATACTGTGGGCTTAACAAGCCAGTGAGGTATTTTAGGAGAGGGCTGAGTCTATGAAACGAGCGCCACCTGCCGGCAGTATATTAGAGCGATTACTTGCGCCGACGTGTGGCATCCCTCCGCCCGGCGCAAGTGGGTTATACATGCAATACCTGAGCTCAGACACGCTGTCAGATACGACCAGTCACATACAGACGTATGAGTTCACGGAGCCGGCCGCACTCACACTTCACGTAATATCCATTCACACACAGATAAGTTGTTTTATTTGAACCATTTGTTACTTCCTGAGCTATTGTTGGGAATGCGGATATGCCGGATATGTGCGACGGAATCGACAATATAATTATTACAGTTTCTCGATATTGTTAAATATTATTCACGTAGAATAAGATAATTAAGTATTATACAGCAGTATTATACAGCAGTATTATACAGCAGTATTATAGAGATAGATGGTATAATATGTGTTAATCCCACGCAATAAGGGGTCAGTCTATTGTCGTCAACCGGGTACTACCATCATCTCTTAGTCACTTTATATGGAACCCACGAGAAGAGATGGATGAAGTATCTCACTTTGCTGAAATCCTTGCTTAACTCTCATACATACATATTTACTGTTTCATTGCTTCATAATTTCGCTTATGTTTACGATTGTGTCAATATCCACTCGCCCCCGTTGCGCGTTGGTGAGTGATATTAGGTGTGTTAGTTTGCAGGTGTTATCCGATTTTCAGAAGTGGAACAGAATCTGTAAATTAGGTCACCTGCTTATTACCCAACATAATCAGCGTACAAGTTATAATTTATAACCGAAATTATTACCTCGTTACATCTGATGTGTAGTTTACTACAAGTAGATAACGTTCTGTTCAATTAATCAAGATCTGTGTTCAAAGACAAAATTATATTGAGAGATATTGCTTGTACACATAATTGTAGCACTGTCTTAGTGGTATTACTGCAATGTACAGTGCAGAACTGCAGATGCTGGATGCTGAAATATATGTTATGATTTATTATCCACCTAAAAGCTAGCCGCCCCAGTAGTTGCGTAAAAGGTCGAGAGCTGGTCTGCGGCACCCGTTACTCATAACACAATGCGCTCGTTGAATGGCTAATTTTGCGTCATAAGTCGGTGATGAATGAGAGCTTTTGATGTCCCTCGCTTATTGCCCGGAGCGTCTCCGCCGATTCAATATTTGTAGCTCCCCCTCCTACCCTCCCCCTCCCCCCTCTGGTGTAGCGAGGTGACTGATTTATCGGCTCTACGTGATATTTTAGTAGCCCATTATGAATGTATAGAGTGCGACTTTTCCTTTACAACTGAACTCATAAAATTCAATCTGAATAAAAATTGGTTCAGAGAATCGCTTTGACTTCATTTATATCAGATAAAGTATTACATAATACGGTTTTATTGAGCATATCAAATATCAATATTAATGATTACTATTCTTAAAACTTTTTTTTGTTAATATATAAAACTACTGTTCTGTAGAAATGTCAGATACATAAGTGTTATAGTAATAAAAAAACATCATCAACATTTATTAATTTTCTTGTATATTTTTGAATAAAGATAAACATCATTAATACCTTATAATCGTAAGGTATTGTGTACTCAATCAAAATCTCACGACAAGAAAAAAATGCTGTGCAGTTGACTGTTATTGCTGTGCTTAACAAATAAGATTACCCCGGAGTATTTGTTCTTTCCCGCTCAGTGTAGTAGGTGCCCATTAACCAACCATTCCATTTGCCCCAACACCACAAAGTGCCACTAAAACACAAGCGGCCGGCGAACACAATGCGTATGTACATATTATACACAATATGTTAAGTGTGGATAACATTCGTCGGGAGCTGCGGCCGTCGCTCTGTGTGTCGAGGAAAAACATGCAGGGTAAAATATGTACCCAAGTTTGGTTTATAATAAGTAGCTGCCCCGGCCTCATAGATATTGGCTGCTTTCTCGAGTGTACACTCAGGTACTAAAGTGTAGCATACTATGTTTTGAACACTTGCTCGGGTCTTGAGTAGGAACCTATTTAACCCTGACCATTATTTGGTCACGCTATTGCATCGGTTGCGAATGAATGACGGTCATGTATCATTGATATCCGGCCATGTAGTTGATGCGCAAAATCATACTTTTGAATAGTTTCTAACTTATGAATATTAGCTATATTGTTGTTAACTGATAAAGGGAAACTGAATATCAAATATTCCAGTCTTTAACACCTTGAAGCTGTGAAACTTCTGATTCAAAGTAAAAATATACAACCGTTAATGAATTATTTATATAATCAAACTCTATCGTAGGCTAGGTAAACCTGTGAAGTAATTTCAGAAGCCTATAACCACTATTTATAGAACTAACGACGTGGAAGAATAACATTTTAATTATTAACCGACTTCAAAAAGGAGGAGGTTCTCAATTCGATGAGATTTTTTTTTAGACATTGTAGTGTGCATCTCGCCTTACCTTATATAATGTAACTGCACGCATATACTATACTTTGGCCATTATTATACGAATTATGGAATCAAAGACATTTCATAACATAGACATGTCATATGCTTACAAATCAACGTAGAAAAATGTGCCGAACTCACACACACACATTTTTAATTCATCTACACTTCCCTACATAACCAATGGATTGAAAAGAGAGGACATGAAAAATACAATATAAAAGAAGAAGACAGCTATTGTTTGTCACTTGGACTTTAATGATAACAATGTACCAATCACAGTGCGGTTGCTAGTCGGTGACATAGGCTAACAAAATTATTGAAAAAGAAGGTACAGAGCTCTCTGAATTGAGGTTATTGCCTAATTTTGTTTAGACAAAGATGTTTGTTTAACTTTGTTAATGTATTATGAAAAAGCTAGGTATAATTTTTAAATTTCATTATTTTGTTGCTGTCAGTAGTACAATTTTAACTAGTACCTAAGTAGGTACTTGCCAGTAAAGTGAAGTTTGAGATAATTGCGTAATTTTGTTTAGACAAAGATGTTTGTTTGTCATTGTTATTGTATCTTCTAATATATAAAATTCTTCTGTCACGGGGTGCGTAATCGAACTCCTCCGAAACGGCTCGACCGATTTTGATGAAATTTTTTGTGCTTATCCGGTATCTATGAGAATCGGCCAACATCTATTTTTCATCCCCCTAAGTGATAAGGGTGCAGCGGGAACGGGATTTGAATACCACGCGGGCCGAAAATATGGCGGTACGAAGTTCGCCGGGGCAGCTAGGTAGTTAAGTATAAAAAAGCTAGGTATGTTTATTCTATTTCATTATTTTGTTGCTGCCAATAGTATAGTACCTACAAATTTTAACAAGTAGGTACTTACCTAAGTAGATACTTGCCAGTGAAGTGAAGTTCGCACTTATTAACTTACTTGAACCACATAGTATTAGTAGGCAATTATAAAAAACAACAAATTAAAATTGGGAGGTAGTATGTAGTGAGTTTAATGCCTACGATATTCTCATCTGTACTTTAATCTATGTTCGGATCACACACGTCCTTGTCGCTCACGCACCAAATTATATCATACTGTCTCTTTTTAACAATTTTAACTTGAATATTATGAAAGTCAGAAATTTGGTCTTTATCAGTCGAAATATGTATTATTTCCATGTGATATGAACTCCCTTTCGATGTATTAACTTTAGAGTAATAGTTCGTGCAGTGTCTATAAACATACGATGGCATTTTCGTTATTTTTATAAGTCACTGATGCTTCCGCTCAACGTCCGGCCGGCGCCGCTCGGCACGCGGTACTAGAGGCAAACGTTCCAATTGACTCGTTTTCGAATCTTCACGATTTTCGCGCAATAACGAATCTACTTCTTTTTATATATAATATCTTTGTATGGAATCGAACAGTTGTCTCTAATTTACCTACGTCACTCCATTAAATGGCGACCCTGACTCCATTACAAAATCAAAGGGTCGTCCCAAAAAAAACATTATTAGAAAATGATGTACTTTTGTCGCTACCAGTACTATCGGGTATATTTATGGATATTAATGATAAAAGACGCGCCCGGCGCTTGGGGCATTGAAAGCAAACAGTACATAAACTATGAGAGTCCCCTTATCGGCGCTCGACGTCGCCCGTGTGCTCGGTGAGGTCGCGCCGTCGAGCCACTGACAGTTCCGCAAGTATGTGACATGTGTGCTCAACACGCGATGAACTACACTGTGTCACTGCGACTACATACTGCGAGGTCTGAGCGGTGAGCGGTGGTTCGCTACTAACTTTCACTTGACTTGTTCGAACACGCCCAAGGCACTGTCGCCGTGAGCACTCATTTGTCTCTTTTGTTTAGTAGATTCAAGCAGATAAGTATAAAACCTCTTGTTATATAAAACCTGTTTGCAAAGTTCCTTCGTCACCAGATTTAGAAGTCATATTGTCAGACTCTCGATGGCTACTCGTTGATATTTCACACCCTGTACATTCCCGCTTATCATCAAGCGGATCGTGTGTTTGTTTACTGATAATTATGTTATGATATTATTATTATTGAAAATCTCTCAACAACTCCTATTATTTTGTGGGTGCAATAATCTTAACTACCACCGCTTCCAACCGGACTTATTGGAGATCTATAGGGGAGGCCTATATCCAGCAGTGGACTTCCTATGGCTGACATGATGATGATGATGATGAAAAAATCTTAATTAAAAAATAATCAACAACATTTTTAAAAAGCTTGAGTATTGATTTCGATTTTATAGGCAGAATTGCTATCGATGTTAGCGGGAAACAAAACACATATATCGGTATCACTTTGATTCATGTTGCTGTCGAAGATTCTTTTTTTAGTTCGTTCGTAGTTTTTATTCGACAAGGAATAAAAACTGCACGCAGAGGCTGTCACAAACCCGCCAGGACAAATAACTTTGCGGGTTTAGTGCACCGCACAATGCTCCTGGTTTTAGTTTTCCAAAATTCCAGTTATACGATTTTATAGGCAGAGTTTTCGATGCGGAATTCACGGCCTTGAGACTCGCGTTAGGACATCCGGGCGGCTTATGCGTGCTCGAGCCTTTGTTTATTGCTGAAACTATGACAGTCCCTTTGAAATCCCACGTCGGAACTCACTTGAGCTCGCTTGCTCTTTGTAGGTATAAAACGTTGTACATACATAGGGAATGTGTTCGTGGGCCGAACACTCGTTACATACTTACGTTTGTTCTCAAAGGGTGGCACGTAACAACTGGGCGGCGGGCCGCGCGGCGGCGCGTGTCTAGCGGCAGCTGCAAGACGAATATGACTCGTTATGGCGGACGATTACTATTCTGCGTGCGTGGCGCGGGATTGCCTTATACAATTTCAGGGCTATTTCTATCTGTGACCGTAAAAGTGACCGCTATAACTCTCCGTCCACTGCTACGGGCGCTCGAACTATTCCGACGCATGTTTTAGTTCAGTAAATGGATGGTGCTCGTAAATTGTAGCCCTCGTAAATTTCTCCTAGTCATATTGTTAAACATTACGTAACAGTTCTTCCGATGCGCTATCCTCTGCCGGCGCCCGGTTCTCCTACATCCCCTACCCGCAGTACTACGGGGGGCGCGGTGGCGGTGCGAGATGTCCACTGTCGTATATTCCCGTCGCCGCTCGCCGCATGCACTTTATTTCGTCCATTACTGTAATGAACCGTGAAATAGCGCCTTCGCTGAAATATAGCGCAATTATTTTTTTGCGAGGCGGCATGATTGCGCCGAGACGCGGCCCTATATCACGTTGAGCGACAACCCCGCCTCCCCGCCCGCCGCCCCGCCGCGTGCGTCCCCGGCGCCTACACCTAACGTATGCGCCTACACCGTGTATTAAATGACTCGAATGCGAACTGTTTCGCTTCCCAAGAGAAAAATATAAACCCATTTTTCAGCGAACGTTAGTTTAGATTCTTTAGAGGCGGCGGGCGTCGGACAAACAAACGAATGTAAAACAATAGGCGCGCTCCGCACGACGCGGACCCGCCACAGTGTTGCCTTTGTGTTGCAAAGGGTTCGACTCGCATCGAGTTTCAAGATGTAATGGCGTCGACTCGACAAAAAGCATTTTAGCGAACGTCATCGAACCCGCGGCCGTAGTCGCCGCAGAATAATCTCGCTGAGTTATTTTTGATGGCCACTGTCGCAGCAAGATTAATAGGGCCCTTTGTCACGACACTGGGACCTTAACAGTGATGTGTCTCAATTTATATTCTTTTTATGGAGCTGAGTCGCAGAGTTGTAAAGTTTAGTGAGGAAACAAAAACAAGTTTAGGTCGGGGTCCGTCCGTGGGGAGGGTCGCCTCGGGTCCGGCGCGTCGCCTTGAGGCGGCGCTGACAACTTGGGTGTCGGCTAAACTTGTAGTCCTTCACATAGAATAGAGATTAGGTTGACGAGTAGCATTATGTGATAGTGCTATACACTAACCTCTTGTATGAGTAAAACGCGTTGCAGATATATGCCGATAGAACCGCGGTAATAAGGTGGATGAAATGTTACAGTATAATAGTTGACAGCAGCTACTAGCAAGCATCCTAGAATTTGAGCTGTAGACTGAATTTGAGAAGGTAGTCGTCTCATAGCTGGCAATATTTCATTTTCATCTTTATAAATTAATTGTAATGTTTTATTGAAAGATGTTCACGTCCACGAGCAAATAACTCTAAATCAATCTGATATAGACTGATTGCTACAATATGTGAGGTCGCATTACACAGCCTCGCAGTAATAAACCGCGCAGGTGAATCCCACGTCCATGGCATTTGAAAAGAATTAAGACCTTTGATTAGTGAAGCAAATTGTCATTCGATTTTCTGTCAGGAAATTGTACACTACAGCGCGGATTCGGAATCCCCAGGATAGAGAATCTCCCGTTACGTTGAGCTAAAGCTGTCTCAGGTGAAATACACCCCCGCTTTACCCTTCCCACGCTTGTATGTCCCCATAGAAGCGTGGGAATAATACGTTTGCTGTCTTGTTGTTTCATCTTAAGATGAAAGGGAATCAAAATTAATGCGTACTCATTTAATTCGCCTAATTGTTTACCAGTTTACTGAGCAGAACATAATACAACAAGTATCGAATAGATCTGAATCTCAATATTATAATCACATAACGGAACAGAACATCTCCGAGATAAGCAAAGCGCTTTCTGATCGAGAAGGGCTTCAGCCGATATCGAGTGGCTGCGGCGAGGACGTGACGTCACAAGATGGCGGCCCGCGCCCTCGTGCGCGCGACAAGCTGTTGTTTGTAGAGCTCACAAACTTGGCGAACAAACATCAACTAACTTTGATCAGTCTCTATATCAAGACCTTGTGGTACGCGGTTTGGTTCCAGTCGAAGATGACTTCAAAGATAATAATTGGCACTCCCTCAACGGCACGATGGCGGTGAATGTCATTGCTGTGTATAGGACAATGTCATTAGATTTACTGTGAAAAGTATTAAATAGCAGTAATAGAGAGTTCTCTGGCAATTACTGCAGTCGTTCAAAAACCTAAATCAAACTATTCTCACATAGATTGGCTGTGAGTGCTACGCCGTAGCACGCGTAGCACTTAACTACGTAGCAATCGGATCCACATAAATAAGATCCCTTCAACCATTTGGCCACATTTGGTTATTTAGAAGCATTGTCAATAAAGTAATCAAATTAAAATAAATGTCCTATCGGTTTTTATTCCTACTTAGCGCAAAAAAGAATTGCTATGAGACTTTCTATGTGGCTATGCCATGTAGATGCTATGTAAATGTGTTATGGCGGATTCGAACCCACTAAGCCCTTGCGTTGTTAAGGGACTTCAAATGCCCCGGTAAAATTGAGTAAGGCATTGCGTGGAATATAATAAGCACCCTGGCTGACCATCGCCATCTTCGATTTAAAGATAGCCCCCTCGGATATGGGAACCGCGGTGTCCAAATCTTGCCCCCAGAAAGAGAATATCACGCTGCCGTCCTGGACTGCTTCTTCTTTTTCTACTCAATCTTAATTTTGTTTTCAAGCTATTCTCTATTTCGATTCGTACAGCGTGCCGGGCCGGCAGTCGTTGATGGCCATAATGCGGATGCGATTAGCCGCCGGTCTCTGCGAGTGCAAGAAACGACACACTGATGTAATGGGCTCGCTGCAGTGCACTAACTGTGGCGGCGGCTTGTTTTAGTGCTTGCTGCAAACACACCGTTGTTAGTGGTTATTAATTGTCATCCATCCTTATAGTGGTGTAACGATTGTGAATGAACATGAACTCATTCATGAAGTGTCGAGGGTGATTTCTCGGTTGGGAACAGTATTTAGGATATTCTGTGAAGAATGTTCCAGCACAGAATTCTGAAATGTGGCCATCAGATGGTAATAAGATGGAAATGTGTGGTTTTTACATTGACGTGTTTTTGAACCGCTAACTATACTACCTATAACCGCGTTGCCTACCTACACAACACACTACTAAGTTATGCTTTTAATAGTCCGCCATCGGAAGCCCTCCCCCGGGAGCGGCGCCAAGTTGTGACAACACGTCTGCGCACCACTCCGACGTGTTCCTTTGAACGAATATAAATTACGGTCTGATTTGAATAACAAACAAGGCCGAGGGCCGCGCCTTGCGAGATTAGTCCCCGCGCGCAACTAATATACGCGCTATTAATTATCGCACGCCGCCGAACTACTACAAACAGACACATTTTTCACTATCCCGCCGTCTATTTTTGTTACAATAAATGAGGCGCGCTAGCCCCGGTGACACCTATAGCCTCAAATTAGAAATAACCAAATAGATTTTTAGAAATGAGACAGCAACAACATTGTGAAGCTTTTGAATTTGAGTTCATTGCGCGAGTGTCCAAAGAAGGACTATAATCCCTACTAATATTATAAATGTGAAAGTAACTCTGTCTGTCTGTCTGTCTCGCTTTCACGCCCAAACCACTGAACCGATTTTGATGAAATTTGGTATAGGGGTAGATTAGACCTCGAGAAAGGACATAGGCTATGTTTGGTCGCGATAACCGACATCCACGCGGGTGGAGCCGCGGGCAAAAGCTAGTATATTAATATTTCAGGGTTTATTTATGTGGCTTAGGTCGTTCCACCGTAACTTTAAACGAGGGTATCGTTAGAATCCTTGCACTCCGTGAGTAGCGAAAGACATTGGCTGTATCGTCGACGTGTGCAGAGTATGTCGCATCGTGAGACATTTTTAAAAGTATGGCATTGTTTCCTACAGACTCGAAATGGCACTTTACTGGTTACTTGACTGAACGACGATCTGCCACGATTGTGACAAACCATGTACACCAATTGCACCCAAGTGCACAAGCAACGAACGTGACTCTGATATTAACAGCTGTAACCTTTTTTTCTTTGTGTGGAGAGTTAATAAGTTGGTATTTATTCAAAATAATACATATCTCGATTGGGAATGATGTCAATAACCCCTCCTGTCAAAGTGTGCTGAAAACTTTGGCTTAAGACGAGATTACGGAGCGGTTGTTTTTAATACAACCAAAGTGGTAGCTACTTGGAATTTGTTATTTCGACGAAGTTAATATTTTAACTCACTTTAATGCCATGTTATTGATGTCTAAGCCTATTATTATGAACACAACCGTAACGTGCAAGTGTCTCGGCTCTGTACTTAAACTAACTTTGATCAAGCTTCGATAAGTCAACGAGTATAAACGCTAGGACTACACCATAAAACTTTATTATCAAGTGGTCGGTAGAACGTCACGTCCGTCGGCTCGTACGTCACCTTAGCCAACAACTACTATATAATTACTTTATAAGTGTATAATAGCTGTGCTTTGTGATTTTGTCCGTTAACTTCAAGGCTACGCTTATAATAATATAGGTTGTGAGTTATCAAAAGTATTCAAAAATATAAATTATAATATTTTGCTAGATTTTAACGCGTTTCCGACAGTAATATCAAATTAACGATATTTTAAGAAGAAAAAAATATGCAAAATTGTGTTCATCTCGACTGCTTGTCCCAGCAAATTAAAATCCCACCCAAATATTCCAATAACATGAGTCCCACGGGATAGCATAGAACTCGCAGAGTTTCCGCCCGCGGGGCGGGCGCCAAATGTGCCGCGGAGTACATTTGATGAAACTATTGAATTGCTATTCAATATTCTTATTGGCGTCGTATCTCCACGGGTAGCTTTTGAGATTTAGCTGATCGACATTATTGTATAGAATTATAAAATTAGATTAATGAAGTAAGCTCATGTAGCCCAAGTCCTCTTTGTTACCCGATGAGCTTCGTTAGCGCCGCGCCTGAGAGAGACTTAAATAATTTGCTAAAGCTGGGGGTGGCCATTAGACAGTCTAGTTATCCCGAGGTCCAAGATACACTTTGTGTAACCGCAGTTCGTAAGTTCACGTGTATTTATGGAGGATGAGCGCTTTAATGAGGCGAGGTGTGAGGTGGGACAGGCCGGCCATTGTTTATTGTGTCTACCTGGACTCAGCGCTCAGCGCTCAGCACCGGGCGGTGCCGGGGTGCAGTACCTGTGACAACGATATTACTTGTTTCCTGTGACCTCTTTTCCCATTTCCCATTTCCTATTTTCCCATTTCCCATTTGTGAACACTTGTCATTTTAATGCTTATTGATATTCAGTTCTAGAATATTCTCGATATTTCTATTTTTTTATGAATCTCATATTGGTATTATTTGAACCTCAACTGTATACTATCAAATGTGCATTAGGCGTTTTATATGAAGTAGAAATTGTGAGAATATGTGGAACGACATAAAAGCTTATGTAGTTCGTGGTATTTAGTAGGACTTGTAAGAGAAAAGCGTCATGATTATACAATTTCATTTTTCTTGCTAACGCCCGAGACTTAAGTCATCAAGATACTGCATCGATGAAGTGCTAAGTGTGCCAGCTCCGCTAGCTAATGCGCAGAGCATTGTGGACATACGCCATACATACACATGGAAATATTTGCAGTAAACCATAGAATGATGGCCAGGCTGACCTACTTTAGACCCACTAGCGCTAGTGGTACGTTGAGGAACAAACAATAAATTCCGGATCCGTGCGAATAACTTACGTTTAGTGCGTGCACCGCGCGTCTGGCGCGTGCCGTTTGACTCGCCAATGAGGGCGCGCGATATTTCTCTCCGATGCGCGACGTCTTCGTGTGACGATGTTTCTGTTTCGTTGAAATTGTGTGTTACTTCGTCTAAAACACGTCGTCGTTTCCCGAATATTTAAGTGGCAAGCGGGAGCCTCACGTGTCACACACACAATATTACATTTTATTTGTACCTAGTCATCTCTTTATATTATGTTCACATGATACTTTGATCTGCATAATGTTTTTATCACAGGCAGTTACGTTTTTGTGCTCTGTATGTGAGATTTATCGATCTTGATATTTAAAGAGATGTAAATACATAGTAGACGCCCATTTACAATATAACGTCGTGAAATAGTTAAATTTCTTTATTCGTCAAATATAATATCATAATGATGGCATCCATTCAGTAACCAATGATGACAATTATAGTAACACGCGACGTTATTACGTATACGATACTCAACATCACTACCTAATAATAAAAAATCCCTGTTACTGTTGGTCGTCGAACTGCTCCGTAACAGCTTGACCGATTTCGATACATCTATAATATGACACCATTGTTGTGCCACCAGACACTATAAGGGTCCCACCGATTAACTGTCGGCACAAAATACTTACCATGTTACAATTAACTCCGTGTTTAAATAACGTAGTAAGTTGTTTATCAATTATTCAAAGTATCTAATTGAAAAAGTAAATGAATTAATTATTAGAATTAATTGTATTATAGCATTAACCTTTATTTAAAATTAAAATTTAGTGAGTAGGTATGTGCGTGACTGGACAGAGACTAGGGAGAGTGTGCGTTCTCTAAAATTAATCGCTCATCGAGTTTCAGAGACATTCTCAGTAGAGAATAACATCACTTGAAACTACGAGTCGCCCGACATTGCTCGTGGGCGTGCTCCAACGCATTAATTGTTTTAGCAATGAACATTAACAGTATAAAACATATCAACAAGTTACCAGTGGCCATTACATTGCACTTTAATTAGCATTTAAATGAAAATCTGTACAAGTACATTGTAAAATCTCCATTTACATGCATAAGGGGCATATGAAATAAAATTCCCATTGCATCAATTTGATAACATGGACGTTATAATAACCGGCCGGCGCGGCGTGAAATTGACAATATGTTAATTTTTACGATAATCCCCTCGCAGCGGCCGCTCCCGGCCACCGACGAGTAGTTTATGTGCGGCTCGGACACTCGACCACTCGACCACGCGACCACTCGGCCACTCGGCCACTCGCCGGGCGAGTCGCTACACTCGCTACGGCTGGCCACTACTGATAAGCGCCTTGTTTAGTTACGCGTTTTCTTAACGATAGGCCTGTGTATTATATTTGCGTTCCTAACTATACTTTATATATATTAAACTACAGATTTATAAACGAGCCACTTTGAACTGTAGTGAATTAAAATTCATCATTTTGAACAAATAAAATATATTATTATTATTATTATAGTACTATTTGGAAAAAATATGAAAAAATTAAAATATGATGAGATTTTTGAATTTGTTTTTCTTTCATTTCACTACACAATATAACCATGAACTTACGAAATTTCGTGTTTCAAATATGCGTGTTGATGCGGAAACAATGCGTAGCGCACGCAATAACAATGATTTACAGCCCTTTCTTTTCATGAGCAAACACCCCAGTAGATGGTAGATGAACGCCGGGGGCACAGTACAGGGAATATGGTAACGCCCTGTAAGGAAACTTCCGCATGACCTTCACTTAGTCGAGGGCTTTTAATACGAGTGCACAAGCGCCTTGATCCTTTAGATGCCAATACTTTATTGCTTAGTGTGAGTATAATAACAACAACTGATTTCCTCATTTCAACCTCACTAAACTTTATTTCTACTGTAATATTTTAAAAATTGATCCTGTCTGCGGCCTCGGCCACGGGAGCGTCGGCCACCACGGGGTCTTGCTCACGAACCCGACAATTCACCACTTCTACATCTAAAGGCTGATTTACATTAGACGAGCGAATGCTCAATCTATCTGGGCCCATACCATGAACTCTTAAAACAGGTCAAAATTCTGTAAGTGTAAACAGTGACAGAACATTCGTTCGTAGTTCTTTCTGTAAACGCTGAAAATAAGGTTCCATTTAGATTAAAATATTAATAAAGAATGCTCTTGTTCTAGCTCTATGTTCGTTCGGTCTAAATCCACTGTAAGACAATTGCAGAAAAATACAAAATCTTGGTGCAAGTCTTACTTCGTTATCAAACCAAGTGGAAGTTAAACATTGTCGTAAATAATGAGCCAAGATTTACGAGCGCACGTCAAGTAAATATCGGTACCTAAACGTATACGACACGAGGGCGGCACGGGTCGCGCTGGCCGGTGAGGTACTGACCTCGCACTTATTGACGACTCTCAGCACTAGTATGCATATAGTGCGTTTCCCTGGTTTTGTCTTTTCTCTGCCAATTTTATTCTACTGCTGGCAACGGGCATGTGACACCAATGGTGTTGCAAAACGCCAAGGGTAACGGTTTACCGTCGCAAGAATCATATTATTATGACAAAGACATAAACACGTGCGGGTATGTAGATATAATTACTTCCAAATCCATAAAGTTCAGTTCAAACATTAAAGTTCCAGAAAAGTAGAAAAGAATCTTCAACAGCAGTCCTATTAGGATGACGAGTTCATACACAAGAGTAGTAACGTTCTTCAAGGGGTGCAGACTTCCACCTTGTTCTCAATACAACCAAAATCGCATACACGCGGACGACGATAGGCTGTTTCTTATTTCAGTCGTATAAAAAGAAAAAGGTAACGTTATTAAACCAATGCAATTATAACTGTAAGCGGTCTCCTGAACGAAAGAACGTTGTCAAAGCTCGGAATTTAATCCACCGCGGAGAGGTGCTTCAGATGAAATGGTTTACGAGCGCGCCCTGGCGCAGGCGGCCCACCGGCTATAACATTTAGCTTTAAAAATTGTGTCACGAACTGCTCCGTGAGCAGCCGCTGGACTGCGGTGGCACACTATTGCTGTAGCTACCACAACTCAAATGAAATAATACTGAAATAGTATAATATTACATTACCAGTACAGTTACACTCATGAGTTAATATTACAATGTTTATATACTACCAGCCATTGATTTAAATTGTTATTTGACTACTAGCTAGTATCAATCAATAAATGAGCCTATTGCAGTCCACTGCTGGACATAGGCCTCTACCAATATGCGCCACGTTTGCCGATCCTCCGCCTTCCATAGCAAATAAAACAATGGATACTTCATCATTTTGCGTTTAATAAAAGCAGATAAATAATACTTTGATAATTCTAGGAGACATTTTGAAGTCCATTGTTAAAAAAAACTTAGCTGGCTCAGTCCAATGTTCAATACCGGCAGTCTTCACAAAGTTTGTAACGTAACCACGCAAAAATACTTTCATTGAATGTTTATCTAACCGGATAACCTTCAGCTAATCTTCGCGGTAGTGGCGGTACGTTTCAGTAGGTGATACTCACCGGGACCGTCGCTAAACACGCCGCTGAAGATCGGTTGCAGATAACGATTGGCTCCATCTGAAATGGCGTGAGAACAGCCGACGTACCTCCGGGGCTATTGTCGCGGCTCGCCCGCGCCCCTCGCGCCAAGTCTTTCTTTATCTGCTGCCATTGTTCTGTATAATGCGGCGTCTTAGGTATCGGGATTATCTCCATCGTTGAGATAATTGATTACGAGGAGATAAATTTTGTCAAGTTTTGTTTGATGATCTTGAGAAGAAATTTACAAATTTTTTGACTTACAAAAGACGTAAATATTTAAATTCGTTGTACCTACTTTATTTTTATTGTGGTTACTGCTTCTTTAACTAAGCTAATAAGCTTGATTGTATTGGTAGCGGATTCACAAGCCTTCATGTTCTTCAGGTGGACTCAGCAACTAAACTAATTCAAGTGTGGTTCCCTGGGCGGCAGAGACACATCCCTGGGCGGGCGGCTCGCTATTCGAGTAGAAAATGAACATATCAATCTACGTCACAGTCGCAGTAACCGTTCGTGTTAAAACAGCGCGTTTTCTTCATAATTAACTAATCAAGATTATAAATTAAATGTGAAACGTCTTTGATCACGCAATTAGGCGTCCACCGGGTGATTACAGCGGAAACCGAGTGACGCCGTCACTCACCTTGGGCACACCCCCACCCGGCGTTCTTTAACACCTTCGCTTGATTTAAATGACTACCCGGTAGTGACCAAATAATAACAGAACATTTTACAACACCCTACAATAGAGCTCTACTTTATATGGACGCAGCTAACTAATCATGCGTTATCTAATTTACTCTTTACCCTAAGGAGTTTCAGTAACCCTAGTTGTTACAATTTCATTAACATAACCACCCCAAGCTCCTTTAATGAGATCGTCTATCCGCCCAAATGTTGACGTCACAAGGTATGTACGTGTACATTATGTTTAGTAAATCACGGTAATTCACATCGATGTTAATTTGTTAAGTCCCCAGGTCCCAGGTGGTTAGTACCGTAATGTTTCATGATAATCCCAACTATGCACCTTACTAATCGTATCTATCGCGTGTGTACCATTATACTTCGTGCTTCGTCCTCGAGATTAGCATAATAGACTAATGTAGTAACGCAGTTAGTAGCCGCCATCCACACTATTTTGAGATTTTTTATTTTTTATTTTGTGGGTAACCCGATGTTTCATATAGACGCAGACCCTATCTAAGCTCATTCGCATTTTTAGTGTCTCGCCGTCCACATCTCGTTCGCCAAAAATAGCGAACTTTTAATACTTTAATATGCCTACACGTTAAGGCTAATAATAGTGATCGTATAGAAAGAAAAATTAGGAAATTGTTAAGAAGTGTGATGGTGCTTGCCTTCATCGTCACCGGCTGTTCCTCGGGTGAGTTATAACTTCAGATTGTCGGCATCGAGAGGATCTGGATAAACAAGGTATGCCTATCCTAACTTTTATATTCTCGCGTTCCATGATATACAATACCATGATCGCGTTAATTCCCGTTAACATTATTGTATATAAGGTATGCCTATGTTACAATATTTCAAAAAAGGTTATAAATCAGTGACCAACTTTTTTGCGCGTCGACTGCCTACTTATTATTTCTTTTTGTAAGGGTATGAAAATAATAAATATAATTACTGATTTCAACCTATAGATGACATGCGTATATTGCGTATAGTGGTATAGTATAATAATCTTCCACAAACGTTACCACTAACTGAGAAAAAAGCAGTATTATTTTAATATATACTAGTATATTGTGGTAAAACTGGGTCAAACAGTATATTTTACTAAAGTGGATATATTTATTTGCTTAAATAGATTTTACATTTACCTTACACAAATATCGACCGTCGACAACGGTCCGAATTCGATTCACACTATGTGGGTAAAGTGAAATGGAAATATACTTATAAGAGGTGATGGTACCCCAGGTCGATAGCAATATCACAAATTATAGATTGACATTATACTTATATGCACATCATCATCATCCTCATGGAGACGTATTTTCCTGTTTGCATCTGAGGCAAGGTGACCTTCGAGCCAAGGGTCAGCAAACAACTTGTATGCAAATAAATGAATTGAATTCATATTAAATTTCCATATCGCTAATGCTATCTTTTTTCCTACCATAGAAAGAAAGAAGGATGAAATCTTTTATAATATATTACTGTTGAGTGTCAATAACATAGTTTGCCGGTAGTACCTACCTACGTGTTAATTTTACTAACTTGGGCTATCCCTTACTTCCTCACTTTAAGATGCTGATTTATATCTATGGTTGTATGGACGTTATCCTTGTACACATCGACTCCTGTAATGGAGTTTGTTGTAGTTGTCATAGTTGTGGAAACTAGAAAAGAAATGCAGTATATAATACATAGAATGGATGTACAGTCAGACCAATAAACATGCGATGTACAGGCGTGAGACTGTACAATGGTAGAGAGCATTTCTGGTTATATCATTTATGATATTATATTAATAAAACTTGAATGGTGTTTGAGTAACATGGTTTACGAATAGATAATTTTATTAAAAAGCATCTCTTACTGAAGCATTATTCCGACGCTTCGAACAGATGTGCAGACAGTACGCGCTATTTCTATACATATCTTTTACCTACCCACTAATATAAAAATATTCTAACATTGCAAAAAATACAGTTTACGACTGTTATACAGTGGTTAAATCCATGGTTTGTGGACTGTACGTGTTATTTCGATAACTAGGGACTGTCTCTTACCTACTAATATACAAATATTCTGACTCTTCGAACACTACAGTTTGGGACTGTTGTATAGTGTTTAAATTCGAGGTTTGCGGACAGTACATGTTATTTCTATAACTAGGGACTGTCTCTTACCTACTAACATACAAATATTCTGACACTTCGAACACTACAGTTTGAAACCGTTGTATAGTGCTTAAATTCAGGGTTTGCGGACAGTACATGTTATTTCTATAACTAGGGACTGTCTCTTACCTTCTAATATACAAATAGTCTGACACTTCGGACACCACAGCTTGGGACTGTAGTATAGTGTTTAAATTCAGGGTTTGCGGACAGTACGTGTTATTTATATAACTAGGGACTGTCTCTTACCTACTAATGTACAAATATTCTGAAATTTCGAACACTACAGTTTATAACTGTTGTACAGTGTTTAATCCAGGGTTTGCGGACAGTACGTGTTATTTATATAACTAGGGACTGTCTCTTACCTACTAATATACAAATATTCTGAAATTTCGAACACTACAGTTAACACTACAGTTTATAACTGTTGTACAGTGTTTAATCCAGGGTTTGCGGACAGTACGTGTTATTTATATAACTAGGGACTGTCTCTTACCTACTAATATAAAAATCTTCTGAAATTTCGAACACTACAGTTAACACTACAGTTTATAACTGTTGTACAGTGTTTAATCCAGGGTTTGCGGACAGTACGTGTTATTTCTATAACTAGGGACTGTCTCTTACCTACTAATAAGTATAAAATTATTCTGACACTTCGAACAGTACAGTTTGGGACTGTTGAACAGTGTTTAAATCCATGATTTGTGAACAGTACGTGTTATTTCTATAACTAGGAAATGTCCCTGCCTACTTAAATCCTTCACTCGGATATTCGAATACTTCAAGTAAGACTGCGAACTGTGCGTGCTAAAAGTATTAATCAAGGGACTGAATGTCCTGTTTTTGCATACCTGAGAGCTATGATCTATGCCAGGTTAAATGTTATTTTTAAGCCGGCATTCTCAAATGTGTCAAGAAAATATACCAAAAATGGTATGAAAATATCAGCAACGAAGCGTTGTTTAAAAATAGAAGGCTTTATTCAAAAGATTTAAACTGGAAGCATCCGAGTCCGATTCGTAGGCTGCGGGGGCTATTAAGGATAAGACAGACAGCATCAAACTTCACTCAATTGCTTATTGAAAAAGTTGCACAATCCCCAGCAGCTATGCGTGTAGCAGCGTGGCACTGCTATCCTTAATTTATTAAGGAAAAATCTGCAACTAGACTAGACAGGCAGAGGCCAGTGGTTAAACCAGTGAGTGACGATCTGGTAATCCTCTCATAATATGGAGGGTTATAAAACACCATTTTATAAAACTCTCTTCTAAATGGCATATTCAGAAGAGAGCACCATGTCCGGAAGTGAACGGGCACAGTACACATCATGTATTGTTTCTTTTGCTAAGGCAAGTGAGCAATTCGTTATAAAGATGCTGTTTCGAAATCTTGCAGAGTCAAATTTTCATCAAGTATGTTTTCATCATACCTACTTAAATAATATAACATTGCATGTTATATTTTTAGTATAATATATATATATATATATATATATATATATATATATCCAGTTGTAATAAATACCCATACTATCGCATTAGGTATACAACATCCTATAATGATAGTGTTAAGGCTGATAGTATAAGTAATTTAAAAATTCAATAAGCGATAACTTTGAATTTTGAAATTGCCCATATAACCCATGACAAGTGCTCGATTGGTGGCGATGGGTTCACCCACTATCACGTGGGACCAAAAATCATAGTTGACGAAATGTACCTTAGTGATAATACACCTTTGCCTATCCCTTCGGGACTTACAGGCATGAATACGTATATAAGTACGTATATTACTTAAATCCTTTTATAAATAAAATAAATGTAGAAACAAATTCTTATATTGGAAGACATGATTTTAAAATAATATAACTTACCAATATAAGGTAGAACTAAAGAAGGATTCCTATAGTAGGTATATTCTGAACAAGCGCAACTCACTTTACGACTACAATGTAAGATATATTATATCAATTTATTGCATTTACCTAGCCTTTGCAGTACACAACTTATGTATTAACCTGTATTAACTAAGGTTATGAAACCAGTCGTAGTGTTGCTAAGAAAGATGTGAATGGATTTACTTCACATCACATCAGGAGGGCCGTGTGCTTATCTGCCACCTAAATTGTATAAAAAGATCGATTTAACGAATACATAATAAATACAAAATAACAAGTTAGTTTTAACTTAAACTAATTATGTGAATACATGTTGACAATATAAAATAAATATACCTATCTTCAATAGTATAATTGTAGAACTGACCATAGGTGCGCCGTGCGTGCACACGTGAGCGTGTAATGATTTTGTAACAAACAAAATACCTACTCACCGGTGAGGGTCGTTCAATTCAATACATAGCCTATGCCCTATAGGACCCATCATCATCACTATCGTACCTATAAGATTATAGATAGATGATTATAGTGGCCTGTACTTAACTTTTCAGACATCTCAACTACGGGGTGGGGTACAGGTAATAGGCAGCAATCGGTGAGCTAACGAGCTAGTTCATGCAGTATTGATGAATTTAAAACATACCTACCTAAAATTGTTGGCAATAATGGTAGCGTTTAATGGTCTTAACGCAAATATTTGCTAAAGATTGTCTAAATTCTCAGATTTCCCGTCATCATCTTACTTTATATTAATCAGCTTATGGGAGATATCCTGTATTTGAATAATACATTACATTACATTTGAATAATGTTACTAGACATCTAGACATAGAAGATACTAAGAAATATTCATGTTTTCCTTCCGGGGCGGACACAGGGGCCCGCTATCTGCTTCCACGCGCTTTGCGGGCTCTTCTGCTGTCGTTAAACTTTTCACGCAACCTTTCTTGTGTAAACATACAAAGATAAATGCGTTTGCATGATACATCAAGTCTACAGACAATAATTATAGTCTACAAAGTTCAAATGTCTAACCTTTTCTGTTTGACTTAACAATTGTTTTTTGTAAAAATACTTACGGTTTGTAATAAGATATATATTATAGAATATATATAACGCAAACGCAGTATGCATATTTTAACTATTTCAGAGTTAAACTTTATGAATGCTTTCCTTTTACAGGATTAAATTAAATTACGTTCCTAGCATAAACAACAGCATTTCTTATAAACCAAATTCTCATAAGTGACCCCCCCTTCTAAGGGCTATATAGAACTATAGACTCCACTATGAGTTACTCTCATACCTAATAGGTATCGATTTGTTCTATATACAATTTTTCACATGTTACAGAGCAAAGTTATCAAAACTATGAAACAGTGTAAGTTCAAATATTTCTTGCGTTGAAATATTCCTTCTATTATAATATTTCTTCTGTGGGTTAAGGATCAAATCTAATCTAATCCTTAACCCAGATTTCTCTGTTGCCTAGAAAAATGATATTAGACACATTTTTAACTACATACCTATAATATAGGTTTTAACAAATTAAGTTGAAGTTAAATAACAGATACTGTTACATACCTTGAGTTTGCCTTAAGGTATAAAAGTGATTGTTATGAGAAACCTATATAGTAAACAAACATTATTACGCTTTGCAGCTTATTATCTGTACAGAGTAGGTACAAACTTTGAAAAATTAAGTAACAAATAGATACCCGTCAGAAATTAATAAAACATAACATACATAATTTAACTATCTAAAGGGAACAAATAACACAAATGCTGTTGTATATTTTCAATGACCAGAGTTCCGACCCGCAAAGACTCCTTGCTATCTCGATATGGGTCGCGCATCGCGCATATTTAGAGTAGGTACTCTGACGATCGTTTTATTAGTTATGAGTACTTATGAGTGAACCTGTGTCTGCGCAAACGATATCTAGACATCCAGGGGGATTGAGTCCTTCCAGGGTTTAAACTGACTTCGCATCAACGGCTCACATAATGTCAATTATGCACATTATGAGAAAACCAAATGATTAACCTCGGCCCTCATACATTTAGTAAAGTTAAAAGTGGGCCATTTGATCATGGCCCCTGATGATATATTTAATGAACGAAAAATTCTCAATCATTCATTGAAAGGATAATTCGAAAGGAATACCTACTTTTGCTTTGTCATCGTTACAATACAGTAGCAATATCAACAGAACGGGTTTCAAATTTAAATACATCATATTTTACGAATGTTGGTTCTAAATATCTACATTAGTCTATTATGCTAATCTCGAGGACGAAGCACGAAGTATAATTGGGGATTAAACGAACTTACCTGTAAGTGAAGTTCTATCCTAATTATACGAGTGCTTCGTCCGAAGAGATTAGCATCCCTCCCACCCAATCGTTTGTCTAACTACGATTACACATACGATTACCCAATTTACTCGTAAAATATGTCAATACGAACGGCTCTACACTAAACCGAATGAGCTTAGATAGGGTCTGCGTCTATATGAAACATCGGGTTACCCACAAAATAAAAAATAAAAAATCTCAAAATAGTGTGGATGGCGGCTACTAACTGCGTTACTACATTAGTCTATTATGCTAATCTCTTCGGACGAAGCACTCGTATAATTAGGATAGAACTTCACTTACAGGTAAGTTCGTTTAATCCCCAAATAATATTGGTTAATTGGTTCAATTCCTGATGGTGTCCCGCATACATCGCCACCCCTTTGTGTACCTACCTCTAGTACCAAACCTGATACTACGGAAGCTTTTATTCAAATTGACTTTTAGGGTTCCGTACATCAAAAGGAAAAACTGGAACAGTTTAAGATTACTTTGATCTCCACCTGTCTGTCAAGACCTTTTTCTTAGAAAAGTACGAAGGTATTAAGTTGAAATTAAAATCAAATACTCAAGTTTATGATATCTTGAAACTGTGAAAAGATCACACTTCTAAGTCAACTTAATGAAAAGGTACAGCCGTTGATGTAGCATGTTCAGACACACGACACGAGTGCCGCGCCCACGCACGCAGATGTCACCACTCTCGAGCGAGATTACTTATTATGACGTAGGTACGAGGTGCTTATTCCGGGTCAATGCCGGCTCAACACTGATCGAATGGTAATATACGTAAATTGGGAATTGACAATGAGAAAATTAGGGTATGGTTGATAAAAATGATTAAATACGAGTATGTACTAAATTAAAATCAAATTGACTGTGTTAAGTATATCTATGCCTACTACATATTGTACAATGACTTAATAGCTCAGAGACGTCTTGTTGTATAACAATTAGTGTACATACCTACTTTATAGCTACGGACCGAGGCACGTCCGACGTTGTGTAACGTCTGTAATCTCATTGAAAGCTCTCAAGGCGTAACATTCGAAGACTTATCTTATAGACTGCGAGTACGGCTGTACCCAGGACAGGTCCCACCAACACTATATAGTAACATTTAGTTAAACGTTATCTTATATGGGGAATAAATTATTACACCGACGTCAACCCACTCCCAACACAAGTAATTTAGCCTAGCTGGAAACGGAGGGGCTAAAGTATTGATAGTGTTTACAATTTAAAAATGTACTTTATCAGTACTGTTTAATATTGTTTAGAACTTTTTTTTATGAATTTAAAAGAACATGTAATTTGGTAAATGGAAAACTGTGGATAAAAATTTAATTGCATTACAAAGCGCGTATTTATTGTAATCTGAAGTCAGACCAAGCTAACTATTAGTATTTACATTTCTTGCCACAACCCTAACGTTATAGATAGTTTAGGCCTAAAAGAACAAAACTAATTCAGCTAAAATTCGTATCATATCGTATCGTACATTTATGATATACTATATATATAATTTACGAAAAGGAACTCCTTTTAAGTTGTTCAACGAGCTGAATAATATTTATATTTGATGAAACACAAGTGAGTACAAAGTTTTCGCCGCGGCACAGTGTACTGTACAGTGTACACCCGCGTCGGTGGAGCGCGAGGGTACTACACAAAGTTCTCGTGAAAACATAATATGCTTCAGCGGAGAATAAAGTACTTAGCATTCGTTTGGTTCTCATATTCCCCTCTCAATAGTGAACGATACGATTGTTACCGGTAATGTCCCGTATCTTCCGTGTGGAGGCGCTCGGGTTAAATTTGGTAATTTGGCCACCGATCCCTGAACCAGTGCATCTTCAGCGGGCGTGGGATTATGTGGGGTGAATCGGCTCCAAGTTTAGTTATTAGAGAGAGCACCATTACCAGCGGCAGACTAACTAATGTTGTTGTTATTCAATTCACATATCAGTGGAGCGCGCGCCGTGGGTATGATGTGTTGTTAGCGGCACTCTGCTTACTGATACTGTTTGTACGATAACCAATACTTGAATTAGGGGTGATGTGGCAGTAATCGATATAATGATTAGCTTTGCTTGGTTTACTTTGGGTCTGAATAGCGCTGGCTAAAACATCGTAGAATATTAATTGGTTAATGATTAAAGAAGGTTGTGAGTGTTTATTGCTCTCATTGATTGTATTTACCTATTGCAATGTGAACCTGATATGTACTGCAAATATAGCTTTAAAGCTTTTTGCACGTTGCTGGGCGTTATTTGTTGACATATTTTATATTTTGTATTGATACAAAAATGTCAACGTCCATGATAATGTATTATATTTCGAGTCATTTTAAAACGGACGTTTCTGGATTTTACTAAAATCAAACCTCACGAGCGAGGTGTCTAAAAACCAAAAGCGTTAGCGTCACTCTAACTGAACTTGCTGTCGAAATGTGTAATAATATAGTACCTACTTACTGTTAGTAGTGCGATGTTACAGAGGTTGGTTGCGCCGCCACTGAACACGGAACAGATATCATGATCCCCTTGATGTGCCCGTGTCGTGAGTACCGTGTTGCGACGCTAACTAACGAACGGACGAACAATACAATTTGCTTCGGCTATGATCCACTACGCTTCTATTCCTGGAAGGGACCTGCTCTATTTAGTAGCAGGAGCAATGCATAGCAACTCGACAGAGCGTTAGAACTAATTGTTCTGCTGGTGGTGACGCGCGTTGTCGAGCTCCTTCACCCGTCACCGCTGTCAGCAAAAAGTAGCTTACAGTATTCAAGTTCCTACCTATTTTTTTACACAATTTAGATAGCAGAAAAGACACGGTCCACCTGATGGAATGTGGCTACCGTGGCCTATGGACGAGTGCAGCACCAGGGGAGTCACACTCGTGCTGCCGACCCTTTAATGGGGTTGTACACGGTCGTCTTCACACTTCCACGCCCTGTAACTTCTATATTGTATGCGATTTCATCCAAAGCAGATATAGTTATGATCTTATGATAGAAAGGATTTAAGTACTTACTAATAACATAAAAATATTTTTTTTATGGAAGTAATTTAGTACGGATCAAGGCAATTATTGAAAGTATCAAAAGGGAAGAATTAAGTTTTCTTGAGTACCAACCGACTGTATTATTGTTAAAGTGTGAACATTACAAAGTAAAGCGATTCCACCGTTTATCCGCGTCCATTTGCGCTCGCGAGTCACGCCCGCGCCCGCGCCAGGCGCCGCGTAACGTAAGAAGCGCAGTATTTATCTCCGCGGAGGCGGCCGCCCTGTTGCGGCTGTTATTAACTGTTATTAAGCTCTACACAAAATGTTCGTGTCGGCTCATATTTACGTCGTGATTTACTCGCTGCGATATTAAGACCGCTCCGCTGTGTGCTGTGATTAGTGCTGGGCTCTGTAGTGTACGGTGTACACTGAAGTTCACAAAAATGATACCGAGTAATTTGCGTCTGTCATGCGTGACATGCACCAGAGCTCGAGCACAGACAACTAAAAATAGTCCGACTTTAATAGTGACATGTTCAGGGACGAGAGACATATAAACGTTCATACTAAAAGCTTCAAAACATGCTCGCGGCTCCGCCCGCCTGAAATTATCCCCTTGGGGGTAGAATTAATCAAAATCCTTTCTTAGCAGATGCCTACGTCATAACATCTACCTGCCTGCCAAATTTCAGCCCGATCCGTGTAGTGGTTTGGGCTGTGCGTTGATAGATCACTATGTCAGTCAGTCAGTCAGTCACCTTTGAGTTATATATATTTAGATTCCCAACTATAAACTATCCCTGGACCAAATATCAGCCAGATCCATCCAGCCTTTTGAGCGTGATTGAGTAACAAACGTTCAAACATCTTCAAAAACTTTTACATTTATAATATTAGTAGGATTATGGTAAAGATTTCACCTGCAGCAATAAACTACGAGTGGTCTGCCGCGCCTCGCCTCGTTCAATGAAATATAATTATATAAGACCCACCGCGCTACGAACGAACTTGGCGCCGATGTTTTAAACGACTTGTAAATAATTAAAATCTGCTCCGGAAGCTTCATTCATAAGTTAGTTTAATTTAATATTTGATGCTCTACTACACAGTACCTGCGGTATTTGTTATTTGCGCAACACACAGAGCTTTAGTGCCGCTTACGATATAGTACAATTTAATGTAAGACGTGTAGGTACTTTGTTATATACCTAACTGTGTAGTTGTGAAAGTTGGGCCTTGATGTCTATACGAACTTGCATGACATAATATCATCAAACATTATCTAATTACACTGCCGTTTACGCAAATACCACTCATTGTAATAAAACTATAATATCCCGATTTATTTACCCCGTGACGTGAAAAGCAGTCGGAAAATAGTTTCTGGAAATGTGGACTTCCGCAAACTCGAGATCCGTAGTGCTTTGGATGCACCTGGGGAATCTCTGTGAGGATGATAATGTCACTGCCATCGAGCCGAGTATCGAACCGCGGCCTCTCGACTCTCGAGCACACGAGAAGCTGATAATGAACGGCGTGTGGTTGTTGTTGCAGGGGGAGTGGTGCGCGCGCAGGATGTGCGCGTGCGCGTGGCGCCTGCACGTGTTCACCGCCGCCGTCGTGCTCGCC
Source organism: Eilema depressum (assembly GCA_914767945.1). Taxonomy (NCBI): domain Eukaryota; kingdom Metazoa; phylum Arthropoda; class Insecta; order Lepidoptera; family Erebidae; genus Eilema; species Eilema depressum. The sequence goes on along the minus strand of OU612029.1, from coordinate 111,337 downwards.
GCGCATCTCATCAAAGGTAAGCCCACTTGCCATCTCAACTCAATACACGCAAAAGTGATGTAAACATTTAGTGTTGGGTTTGCAAAACTCAGAGAATTGAAGCGGCTTATGAAGATAATGTAGCTGATAATAACATTTTAGATTTGAGAACCTCACATAAACTTTACTCGTGTATACTCTTATTTAACTTTTATACAATAATAGTGCTACGAAAATACGTGACGTGATACTTCTAGAGAATTTTAAGCTATCTTGGAACCGCACAAAAATAAATAACTCAAAGTAAATTGGAGTTCTCACATTTTGCAATGATATTTATTCCTTCTTTATAGAGGTGAGCTTATTGCCGCGACTCTTCTACAGCGATTTTAACGCTGACTAGATCCGTTGTTCAGTAACGGAAATAGGTATGTAGTTACTATTATGTCAACAATATCTAGCACTTCAGATCAAAACAACGATCATAGCAGCGTCCGTGCGCGGTGCCATTAGCCGCGCGCGCACCGGCCGGCCGGCGACCGCCGCGCCATTCCCCTCCGAGGGCCGCCAGCCGCCATTATGAGCAGTTATTGTGTGTTATCAAAAGAAATGGCACAGCCGAGCGGTAATCTCGGCCGTGAGCTCCGTGCCCGGCGCCCGGCGCGCGCCCTGACCGTGACGTCAGATTTGTTGTGAATTTTACATAATGCGTGTTACGTAAGCTTCTTCCCCCGCATATTTTCAACGTGAAACGCATTGAGTTGTGAATTAATAACGAGTTTTATTTTAAACTTAGTACGTATAAACGCTTAACTTGTACAACATTATCTGCATCTGCATGAACACGAGGTAGTGTATGGTAAACAATGAGTACTTATCGAATCAGCGGCTGAAAGGAGTTTGCATTACTTGTTGTGTTGCCGTAATGGCTGTTGTGTTAAGTGAAGCCAGGTAAACAGTACGAGCGTGCTCGCAACCTCCTCGCAAGCCGGAAGCCACTCGGCGCCGCTCGGCAACACTCGGGATCGCTCGCGACATCCACTCCAGCGCTCCAGTACTCGTAGTTGTAATGAATTATTAAGCGTTCCCCGAGACGCCAACTCGAAAGGTGAACATCAACCGTCCCACTCGTTGGAAACTTGAACTTTATTCGTTAACTTGTCGCCGGAATCATAAACAAGTTGAATGTGAATAAAAGGTAAAGTTCCAAAGTAAAGAGTGGCGTCGTGGCGCCACAGGCCACAGCTCGGCGGGCAAACACAGCAGTCGTCTGCATTACGCTAATGAAGTTTTGTGCGTTTTTTCACCGCCCGTGTTACGTGGGGGTTTGCGTTAGCTCACGGCGCAATTAACGCGCGGACGGAAATGAACTTAAGCAATTTGAGACCACGAATTCGCGTTAAACACTGAAAAGGGGAAGCAGAAATTCATTTCCGGTTAGGCGGACATCCGCAGAACAGCGCTCAATTACGAAGCGTTAACATTTTACGCAAATGAGTCCCGGTGAAGCAGGTATGCCTGCTCACGTCTGCCCGCTGATGTTGTCCTAGGTGTCTAGGCGTAAGGACTGTCCTCCATCAGTATTTTTATAAACAAACTCTCAAAGCACATGTAAAATTATTCGTTTGACAGTAATTAGCTTACCCTCTATTCGGGGGCCAAAATCATTGTTCAGTGGTATGTGGTAGTCAATACACCCGAGTCTTATAAGTGTACTTCTTCAGGAATAACATACCGCACGTGATATACAAATATCCAACGCAGGATGGCTATATACTGGCGCTGTTGACAAATCAAGCGGAGTGCACGCGAGCACCACATTAACTCCGCCTCGGTTATTTATGTTAGTATTACGTTCACCTAGTGCATCTAGTGCAGCGGTGCCTTGATGTGTGGTGTCGCGTCTAACACTGGCGCAGTATGTAGGTCGACTATCCCGCGAGATGTCGCCCTCACGTAGCGCTGCACTACGGCGGCCTTCCCGCGCGACGGCACATACCCACCTCCTGTGAGTTATGAGTTCATGCCTCATTGAGCTACTTCGGATTAGGCCACTGATCTTCACTCACGAAGGTGAGTGACGTATCCTCTTAATGTTGTAAGTAATTAACTTTACAACACACCTGCTCATAAAAGTGATATTATTTCACCGCAAATAGGCACGTAATGACACCTATTATCAAACTGTGACTTTTTCATTGCTATTATTCACAAGTGAGTTATAGATTCTTTTTTAAATTTTATAGGTTAAGTTTCTATGTTCTTAAAAAAGTTTCGATACAAAAAAGAACGTGTTTAATAGTACGAATAAATTAATATGCCTATTGTATGTTCATTTGATGCATTTTCATATTTAAATTAATATAAAAATAATTTCAACTTGTAATACTTGTTTAATAAACAAAATTTTCACTCAAATTTAACTTTTTTTTTCTCTCAGTACAGAAAAAAAACACAGTAAAAAAAAAGTTAAATTCAAACCTCATTTTTTTTTAAATATGGCCGACCGCCATTGTTAGATGCGCGCACATAGGAAAACGAATTAATTTGGAGTATTGTTTATTTAGTATTTGTAGTATTATTTTATTTGCAAGTGTGTTGTAAAACGTCGTATGGCACGCGTGAGTATGATGATTACCGTCCTCGGCTCTCTTAAGACCCTCGCCTGGCGGCTCGGGTCTCAATGGTGCCTCGGCGGTAATCACCAACTTTGCTCACTTGTACTATAATGTACTATTATGCGTCTATAAGACCTGCCTAAGTAGTTGACGACGTGTTAGAGTTTTACATGAAATCGAAACAAAGCAATAGGTACTTCAGGTAGGTATTCAATTATTGAATATTTAAAAAGAAACGCGAATTGAACCTTACGCCCAAGTAGCAGAGCAATATCCTGTCGTGATAGTCGCCGGTGCACGTCCTCAATGTTAACTACGGAACAAAGTGTATAATCACAATGTCAAAACTGCCTGTATGATAACATACAATACACAAACCTAGCCACAAACAATGAAATTTCCATTATGGCACTGTTTTTTGTTAATATGATTGAATGCAATGCGACAAGTTAAAATACATACAGCGCATGAATAAAGAGACTTCTCCATCCAACTGTCTTCCTGTAAGCAATGGCCTCAGAGGTCGCAGTGGATGGCCGCCCAATGCGAGTCTCAGCTCAAAGTGAAACACGGCTAACACCAGTTTGTATCAACGAGCGCTTCGCGGTACTTCAATGATCTCAACATTGTACCACGCACACCCTTCCTTCACAGTTATACAAACCTACTCGAACTCGTATGATATAATTATGTATGTAGTATTCAATTCCATTGATTTAATGTTATAATGGTTTACCAAATAATTGATGTGGGTATGACGTGGAAAGTGGTTATCAATTATTATTTGTGTTTAATTAGAACACCGCCGGAGTCGCGGGACCCCGGCGGGCGCGGTGGTGTGAGCGCGACCGCACGATCGTTATTAACCGCAATTCAAATGAGTTGTTTGCTCCAAATATGACGATGGCTGCTAGCAAACAGTAACCACATTCATATTTTATCAATTTTTCAATAGTTGTATCAATGGCCTAATTATTTTATTGACAGTAGTCAAACAACTAGATAAATCGTTCGAGAGACATTTACGGATCGTATTTTATCACGATGAGGTTAGTGTTACATATACGAGTATACACTTACACTTATACATTTATAATGATCGTCTTACTTGTCAAGCTTTTGCTAACTTTACTGCCGTGACTGACTATGTAGTATGTAAACTCATAGTGCCACGGGGCAGTCACCACAAGTAGACTTAACCGAAATTTCAAAGCATCTTAAGAAAACTACCGACAGTAACAACCAGACGCTTTGAGACCTTTTAAGTTGCCCACAAAACAAACTTCTTTATGAATAACAGCTTAAGCATACGCCGCTTTTTCGTCATTATATTGACGTGTAAATGAAGAGTGGGCAGAGGGCCCGGCCTTGCCCCGCGACCCTCGCGAGCGCGCCTCTGCCGCGCGCGGCCGCTCGCCCCGTAAACACGAATCTTTTGATGTAAGCTTTTAACTATAGCTCTTCGGTACGCCCAGGTAGTCTCCCTACATCGCCCACTCATGTAAAATATTTAATTTTTTAGCTTTTTTCGGCTCTCGGACCACAAAAGAAAGTGTTGTAGCGATCACCTTATAAAAACGTGACTTAAATGTAAAGGTCAAAGGTTCGTTAACTTGTAATTGAATATTCAAGGAGTACATCACGGTACGCACTCCTACATTACTAATTAACTGTACAGTTTCATCGCCCAAAATAAATAATAAGCCGCTAATAACATTCCCAGTTCAATTTGTTGTGCTCCGCCTTCATTAATTACTATGAATGTGGAACCAATGTGAGTAAATGAAGTATGTGAGATGTGACTAATGATACGTAGATAATAATCGTATCATAATTAGGCACGCAGCACTTATACACGTGTTACATATAAATTAGGGGTTTATTGCCCTTGATACTGCCTGTCCTGTACTGCCGATGGGGCGCGATGGCAGCGAGCGCGACCGTGTGTTCGAGATCCTGGGTTACTATATTGGAGAACTGATAATCCTACTTTCTATCCAAGTAATCCCTACTAATATTATAAATGTGAAAGTAACTCTGTCTGTCTGTCTCGCTTTCACGCCCAAACCACTGAACCGATTATGATGAAATTTGGTATAGGGGTAGATTAGACCTTGAGAAAGGACATAGGCTATATTTGGTCGCGATAACCGACATCCACGCGGGCGGAGCCGCGGGCAAAAGCTAGTATTATAATAAATGTGAATGTTTGTGAAGCAACTACCTTCTCTTCTGTTTCAATCATGCTCAAACGGCTAAACCTGGCTGAAATTTGATAAAGGGATAGACATTGTAGTGTGCAATAATAACACATATTCCACTTTTTATCTCTGGACCAACGGGGCAACAGCTGATTCATAACAAAAAAAAAAGAACTTTTGATGGAAAGAAATCCTGCTAAACATTGGAATTAGTTTCCAAAAACCTGATTTTAGTTTTCATCTCTATTTTAGTAATATTTGAATCAATAAAATTCTGAGCATAATTTCTAAATCACCCACAGCATTCGGATCAACACCAATAAGCGATAATTAGACCACAGCGGCTCACCGCTCAGGGGGCGCGCTCGGTGGCGCTCGTGACGAATGTTGCGTACACTACACTACAGTTCACTACACTCGTAATTACATAATGTTGTGACGTCACAGGCACTCGCCGAGCACCAACACGGCACTTAACGCAGCCGAATGTTCCGCGGCGCGTGTACTTCAAATGCTTTACATAGTAATGAACACTGTCACTTATTAGCTTAATGTTCGCCGCGGAGTACTGTGGCGTACTAAATACTAAATAGGTACATATTTGTAACTTAGCTAAGTACTCACTTCAACTAGATAATCCAGGCTGTCTTTTGGAATCCCGAAGTAGTTAATTAGATAATTGCCGAAGCAGGTGCTATAATAGTGCTACTGAGGTCGAGTTTTAGAGGACCAATGGGTGCTGACCCTTTTTTTTTCCGCAGAAAATCTACTATCAACAAGATTTGAGGACAAAGTTGGTTTCGAAATAATATCAACTGTGATCGAGGATAGCTCAGAAGTTGATGTAGCAGTGCGCTAGTCTAGTTCAGCGCCTCAACGCTCAAAGCCACAGCACTAGTAGCGTCGCGGGTGGTCAGTTTGTTGCTCTTGCTCAGTGGGTCGACATGAATGTGTAATCTTAAACTACAGTTTTCCAAACTTTGTTAGTTATTCACTTTATCGATCTGGATGCTTTTTTTTTATATTTAAATTAATATAAAAATAATTTCAACTTGTAATACTTGTTTAATAAACAAAATTTTCACTCAAATTTAACTTTTTTTTTCTCTCAGTACAGAAAAAAAACACAGTAAAAAAAAAGTTAAATTCAAACCTCATTTTTTTTTAAATATGGCCGACCGCCATTGTTAGATGCGCGCACATAGGAAAACGAATTAATTTGGAGTATTGTTTATTTAGTATTTGTAGTATTATTTTATTTGCAAGTGTGTTGTAAAACGTCGTATGGCACGCGTGAGTATGATGATTACCGTCCTCGGCTCTCTTAAGACCCTCGCCTGGCGGCTCGGGTCTCAATGGTGCCTCGGCGGTAATCACCAACTTTGCTCACTTGTACTATAATGTACTATTATGCGTCTATAAGACCTGCCTAAGTAGTTGACGACGTGTTAGAGTTTTACATGAAATCGAAACAAAGCAATAGGTACTTCAGGTAGGTATTCAATTATTGAATATTTAAAAAGAAACGCGAATTGAACCTTACGCCCAAGTAGCAGAGCAATATCCTGTCGTGATAGTCGCCGGTGCACGTCCTCAATGTTAACTACGGAACAAAGTGTATAATCACAATGTCAAAACTGCCTGTATGATAACATACAATACACAAACCTAGCCACAAACAATGAAATTTCCATTATGGCACTGTTTTTTGTTAATATGATTGAATGCAATGCGACAAGTTAAAATACATACAGCGCATGAATAAAGAGACTTCTCCATCCAACTGTCTTCCTGTAAGCAATGGCCTCAGAGGTCGCAGTGGATGGCCGCCCAATGCGAGTCTCAGCTCAAAGTGAAACACGGCTAACACCAGTTTGTATCAACGAGCGCTTCGCGGTACTTCAATGATCTCAACATTGTACCACGCACACCCTTCCTTCACAGTTATACAAACCTACTCGAACTCGTATGATATAATTATGTATGTAGTATTCAATTCCATTGATTTAATGTTATAATGGTTTACCAAATAATTGATGTGGGTATGACGTGGAAAGTGGTTATCAATTATTATTTGTGTTTAATTAGAACACCGCCGGAGTCGCGGGACCCCGGCGGGCGCGGTGGTGTGAGCGCGACCGCACGATCGTTATTAACCGCAATTCAAATGAGTTGTTTGCTCCAAATATGACGATGGCTGCTAGCAAACAGTAACCACATTCATATTTTATCAATTTTTCAATAGTTGTATCAATGGCCTAATTATTTTATTGACAGTAGTCAAACAACTAGATAAATCGTTCGAGAGACATTTACGGATCGTATTTTATCACGATGAGGTTAGTGTTACATATACGAGTATACACTTACACTTATACATTTATAATGATCGTCTTACTTGTCAAGCTTTTGCTAACTTTACTGCCGTGACTGACTATGTAGTATGTAAACTCATAGTGCCACGGGGCAGTCACCACAAGTAGACTTAACCGAAATTTCAAAGCATCTTAAGAAAACTACCGACAGTAACAACCAGACGCTTTGAGACCTTTTAAGTTGCCCACAAAACAAACTTCTTTATGAATAACAGCTTAAGCATACGCCGCTTTTTCGTCATTATATTGACGTGTAAATGAAGAGTGGGCAGAGGGCCCGGCCTTGCCCCGCGACCCTCGCGAGCGCGCCTCTGCCGCGCGCGGCCGCTCGCCCCGTAAACACGAATCTTTTGATGTAAGCTTTTAACTATAGCTCTTCGGTACGCCCAGGTAGTCTCCCTACATCGCCCACTCATGTAAAATATTTAATTTTTTAGCTTTTTTCGGCTCTCGGACCACAAAAGAAAGTGTTGTAGCGATCACCTTATAAAAACGTGACTTAAATGTAAAGGTCAAAGGTTCGTTAACTTGTAATTGAATATTCAAGGAGTACATCACGGTACGCACTCCTACATTACTAATTAACTGTACAGTTTCATCGCCCAAAATAAATAATAAGCCGCTAATAACATTCCCAGTTCAATTTGTTGTGCTCCGCCTTCATTAATTACTATGAATGTGGAACCAATGTGAGTAAATGAAGTATGTGAGATGTGACTAATGATACGTAGATAATAATCGTATCATAATTAGGCACGCAGCACTTATACACGTGTTACATATAAATTAGGGGTTTATTGCCCTTGATACTGCCTGTCCTGTACTGCCGATGGGGCGCGATGGCAGCGAGCGCGACCGTGTGTTCGAGATCCTGGGTTACTATATTGGAGAACTGATAATCCTACTTTCTATCCAAGTAATCCCTACTAATATTATAAATGTGAAAGTAACTCTGTCTGTCTGTCTCGCTTTCACGCCCAAACCACTGAACCGATTATGATGAAATTTGGTATAGGGGTAGATTAGACCTTGAGAAAGGACATAGGCTATATTTGGTCGCGATAACCGACATCCACGCGGGCGGAGCCGCGGGCAAAAGCTAGTATTATAATAAATGTGAATGTTTGTGAAGCAACTACCTTCTCTTCTGTTTCAATCATGCTCAAACGGCTAAACCTGGCTGAAATTTGATAAAGGGATAGACATTGTAGTGTGCAATAATAACACATATTCCACTTTTTATCTCTGGACCAACGGGGCAACAGCTGATTCATAACAAAAAAAAAAGAACTTTTGATGGAAAGAAATCCTGCTAAACATTGGAATTAGTTTCCAAAAACCTGATTTTAGTTTTCATCTCTATTTTAGTAATATTTGAATCAATAAAATTCTGAGCATAATTTCTAAATCACCCACAGCATTCGGATCAACACCAATAAGCGATAATTAGACCACAGCGGCTCACCGCTCAGGGGGCGCGCTCGGTGGCGCTCGTGGCGAATGTTGCGTACACTACACTACAGTTCACTACACTCGTAATTACATAATGTTGTGACGTCACAGGCACTCGCCGAGCACCAACACGGCACTTAACGCAGCCGAATGTTCCGCGGCGCGTGTACTTCAAATGCTTTACATAGTAATGAACACTGTCACTTATTAGCTTAATGTTCGCCGCGGAGTACTGTGGCGTACTAAATACTAAATAGGTACATATTTGTAACTTAGCTAAGTACTCACTTCAACTAGATAATCCAGGCTGTCTTTTGGAATCCCGAAGTAGTTAATTAGATAATTGCCGAAGCAGGTGCTATAATAGTGCTACTGAGGTCGAGTTTTAGAGGACCAATGGGTGCTGACCCTTTTTTTTTCCGCAGAAAATCTACTATCAACAAGATTTGAGGACAAAGTTGGTTTCGAAATAATATCAACTGTGATCGAGGATAGCTCAGAAGTTGATGTAGCAGTGCGCTAGTCTAGTTCAGCGCCTCAACGCTCAAAGCCACAGCACTAGTAGCGTCGCGGGTGGTCAGTTTGTTGCTCTTGCTCAGTGGGTCGACATGAATGTGTAATCTTAAACTACAGTTTTCCAAACTTTGTTAGTTATTCACTTTATCGATCTGGATGCTTTTTAATTAAGAATTTACTAGGGTTAGTGGTTGCATTTAGTTCAGTGGTTTCTTTAAGTAGTTGGATCATTTCAAATAAGAGTCGAAGGTCTGTCAACTTAAGTTAATTTTTTTGTCTGTATGCTTATGTCTTCACCCAATGGCGTATTTTGTTTCAAGTTTCGACCCTCTGTGTTTCACCACTACTCTGGTGATAATTAGTACCACTTCCGGGCGATCGCACTGGGCCCTTCGTGGTCGGCCGAGCAGGATCCTACGACTTAAATGAATGGCTGAAACAGCGGATACATCGCGGGTAATAAAGCACAAGTAGGCGTTTATCTCTCGCCTCCTCACAGCTCTATTATCACGGCATCGTTAATTTATTTCCGCGAGCGAGTGCGGGCGCGCGGCACCCGCGGTAGTAATGGCGCGGTGACGCGGCCCGCCGCTAAGCACGCAACTTTAGCACGAACTGTGGCCAACGTAATTATCCCGCAGTAGGTATACGCGCTGGAGTAATAGTTATACGACTTTCTCAATGGACTGTCAAGATGAGGCGGGCTCCGACACTATGTGTGCGTGTTTCACACCACCCGCCACGTTTGTCTCTCTGACTACGTGGTCTTCGCATTTTTGCATCTTACATATTTGCTCCGTACGACTTATCTATGTACATAGAGTCTCTAAGTTATTATAAATTATTTCAGATTTGTATGTACAGACAGCAAAGGAGATAAGTACCTTTTTTATGTGCACTAACCTGGGAACCTGGGCCTCACAATCACACGCAAACGTATGCCAGGAGACTGACCGGTCGATCAAAGTTAAGCTACGATAAACATTCGATTATAAACCTTTTATTAGGTTGTCGTGTTATTGACGAGGTCGCAATTAGTTGGCAGGCGATAACGAGGAGCTCGTTAGCAGCCACCGCGGTGAGGACTGTGCAGTTAAACCGTGTTGTGTTCGGAGCCACCTCCGTCACACGCCGGTCGCTGCGGGCTCGCGGGTAGTGGCGCCCGCACCAGGTACACGTGAATGAGGCGCTATCTCCGCGATCTGCCGCCCGCGGCGAGCGCCGGAAGCGAGCCGTAACGCGCAGCCGACACGCGAGGCCCCACGACACTACCTACCCGCGGGTCGGCTCCTATATAAGTTACCTCACAAGAATGCACTATTCACTAAGTCATTTAAATAATAAAAAACTATGTGAATGAAAGCCACCGGCCCACCAGTACCACCCACTTACCCTTTTATGGGAGCGACTGCCGTCTGAACTTCCAACCCTGAGAGGAAAGCCTGCAGCAAAGCGTCGTCCGTTGTTTGGCAGGTGCATTGACTTGGTTGGCTTGGGCTACAAAAGTGTCGGTAGGGTAACAAACACCTCTGTATGACAAGATTTTTTCTAGATACTTCTGTAATCGATGCTTAACAAACGAATAAACTCACTATCTCATTTGTATTATTAGTTAGATTTGTACATAATGTTGCATGACATAATTTGATCATTACACAAAGAGCTGGATTAGTGTTCGGAAACACTCGCATCAATTTGTGTAGCGCTAGATTAGCGGCCGGCGCGACACACGTCGCCGCGCGCGACCGGCGCCACTCGCGGGATTACACGCGTCAATCCGCGCTCAGTGTTTATACCGTAATCGCTTACAGTATCTCGGGTTACAGTTGTAGTGTCACGAATAGGACGCCAAGAGTTGTGGTATGAACCACATGTGACCGTTTTAAACTGGTCAAACTTTCAAGATCGTCGTCTCAATCTTCACAAGTGACAGAGGTTCAGGAAATGAAGATTCAATGTACTATTTATGTTTGCCTAGCTACTGTTCGCGGCTCCACCTGCATGTATCTGCCGGGCCAGGCATTCACGGGCTGACGGGCCGGCTCAGATGTCACTCGTAATTTTTCCCTGTGACCGCAGGTACAGTCAGCGTCAGAGAAAACAGACCCCCTCAATACTTAAAGAATATCGCCGCCTGCGCCGGCCGCGTCACATGACTCACGAATGACGTCACGCGATGCGATCGTCGCTGAGCTGCAAACAGATCTGCCTTTTATTTGCATGTTCATGTTTGTAATTTTCTGATATTTTTCGTCTTTCGGCTCAATTGTATACCAAGATACAACATACTCACAAAAAGATGCCACATTAATTTATGTGCCGTTTGAGGATACGAACCCGCATCTCCAGCGCCAGCCGATTACTTAGACCGCGCCTTACTCCACTAGGCTACGGTTCACTTGATAATAATGGCGAAAAAATGAATAACATTACCTACTCCTATTATCGAACAAAGTTGATTACGATGTTATTTTGTAGACCTTAAGGCTTAAATTTCAACTACACCATATGTGATAATAATAACTGCTCAATTGACTGAAAGATAAGGTTGAAATTAGTATAGATTTCTCGTTTAGTTCAATAGATTACGCTTGATACAGCTTATTGCACTACCGTCATTTTGTTTTTTACTTCAAAAACTTATCTGCTGTATGAGCTGCTGCGGCTTTAGTATTTTAATATCTGTGACAGCACGCTAAGGTTGCAATTAGAATACTTCTTTGCCTTATTTACTAAACTGTGATTGAAGGTAACTTTATAATTCGTGATAGCTAATTTGCATTGGTGTTAATCCTCCTCGTAATATTATTCAATTTATTAAGTTGTTGATCAGTTTTTTGAATAAATTGAAAGTATGGTTCGAATAACAACATTTTTGAAAGCTAAAATTGTTATTCTCTGGGAGCAAGAATAGAGGCATAACGGTAAGAGTTACGATAAAAATATATTATATACCTATTTATTGCTTAATCATGTTACCTTTTCATTTACAAGTTAGATTTTTGGAGTTTCTTTTATTTATTATCATTTTCATTACAGAGAAATACAGTGCGTAGATGGATTCGAAGGTATCAAGCGACGGGTGATATAAAAAATGTGAACGCCAAGGACCTCGCCTGGTTGCTTACACTCATGAATCAGAACGGCACCATGATATTGTGGAAGTTCACTCAGTGGCACCCTTCAACCCTAAAAACATATAAGACTTAAGAACAAGCGGCGGTTAACATTAGGTAGGTAAGTAAATGATTATAATAATATTCTTTAAAATAAAATCACAAAAAAAAAACAGATTTGAAAAGGTTTATTATTTTAGGTTACTGGATATGGATGTCTTCAATGGGCCCAGGCGAGCTAGTGGAAATAGGTGGCCGCATGAACAGTGAGCGATACCTTGAAGTGTTGAAAGACGTAATGCTGCGCATAATAAGTGCGGGTCGCATATCCAGAAGGACAAATTTACCTGGTTCAGGATAACCCTTTAGTGCATCCCGAATTGTGCAAGACTGGCTAAATGCACAAGAAGATATAACGGTGTTTGAGTGGCCGGCTAAAAGCCCGGATCTTAATCCTATAAAAAACTTGTGGGGTCAGATGGTTTTAAACTGGAACTAAGGTAAACAGAACTTGGGAACTAATGCGAAATAGTGTCCTAACATTCATAATAATAATATTATATTATTATTAATACCTAATCCCATTACTCTTGTTTACAAGTTTAGTAATCTTCTAATGTGTTAACGATGCACCATCTGACCTCACATATTTTTCTAATGTTGTGTTAAAAGGGTTACTTATCAGAAAATGTGATCAAAGAGGAAGATGTATATTGCTATACTGTTATAGTTTAGCATGTTGGTTCTTTCTTTGTGGTTCACAGGCATAAATAACATTTCATTTTTCAACCATTCTTTTTTATTCAAAGATTATAAAGAGTGTAAAAAATTAATGTTTGCAACTTTAAATAAATAAGTAAATAAGTATTGTAGTTATGTTTCTAGAACTATGTATAATATTAAACATTTTATACTTCACTTAGACCTTTTCATTTTATTTTCATTTTATACTTAGGGTATTGTTTTGTCAATAAATTTACGTTCTAAAAATAAGTAAATCTAAAAATAAGTAACCCCAATTTAACTAAGATAGAAAAACTGTATACTCAACCAGGAAATGGACTCCATGTAGTCCTAGAAATGTAATTCGAGAAATAAATTAATATTGTTTATACAACAAGCCTATCTTTTCTTACAAACCTCATACCTACTATAAAATTTGATTCCTTAAATAATAATTAACAAAAGTGCTTATGAGAATAAAAAAATAATTATAAGAAATAAAAAAAGAACTTTGTGTCCGAGGATTTGAACCTCCGGTTACCGTATTCACAAAGCATAGGTCATAACCACTAGACCAACATGACATTTACACAAAGTTTCAAAAAACTTCAATGCTTTCATGTCATTATCAAGGGGGGTCCCTTTTCTCTGAAGCTTACTGTACAACAGAAGTAAAATTAAAGTCTTTATGATTGTGTCTGTTGTTGCAGATCGTTTTATTCTCGGCACTGTTTGTCAGCAACAAACAAATTCATCTCAAATAAAAAGGGATTCATAATCCTTTTCATAAAAATGAGCCGACCCTTCCCCGCGCCCCGCCCGCACCCCGGCCGCGCCCGCGCCGCACGCGGTGTCGCTACGTGCATGTATTAAGTACAGACGTGTTCGTACACATTGGGCCCAAAGTTTGGATTAACAACAAGCCTTTACGATCCCAAATGTTACCGAACATTTGCTATTACATCCATGTAATGATGGCCCTCTCCGCCTCTCCGCATGCGCTCGGAGCGTTCGTGAACGCTCCCAGTGCAACAGCCTATTTTAGTAAATTGCAGAAACAAAAGTGAACCGTTTTATAGTCTAGGAGTCAGCGGCGCGGAGGAGCCGCGTCCGGGATTACCGCCTTTGTCCGCGGGCGGGCCCGGGGCCGCCCGAGGGCGCGCATTGTTTCTAATTAATCACGAGCCCGGGCTCTCGGCGAGTCCACATTGTGTTTCTTTTCTATTACGTACGCGCGCCGCGCATACAGCGTGAGGCCGAGAGTGTGTACTCAGTGCTCACAAGCCCTCCCGAGCCACCGCCGCTGCTAAGACCGCTGCACTATATTGGGTTGTACTTGTATTTCAGTGTAAACAGTAATGTTATTGGGGCATTTAAAAAGTATTTCAAATGTCAAATATTTTGCTCACGATAACATTGCACGATACAACTTGTATCCTACATTCAAGTTTCGATTAGATTGCACAATTACAAATTGATTATATAGAAAAAATATGTCGGTCATATTTATAAAACACATTATTAGGTGAAATCACGGGTACTGTATGTACCCATTTCCATAGTTAGTGCAAAAATATTGTCACTTATTAATGCGTTCTTCACTGCCTCGCCAACTTCAGCTGTTCAACACAGTTCACTAGGTATTGTTTTAGATCTTGTAGAATAATATTACGACAACAAATATCAAATATTACTATAATATGGTTACTCCGTAATCAGCTTAAGTAGGCTCGATTTATTGCCCTCGTTGACCGAGATCTTTTGCATGAGATAACACCGGTGCTTATAAGTTCAATCACCTAGGCGCTTACCAAAATAAAGCCATATTTTTCTGACGAATGAATCTTTTTACCCACGCCGAGACTAGATCGTCGTCGCTGCGGCAATACTAAAAGTGCATCATGTTTGTAGGCTGAGCTGATTCTAATATTTTTCTGCGTCGTCTTAACAGAAGGTCGATTAGTTTGTTTTCTTAACAATCATTGCACGAGAACACATTCCAACTCGCCACTAGTACAGTTAGCGCCACTAATCGCGCCCGCCGCCGCAACTCGCGACATTATCACATAATGTCAGTTGCGAACATTGCCCATTCCAGCGCCGCTATTAGCCGAACTTGCACGAAGCCATCAAAAGTAAAGTCACCTGCGGACATCGTCCGCTCTCCTTACTGCTTAATACCTTCTACCTACGATTACCGCAACATCGGCTCACGTACTAATACTGTATAATGTCGGGTTTAAGAAGGACACACACAAAACTGGCCTTTATAACCATATACGTAAGACTACGGTTTCTCGAAGCGTGCTCTGCTGACGTATTTGGGATAAAGCTCCCTATCACACACCCTCCTAAGCGAACACTGATAACGCTAGATTTTAAAGGCAGTCCGCTCGTTGGGGCGGACGCACACAGAGCGCTCGCTGCACATTAACGCTCACCGGACACTAAACTCACTTAACCGGTGTGTTTAGGAGACCACTTTGCCTGCGAGGGAGATTATTCCAAAAGTTTGGTCGCTACGCTATGAGCAAGGACGGGTTTACAGCCAAATCAGGCCAATTATTCCGAAAAACAAACTATTTGATCAAATGTGTCACTATTTAATTTATTCCCAAAACTGAACTAATCATTATCACACTAAAATTGTAAATTGCTCATAGGTATATATCTAATATTATTATGATCGTGTGACACACAGTGACACGTGTCGCATGAGATACTACGACAAGGCTCTCGCGGACGAGGTCTCTAGAAGAAAAACTCAACTAGTGTAGTGTGAAGCGTTTCTGAGACACTCGTACTAACAAAATATAAACTGGCTCAAAGTGAAGATATTACTATTGTATTTATTTATTTCATGTTATCTCTATAACGTCATACGAAAACCATTACTTTTAAAATATAACATTTCGTTGTCGCGTTTCCTTACCTTCCCCAACCTAACATCGTTCTGTAGCGAGCCTTCAACCTCGCCTCGTCTAACAAAACGCAACCTTACGTCCTGTGAACACGGTTCAATATCTTGCGGCTGTCAGTAATAAGTAGAGAATATGTGTAATGTTGGGGCACAAGTCATGGCACAATGGGCGCACTTTACGAGCGGCCGCCCGCACTTTACATATTTACACCATAAACACGACGAGAGCCCATAACCCGCTATCTACCGACAATCAACCCTAAACTCCTGAATATAAAGGCCTCGCTTAGCGCTGCAGGAGGACTAGTTCAGTGGTGCAAGGCAAACCGAGTTTAATTTATTATTTTACAAGATTCTTTCCGTTCAGTAGCGCACTTGATTCAGCTACAGGAGCTCCGAGCAACGCTCTGCTGCCCTTAACTGCGCACTTTGTACAGAGCGCAGTACAAAGTATCATCGGGTAGGTCCGGGTGAATGTTAATATAACGGCATGCAAACGTTTCAACCATACGTTCGATTCCAACTGCAGTGTTTTGCAGAAGTTTCTGCAAAAGATGAGTAAGCAGCTAGTAGAAGTTTCCATTACCTACGTAGGATTTAAATATTTTAGATTGGATAGATTATAATTTCGGCCGTAAGTAGAGTCAACAACAGTGCCACTTGGCGACAACATGTAAATAAGATCATCTGAGCGAATCAGCGCGCACCACTGACGTTGAATATTCATAGCAGTGTTTAGTACAATGTTGACGTAGCTCCTACGTTCTAATACTAATGAGCTACGCGCTTGCCTACGAGAAAGCTACAACTGTCTACGTGTCGTAGCACGGCACAGCGAACATTTACTGAAGATCACATCGCAAGCTTTACTTAAATCAGCTAGCTTTTGCATTTAACAACATTAGTGGTATTTGGTTTACCTCCAACCTGATCTGGTCAGATCCCAAGATCGGTGTATATATCTATCACATTTTTTTTAATTTTCAAAGGTAATTCGCAGGATATTAAAGTTCTAAAACCAATTTTTATACCTTGAGTTATAATTTTTTGTATAGGCTAAACATGAAGCGTGTAAGTCTCATCACTGAGGATATACCATGAATCCATACCGTACTAAAGCAGATAACCCACCTATTAGGTATGAAGAAAAAGTTCCACTGTAACCTACTGTAACTTTATAACATTGTACACTTACTGAAGCCTTTGTCCTCGTCAGTCAGATAGTGATAGTGTGGTCATGTACCGAACTAAGTTGAGTGAAAGTGAGCAACGAGCACTAAGTTGTCCCAAGTGCCGATGGCTCGATACGCTTGTGTCGCGCGGCTGCGATAAGTAGTAGGGCCCGGCGCGCGGCGGCCTCTTGCCGGCGCCATCTTTGAGCGCACCAACCTGTGTAGGTACCTCGCACCTTTGTACTACTATCAAATACATCTCTAATATATAAAAATCAATGCTACTTTTCGTTGTTATTTTATAACTCAAGAACGGCTGAACCGATTTGGCTAATTTTAGTCTTGAAATATTCGTGGGTGTCCAGGGAAGGTTTAAAGAATGAGAAAATAGTTGCAGCGGGCACGGGTAAAATATGGCGGTACGAAGTTCGCCGGGACAGCTAGTTATATTATGTTTGTGATTAAATCATCTTTGAAGTAGAGTGGCAAGTGCCTTGTGGAATAACTCAGTGAGTGGTGTCGTTGGTCTAGTCGTAGTCCTCCAATCCAAAATGTTGATTTTAAATCTTTGGGGAAAAAAGTGCATTAACGCCCGAATTTCGTCAACGATGTTTTTGATTATATTTTACAGAGGATGAGTCCATTGATGTATATAGAGCACTTTTCGCCGACTATACTGTCATCGGATATTTCCTAACAAAACCTCATGTACAGCAATTAAAAGTTAAAACAATACAATCAGCAATTAGACCATAAGTCGCCAACTTACATGTTTAATATCTTCTAAATGCGGGAGAAGTGTAAATTAAGTATAGAATGCGAATAACATAAATATTGTCACTGTGTCAAAATTTTTAAATAAATTTCCTCGAGTGCACGGGCATTTCAATGCGAGTGACACGTGAAAATTACAGTGCGGCACTTGCACGTTTTACAATATTGGTGCATGATCCGAGTAATCATGCATTGTCCTAATATAATAAATCCACTGAACACAGTAAGCGTCAATAGCGAAGTAAATAAGACCAGCTAATCCCCGCGACGTCGACGTCACGCGAGAGCGCACCTCCCCGCGAGGGCGCGGGCGAGCCGCGAGCCGCGAGCCTTTGTAGCGACACGCCGCAGGATGGGCGATTCAATTTTTGCTTGGCTTTGTTGTGTAATCGAATAACTCTTGTTTAGTCGCCGGCGCCGTAATTAAATAAAAACAAAAGAGAACAAAGCCCGCGACCTGTGCACACACACACACACATACACACACACTGACGCGCGCACGTGTGCGAGGCGTGTCGAATGAGAGCCGCCGCTGGACCGAACTCATTTATACTGAAGTTTCATTAATTCCGCCACGAGTCCCAAGTGCGTTGTACTCGGTCCGGATGTTGGTATCCTTATAACAAGACCTTGTATCTATTTCTACTAAATGTTTTTTCTTTCACAAATAACAGAAGTGCAGGTGTTTCTAATTTAGATAGAAGTAGTCGTAGTTATGCCCAGGGTCTCAGGGATTTCCTCACCTCACCTAATTTTGACGCAAAAGTACGCCGTGAGGCTTTTTTCATGTTGATTCCAATAGCATCGTGGTGGGCTGCGGTGAGGTGGAGCCGGATGGAGTTCGTGCAAAGTTCAATACAAATAGGTATGCCACTAATTGCATCCGCATTAATTTCGGCACTAAATGAAAAAATGATTTTTACGAATACAAACATTTACACTGAGTGGGAATCGAACTCTCAACCTCCAACGTAGCAGTTGAACGCCCTAGCGCTACGCCACTGAGGTCGTCGATAGTATAATGTCTTAAGATCTTGATTCTTGTCACGGTACTTCACAAAGAGCCCAGATCAACAAATTATTCCATCTGTGTTCTCCAATGCGAGTTTCTGCTCGATCAGGAAACTTGATTGCTCCAAAACTCTATAGACTCGAGACACATGTAGCTCATCATTCTTTTGTGATGAATGACACAAATCCCGGCGCCTTGTAAACATAATGCTATGTCTTACAACCCGTGCGCGGAGACAAATAACCGAGATTAGTCGCAGGGAGGGGCGCCCCACACCACCTGGCGCACGCCGTACGAGATACGCATAAAGGAAATATTCCTGTTCGAGACTCACGCCACTCACTTAAATGTTTTAAAACTAACCAGCTAGATATTAGTCACGTAGCCACCCGAGTCAGTGTATCTGTAGCACCTACAATGCTCGACAACTATGGCACACGCCTCGCTAGCTGTTCACTAATACAACCCCGCTGTCACGCGCACAAGCCCGTAACACAATAAACCAAATATAAAGTTAGGATTGTTCGCATGCAATCTTGTTTGATCGCCCGGAGCCTGATGAATGCGTTCCATATTTTATTTGCAAGCTTTATAGCAGATGTTCAAACGCTATGGCATTCGATCCTTTTAGCGTTAAGCAAATTATTTTGTAACTAGCCGCCGCATTTGTAACAAAAAATTCATAACCAGATCTACCGACAGTAAAATTACAAAAGAAACTAAGAAAACCCATATCTCTCTGAATCGAATTTATAATCGGATTGTACGTCAGGTAAGTACCGCCCTCTCACTTTATTACTGGGCCACATTGGTACTTGCTTGCCGTTAGGGAGAGGGGGTGTATTGGTTGTTTACTACTATATAATTATGAAAAACGCGTCATAGCGATCGTTGATATATTGTTAATAAATTGCGATGGATTCTTAGTGACATGTTTTGACAGGCAGTAGTCATTAATCAAACGATTTGACTGATGGCCACTTTGCTTGACATGGCTTTGTATTTATTTGTCAAGCAACCATTTTTATTCAATACTATCAGCAGAACTACAAAGTGGGCTCTGTACGAATGTGAAGGTCTGGTCGCGGGCGGCTGCGCGCGGCACGTATTCCCGGCGCACATCTCTAGAGCCCATTTATGTGTGCAATAAGCAATAACAGCGGCCTCCCGCGCCGCTCGCCCTAACCTCCGCCGCACGACACTAAAAGTGCCCAATTGCGGCGCGTGACGCGAATCTCTATGGCGGCGCGCAGCCGGACCGCTCCGCCGCCCACTCCCACATACACTATTTGCATACACACCAACCTCATTACTGAAAATAGCAGAGTATCACGGAATTAGCCTCCGATACAACACGCGACCTTCGCCGAAGCTACCTGCGAAGGTACGTTTGCTACGAAATATATATTTTTAAATCAAGATAAGCATAGAGGTACTTTCAGTCGAATTGTTGCGAGTTCGAATAGCATCGTCGACTGAGGGCGCGCTGAGCTGAACCTGTTCGTTAGGGTGAGCACACAAAACGGCTCTGACGTGTATTTCAATTGTGCCGCGCAGCCTCCGCCACGGGGTTATGATCTATTTATTAGTACAGTGTGTGGCCAACAATACATCGCTGGCACCCCTCCTACAATATTTAGCTTGCGTCTACACGACGGCATTTTTAATTGTTTCATTTCAGTTTCATACTCAAACTAACAGTTTCAGTATGAAGCTATTAAAAATGGCATGGTAAAAAAAAACAATAAAATATACCCGATTGCCACCAGCTGTGGTGCCACGTAAAAAGAGCATTTAATTTTTAATAATAATTAGAAGAAAAGATGAGAAGGGAGTTTTATAGGAGCGACTACCGTCTGCTGTCCTAATCTCGAGAGATCCCTGCGCCAGATTCTCTTCCGTAAATCAGCAGGGGACGTTTACTTGGCCCCCTAATCCTGATCTTTCTAAGAATTTGTACTACAACTGTTCTACTATACTATAACAATGATCACTTTAATTTCACTAATGGACATGGACAATTGGACATCATTCAATTGATATCGTTTAAAAACACATTAATTTCTACCTCAGGGGTACCCCAACCGTCGCGCGTCGGTTACAAGGTTGCAGGGGTACACCAACACGATAACCCTCCATCGGCTCCCGTCCTGCAGGCACATGCTGTAACAAACATCTCGAATGATCGAAGTGAGCTCGATAGCTGAATAGGCACTGGTCTCCTCACATACCTCACACCCAGCTCATACCCTGGATTAATACATAGGCAACGTATTATCTGGGAGTAATTAACCGGTGATTACAAGAGAAACGCTATAAAAGCATTGCGAAGCGCGCCCGTAATCATAAGATCGAATTGTACAAACAAGTTCATCGCAAGTTACTGTGTTTGTACAATTGGCTTATGAGAGACTGCTACGGCGCGCGGCGCGGCGCTGTCGCCTAGTGCTATTAGCGGCCGTGCGCTCGCGTAACGCGCGCGGATCGCATTAGCGCGCCGCAAAGAAAGCGCGATGGTATCCATTAACGCGAGATTTCGTATTAAGTAGCTTTGCGCACTCCTCACAAGAAACGTGCGAACAGTAGCTAATGCTATTACAAATAAACATTAACGTACTCGACATCAGCTAGCTCTCATTCGCTACTCGTTACGTGTATAATTAGGCGTGGGGCACATTAAAGGCTATAGAGTGCTGTAAGTGTACCACACGTCACTGCTAGTACTAGATTACCAGCAATTTCAGCTTAACGAGTATTTGCCGCATAGAAGAATGTTACTAATTCAATTCTTTGTTCTCTAATTTACCTTAAGTAAAGAGCACTATAGGGGACTACTATAATACAGTAAGAGTCGGTAAGTGTAGGTTATATCATTGTCAACTTATTTAGTGACAAAAAATAAGGAAAAGATGGTGTCACCTTGTACACTGTGAGTTACTATCTTTCATATAACTTTCCTGGTTTGATTTTACATCGAGTAACTCGGTAATGATAGTTTAATTCGTGAAAACTGAGTCATGTCGATAAGGAAGTCGGCACATCTCGAGAACAGGGCTGAGCTGGCTCGTGAAGCTGAATTGAAAAGAGAATGGACGGCATCGGTAGGTCGTGGATACGAGCTTTGTACTAAATCTCACCATATGGCAAGCGAGCAGCGAGGGCATTGCAAATTGGCTACTGCCACGATCCAATTGTACTGTATCGACCAATCTCAGGTTCCCTTCGGAATACAAAATACATTGAAACAGCGCAGATCAATGAACGCGTTAGCGTAGCAAGGCAGCAGTAGTGCGCGCCATCCCTGTCTCAATAATACAGTCATTAAGGACGGCGCTGCGTATTGGACGATGCCAGGAAATAAAGCATTCATCATGAGCGGTTCGTTAGGCACAAAGCGGCGTCGCCATCAAAAACCAATGAAATTATAAGAGCGACGAACAAATTGGAAAACTATTATATGTCCGTCAGGCAGGCTCGTTATTTACCGAGCAATTTGGCGAATGGAATTAACTCGTACGCGAGTCGAACAACTGGCCTCCAATTTGCGCCGCCCGGCGTGGGCCGCACCGCGCGCGCTCGGTACAGTACACACCGGAGTACCGACACAGAAAAACACCGCTCATGAATAAACACACGCAACGCGCTCGCCCTTTTATCATTTTGGCTGTAACAAGGTATAAGATTAAATTATAAAAAGGCCGGCTCGTGAAATGAATCCGCGCCCGAGCGTGACGCGAATCTGTGAAATGTGCACGGTAAAAAACTGTGTCCATTGTATCCCACGACCTACCCCCTCCCTCCTCCACCCTCCCCCACTGGCCCCTGCCCGGGAGCTCCGCGGATTATTCAGCTAACACAGGTGCCCGTGACCCTAAGAGATTATTCTGTTCACATTGTACAAACAGAGCTCTTTACACAAAGTTTTATTTTGACGACGTTACACAAATTGGCGGTCGCGCCAATTTGCAGAGTACACAACGAGAGGCCGTATCTTATTATCTGCAGAATTTTTTAAATACGGCTCACCTACAGAATATACAGCGACCTTTCTTCTCAGGGTGCGTACAGACTGACTACGCAATAATTTGAACTATCGCGTAGGCAGTCTTTAACGTAATTCAGAACGAAGACATTTCTGTTAAGTTCTTGCACAACTTCAAAGAAGTATTATTTGGCGAGTAGCAAAACACCTACACATGTTCCCTTACATCAGCTACGCCACTAATGCATATTTAAGTAAGGATTTTCCGGCAACATCGGATCAGTTTCCGAAGTTTCGAATTAAGCCTTTTCGGCTGCAGAACCACATCGGGGAATTGTAATATATTCAGAGCTTGTCCCCAAATATCTCAACACACGACCGTGCAGCGCTACGAGGTGACGCGGCTCTGCTCGCGTGACGTCACACCTGTGCAGCGCTGACATAATTCATTAACCTACATCGGGCGCGCTCACGGCGGCGCGGCGCCCCGGTAGTCTGTTCTGTATCTAACAAACAAAAATCCAATTTGTCTGTATCGCCTGGGGGCGGCCGCCAGCGTGGTCGCGCGACCTCACACTCAATTTGCTCGCTGTCGCAACTGTCGCAGGGCTCTCTGTACGCGACATGCATCTCTCGATGATGTACGAGTTGATACACAATGAATGCACATCGAGCCAATATTATCTAATATTTACGTTCGAGACAGCCTTGTGAGGTAAAGAGCTTTACGGCGAGAGACGCGCCGCGAACTTCATTCGAGATAGAATAAAGAACAAAGTTCGTGCGTCTCAGTGGATAGACGTGCAGACTGAAAGTTTAATCTATTATATAGCGCTGGCGCTTGAACTACGCCGACCAAGTACCGTTTGTTGACGTTAAACACCAGTCGGGGCAGGCGCCGGGCGTCGGGTGCGCTGCGGCCGCTAACTGCCCACTGCAGCTCGCGCTGCGTGTTGCTACTTCGATTAGCACAGCAGATAAATATTAGCGCAGCACACAGGTTGTGCATACAGGTTGATTGCAAGGCCAGTTTGTCTTTGCTGTCCGTATGTTCAGTTCGTGAATCGAACAGTACCCGCGGTACTGCCGCTGCCGGCGGCAGGCGATATTATAACATGAATATTGTTCAATGGTGTAAGCAACGCCATGTAAAATATTCAATCGAAAGCATTCTGTATCATTTTCGAATGTGATTACCTGTCACGGGTAAGATGGCGCGAAATAACTTATATGCGTCAAAGTTATCTCTATTGTACATTGTGTTCTTGGCAGTTTAGTGGTTAAGGAAGCAGTGTTGCGATCGAGAGATCCTGGTTCGAATTTTGGCCATAATACTAGCGTTTTGAACCCATCCACTCCAAACACAAGTGTTGTAGCTTAACTCGAGGGCCTACAGGTATACTTATAATGTCGATGTCGGTTAGAAGAACTCTTACAATAATGATGTCTGGTTGCAAATTAATGTTCGCGGCAGCAATATAAGTTATAATAAAACCTAGTTGACAATAATTAATGCTTTGCCAGCGATAGGTCCCTCGCATTGTCTGTGTTTACACGTACAAACGACAAAGGATAATATACAAGTAAATAACTTTTCACACAACTTTATATTAGCGCTCTCACAGGTTGTGACGTTGTGAGGTATGGGAACAGGGATAATAACCAGAAATCCGTGACAAGGGTTCGAGACTTCTAGTTGTCACTCTACCAGCCGACACGACAGGTACCAGTGCCACTCTACTACGGTTTGGTGTGGGTGGCCAGCTGGCCCCCCGTCGGACAGCGATTTCGAAAAAGTGAAAAATAAAAAACCAATTGTCGAAATAGTTATTCAAAGACTCAAGTGCTAAACGTGTTTAAGCTCTCTTCTGGATCTATATAACCAAATAAACTCGGCACGCGCGTGTGGATCATACTTCTTCAGATATTAGCTTAGCGAACCTCGGACACCAAGCTGAAAGCCTCAGCTGCGACCGGGACTATCACAAAGATGATGATGATGATATATTAGATAGGCTTTTACAGGTTTTCACTTGTTGTGATAAAGGGATTAGAACTCGACGAGGTGATTTTCTTGTATTTCTTAAAGTCTTAAAACTAGTCTAACAACAAAGCCCGTAAGGCAAAGTGAGCTACGTGAAGGGAAGTCGGCAGCGGTCCGCCGCAGCGCACGGCTCAGCGGACCTAGCGCCAAGTACTAAAGTTATCGACAGTGAACCGGCTAGGGATGGGCAAAGCGCGAAAGCCGCTGCTAGATCAATCCGCGGATAGGTGACCGCGCTGCACTGTTGAGTCGACTTAACATTAGGATGGATATTTTAGTAGATAGTAAATTAAAATGTATCAAAAATAATGAACTATAGAATGATATAAATGTTTCGCCAAGTATTACATTTCAGGTAAATGCTCACTGGTTCCCCGTACTGTAATCGCTCTGGTATATTACGGCATGTTAAGTCAGTGTGTACACACTTTGAGATTGTGTTGCCAGTTGAATACGATCATTCTTTGAGATTGTAGCAAAACATCAAATAACGTCGCTCAAATGTTCAAATAGGGAATTTCTTTTAAATGTGCCGGATTGTCAGCCGAAGAAGTATATTTACTATCTATATATGTAGTTACACGCTGCATATTGCTATCAATATGTAGCGTGTCGTCGGTTGTGAGGATGCCGGAGACCTTAACACCCTCACTTTTCTTCGCCTGTTCTTTATTCGTCTCCTGCACTGCAGAGTGTGAAAAAATCATGACGGCTCCGTACCACCACCCAACGACTCCACTGTATGAAATTCAGAAGTGACCGCATCAACTAAACTTGCCACTCGTAGTCACATTGATCACCAGTAGTAGGTATAATTTTTTTTTTTTAGTCTTTATTTATTTATAGGACTTTTATCTTACGACGTGGCAGTAAGTATAATGAAAATGGAAAAATATAGGAGCTTCAAATTAAGGCGAACGGTAAACTAACAGAATAAACACAACATCGTCGCCCTATCGGCAATACCGAGTCAATAATAAGCGCCAATGAACGCCGCACTACGCGCCCGGCGCCGCTCTCCACACGCGGCTGTTTGTAACACGGGAGAGGCACGACGCACGACGCTGCTCCGGCTGCAGCAGTCGCTGTTACGAGAAATCTTGGATTCTGTTCGTGTCGTTAATGAATATACGAGCATCATAAATTATGTAAGTAGTAAGTTCTGCGCGCCGGACAAAATGAATGGCCCATTAGGGCGCAGGTACATGTGCGCCGCGCGCCGGGCAGTGAGTTCGACACTCGTGACCTGAAACTGTATCGCTCTATTATTGCCTTTTTCTCCTGCCTGGAAGGCTTTGCTAGGTACTTTGCTCGACGGTGGGGTGTATAGGACGGTGACTCATAGTGTTTTCATTATGTTGGGCTGCTTCTACATCATGTGGCGTCTTTAATGTAATTCAGGATGAAAACATTGAAAATTAGAACTATCTAAAAGTTAGTATCTAATAAGATTCTGCATTTTGTCGACGTCTGTGGCGCAGCGGCAGAGTGTTCAACTGCTACGTCGGAGATAGCAGAATTGATCAGTAATGAATATCTATGTCTTTGTAATGATCTGAGCGTTTATATGTATGTATGTACGTAATTATATAATATTAACGATTGAAAAGGTTTCCAAGTTACCATGTTTATCAGTGCATTCTGTGCAATACAACCAGCTAGTTAAGCTAAGGCGTAGACTCGACACTATTCCTGCACACTGGTTAATATCTACTTAATGTAATTATCTATATAGTTCAACAGATTTATCGGTGTGTGTGTCAGTGCGTCCGCCGGCGCGGGGCGAGGCGCGGGGCGGGGCGGGGGGCGGGTGATGATTTATTAGGCAAAGTTTGTGTATGATGGGCGCGCTGATAAGGCCTATTCACATTTTGTGCATAATATTTATCTTCTGCCCTTGTTGTTCACAGGCAGGTGATAAGTAGGTACACAGCCTCGTAAAATAAGAAACTTGTCAAACAATGTTAAATGAGCAAAAGCGCACTCGTCATTTGTAACGTATTCTCTGCCGATATGTACCGACTCACGTCGCAATATTTTAAGTCTACTTTCGTCACTTAAAAATAATGAATCCTCTATGAAGATTATTTGTTGTATTTCTTCCATATGATGACTAATGTGACTTGGTGCAATTTTCGTGCTAATTATTCGTTCTTCGTTACATTATCCTAAATATGCCTTCCCCAATAGGAAAATAGGCTGTTAGGTAGGTCTATATATATGAATATGAACTCGTCGCCTACCCAATTTTGTTTCAATAGGCGAAGGGGGGAGTTAGTAAAATATTCAAAAGTAGTAAAATATCCGTCATCCGCTCCTTTCATAAGCGATCGACCTGGCAAGCATTCTTACATTCTTGCGCGTCGTCCCACCAGTCGGACCAACAGGATGAAAAAAGTCCGTGTCGTCCTATCAGTAGGAGCAACAAGAAAAACAAATCCACGACGTTCGACCAGTCGGACCAATAGGAAAGTGTTTTCGCATCGTCCGATCAGTCGGATCAGCCGGAAGGGAAATCCCGCATCATCCAATTGAAAGTAGCAACAGGAAGAGAAACTCTTTCTTCAAAATTTTGAGCCCATACGTCCATAGACCACGGTAACAATTTTCCATCGAGTGGGCCGTGTGCCTATTACCACGTTATAGGAGAAATATATATCTAAAAGCACTCCGGTGGTGCCAACAGAAATGAAAACTGTATAAAAGGTATTCACTTCTCAAAAAAGTATTCACTTCAAATTCTTCACATGTGAACCCGTCCTGTCCAGCTCAGGCCGCGGCCGCCGCGCGCCGAACCAGTTCTTTTGTTAATGAAGTGCTCGTAATGACGAGGATGCTGCGCGCACAATGGCGCCGCGCCGCTCGCCACTCACCTTTTTCATAATGGAGCTAATTAGGTGCCTTACTTAGAAATTAATCTATATCGGCCTTTAATGCGAGATTACATAGCAATCTGCTCCACGTAAATTAGCTCGTCCGCTCCAGCCACGGAATCTTGATGAAATATTAAAATTATTTCGGTACATACGTTTAAAGCTTGTTAAGGACAGACAACACCGCCTCTAAAGACGTAATGTGTTTGTAAAGCTTTAAGCGCCTCGCTACGGGACACTTAAACATAATGCATGTCGACAGCTCGTCGCGGGGTCGTTACGCGCAGTTGTACGGAACTAAACAGTACAGTTACGTGCTTCGGTCTCGGCGTCGCGTGCCGCCCGCGCCGCGCCGCACCGCGCCGCGCCGCGGTCGCCGCGCCGCGGTCGCCGCCGGCGGAGCGCTCTCGTCGCGTGATTTATTATTCGCCGTGTATATTTACCTCTTCTTCAATAATGGCGCGTAATGAGCTTCGTCGCGAGCTACAATTCATCCGCACTTCGTACATTCAACATTTTATGGGCGCTTTTTTACGTTGGAAGGAAATGAGATGAATTTGCAGTTTCCATCTGTCACTTAAAAGTGTGAATTACGTGTGTATTACGTACACTTCTATAAATTGTACAGCTTGCCCGCTCGTACTGCGCCTCCTGAGAGACTAAATTGGCTAAATTTAATAAGGACCGAGCACTTCTGCGTCCACCTGGACATGTTGTTATTGTGATCGAATTAGCGCAATATGATCCGATAAAAATACTTTTTATCTCAATGAATATACTAATGTTTCGGCATCTATTATTGAAGTAGGCTTTAAATTATATTACTCGGTTTCAAAACAACTATAAAATCACGATGTATACCGACCCAGAGTTTCGTGAAAATTGGTTTAGTGATTTAGGAGACATACTTGTGCCCTGTAGATGGCGCTGCCAGCTGGTTCTAGGATTAGGATGTTGTTGTAACAAATTACTAAGACATAAGAAGGATGATCCTCTAATTGTATACATTAACACTAGCGAGCAATCTCGCTTACTTTGACACCGGCCGCGCCGGCAACCTCCCAATGATGACTGCTCGCTATAACGCAACTATTGCATAATTGCATTGCACGTACATACGGACGCAGGATGACGCCAGTCAGCAGAACGCCGGTCGCCTCGCCCGAGCGCGCCACATCTCAGCCGCCCCTCTGACAGATTGATGACGCGCGCGCTGCTGACGCCGCGGCCTGGGCCAGCTTTATATCACTTGGAAATGGCTCGCGGATATCATTCGCTTCACTCTGACGATAGGAAGCCATTCATTATGAGTAAATACATGATACTGCGCTCAGCTTTGTTGTACGTATAGTGGTGAGGCTTATTTATTAGTAACTAGCTTTTGCCCGCGGTTCCGCTCGCGTGGATGTCGGCCGCGTGGATCGCGACCAAACATAGCCTATGTCCTTTCTCGAGGTCTAGTCTACCCCTATACCAAATTTCATCAAAATCGGTACAGTGGTTTGGG
Organism: Eilema depressum; assembly: GCA_914767945.1. Classification (NCBI taxonomy): domain Eukaryota; kingdom Metazoa; phylum Arthropoda; class Insecta; order Lepidoptera; family Erebidae; genus Eilema; species Eilema depressum. Next base: position 82,073 of record OU612029.1, on the reverse strand, counting down.
CGTGACAGGCAGACAGACAGACAGACAGACAGACAGACAGACAGACAGAGTTACTTTCACATTTATAATATTAGTAGGGAAAGTAGGGAAGTAGGGATTGTACAGTCAGCATCAGTTTAATATTGTTTAGAATAGTACTCAAAATGATCTGAATACCAAAGTACCAAATAGTTGTAAGCACACAGAGTGGTAAACCATCTTAGCAATCAATTTTCCGATATTAATAAACACTCTAACTTGTATAATATCGGAAAACTGATTACTAAGATGCTTTGACTACTCTGGATAATTACAACTATTTGAAGTTTTTATTTGATATTAACTTTTCTAGTTAATATCAAATAAAATTTGCAGCACTTTAAGCAAACTTCTGCTTTTATTACACATTGTCTTTGGAGTATAAATCTCACATGATACAATGATTTACTCTGGTTGGTTCGTGGAGCATGGCGCTTCGATAGATACACACCGGACGGTGCGGTGCGGCAAAGCCGATTACGTGCCACCGATGTCCCGCAACACCTTGCACGATGCGACGGTTCAACCGGATTGACCCGGATAACTGGCGTTTCTCCCTGTGGAATAGAAAAACTTTAACTCTTTCAACCGACGAGACTCAATGGCGGCCGAACGTTTGTGATCCCGAGATTAGCACTCCTTTTCTGTTGTAAACTTGAAGAGATTAACAGTCACACTCGCGTACAAAGAGACAGACGAACTGTTGTTCCTAGCCCCACTCCTGCACGATTCCTTCTCTCCCGATGGCTCCGGCTATGTTTGTTCAGGGTGGAGCCCGGGTCTCACCTGTTACTTCATGTTTACATTATTTTGATTTGGGACAATATTATACGAGCCTCTAAAATATGATTGATCAATTGTATGATATCTTTCAAAATAAATTGTGCACTTCTTATGGTTGATATGCGCATAAATGAACTGCATTCTTTGTAACATCTATATCTATATACTATTATATAATTGTAAAGTGGTCGTGTCTGTACATTGGAGATATTTAAAAAAAAATACTTGGGTTATGTTATGTTAACGATACTGAACACGAAAATATTTTTTTTGAATTTCCTGTCTGTTTGTCTGTTTGTCTGTTTGTCTGTTTGTCTGTTTGTCCGCGATGGACGCAAAAACTACTGAACGGATTTTGATGCGGTTATTTTTGTTAGATAGGGCTTGGTCAGACTTAAAATCTTACGTTTGTTTGATCGCAATCGGTTGAGTAGAACCGGAGTTGTGAACAATATTGATATTATACGGAATATGAGTGTAAATATAGATGGCGCTTTTTTATTCTTATGGATGAAATTTTATATCTTATTACATCCGAGCAAGTATGTAAATAAATAGACTTTAATTTACATTTAAAGTTGTGTAAACAAATGCGATTTTAATCATGAAATCATTATTTTTTTGTCAATGAACTTATTTCCACCTGCGTAACTAGATGGCGTTAACGCGGTTTTGAACTTACTATGGTTTCGTTCCAACTGGACGTATATAAGCATTTTTAATCTTTTTTTTTTTCAATTTTCTAATTTTGTCAGACATGAAAAAGATGTCGGTACTGTCTTAAGATGAGTGACAAAATCGTTTTCTACACAAAGACAGATTACTTAGAGCTTGGTGAACAGGTGAAGGATATAGTGGAGTAGACAAGAGATACAACGGGGAAGCGAAGGAGTAGGGGATAGGGGAGAGGGTGGGGGAAGGGCAAAGGTATTGGGAGTAGAGTAGAGAGTCGAGTAGATATTATGCAGGTAGAACATTTTTTTTATACCACTTAGGTGGCAGACAAGCACACGGCCCACCTGATGGAAAGTGGTTACTGTGCCCTATGAACGTATGCAATACCAGGGGCGTCACACTCGCCCTTCTTGAAGTACCCCATACTATAGTCGGGAGTCGTACTGTAGTCATGAGGTCGCAAACAAGCACGCGGCCCTCCTGATGGTAAGTGGTTACCTTGGCCTATGGGTGAGTGCAACACCAAGGGAGTCACACTTGTGCTGCCTACCCTGTAAGAACTAAGAGCAGGGATGGCGAACCTTTTTTGTGGCTATCGTATAACACGGACGCATCTAAATACCTAGGTACTTTGTGGTGGCACTGCTGGCGTGCCCAAAACATTGTACCGCGTGCCACCTTTGGCACATTTCGTGCCATTGATTCGCCATTCCTGGATTAGAGCGTGATGAGAGATATAGTGGAGTAGACAAGAGATACAACGGGGAAGGGGAAGGAGTAGGGGAGAGGGTGGGGGAAGGGCAAAGGTATGGGGAGTAGAGACTCGAGTAAATAATGCAGGTAGAATTTTTTTTTTTTATACCACTTAGGTGGTAGACAAGCACACGGCCCACCTGATGGTAAGTGGTTACCGTGGCCTATGGGTGAGTGCAACACCAGGGGAGTCACCCTCGAGCTGCCTACCCTGTAAGAACTTAGAGAATCTATGCCGTCAGCGCCCACTGATAGCACAAAGCACAAGCTACTCTCCAGTGAGCTTTGGCTACCCTACTCACCGTCGGAAACACAACACGAGGTTATTAAGCCGCGGCCTTCTGTAGGGCGGAGATACTTCCCCAGTCGGACTGCTCCATTAGGACGAATATACCGTGGTGTACCTACCTCCTCGAGTCGAATAGAGAGGCGAGTACAATGTCTAATCAGCGTTCAACGCTCAACTTTCAGCACTATTTACAACACCACGCGATAAACGACATCCACGCGGGCGGAGCCGCGGGCAACAGCTAGTGATAAATATAATTATGCCAACATACTCAAATAATTTGGTATGCAAAAAATAATATTTAAACTTATTATATCATTTTTTTTGTAACTGATCGCTAGAACGAACGAAGCGATGATATATAATGTTGTAATGTACTTACTTACAAGCTCGCAAGGACTCCTGTGATATCAAGGCTCCGAATAAATGTATTCTTACATTCACTCACGAGAGCCGAAGCTGTTCGAATGGCACGACGCGACGTGCTACGTGATCGTTGTCACTCTTGCTATGACCACAGTATTACCATGATGGTATGGCGTCACTCGGAGGGCCAGGGAGTGCCTCGCCAGTAACAGTATTATTAGTTTTTCATCAAAAGTCATACTTATGCAAATGAAATTATAACGTACAGAACAAAATACTAACGAGCTGGGCTACGACGCGTCGTAGAGACGTAGCACCTCGTAGCACTCTACGTAGCACCTACGCTGTAGACCAGAAACCCATCATTTGAAGTTGAAGGCATGCATATTTTTAAACTATTACGTACTTTCAATTTTTACCTGATAGACAGGAATGTACTTATAGATTCAGTAATGGAAAGTAACGCTTTATTCGCGTACCCAGAAAAACGGTCTTATGTCCATGTTATTCGCTAATAGAGACCATTATATATTAGAGCTCTGCATCTCGTAAAATATCAAAAGTTAGCAGTAATGAGCATTTCTCCCAGGGTATTTAAAGTACCAAAACTTCTTAACACGAGATTACATTGATGTGATATTTTGGCGAGAGTGTGATATATCAGCTTCACTGATTCTGCGGCTCGTCTCCAACGATGTACTCAGAATTAAGGCTAAACAACAAAACCTTGATATAGTATATACTTCCCTAGTCACACACAGTCAGTAGAAAATGTGTTAAATTAGTGACGGAGACTTCTCAAATCGTCGCGAATGCTAGAGCTCAAGGTAGATTCACTAGGAAAAAAATCAAAATCCTGCGCGGAAATACCTTAATGTGGGAACAAAAATATGTGTGGGTATAAAAAAATCCCAACTAGTGTTACTGGATAACACTTTTTTTCCTGGATGGTAATACACCGCCGGCTGAGAGTGCGCCGCTGAGCACGAGCGCGCCAGCTCACTACTTACAGTACGACGCCCCCCCCCCCCCCACCCCCCCCCCCCCCCGCGCCCTCCCCCGCGGCCATCCCGGGGCACGCCGCCAAACCCGATATCATTTTAATATTTAAACTTCGATTCCAATGGAAGTTAAAAAAATATCTCGCTATAAATTTTCCTCTCCGGGCGCATGAATAGTTCGCATCGCCGCGGGAAATTCACATTCGAACTGGAAAAGAAATATTGTGAAGGGAATCCGTTTTAGAGCCGTGTCGGTGCGCCCCGGCCGCCGCCGCCGGGTGCATACGGGGGGGCCGAGGGGCAGTAGGGGTGGGAGGGGGGGGGGGGGTTACAACTTCAACATTATGACGAATAAAAATGTATTACTTTCTGCTGCACTCGTAGTTATCCTTTACACTTGGGAACGTTAAATGATGTGAATATTGACTGGATGTAACCAAAATAGTAGAATAAAAAATATTATTTCACCATTACATACCTGCATAAATAGAGTATAAACTACTCGTAGGAACTTTTTGTTCATCCAAAAAATACCTATACTTGTACTTAAGTACAGAGGTGTCACGTGTGAATTGACATAGTTCGTCAAAAACTTATATCGTCGTAAAGTCAGCGTGACGTGATGATGATGCGAGTTCCATGATGAATTAAGATTCTCAATCATTCGAAATGATTGAATATGTCAAATAGATAATATATGGTTTTCTTTTAAAATTAAATTCTGAAAAATATGATCGAAACAAGACATGTGTTTCTTAGAAGCCTGGGGACAGGCTCAATGAGATAGCATTAGGAAAATATTAAACCATATACCTACAGCAGACTAGTTAGTAATCGTCAGGAAACGTCCACAGAATACGTCAAAAGACACCGCGCGTAGCACGCGAGAGCGGCGGGGGGGCGCGGGCGGTGGCGTTGTTGTCGCTAACGACGCTGTTGTTCGCACCAATTCTTTCTCAAAAAATGTATTCATCCATTTGTGGAGCGTCGCGATAACAGAGCTGCCTCGAGACGCACAGAATGCGGCACATTGTAATACTTGATGAAGAGATCAGTCGATTCCTGAAGGCAGGTCCCTAATCAGGTCAACGTCGAAAAATCGGTAATTTTGAAACTGTTTTCATCCTTGTGTTAACCCCGGTTGCGTTTGAAACTTTCACATCGGATTCCGAGGTCCATTCTTTAGTCTAACGGCATATTTGGCTGACCTTCTACATTGTCCGTGAAGCGACTGCCATCTGCCATCACAATAATGTATCATTTGTACTACCAGTTGTACTAATCATTATGTTGAAGTGTTGACGTTGGACCAGTTGTGGGAGTTTTGAGGACTCCAACTAGCCATAATGACTCCCATAGATGATGTTCGTATGGCAACCGAGCCCGATGGCTGAACGTACTCTCTAATGAGTCGACTAATGCGCGTGTAACGAGTAATCTCACAATGGAATATTCAGTGCGCCAGTCGACATTGTTCAATGACGCGCACTGAATAATTAATATTTCATACGTTTGGACAACTTTTACAATTTACATGCAAATTGATGATTATGTATGTTCATGTATGCAGGCTGGGAGTAGCTCGGGCGGGCGGTAAGTGCGGTAAGATAATTAATCGGAATGTTGCTAGTTCTGTAATATATCGCTATAGGTTCTAGGTGTTACACCCAAGCCGATATCCACGAGTCGACGTCTTTTGCCCTGGTTTTACGCAGATTACGTAGGTATTAGGACTGTCATGGTCACTTACATTACTATTAACATTAGAATTATCTCTAATTTGTACGAATTCGTAGCTGACCGCGTACCGCAGCAGCAGATACAGCGTACCGTGAAATTATTGTTTATTGTTTTAATTCATTGCGGCTTCTCAATGTTGCTGTTTACGCGTATCGATGACGGAGAATCGCGGCTAATTCATCTGGTGCACTTTCTATCAAAAACGAAATTTCCGCAATCAAATCAGAGTCTGTAAGATTTACAATATGTAGGTACTGTACATCGTGTATACGTTATACATCGCATACGGATTAATCGCTGACGCTCAGAATGCTTAAAACAGTAGCCTACTGTTTGCGAGCTAATGTAATTTAAGCATAAACCATTACTTCGTAAGCGATGGAATGAAAAATAAAAATAATATTAGCTGCATATTTGTTTTGCCGTAACGTGGGAGCGCCACGCTATGAATTTATTATTACTCTCGGCCAAATGAATGATTTACGTTCGTGTTGTGTGCTGCAAATTAAAGGGAACGCTCTCTATTACACAACTCGCGCAGCTAACGCATCCGCAGCACGCGAGCCCGCGGCGCGCGCGGCAGGCGCGGCGGACGCGACGGTTGAGGTGCTGTATCACTACAATGAAAAAATATTCAGATCAAAAACGCTAACAACCGGCGTGTTAACCTGTTGTTTGTAATATGCACGATTCAAGCCATTGTGTAGAAAAGCAGCGCGCCATAAAACGCTGTGAGACTATAAATACCAACTGTGCTGGATTCCATTATAAGGATGGGTATCAGGTTGAATGAAACATCTCAAAGACTGGTACATGAATGTATATTAAAAGAGTACATTTGTGTTTTATATAGGTACACACACATGATTATATTACTACGTCACATCTCCCAAGGTAAACAAAAAAAAAAAAATGTGACAGTAGGTATAAGATACATTTTTTTTTTTTTTTTTTTATATCTAACATACAGAGATATCATTCTATGCAAGAATAAATGCGGTTAAATACATATAATACGCATAATGTTATACATTAACATTCAACTTATTATTTTAAGCATAGTAACAATCGTATCTAGATATTCTATACCATATCAGCTGTCTTGTTATTACAAATAGTATAATACGAGATATTACGGCACGGGACACCTACTCTCTCATAACTGTAATGTAAACATTAAACAATGCTACTGAGGCTATAACTAAGAGTAGTACAATTTCGTTCTGTTTTTATGAATTATATCAGGTTTTCCTTTAATCGTGACCTCGACATTAGGCGACAAATCCCGAATTACTGTATAAGGACCGGAATAGAGATTTGTAAGCTTATTACCAGTTTCATTTTTTACTAATATTTGATCATTTATTTTGTATTTTACGGGATTAATATACCTGTCATATCTGCTTTTACGTTCTATTTTTGAATTAACTAAGTTATTACGCGCCTCTGTTTGTGTAACTTGAAGTCGGTATTTGAGCTCAAGGGGATAATTTTCATGATTATAAAGTGGTTCTACCGTTTTTATAAGATTACTTGGCAAGTTACATGGCTTGCCATATACAAGCTCAAACGGTGTGAATTTCGTCGAAGAATGTACAGTGGTATTGTATGCGAAAGCCCAAAAAGGTAACCAAGAGCTCCAAGACTCGGGTCTATTATCTGTATATATCCTCAAAAATGCTCCTAAGGTTTTGTGAGAGTTTTCGAGAGCGCCGATACTTTGATGATGGTATGCTGTGGAATTCAAGTTAGAAATATTAAGAACTTTACATACCTCTTTGAATGTTGCGGACATGAATTCTGCACCCCTGTCTGATCCAATTTCTCGTGGAACGCCGTGCAGTAGAATGAAGTTGTTGACAAAAACGCGTGCTACCTCAATTGCTGTTTTATTTCGAAGTGGGAACGCACATACATATTTCGACAGCTCACATTGAAGTGTTAAAATGTACGAAAAATTGTTACAATCCCTGTCAAGTGGTCCTACTATATCCAAAAAAAAATTTTCGAATGCTGTGTGTGCAGTAGAAGTAATTACCATAGGTTCTTTTACTGACACGGTATACTTTTGCTTTTGACATTTATTACATTTTTTAACAAATTTAGTGATGTCCTTCTCAAGACCTGGCCAAAAATAATATTTTTTAATGTTATTAAACATTCTTCTAATGCCTGCGTGACCGCTTGATGGTAATAAATGGAAATCATTCAGTATAACCTTTCTATCGTCCAAATTATCAACGCGCTCTATGTCCTTTAATATGCATAGCCGGGGACCTGTCCATATAGTATATCGTTTAATCTCATTTGTTAACTTCTCAATAAATATTTTATTGTTTTCGTTTTTAACAAAATATATTTCATTTATATCATTATTATCACAAAACATACACATCGCTCTCACAAATACGGCTGGCGTTAGTTGCGATCGAACCGATGGATTTATATATAAAATCATTTTCTCACTATTATACGAGAATGTATCACTTTCTGAACTTATTTTGTTCGAGTTTCGTAGCCTATTTAGACATTTGGTATCTATAAATTGTAGCTCTACGGTATTTTGTGGTTTTACGCATGTCTCCACGACTTTTGGTCTTTCAAAATAGTTTTCTACCGAGTCATTAATACGTGAAGCCTCTTTTCCACATTCCTTTACCTGAGCTCGTGTCATCACACATATACCTTTGTGTATTTCTTTTAAATCCTCTGAAGATGTCACGATACGAGATAAGGCGTCTGCCGCTACATTTTCATGGCCTTTAATATATTCAATTATATAATCGTACTCCTCTAACAATAATCTAAATTTGAGTAATCTACTTGACGGGTCTTTAAGACTGAATAAATATATTAATGGTTTATGGTCTGTGACAATTTTAAAGGTACGGCCATACAAATAAGGTCTAAAATGTTTCACAGCCCATACTATGGCCAATAATTCCTTTTCTATAGTAGGATAATTTTGTTCAGCTTTGTTAAGGCTCCTACTGGCATACGCGACCGGCCGCCCGTCCGCATTAGATAAAATTGCTCCTATAGCGTAACCTGACGCATCGGTTTGTACAACAAATTGATTATTAATTGACAAGTCGGGATATTGTAAAACCGGAGGTGAAATCATACATTTCTTAAGCATTTCAAATGATTTTTGTGTATCTGTATTCCATAGGAATTTTATATTTTTCCTGCATAATAAATTTAAATGGTATGCAATTGCCGCAAAATTTGGTATAAATTTCCGGTAGTAGTTCGCTAAAGCTACGAAGCGTTTAACTTCATCGGTATTTTTAGGAGTTGGATAATTTTTTATTGTGCATATTTTATCAGGATCGGGCAAGACACCGTGTTCCGATACCACGTGACCCAAATAAAGCATATCTTTTTTAAGAAAATCACACTTGGCTGGGTTTAATTTTAAATTAACTTTACGTAGTCTTTCAAAAACCTCAATTAAATTTTTGTTATGATCAAGGAGGCCTCGCCCCATTATTATCAAATCATCTTGGTAACATAAACATTTTTCATAATTAAGACCTGCCATTGCCATTGTCATCATTCGGGCAAATGAATTAGGGCTTGTCTTAAGACCCATAGGCATCCTAGTCATTCGAAATTGACCTGAACAGAAGGCAGTGAGCTTCCTACTCTCCGGTTCAAGGTCAACATTATAAAATCCTTGATTTAAGTCTAAATGAGTAAAATAAACGCAACCCGATAATGAGTCTAAAATTTCATGAATATTTGGAAGAGGGAATTTATCGTTTTCTATACATCCATTTAATTTACGATAATCGATTACCAGGCGCCATTTTTTCTCCCCATTTGCGCCAGGCTTTTTAGGTACTAAGAGAACGGGGCTCGACCATTCGCTGTTACAAGGTTCAATAATTCCTTGCTTAAGCATAAATTATCTATTTGGCGCTGTATTTCCTTTTTTTGGAAATGTGGCAGCCTATACGGCTTGCTATACAATGGCATGGAATTGGGTTTCAAAGTTATTGAATGTTTATATATTTTAGTGGTAGTCAAGCGGTCTCCTTCAAGATAAAATAAATCATTATATTTGGCACATATTTCCTTAATACTGTCTTGTTCCTCAATATTCAAATGATTTAATTTTAATAAGGGGAACAATTTCTTAACCCGCGATGAGTTATTCATAGTCTCGTGGAATATGCAGATATCATAATTATTTGCAATCTGAATGTTCGGCTGGATGTCTCGTAACCTTAATTCGGTTTCAGTAGTATTTAAGATTAAAACGGGTATTTTTCCATTCATGGGGCTAACTAATGTATTCGCAATATAAATTCCTTCTTGTAATTCTGATGAACAAACTAAACATTCCTCCTTTGCGTCTGTATTTATATAGTGTATGCTTTCTGACCTAGCCGGTATAATGAATGAATCATCCTGTGCAGATATCGGTAACTTAATTGTAATATTATTGTAGTATAAGTGCAAAGAGCTAGTTCCAAAATTGATTACCGATTTGTACTTGCTCAAAAAATCTTGTCCCAATATGCCACTGGTTCTACAAGGTAATGTTTCAAATACGAAAAATTTGTGATTTAAAACATGACTGCCTACTTTAAATTTAAGGTACACAAAGCCTATCGAGCGAACTTTGCCCCCGATGCCACTGACGGTAAGGTTCCCATTTTGGATTGGTATGTTCAATTCGAGAACATGTTTATATTTGACGGCTGACACAGATGCACCGGTATCAATCAGCCAGGAGTACGAGTAATTATTACAGCCAGAGCGTAATGTAATATGATATGTGCTACTGCATGACATCATAATCGTGTTATTCACGAAAAAACTTGTCCGGAGTGTCGGGAACTTCTGACTGATTTTCATGCGAGTCTGTCAAAATATGTACATCCTGATGTTCAGTATTTTCTGCCTGATTAAAATATATCCTACCTCTAGATCCACGGTATGGGTATGTAGTTCCACGGCTACGGCCTCTCCATCCGCCTCGACTTTCCTGCGGGATGCGATCTTCCCGGTGTTGCGCCTGTCCCCGTCCTAAGGAAAGAGTCTCACCTCTATTCCGAACTGCATATTGTCCTCTATAATTCCTATAATATTTAGAAGCGTTATTATTACTATAACGGCGCATGAATAATACTTCTCCTGAAGTTGAAGGCATGGAAATTTCCTCGTCTATTGCAGTTTGCACTGCATCATTCAAAGTTGACAAATTTCTTGCTACTATTATTGTACCTAGCCGTCGATTTCTCAATCCGTCTGCAAAACTTTTAATTGCCAGTTTTTCATTCAAAGGTTTTAAAATATTGTAACTTGCCTCATTTCCTTCAGATTGAGAAATCGTCAGGTCTACGAATAAATCTGTAATTTGCTTGCCATAGTCATTTATAGAAAGATCTTTTTGTTTAAAATTCATCAGTTTATGTTGAAGAGCTGTGGCAGATTTTTTAGGTAACAGACATTTTTTCATAGCTTGGACTAAACTGTCAACGGAGTCATACTGAGTTTCTAATTTTAGTTTAGCAGACTGCGAAAGTCGACTTTTCAAAACGAATTTTATTAATTTTAATTTACTGTCTTGGTCTAGTTCCGATTGATAATATTCTATCCCATCAATGAGCTGTTTGGTATTCGCCCCATCATCATTTAAAATTGGTAATAAGCTCAAGGCTATTTTCAAATCAAATTTAGCCATATTTAATTGAGTTGATTTGTCACCTGTACACGGATTATTGCATAAATGTGTAATATTGTCATAGAGGTCAAAAAACTTTTTGTTTAATTCATCAAATTCGTAACTTTCTTCAACGTTAAACTGTAACTCTGAAGACTCTATTTTTTCTAAAAGTAATTTATATTGACTCACCAGATAATCGGCCTCGATTAATTTCTTCGCTACATTTTTGTCCGTTCTCCTGCTAGGTCCTAATTTTACTAAATAAACTCTAAGCTTATAGAGTTCATCATATACAAGTAACAAGTCCTTATACATTACGGTCCATTATAAAGATTTTGGTAAGTCCCATATGAATTGCATCTATAAAATTATGACAACACATTTAATAACGAGATACGATAGACGTTGTACTTTTTACTTTCACGCATTACTATACCACTATCACAATCACTTATAGGCATATGTCGAGTGGTCCTAACGGGGATCCTTGTCGTTAATACGAGTGCGACACTCCTCGCACGCAGGTGATCCACCAGTTCCACCACGGTACCTCCTGATTCGATCCAAGGAACGCCTAAATGTGTGTCTTGACAGTTGCTCCCTCATCCACGATTGGTGACATTTCTTGTAAAGTTTGTATACGAAATATAGAAGTCCAACGAGCAAAATTGTGCATATGATCATAGCCACAATACTTATTGTCGATATATGGAATTTGACGTCCTCTATATTCACCGAACTTGGACCGCCACTAATCTGGTTCACGATCTTCTCTTCGTTATTAACCTTGGATTGACACATGATTGAATGTAATCGGCACAGTGTAACAGTATTCGTCCCGAGCAAAGTTTATACTAAACGCGCCCATGATTTAGGCCTGAAGAGTGCTCGCTGTCACGGTCGCCATATAAGGATGGGTATCAGGTTGAATGAAACATCTCAAAGACTGGTACATGAATGTATATTAAAAGAGTACATTTGTGTTTTATATAGGTACACACACATGATTATATTACTACGTCACACCATCGTGTCTATAATTTGTGCCGAACTGAAATAAACGACGCTAAGTGTTGATTCGAGGATTAAGTAAGAAGTCAAACAGTACACTAAGTTACCCGTGTAAGGACGCGTGGGGTCCTGACCGGGATTGAATGACGGGGATTGCCTGCGTCGGATCTAGAAAGAGCCAACGTCCGAGTGCCATCACTGTGACCGGCGTGGGAGTCTCCGAGGCGGGAGCTAGTTGTAACCTACCTGTACTTCACTGAGGAACGTATCTAAGGCCTGGCGCATAACACATTTTGGTTCCGGTATTAATACAAACATAGAGTAATAAAACCATATATAAGCTCGGTTAAACTTCTCAAAGGACGATTCGTCGGAAATAAATCGAATGTTGCATATAATATACAGGCGACTGATGGCGGCGACGCTCGACTGGGCCTGTCGCGCGGTGCGCCGGCGGGGCCGCGACAGATTGCGATTGTGATTGCAGCCGTAATTACAACCGAGCTGCCCTCCCCCCTCCCCCTCGCCCTCGCCCTCGCCCTACAGTGCCGAGCGTCACTGTCACTGATCTGATCTCGGACACATGACTTTCCGATTTCGTCATTAGACACAAAGTGAGCACCGGAATAGCCTATTATACCATCAGATCTTTCCGACAAGATAGATTCAGTGTAACTTCAACGTTCGGTATTATTCGGCTCGGTACTTAATCCAGCGTCAATTGAAAGCCCACGGAACTTATTCCCATTCATCACAAATACTAAGATGATTGGGAACGAAATATTTACTCATCGTAGAAATATTAAAGCACTCCAATTTATCCTAATTAATGACCATTAAAGTAATTAATTTACATAATTGAAGGAGCATCACAGCATTGAAATGCTAAATAGTCAAACGAAACAGAAGTGGAAACGAACATTTGCATAATGGTGGAATTAATTATGTAGCAACGAGAGTGACACCGTCGTAGCACCGTAGAACTTCGTAGCCTCTTCGTAGGTGCCGGCGTAGCGCAGTATCGTTCCATCGGTTGCAATCACGTCGCCACTACACCGCATGAGTAGATAAACTGTAACTATGCGTGACATAACGAGTGAAATACAATAATATCAGCACATACAAGTCCTCTCACAATAAGCTACTACCGGTCTGTGGGTGCCACAACCCCCGAGCGAGTGCCGGACCGGCGAGACCAGAGCGTGCCCGGTGTATCCGGGAGATGCAAAACTTAATGACTAGCATTGGATGTCTTCGTGCCCAATGTCTTAGAACAGCTAATAGCGACCGCACTATGAAGTAGTTCTAGCATTTGGAAACTCAAGCTCATCCTACGCTCCTCTCGACCCTCAAATGCGTTACAGAATGTTTTGAACACTAATAAAAATAACTTCGCATATCAACTATTTCATGTAGCAAGTTTGTAACATGAAATAGATCAACTATTTCATGTTATAAGCTACATTTTGGCGAAGCGTATACACGAGTAGCCCCGTGCTGGGAGAATATTCTACCAACTGAGCTATTCCAACCCTTCCTAAGTAATTGAAAATAGATATACGACACTGAAATCACATACCATTTGTTCACACCCACATACAATTATTCGTAGTCTCCTTAAAATAAATAAGAAAAGACAAGGTCGCGCCTCCGAAATATGATTGTAACATATTGCCTGCGCGAACTCGCGCGTCGCCGTCGTGTCACGTCACGTCACGGCGACGTGTCGCGAGTGTCGTGACACGTGCCGCGCGACACTGACACGCCGCGTATGCGTGGTACCTGACACTTCCGATGAATAAATTATGAGCAATAAATTACCTTAGGATGTGGTTTCCTCGTCTTACCTCGGGTCCGCTCTAACGGACGGAGCGCTGCTAACTTTACTTCACAACACTCTTTGCGTTGACCGCGTGACCGTTAGTTGCACTTGATACATTCGTAAACGCCAATACTAAATCGAGCCTCTGGGACACATGTCCTCGACTGGAGGCTAACACTCTATACTTTTTATGAGTACCTGAGAAAGGCTCATCTACTTTATCTAAATGAATTTAATGTACGCTCCTTTTCGTCTACGAGACTATTCTCTACGTTGAGATCTCTTGTATAGAATATGCCTTATTTTCTCATGCACACTTCATAGCTGTAAATCAGCGTCCAATAGATTTTTTAAACGAACCACGCGCAGTTTATTTACAAAATATAAAATAACAAAAATATCAATATCAATATCATTAATTCACCTCACTGTAACTTTGTCACCTCACTGCGACATTCGTTGACGCCTGTCATATACGTAAAATCCCATACATTTGGCATTCTATTCCATCATAAGCCGAACAACGAATTGCCACTTGTCTACAGGGGCTGATGGTAAGCGAAAGTTACAGTCTCAGGAATGACAGCCAGCTTGTTTGCCAGTTTCACTTATGAAATGCCTGAGGGGAACTCAACCTCGTAAGTTCAATTATACTGTAAGAATATTTTAAAAGGAAGTTTGTTTTGTTTCAGGTAATAACATCAGTAGCACACCCCTCTCCCGCACTAGTGGCACGTGCACCCTGCCGGGGCGTGTGCCCGGTACCAGGCGCAGTGCATAGTTAGAGGCCAGGCGTGCGGCTCCAAGCTGCGCGTGCGTCGGTTCCGTGTGTAAAACGCTGGAAGATTTCTGGACGATTCATCTCAGAATGCCAACTTCTCATTATGAAAACCGCTCGCAAATTGCCAACTTCTCGAAATGCTAACTTCGTGGAATGCCAACTTCGTGAAATGCCAACTTTTCTAGACGACAACTTCGCGGAACGCCAACTTCGCGAAATGGATATTCGAATTTATAAACACCTATGTTTGTGATTATGATTGGTTGATACTCTTTATAATTTAATGGCTGAACGGAATTGGATTTTGGCAAAATATTCAAAATTGACAGAATGCTAAGCAGTTCACATATCAATTTGAAAACATTTAAGAAGTTTTAAATTACAATAATAACTCGTGCTGCTTGTATAGCTCGTGCAGGCTACCTAGGCTTCGCGTAAGTGTGATATGCGCCATAGCAAAGCAAGCGGTCCTCCACTTTAAACTATATTTAGTGAATATTGAAATCCGCGTCTCGAATAGGTAAAGTCGAGTTAGCAACTAGCAGTGCAGCGTGCGGCGCGGTGTGTCTGTTGCGGCGTCATTACGCGCCGCCGCCGCCGCGGGAGAGCACACACCTGCCGCCGCTAATGGCGAGCCCATTCATCCATTTACTCGCTCTCACTGCCGCGCCACCAACACCGGCCACGGCGCACTATCCATATGATATGTAGTCTACGCTAGCTAGGGCCGTTCTCGAAGTTGTCGTGAATTTCGTCATTGTTTTTGTACAAGGAGTACCTTTTATCCGTAATCATTGTACTATATGGAGGATATATTACTGGCAGTGAGGTGAAGCAAGAAGCGGAGGAGGTTCTAATGAGAGCTACACATTCATCAACTAGACACGATGTAGGTAGTGGAGCGGTGCCGGTTCAACTCAGTCCCTTATCGAAATCGGTTCAGTGATTTAGGTGTGAAAGCCTAACAGATAGACAGACAGACAGAGTTACTTGCGCATTTATAATATTATTATGGATAAAATGTATATACCTACCTACATGTTGACGGAGATGCATGTTACACGGACCGTGCAAATATCCCTCATTCCGAGGTGGAGGAAAGTCGCGAACAACTTGTGTCTACCTCGTGTCTTGTAAAATCGAGACTACGTTATCTAGAGTATCCGATTGGGGCAGACTAAACTTAGTCCAATTTAACCCCTCTAAGACACAAGTATGTATTTTCACCGCTAAGAAAATCCCATTTACTGTGGCGCCACAATTCATGAACAGAAGACACACCATCTCCCCAAGTATCGGGATCCTAGGTGTTGACATCTCCAGCGATGTCCAGTACCGTAAATATTTGGAGGATAAGGTCAAGCTGGCATCCAAAAAACTTGGCGTGCTCAACAGGGCGAAGCAGCTCTTCACTGCGGGGCAAAGACTTCCTATCTTTAAGTCGCAGGTCCAACCTCACATGGAGTACTGCTGTCGCCTTTTTGCCGGGGCATCGGATTGCCAGCTTGACCCTTTCGACTCGGTGCAAAGGCGGACGCTGAGGATCGCTGACAATTCCACACTCACTGGCGGTGTGGAATCGCTCCGCCTCAGGAGAGACTTCGCATTGCTGCGTGTGCTTTACCGCTGTACCATGGTGTGTGTTCAGACGAATTGTTCGACATGATGCCCACGGCCACATTCTATCATCGCACATCTCGCCACAGACAGGGAGGCCATCCCCACACGTTACGACTGGAAACAGTTCGCACAGTCATGTATGGAAGGAACTTTATCCCCCGTACGCTTAAACTGTGGAATGAACTACCTGCCGTTGTTTTTCCAAGCGACTACAGTATGGGGTTCTTCAAGATAGGCATTAGAAGGTTCTTACGGGGTCGGCAGCGTGAATGTGACGCCCCTGGTGTTGCATACATCCATAAACTTTCCATCAGGTAGGCCGGGACTTATCTGCCACCTAAGTTGTATAAAAAAGACACCTACATTAATATTTTCACAACGTCCTTGTCACAATCTTCTATCACAATGTTGTACACTTTTCCACACGAAGATCTAATATACCGCCTGTGTTTAGTGCGAACGCCCCACGTGAGTCGGCGCGAGCCCTACATGCCGACGCGGGATGATTTGGGATTTCATTTCCATCCTCAATATCCGGTGTAGACGGACGGCATCGATAAAAACTAAATGTATTCCGGGACACGACCTCCTCCGAGACCCCCCGCGCCCCCGCGCCCCCCCCCGCCCCGTCCGCCGCCGCTCGCGACCGCGACATCCGCGGCCTTCTGGCAGCCAAGTGACTCCTCGACGCGCCCCGGCCGCTACTTCACTGATATAAGACTCGTAGAACTTAAATGCTTAATTGAGTATAGATTACTGTAACGAAGATTCCTCAAGTTAATAAAATGCAGTAGCTCTCAAGCGTACATATTAAAACAATGTACGCACGTCGCCATTTCGTCAACTGAAGTGGCAACTTACTCCTCGTCCGACACGACGCGTATCATAAATATTACCTACCCTTTTCCATTACACCCTGGGGTTTACATTGCCGTGTCTGAAGTAATGTCTGCAAAGTAGCTATACGTTCGGCAAGGTTCGTTGCAGTGTAATTAATTAGATCTGGATCTCGTGAGTCCCTCCTCCCCTCCCCTCGCCTCCCCTCCCACTAGGCCGGAGAGGCACTCGGCTCTCACACATAAATCTCGTTTTTATTGGGTCTCCGTCCCGGAAATCGGGAATGGAAATGAAGGCGACCGATCGCCGGACACATGCCGCGGGTACACGCGCCGCGCGACCGACGCCTCCAGCATGTTGGTACACAGACCGGCTTATCCTATTTCATGTATATTTCTATCAATTGCTACTTTATTTCCAATATTGAAATACAAATTACAGTAAGGTAATAAGGTGGCGGCCTAGTAGCACGTTCTCAGCATGGCAGCCAGTGGCTATGTAGAACTGTATTTAAAATGCCTTCCTTCCTACTGATGCAGTGCACGATACACTAATACGATAATACGATATGGTTGTGTCCGCAGTGCTGTCGTGCGGCGAGACGGGAGGCGGGCCGCGGCTGGCGAAGCGCTACGTGGGGCTGTACACGGGGCCCTACTTCGACCCCACGGCGCCCAACAACATCACCACGCAGCTCGGCACGCACGCCTACCTGCCCTGCAAGGTCGGTACTTACCCACTGTGCGCACAACGTTCTGAACCTACATAGACCCCCACTTCTCTAACGTGTGCTGACTCTGTGCCTGCGTGCTGCTTCCAGGTTCGACAACTGAGCAACAAGTCCGTGTCGTGGATCCGGCGGCGCGACGCGCACATCCTCACAGTCGACAGGTTCACGTTTATTGCCGACGAGCGCTTCCAGGCCTTCCTCGTCGAGGCCACGGACACCTGGACCCTGCAGGTATCGCTCGGCGCACCTGCCATATTAACTATCAAGCTACTACACTTCAAAGATCCGCTATTTTTGAACGGTTTCATTTAGTTCGATCCTCTTGTTGGGTTATTTGACCCAACAAGAGGACCAAACTAAAACCCCCCTTTCATTTAAATGCCATTTTTCTTAGAAAGATTTGATCCTTACCATTGACACTATCGATTGATGCCATAAAAATACGGGATGTTACTTTTTCGGCTTTCAGTCGGTTCGATTACCGGGTGTGGCAAGCGAATTTTCGAAAATCTTTGAACGCAGTTTTGTTTCTTTTTAAAAACAAAAGAATGTCTCCTTTAAGTAAAATGAGCCAACTTAAGGATGTGAGGTAGTTTCCCTCCAGGGCCCGACTTATTTTTCCACCCTGTATACCTATATACAGGTACGTCCGTCTGTCCGCAGGTGAAGTACGTGCAGGCGCGCGACGCCGGCCTGTACGAGTGCCAGGTGGGCACGGAGCCCAAGATGAGCCACTTCGTGCAGCTCAACGTCGTCGGTGAGCCTCACGCTGTATTATACACAGACATCGTGTTACACACTACTAAGTCAGGGTTCGACTCCCGCTCACTGCAATTACTCTGGGTTCGATTCTATGTATATTATAATGTATTTACAAAATAAATGTTTGTCCGCATTCGATAACTTATACTACTAGATAGGTAGTTTAGCTACGCGTGTAGGTGTAGATAGCGCGGTGTAAAATGTCGTGAAATTAATCTTTATTGATGTACCTATCTATTCTAATAGTATTAAAAATTTGAATTGAATTAGAAAAACTGAAGAGTTTGTTTGTTTGGTTGATTATGCTAATCTCAGGTACTAAATACTCGTTCGAATTTGAATAACACATTTTGTGTTGAATAGTCGGGGTTCGCTCCGTCGCACCCCTGCTCTGTACTCTGTACCACTTCCATTTCTCAAGGAAGGTTGTAGGCTATATATCATCACGCTACTACTGAAGAGAGCGGATCAGTAGTCATAAAAATCAACAAAGGAGACGATTTTTTATGTTAGAGCTTTCGGCCACCTACAAATTTTGGAGAACAATAATGAAACGAGTATTGATTTATTTGTAATGTTATCGGGATTACAATGGTACATTGCTTCTTAGCTAGTCTAACCGGAACATTGATATAAACCAAATCAAAACTGATACTAAAATCAATGTGAAACTAGGTGAAACTGTCATGGCGCCAATCTCAGAAAATTATAATTTTATTGATTATTTAGTATGACATAATAGACGTCATTAAAATCATGTCCTATGCAATGTATTGAATAACTAGAAGATGGATAGGGCAATAACCTTCTTTTTAACAAGTGGAAATCCACTTAAATCCGCCGGAGCCAGTGAAGGTGGTTATGTCGGACTTGAACCGACAAAACCCGCATGAGCCGTTTTTCACAGTTTATATGTCTTTCGGATGTAGAAAAGCAGGATTATCCTTACTAGTTGGGCGGTCAGACGGCAGCCGCTGCCATAAAAGGCATATTTCCAAACCGAATAAAAGAGAAGGCGCAAGCGGCCGGTAAAAGCCTCGGTTACAACTACAATTCCTAAGATGATGATTCATATTTACACCATGAAATGAATGTAGGTATCCAATGAAATAAAAACAAACAAAACCATATTATATGAATATTTATTTATTACCTTTTATTACATAGGTATAGGTATATAAAACGTTTCTTGGAAATTGTTGGTAGGTATGTCGTCCAAAAAGCATACAAATCATAGTGATTATAGTAAATGAGCAGAAAGAAAACTCAATTAATGTAAATAACATACATTCTCCTAATACCTTGGTTTATGTTAGTAATTGTTTGTTTAGATACTGATTTGCAGTAATGCATCTGAAATAAGATGGTTGGCGGCACGGCTGGTATATTTATTAGAATTGTTTGACTAGGTACATCACTTATAGACACTGTAATACTCCACTCGTCCATATTATTCAATACTAGCTATTGATTTATATAGCAGCTACCTGTGTAACATCTGTATTATATAATACTATTTTTTTACAATGAGCATTGAACAACAAGAAAATTCACTAACCAATCACTCAAAATAATCACAAAATAACTGTCAAACAATTTTTGGCACTTTTGGGATTGTATTGCCATTCGAAATAATGAAATCGTAATCGCTAACAATTTTTACCACATGGAATCGATTCCTCGATTGATACTTTAAAATAAAAATAAAACATCAGTTTTAAATTAAAATAATCTCCATTAGCGGGTTGTGGAGGTCAGATGACTGGAAGAGGTGCAACCAGGACTCCAAGGTAAGGCCAAGATAATGATGACGACAACCAAGTAGGTAAAGAGTGCAATGCCCAATATATATCTTAGTAGATAGTTTTATTTCAATTGCACATTGAAATAAAACTATCTACAACGCATTCTATGAAGATTCGTTTATAGCAAAATACTTTTATTAGCAAAAACTTTCGATAATGTCATATGGAATGAGAATTGTAAGATTGAAGATTTGAAGAGAAAACCTATAGTATTATGTGCCTGAAGTTTTATCGAAACAATCGCATTCTTAATCGATTTGAGTCTATGGTAAAGAAGATGTCTGGCAACATTTTAACATCTTGTCATGTGAAATATTAAGAATTTTCACAAATACAATAAATGAAAAAAACACTCTTTAATAAGTTATCGTGAATCGGTTAGATTTTGGAACATTCTTCGTCCAATTATGATAATAAATCGATTCGTATTTTGTGCATATTGTACAATGACTGTTCATGCCCTATTCTCTGTTGTCTCTCTCTTCTCTCACTCTCGCTTTGATGTTTTACATAAGAAACAAAAACTTAAAAGTCGTTGTTTTGATGGGCCGAAAATAAATCATCTCCTTTGGCAGATTCCTATACATTATTTGAAAATTAATAAATAGCGGACATATTAAATGTCTTAATAGGAGTTTCGAAGTATGCCATGGGCAGAGCCGGGGCGGGTCGGCTAGTCATGTACTTAGAGAGTAAAATGTCTTCTTGACAATGAAAAGTGATGTACTCGAAGGTACATACGAGGGGGGCTTGCGATCACAGTTTCTATTTTGATGTTTGTTGACTTTGTAACGACAGCGGCTTCTGTCATCCTTAGTTTCAACATCAAGCAGGAAAGTCTTTCGCAAAAGTCAAGAGCACTAAAAAAAGCTATTAAATTAATCGTCTGTTAGAGTGGTTCATTTTGTTTAAATAAAATTAGGTAGCATTAATAAATTTAATTAAGCACATTTGAGGCGACCAGTACGCGTTACGAAGACATAATTATGTGAATGGTCGGCCGTAGTTATGTCGACGTTGTGATGTGGATGTGTTTAGTTAGTACGAACGTGTCGTGGTTCCAGTGCCAAAGATCGAGATCGTGGGCGAGTCGGAGCTGTACGTGAAGGCGGGCACCACGGTGAGCCTCAAGTGCGTCATCACGCAGGCGCTGGAGGAGCCCGCCTACATCTTCTGGTACCACAACGACGAGCGCGTGCTCAACTACGACCGCAGCCTCGTGGAGATCCGCATGGAGCGCGTGGCGCCCGACACCACGGTACGCACCACCGCCACCCACCACCCACCACCCACCGCCCACCATTAGGGGCGAACGATAGTCGAACACAAACGTTCAAATATACGTAAACATGCACACTCGTCTTAATGCCCGACGGGATTGGAAGAGGCGTATTAACACAACTCACATTCCGTCAACTAGGTATACACAACTGGACGTTATGCCTTCTTGGACATTATGACACTCGGCCCAACATACCCCGTGGCGTAGACACGTGGGGAAACAATGCAATGTAACAAATAAAAATAAACAGGATGCTAAACCTGAGAGCTAACACCACATTAGACTTGAAACCTAGTTAGTCTATTCGAAGTGGCAACCTTAGGTATTCTGAAAATATACGAGAATAATGTAATTTAACAAAAGGTGTCATTTGTCCCCATTTCCTGAAATCTAGTCTAGCTAGTCGATTAATTTTATTATTGGTGTTAAACTTGCGCGGCACTGCCGGGACATGGTGTTCTGTACTAGCTGTAAATGTTTGTGGCTGGTCAACAAATTGAGCGAGTTGCCCGCGGTGTTGCAGGTGGGCAACCTGATCATCTACAGTCCGCGGCGCGAGGACTCCGGCAACTACTCGTGCTCGCCGTCCAACCTGGACTCGGCGTCCGTCATGCTGCACGTGCTCAGCGGTCAGTGGCGCTCCTTCCTCCTTCCTCCTGCCGCCCGGCCGACAACGGCTTGCACGGCTTTACTTAATATTATACTACACCCTGTGTGTGTAGTGTCGTAGAATAACTATTATTATATTATGTTGTTATAATAATGCTGTGAACACTGATCTCTATGATTGTTCATTGTAAACTTTAAACCCTTAAGGTCAGTATATGTGGCTTTTTTTTGAGCTCCGAGGTCATCTTGGCCACGGATGCAATCGGGAGAATGCACTATATACAGATGATGATGATGATGATGATGTGGCTTTTTTTCGTATTCCATACGCCTTGCAATTTATGTAAATAGGTACAATTAGTACTCATTTCTTGTTTTTTCACTGTGCACCATATGATTCCATTAGCGGAAAGAATGCTCGGAAGAAGAAGCTTATAGGTACTATCTAACCAAATCTTAGCGGAGGACATCAGGCGGCCTCTATCGGTCGCGTGATACAGTTCACTAGCGCGAGTCGATATTGTCCAGCTGGATAGTTTTTACTGCGCCCAGAAATCTCGCATTCGACCGTCTCAGTGATAAGATCATTACGTACGAATTTGCCCCCACACAACAGGGTGTCAATTAAATTTTACTATCGCTACGCAAAGACAGGAACGAAACAAGCTAATATTATTTCAATCGAGTCAAGTAATCCTGATAGCGTTTCGAGGTATGACATTGTATCATAGTAGATCGCCGACGATACGCGATCTCTGTGAACAAGTGACGCTCACCCCGGCGCGTGTTGCAGGCGAGCAGCCGGCGGCCATGCAGCACGGCAACGCGTGCGGGCGCGCGCGGCCGGCGCTGGCGCGCGGCGCGCTGGCGGCGGCGCTGCTGGGCGGCGAGCTGCTGCGGCTGCTGCTGGCGGCCGCGTGCGCGCTGCTGTTCCCGTGAGTGCGCCCCGAGCCCCCAAACCCCGAGCCCCCGAGCCCCCGAGCCCTTCGCCTCCCGCGGTGGGGGAAATTGCCTGCCAGTTTCTCTCAGAGCTCTTCTCCTCTCAGCTTTAGTTCAACCAAACCAGGCCTTAAACTAAATTATCGGAATTTTGGGGCTCCGACTATTCGTAACGTGTGTCACAGGTCCTGATGTTCGTGTGGCGACCGCTATCGACGGGTTGTGCTTCCCGAAGTAGTTACATTCTATATCCCTACCGCCTCTAGCGCTGCGAGTGTTCAGATGAGCTCTTTCAACTGTTCCCACGTCTTCCTTCCTATCCAGAACACGTGCTGGAAGTGCTGGAACGGTGGAAACGGCACCATTTCGTTCGGTGCTCCGTTTCTTAGTTGCACGATTGTTCGTTGTAAAATATTACAACTACTTTACTTAGTGGCCTAAATTAGAATCTGAATATTGCTCGGGACATATACTATCTTGGACCTAAAATGTACTCAAAATGTGCACTATACACGCAATGCCTAGATGTTTCTTTGATGTCTTTTGAGTGGTGGCGGTGGACGAGCTCTAATTCACCAACCACAGGTTATTCCAAAACCACCCGCTCTCGCTTGTCTCACCATTCAGGTCCAAGATACGTGTCCCTGTCGGTCGAAGTGAACAATGAACATGACGTATTGTGTGTGCACTGGTTGCAGGTTGCTGTGCCACGACGAGGACGAGCGCCAATAGCGGAGCGCGGCGCGAGACGGCGCCCTTGGGGGACGCCGCGGACTGAACTGTGCGAGTGTGTGTGCGAGTGCGTCCGGGTGTGTGCCAGGCACTCACGTCCAACAAACACTACGCATCCGATGCTTAGTGGATTAATTTAATTAAATTGTAAAAATTTCAAATGTATTACCTACTTAGATAATGGGACGGCCAGTCGTGCGCGTTGTGATATGAACGATATGTGAGAAGATAAATTAACTTACGAAGTTACTCGTGTCGGTATCTACCTACTAAAGTTTATATTACGGGAAACAAATCTATGTACATAGGGCGACGGAGCGGCGGTGGCGGTGACGTCACGAGCCGCCGTCGTTAGCTCCTCTTTCAAATTTGTAAAGTTGTACATAAAATTATTATAAACGATTACATTTAACTAAGTACTAGTACCATCGGAGGCTGCCCTCGACTGCTGCTAGCGACATCGAACTCGTTGTAAACGCGTCGCCTGCTCGGCAGCACTGGCACGCGACGGATCGCGCTGCCACCTGACTATTGTTTTAAACTGAAAACCATCTGCCATGTTATCAATATATTTACTGTTGCCGATGCGGCCCTCGGACCTCTCTCCCCTGCCCCTCCCCTCCCCCCCCCCCCTCACGTCAGCGATGCGCTTTAGGGACACTAATTCAATACTTATCAAATTATGATGACAATTTTGCTTCGTCGACATAAACTCCTTTAGTGATGACATCGATATAATAATTATGTGCTTTTATTTTCAAAATACACAGACATTTAAACCTCAAAGTAGTAAACCGTACCCCACGTAACTACATACCTGAGAAAATCATAGTGTAGTTTGTCTACTCCCAGTCAAGCCTAACCTCCTAGATAAGGCTATTCCTTGACTTTGTATGGGACTGGACGTATATGACAGTCGTCAGCGTATGTCATAAACGTCAAACCCCATACATTTATCATTGTATTGTACAATACGCCGGCCGACCAATTGCGTTGTCTAGGAGGGCCGGGGGGGTAGACTTTAGAGCATCTAACCTTATTGCATTTCACTATTCATACAAATGACTTTCAAGCGCGATTGAGACGCCACGCTCACGCAGTGCCGTGTCACCGTGTGCGATGGTCGGCCTCTCTCCTGGAGATCCTCAGGGCCAGGGCTCTGTCTCCGTTCGAGTGGTGTGGGGGGGGGAGGGCAGGGGCGGGGGGCGCGGCCGCAGACATTGTCCTCTTTGATAATTTAACGTAATGCATGTCGTCGTCGAGCTGTGGTTCGCAATTGTATAAGTTTGGTTCGTTGACACTGTTACTGCCTCACTTGTAAATATATAAATGTAAGTGATACAAAATAAAGATGAAATCGTTGAAACATTGTCGGTGCCTCATTGCTGGAGCCCCTCCTTCCCTCCTCGGTTCCTTTGTTCCTCACATTACATCCCAGGAGCAGGTTCGTGAAGCTGTGTACAAACAAATTACTGGGTAATCTACTTGAATATTGCGTATTGAAGAAGTCGTGTGAGAGTTACTAGGCGAGACTCCTCCAAGCAGTGCTATACTCAACTGAAGTGAATACTGGCGTTGGTAACAATTCACTAACTTATATTACGACTCTACATTTTACTTAGAACATTCGATTTCTGAAAAATAAAATAAACCGCACGTGGCAATTAGAGCTTTGGTCAGCCAAAGCTCTAATTGCCACTTGCGGTTTATTGGGGTCAGCCCCACTAAGGCGGTGGCGTGCGCGTTCCTCGGGCGTGTGAGCGACGCGAGCGCACGCGGCGCGAACGCGGCGCTCACGTCGCGCTGTCTACACACAGACACAGGTTACACTTACGGCGCCAACACGCGATGATTATGCAGCGCGCTCGCGGCGCTCACACGCCCGAGGAACGCGCACGCCTAATGTGGGAGAAGCCTTGGTTAGGAACGGCCTTACCGTCAAGAGGCACGGGGTTTGAATTCTGGCCATTGCACCACCGACGTAAACCCACTCTTAAGACAAGCGACTTAGCTTGGTCGGAGGGATTAACGGGAGTACCGTAGGAATTTCGTTTGCTAATATTATTAAAAATAACATTGGGGAAGAGTTGGTTCCTACTGGCTCAACTTATCGAATACTAGCTTTTGCCCGCGGCTCCAGCCGCGTGGATGAGTTACTTTCGTATTTATAATATTAGTATGGATATGGATTATAGCATAAATAAATCTAGAACAAACAAATGGGAGTCATCGTCGTTACAGCGTTGTGGCCACTGGCCAGGTCCTTACAAAGCTCGCTTTATCTACATTAGTCTCTTACGGAAGTGGCTGCCGTCTGACGTCTGTCGGCCCTCGGCCCCCTCCCGAGGGGGGACCTACGCCTGCCGTTGATCAGCGGGTGAAGATCCACGTCCAAGGAATAAAGTCAAGGTAAATGAAGAAATTGCTGTTCGAGTAAATACCCAACTCTAGTTATCAATATACTCATAGCTTCTGTACACAAATACGTACACTGACTGTACACAAAAACGTCATATTTTCACAAACGCGCGAGTTGATGACACAAAAATAATTCAAAATCGAAAATTGCCAACTCGCGCGCGCTCGCGAATTTGACGATCGCGAGATGGTGAATGACTGGGATATTACGACAGCTTCATTTATTCTTTAAACACCTTTAAAGCAAACAGCTGTTGTGTCAACAACCTCTCCAAGAACTTATTGGTCAAATAAAATATCAATACTTTAATGTATTTAAAAAACATATAATTTAAATAATTATGTGTGCGACGCGTTACATTATAATGTGAAAAATGTATATAAAAAATGAATGTAGGTAGTTTAGTGTGTATGTACAAACAAACAAATAAAACTATTCTAACTTTTAAACTCTCGCGTTCCATCCATGATAGTATACATTCATGTTAACGGGAATGATTTGATTGTTTTTGAAAAAAAAAAAAGTAGGTATGATTTTAAATGAACTTCTGCATCTCAAGAATTGTATATTGTGGTAGGTACTGTAAATACATAATATCTAACAGCTTATTTACTTTTGAAATACACATCACAATCAAATAATTATTACCATTTTTCCAAGTGAACACTTAAGATTTTGGGATCTCCCTCGAAACACACAACATAACAGATATTTTATTTAAAAAACCACAAAAAAAATTCTAATGTTTTTATTAGTGATCGGCAAACTTGATGAGGCCGGCAAAACGCGCGTTTTTAGGTCTCTTTGGTAGTTAGCGCGGGAAAGAGCCGAGTGGAGTGGCAACACTGAGCTAACATCTACAAACTTAGTAGGTACACAAGTAAACCAACCATGAACCAATCCTAGAATATAACTAAACTATGTGCAACACGCCTTACATTTTATATTTTATACTTAGATGTACCTACTTCAACTTCTTCTTCTCTTCGGCTTCTGCAGCAAATCGCCGCAATTTTGCCAATGTCAAGTAAACAGTAAATGTTTATAAAATTATTAATGGC
Source organism: Eilema depressum (assembly GCA_914767945.1). Taxonomy (NCBI): domain Eukaryota; kingdom Metazoa; phylum Arthropoda; class Insecta; order Lepidoptera; family Erebidae; genus Eilema; species Eilema depressum. Next base: position 54,361 of record OU612029.1, on the reverse strand, counting down.
GAAACGCCAATGTCAAGTTGTCAAGAATCCTTTATGTACTTATAATAGACGTACCAACAATAAATACTCTAAGCGTACCAACGATTTCGTGAAGTGGCTAAATCGGAACTTCGGTTGTCGCTGTCAAATGCATACTTACCGTTTTATTGCACATCAACATCAATTTAACACGATTTGACGTTATCGAAGGGACGCGGACGGTGCGCGGTGGCGCCATCCTTCAGTTCGCGGAATCGTTGGTTCAACTATAGTTACTTAACTTTGTAAACATACGTCAAAAAATTTGTTCACGTGCATCAAGTGACCGATCAAAAACCTAGTAAACGGGCCGATCGGTTGATCGGTTCCGCTTACGGGCCCAAACGACTAGCTTCATTAAACGATGACGCGAGCCGTTTGCGCCCGTGAGCGTTTAATGTGATCCTAATCAACGATTGGTCGACAGGTACGGCACCGCAGTCGCGTTCCGTGCCTTTCGTCAAAAGAGAGTTAAAAAAGACGTGTGGCACTCGGGGACTGCCACGGTAAAGCTATTGCATAGCATTTTTTATGAACTTATGCAATTATAATAAATAATAATTTGAATTTGATTTTCAGTTCCGAGTTCCGAGTTCCGAGTTCCGAGTTCCGAGTTCTGAGTCTGAGTCTGAATTTGAATTTGAATTTGAAAACTAACAACTTATGCAATAATTATAATTACTTACGTTAAGCGAAGCTACTTCGGAGCAGCTCGATTCGTGCGAGCTCGGAGTGGGGGGTGTTACCATTTTTCGTTACGGAATTTCTGGATTCGGTCTCCACGCTCAAGGCCCGCGATAGAAGCTATGCAATAGCTTAAAAACGTGTTCCACAACCCGAGTACCTACTTAAAACGTCACGAAGTTTGCCGCCAACTATGTAAGTACAAAAATGTACAACGTCTCGGGCTCAGAGCGGCTCTCACTCGCTCGGGCCGGCGCCGGCGGCGTCGGCGTGTTCGTGGTCACACGCGAGCTGGCGCAGCTGGGCGCGCAGCGCGTAGTTGGGCACGAGGCTCGCGTTGCGCATGCGCCGCGCCGACACCGGCGACACCGCGCCGCCTGCACAGTGCACACGCCACGCATGAGTCACTACCGTACACTAGCGGCGAGCTAGATGTGGTGGCACGCACCGGCGGCGACGAACCAGTCCAGCAGGTCGGCGCGCTCGTACGTGTAGCCGTCGGCGGCGCACACCGGCTCCGCCAGCAGGCGGTGCGACAGCGGGCACAGCAGGCCGTGCGGCGCCGCGCGCTCCTGCACACGCGCATCGCACACGTCACTGCGAGCGCCCGGCTCATCACTACTAACAGTACTTTCAACATCATGTTAACAGAATCTTTGTACCGTAGTCACCAAATAAACTAGTTGAACTTTCATTTGTATTTGTAAGTTGTGATAAAGGCAAACCAGACCCCGTTCCACCTACGCCGAGGCGCGTTGGACGATAGGAGACCTGTTAGTGACACGATCATGGCGGCTAGCCAGACAGCCTGCAGGGGTGTTACATTGGCCCTCGTGCGCCGTGGAGCGGAGGAGAGCCACTGGCGCGAGGACGACGCGAATATGTACTTGCTGCGTCTGCATATGTATATCCTGAACACCACATTGTATCTGGGGGCACAGCAGTGCCCCCGCCAAGTCGAGCAAAAAAGAGCGGCACGGCCGTAACACTATTTTCTCGAAGCACTTCAGGCCATTATCGACCCCCTATAAGTTCGTTGTGGATAAACCTAGAAGCCTGAATCTTCGGTTACCAAGTTGGCACTGTAAAAACACTTTATATTTCAAATTTCATTCAATTTGAACCAGTAGTTTAAGAATTATAACTAGTCAAAGTTTGCATTTTTGGCAAATTTTGTCACTCACTGACTGACCGATCATCAAAAGTCTAAGGCACTTCTAGCAGACATAGAAGCCTCAAATTTAGAAAACAAGTAGTGTTTAATGTACAAATCACGAGAAAATTAAAATATTGTACAATTTCAGTCTGAACTGCATAAATAACTTTGTAATCTCATATAAATATGAAGGATTACAAAGTTACATTTGCAGTGAATGAGTTAGTGTACCTGATGAATTCCATTCTAACGAAATATGTATTATAGTTGATGCGAAAGTAACTCTGTCTGCCCGTCTGTTACGCTTTCACGCCTAAACTACTGAACTTAATTTGGTACATATTATGTAGATTAAAGTGAAGAAGTGGGACTGGGACTGGGACCGGGACGGGACCGGGACTGGGAACGGGATCGGGACCGCAATCGGGACCGGGTTTAGGATTGGACCGCGACCGGGACGGGACCGGGATTGGGAACGGGATCGGGACCGCAATCGGGACTGGGATTGGGATTGGGATTGGACCAGGACCAGGACCGGGACCGGGACCGGGACCAGGACTGGGACTGGGACTGTCCGACACAGAGAAACCGGAAAGGTAATCTACAAAAAGAACTGAAATCCCATCAAAAACAATACTTGTAAAAAAATGCCAAGCCTCGCCGCCCTCGGTACTTCTACCGCAAAAAGTTGTGAGATCCATGTAATACCAAGTCGGTTAATTTATTCAGTCCCTACTTCAAGGACCTTCTGTCTTAAGTTATTACGTAATAAGCTTTTATGTTTAAAATGTAATAAATTGACTTGGCAATCGCAATCTTATTTAATGTAATTATTGTGATGTGCGATACATTGTGTTTTCATGCGATGGCCAAGTCAATTTATTATATTTAAAACATAAAAGCTTATTACGTAATAACTTAGGACAGAAGGTCCCTGAAGTAGACTGAATAAATTAACCGACTTGGTATTACATGGATCTCACAACTTTTTGCGGTAGACGAACCGAGGGCGGCGAGGCTTGGCATTTTTTTACAAGTATTGTTTTTGATGGGATGTAACTTACATATTAGTTCTTTCTGCGCGGAACAGAACAAATTGGCGTGTGGTAGGTACTCAATGATGATTGTTATGAGCATCTGCAACTTACGCTTTTTTAATTTACGGTTATTAAAGCGTAGTAGCATAATTTTGTTACTTATTTCATTTTCTAATATCAAAGAAAGAAAGATATTAAAAACAGCAATTGTGGCGCTCAGACTAAATTCCATAGCATACAAAAATTAATCAATTAGGTATGCATATGAATGTGCAACTGATCTGTGATCTGTGATCACATTAATATTAATTAATTCTCGTGAACATAATTTTCTTGGAGCTATCGCATTGCGAGCTCTCCCTCCGCACAAAGAACTGTGTACACTGTACAGTGAGTGTACTGCACACTGCACACTGTACACTCGCTCCACTGTCGCCACTGACCAGCGCGGCGGTGGGTGGCGCGCGGCGCAGCCACACGAGCTCGTCGCGCAGGCGCGCGCGCATCGCCTCACGCCTCTCTCTGTCGGCGTCCTCCGGTGACGCATCGGCACCCTCCGGTGACGCATCGACACCCTCCAGTGACGCACCTACACGCTCGGATGACGCATTGGGTCCCTCCGGTGACACATTGGCACCTGTGGATATTGGATATCAATATTAATGAACACTGTTTACACGTTTATTTCGTTACTAGCTGACCCGGCGAACTTCGTACCGCCATATTTTCGCCCGTGTGTACAATATTATGCATGTATTACACATATAAACCTTCCTCTTGAATCACTCTATCTATTAAAAATATCCACTTCAAAATCCGTTGCGTAGTTTTGAAGATTTAAGCATACATAGGGACGGACAGACAGCGACAGCGACTTTGTTTTATAATAAGTAGTGATGATGCTATATCGAAATCGACCATGTGACTCCATGACCATGTGAATAAATGTAATGTTTTGCTTACCATAACCTAGATTCTCCAGTAGCTCATCGACGGGTGCGTTGACAAGTTGCGAGCCTGTGACGTCAGCCTCGCGGGCCTTGCGTATTAATGCAGCCTCCTCCTCGGGAGTCACTCGCGCCCCTGACGCGAATACAGGCAAACTGCAATTAAAATCTTACCATCCATAGCTTCACGAAGAAATCCACGAAGAGTAAGTAGAGTAGCTGGGCTTTTAGCAGGCTGCCACGGCATGCCGCATGCCGCGGGATGCCACGGCATGCCGCGGTATACAATGCCATGCCGGCAGTGGGCGCCCTAAGGAGTCGGCTCCACGATCAAAAGTGTTCGAATCACGACCACTGCACCACCGCCGATGCGAACCCACCGGTAATGCGAGCCTAGTCGAATGGGTCGAGGAGAATAATTATAATGTCAGTTATAACAATAATAATAATTTAAGTTACTAATACTAATGTTGTGTAAGTAACTGAAATTATACTATTCCCCCACTATACTCGGATTAAAAAAAATCGATGGGGACATATAAATTTTGAGATAGCGCTCACCGGGTGCGCGCGTGACGCTCTCCCGCAGCCAGCGCGCCACGCCCGCCGGCCCCCACAGCGCGGGCGGCGCGCCGTCGTCGTCCTCCTCGCCCCCGTCGCCCTCGCCCCCCTCGCGCCCCTCACCCTCCTCGTCCTGTCCGTCGTCCGGCAGACGCCACAGCGCCAGCTCGCCGGCCAGCGTGCCCGTGAGCAGCAGCGCCGGCGCCAGCAGCGCCACGGCCAGCACGCCACCCGCGCCAGCCGCGCACGCCGCGCCCGCCGCGCGCAGCACCGCGCCGCCGCCTGCCGCGCTCGCCGCGTGCCACACGCGCGCCCAGCCGTCCGCGCCCGCGCTCGCCAGGCGCGCGCCGCGCCAGCGCACGCACGCCGCGCCGCCTCCGTGCGCCGCCACCTGCCGCGCCAGCCGCACCGCCGCGCCGCCCTCCTGCCGTACACCGTTACACAACCTCTACCGTTACACAAAGTCTATCACCTAGTCTAGTCCAACAATTCCTGTACCGAGAGACAAAGACTGTGATACTAGGGACCGGTACGGTATTGCTCCGACTCCAAAGTTGTTTCGGAGGGAAAAAATATTGAAAAGACGAGTGCGAGGGGAAAAAAACTTATGGCAAAGGTACTAGAGTAAACATGTCATACTTCCAGGATTTTTACGATCCACAGCTTGACATAGGAGTCGGAACCGGCCGTGGCGAGCAGGTACTCCTCCGCCAACAGCCCCGAGTCTGCGGAGCTCGGCGCGAAGTCGCAGCTCTGCACCCCTGGGACAGGCACAGTTCGGCCGTTACCGACGGGGACCTCGCGGTCACACACACGCCGCGGGCGGAGAGAATGCGATACGTTCGGCTCACCTCCATCGTGCGCAGCTGGTTCCACGTGCGGCGCGCGCGGCGGCGCCAGCACGCGCAGCTCGCCGCCCGCCGCGCCTAGCGCTAGCGCTCGCGCGTCGGCCGACCACGCGCAGCACAGCAGCGCCTCCGCGCCGCCCGCGTACACTCTGCGGACGGGGGATCTACACGGTACTCGGGCCGATATCGTTCGATAGCCGACCGTGCTTGTCTAGTTGAGTACGTTCGATCGAATCGATCAATTCCGGTTGCAATTTCCGGGCTGTGGCCTTACCATAAACCTTAAAACAGGTCAATAATTGAACTGCTGTCATTCTGCCAACTGCAAACGTCACTTTGTAATGTCATTATACACATAATAATTATAGGATTACAGCCCCCTAAAATCCAACCACACGTCCTGATCGACCATCTGAATCTCGTGGGGGGTGGACACACGGAAACAAAGTTACTGCCGTGGCTAACGTGGCTCTGGTAGAAAATATCTTGAAAACTTGACATTGGCGTTTCGCCATTATTAATTTTATAAACATTTATAATTTACTTGACATTGGCAAACTGACGGCGATTTGCTGCAGACGCCATTAAGAAGAAGTTGAAGTTGAAGTTATAGGATTACAAAGTGACATTTGCAGTTGGTAGAATGACAGCAGTTCAATTATTGACCTGTTTTAAGAGTTCATGGTATGGGCCCTGATCGTAAGCAGAGAGAAAGAAAAAATGTTAACCGGTGAAAATTACTAGACGGTACCGCTAGACACCGTACGACACTCGTAAGGGGCGAGGATCATCGAAGAAAGCGCGACTAACTGGGTAGGTCCCGGGTCGGAGCTGTCGAGGCCCCAGAGCGGCGCGGTGCCGTCGTCCGTGGCCAGCAGCAGGCGCGTGGGGCGGCGCGGTGACACGCGCGCGCCGCGCACGCCGCCGCCGCCCGCCGCGTCGCCCGCCACGCTCGCGCCGCTCGCACTCGCCGCGCTGAACACGCGCAGCTCTACGCCCGACTGCGCACGCACCGGATCCAAATTGTAAAAATGTAAACCGGAACAAGTAAAAATACACTTTCCATATTAAGTAGGAACTTCTGTGGAACCGCTCATCTACTATTTGCTACCCTGGTTGTGAAACCGGTCGAGACAAGTAGCTACGTATAGGCACCTGCGCGTCCCACAGCACGGCGCGGCCGTCCAGCCCCGCGCTCAGAAGCAGCGCGCCGGCCGCGCCGAAGTCCACCGCCATCGCCGGGTACTGGTGCGCGCGCAGCACCGCCACCGCCTCCAGCGCGCCGCCCGTGCAGCGGTACAGCCGCACCGCTCCGTCACTGCGGGGCAAACCGAGCTACATTAGGTTAACTTCAAGCAACGCGCTTCGCCAACCAATATTGCTGCGATATTACCAAAGTCTCTCAATCTGCGACGAGCACAATACAAGCATACAAGATTGCAACAGAATTCAGGTGAACTGCCTAGGTTAGTTTCATGTCGAAGCTCTGGGGCAGTCTGTCAATATTACTATATTGGCCGACATGAAACATAGGCAGTATTTGTTCACCTGAATTCTGCTGCTATCTTGTATGCTTGCATATTAGTTTAAAAAAAAGACAACAACGACAAATAGCCTGAGAGATGATTGAACGGGAGCGAAGGGCGCTGTTGTCGGTCAGAGCGAATATGCTCATACGCAGATTTGCACGGTGTTCGACTGTGGTGAACATAACTCTCATCAGAGCCTACTGCACCTCTTTCTACACATGCAGTCTGTGGTCTGGCTATACGCAAAAATCGTATGGGGCCCTTCGCGTCCAGTTTAATAACGCGTTGGTGAATGAAGGATGGTGATGGGGCTCCCCCGCTTTTGCAGTGCGTCCACAATGTTCGCGGAGGCGCGTGTAGATTGTTTCTACAGCACGATGCGCAAGCGGGCTACCTCACTAGTGCGGCGCGTGCGGGGGAGCCCCAACAGCATGCTGGCAGGCTCGACTGCCCGTATAAGAGTCATTGCAGTCGCCTACACGTTGGCCACAGAGACTGGCTTTTCTGATTATTTATTTTTCAATGCACCGGTAATGACTTGTATTTTTGATTTTATTGTATTGTATATTTTTCATCCTGACATGCATTGATTTAATTTATGATTTATTGTATTTTATTTTATTTGATTATTGACATGCATGTTTTGAAATGAATAATTATTAATAATGTGGCTATGTATAACAATAATAATGTACCTATAAATGAGTCCTGATACTTGGAATAAAAAAAAATAACAATTAACAATTTTGTAAAAAATGGACAAAATTATAAAAATTACACACACACAAAATTTTAATAATGTGGCTTTGAATGACCGAACTTCATTACAAGCGTCTTTACCGATTCGTTTAGTGCGGCCGGTATTCGAAAAATTTCAGATGTCAGCTTACTAGCGTTTCTGTGTTCAGTCCAGCCACGGAACCCACGGAAGCCAGCAACGGAAGAATTAACTAGGAAAATTCTTGCACCTACACCAGCTAATTCTAAAAGGCTGTGGCCACGTGGTCCGACCGCTTCATCCGACTGGTCAGACGACGCGTGGGAACTCCCAATCTCGTTTTCCATAGTCCGGTTGACCGGACCACTAATTTTTTCAGTGTCCACACTGAATTTTATATTTTTTAATCGTATAACTACGGCAAATTAATATTTTCCATAGTCCGGTTGACCGGATATCTTAACCGTACTGCGGGTAATAGATCTCCAAGTCTCAAACTACTCTTTGGCCCTTGTGCGTTAAAATTCATGTCACATACGCCGTTATACTTCAATAAAAATCGTTTACAACACACCTGCTCATAAATGTGATATTATTTTACCGCAATTAAGCACGGAATGACACCTATTATAAAACTGTGACTTTTTCATTGCTATTATTCACAAAAGTGAGTTATAGATTCTTTTTTAAATTTCATAGGAAGTGTCTATAATTGTCTATGTTCTTAAAAAAGTTTTGATACAAAAAATAACGTGTTTAATAGTACGAATAAATTAATACGCCTATTGTATGGTCATTTGATGCATTTTCGTATTTAAATAAATAATTTAAACTTGTAATACTTGTATAATAAACAAATTTTCACTCAAATTTAACTTTTTTTTTTCTCTAAGTACAGAAAAAAAAACAGAGTAAAAAAAAGTTAAGTTCAAACCTCATTTTTTTTTAAATATGGTCGACCGCCATTGTTAAATGCGCGCGCTTAGGAAAACGAATTAATTTGTAGTATTGTTTATTTAGTATTTGTAGTATTATTTTATTCGCAAGTGTGTTGTAAAACGTCGTATGGCACGTGTGAGCATGATGATTACCGTCCTCGGCTGTCTTAAGACCCTCGCCTGGCGGCTCGGGTCTCAATGGCGCCTCGGCGGTAATCACCAACGTTGCTCACTTGTACCATAATGTACTATTTTCCATGCAGAAATTTTCTGTTTTTAATAGCTCACATTGTCATGATTAATTACAACATAGTGTTTTACGAATATGGTCTTTAACAATAATGATATTTTACGATTATCATGTGATGAGAATATGATGTTTTGCGAATATGCTTGTGAGCGAGTATAATGTACTGCTCCGGAGGGCTGCCGACGCATGCAACTGATGCTTCAGCAGTTGTTGTCGGCAACTTGCGCGTTCATTGCGGCTTCTCAACGGTCCCCTTTATCCGTAGGGCGTTTAACAGTAATGGGCACGCTGTATCTGCTACATCCGTCTGTCGTTATCGTACGCGGTCGGCTTCGGAATCATACCTTTATTTTATACGTAGGAACCATCGTAATATTGACAAACTGTGCCAGAGCTTTGACATGAAACTAGCCTATTTGTTCACATGAATTCTGTTGCATTCTTGTATGTATGCATGCCTATTAGTAAAAAAAAAGTTATTCCACTTCCAGGGTCATTAAGTAGATAAGTTTAGCGATAATTTTTGATGGGTCAGTACCCATTGGTCCCCTGATGTATTGTATCAGCCTACACCCTACACTGAAGCATAAATAAATAAATAAAAATATTGTTTTACTAGTACCCACTGCATAAGAGCGCCTTCTTTAGTGCAAAATGTCGCGCTACAGCTCACAGCTCACAGCTCACAGCTCCTGCGCGCCTGCAACTTTGTTGCTGTTGCGTGGCATTTCGCAACCAATTTGAAGACACCCTTGGCCGCCCAGAGTAGTGCAGTATAAAACCTGGAGGCGGTGGCGACCAGGTTGCCGTGTGCGGCCACGCTGTTGATGGGGCCGCCGCCGGGCGCGGCGTGCCACTCGCGCCGCGCGGAGCCGTGCGCCGGCGCGGCGCGCGGCGGCTCGTCCGGCGGCTCGTCCACGGGCCCGATGCCCTGCAACAGCGCACACGTACAGCACGGCGGAAGGCGGCTCGCCCCGAGCGTGTCGCCCGACCTTCACTTCGTGAGCACTCACATCTAAATCTCCCAGAGCGAAGTGGTCGAGTGCCGCACACGGCGGTTCCAATTCGTCCTCGAGTTTCAGGGTGCCCAGCGACCACACACGCACCGACCTATCGTTCGAACCTGGACACAATTTTTGCCAACATTAGTTTACGACACCCCCGTGGAACCCGTACATGGAGTGAAAATGCTAGGAACGCCCGACCCGGATGCATCGGACTGCCGCAACGCTCTTTTTAAAGATGCCGAAAAAAATGGAAACAGTACGAAATGCGCACAGAACTGACCGGTGACCGCGTAGCTGAGATCGGGCGCGAGCGCGACGCAGGTTAAGTAGCGCACGTGGCCGCGCAGCACGTGCAGGCACGCGGGCGTGGCGCCGGCCGCCCACAGGCGCGCCGTGCGGTCCAGCGAGGCCGACAGCAGCAGCGCTGCGCCGCGCGCCCAGCGTAGTGCCGTCACGGCGGCAGAGTGGCCCGCCAGCGCGCCGGCCGGCGCCAGGCCGCGCGGCGTGGCGCGCCACAGGCGCACGAGCGCGTCGTGGCCGCCCGTGGCCACGGCGACGCCATCATCGGCCGCGTCGGCGCACAACGCACCCAGGTCGTGCGCGCCGTCCAGCCACGTGAGCGGGGCGGCCGCCGCGCCGTCGTCCGCGCCGCTGCGGCACACCTCTGCGGGACGAACGCCGTGGTCGTGTTTTATTTTTTATATAAGACACGTCAAATTGACTTCGCCTCGCCTGATGGTAAGCTGAAGGCAAAGTCTCTGAAAAGAGGGTGATGTCTGTAATGGTGACCCATTACAGACATCCATGTTACAATGGTGGCACTCAGCTTGACGGCCTCATCAGATGCTTTTTCACGCCCCGCTTACAGGAGCCGGGACTGTAGGAGGAGGGAAACACGTGAACTGGTAAGGAATTCCAAAACTTAATAGTGCGGCAGAAGAAGGAGTCGCCGAACCGCTTGGTTCTTGATGGAATATTCTGCACCGTATGCGGGTGGCATCTAAGTCCTGCACGTGTTGTCCTATATAGGAAGGGAGAGGGTGGGATTAGGGAGTTCTACTGGAGTACTAGGCGCCTCATCCTGGAACCACCGATCTGCTCCTGTGCCTCTCCAGAGCCACTATCGGCACGTATGAGCGAATAGGGGCCAGGATAATATTCAGGGACTGGTAATACGGGTCTGTATTTCGCCGGGACAGTCCCTATAGCGACCGCCGGATCCGTGATCTCGTGTTCGGGTCGGAACCAATATGAACACTCCGAGAGACGCTGCGATTATACTGCGGTAGTTTCCACACTGCTGCACCGACCTCTCGCCTTTGGAAACTAGAGTGATGATTCTCAACCTCCACTGATTCTGGATCTTACTGATGCGGGGCATGCAGTTATAACGCTTTGGGAGAAAGTCCATGTAGATGCATATTTACACACAATGTGACCAACAGATACTAGGATATTTTACACATAGAAACTGTCGATTTTAACGATGACGTCTATAATATAAAAATGCATCGCTGAATGTGTTGCTGATCGCAAATCTCAAGAACAGCTGAACCGATTTCGCTAATTTTATTCTTTTTTTAGAATATTCCATGGAGTACGAGGACGGTTCTAACGCAAGACAATTTTTTTTAAATTGGGTTGAGTATTGCATGGACTGGTAAATGGCCTATGGGGGGAGAGTAACGGACGCCTGCCGTGACAATAAGTCTCAAAATTGCTTAAAAGGCAGGCGGTGACTTGCCAACTCATTGCATGGGCCCCATTAAAAATGCCGGACGTACTGTAGTAACATCCGTTGAGCGGTTAAGGTCGTCGAGAGGTGAGTCTCAGTCTCAGTCGCAAGATCACGAAATGACGGTTAGCATGCCCCGGCGTTATGACATTTTACACTTCCAATCTGGAGCGGACATGATCTGCCTTGGATCAGATGGAAGTAAGCTCTGAAGCAAATAAAACCTCTGAAATGACCTGGACCTGGAAGGTGAATGTGAAGTTACTCCACAGACAATGGCCCACTACATGCTCAAACGCATGTACACCGGAGGATCTCATGTGCGCCTCCGAGAGCGCCATTCATGTACCTACACTATTTGAGGGTCGATTCAGCAACGCCACGATAGAAGAAGAATACATTCTTTTTTTTTTGCTGACGGATCGAAGATTTCATCGCCAACGTCAGAGGGAAACGTGCGAGACCTGCGAGATCGAAGACCTTGAGCACGCCGTCTGTGCACGCCGTCAGCAGCAGCGCGGCGCGCGCCGGGGCCGCCACGGCGTGCAGCGCGCCCTCGTGAGCGCGCAGCCGCGCCAGCAGCGCGCCGCGCGCCACGTGCCACACGCACAGCGCGCCGTCGTCGTGGCCCGCCAGCAGGCGCCGCCCCGCCCAGCACAGCGCGCGCACCGCCGCCGCGCCCGGCGCCGCCAGCGCGCGCCGCGCCACCAGCGTGCCGCCGCGCGCGCCCCACACGCGCACGCAGCCGTCCACGCCCGCCGACGCCAGCAGCGCCCCGCCGCCACCGAAGCGCGCCGCCGTCACGCCGTAGCGGTGCGCCACGGCCACGCGCGCCACCTCCTGCCAGCCGAGCGGCGCCTCCCAGCGCCACAGGCGTAGCGAGCGGTCGCCGCCGCCGCTGGCCAGCAGCGCGCCCGCCGCGTCCGCGCACGTCACCTCCCCGCGGTGGCCGCGCAGCACCTGCAGCAGCGACGGCTCGCGGACCTCCTCCATGGCCGCAGCGAGCGCTAGGACGTTCCCGTTTCGACGAGAGGAGAACCTCCCAGCGATGCCGCTCGACGGATCGTGTCTCCCGGCAAGTGACGTCGAGCGATTTCACTTTCCATGACTGCCGGTGACCGAGTATCGAGCCGCACCGCGACGGACCGCTGCCGTCCCGGGCCACTCGTCGAGGGACGGGAAGCGCGCGATCCGGCAAGCGATGAGCGGGGCCGATTGAATGCTATCGATTTGAGATATAATTATTTAATTAGAACGTATGTATACCGAAGGCATAGGGTCGCGATGCGCTCCGCCACCGTGACGATGACGCGGAGTGGCGTGTAGTGCGCAGGGTGTGCGTGGCACTGTGACAATGCCTTACGTGGCCTATTCGCGATCCACTGACGAGTCATCGATCGCGCGCCTGTGACACTGACCTGTACTGTGGCGCTAATAGTGTTTACTTTGTTACCGTTCATAGGCGTCCCGTACTGACCACCCGCTGACCCACGGCGACACATTTCGGACAGCAACAGAGTCGCGCTGACCTCGCACCACCGGCACTCGAGGTTATTGATTGAACGTCACGCGTCGTATTCAAGCCACAAGCGATCAATCACGCTGGCAGGTTGTTGTATGTTATTATACCGTCGCGGGTAATGTACGTAGCTTACATTATGCGTAATTTTTTTATACGATATGGATACGACATATGTGCAAATACTGAAACCGCGAAGCATCCTGGTCCGTAGGAATAGAACCAAATTAAATTTAAACTTAAATTCCCTGATTTATAAAATCCGAAATTTTCTAACAAAATAATTATTAAAATAAATGTAGAAAATGCAACCACTTGTATAAGTCATTAAATAGTTTCATCCATTGCTTTAAAGTCATTGACTGTGTCATAAGTCATTAATAAATACGCACACACCTTCACACACACACACAACAACTTCACACACACACACAACAATAGGCATAGTAGGTAACTTACTTGAACAGCTAAGCGGCAACATGCGATTCTACAGAGTGCTCAAAGTTGTTCAAATTCTATAAAATTAAAACTCTAGTTTCTGCCCTTAATACTGGACCAATTTTGTTCAAACTTTTCCTGCTTGAAGCTTAGGGGGTACCAAGTATATGGTTTCAATTATTGCCTATATGTCGTATCCATATTGTATAGGACTCGTCGATTGCCTTTACTACTATGCGCCGCAATCATCACCTCCAAGTTTATCCTTGGCGGCGGGCGCAGCGTCAGGCCGGCCCTGCTGGTCGAGGTCGGTCTCTCAGAATTGAACTTAGTAACAGCATTTATGTATTAAAACTAGTATACAGGGTGGAAGATTTTAACCTTACCTGGAGGGCAAGTGCTTTAAATACTGGAGATAGCGAATTTCACTCAAAAGAAACATTCCTTTATTTTTAAAAAGAAACAAAACTGCATTCATAGATTTTTGAAAATTCGCTTGCCACACCCGGTAATCGGAATCGACTAAAATACGAAAAAATAACATCCTGTATTTTTATAGCATTAATCGATAGTGTCAATTATGAGGATCAAATCTCTCTAACAAACATGGAAAATTAAATTAAAGGAAGTCCATAAAATCTTCTATACTATTATATAATAATATTGTAAAGAGGTCGTGTCTGTACGTTGAATATATTTAAAAAAAAATACTTGGGTTATGTTATGTTAACGTAAATACGAGACATAAAAACAATCTTGTAGTCTGTGATAGCAGACTCCAAAAAATTAGTAATTCTTTCCAGGGTAACTGTATACGCTTTTTTAACAAGCTCCCTAATGAAATTAGGGATTTACCTATAAATAAATTTAAAAATGAAGTTAAGAGGAAATTGTGCCAAAAAGGCTATTATAAAATACAAGAATATTTAGATGATAAACTTGCTTGGAATTGAGCTGTTCACGCATGCATGCTTCTCAAACAAATGATTGTATTTAGACTAAGTAGACTAAGCATTTTTTGTAAATAGACCAAAAAAAAAAAGCCCGCTGAGTTTCTTGCCGGAGTCTTCTCAGGCCGGGGCCGCGTTTCGAACCGGTGGTCCATTTGCTAAGCTAGTCTTTAGTACATATATGTATATTATTGACGTTTTGTAAGTGCCGTTTTGATGGTCTATACAGAATAAATGATTTTTGACTTTGACTTTGACTTTGACTTAACGATACTGAACACTTTTTTTGAATTTCCTGTCTGTTTGTCTGTTTGTCTGTTTGTCCGCGATGGACGCAAAATCTACTGGACGGATTTTGATGCGGTTTTTTTTTGTTAGAAAGGGCTTACTCAGACTTAAAATCTTACGTTTGTTTGATCGCAATCGGTTCAGTAGAACCGAAGATATGTGCAAAATTCGCGTTAACCGAGATGCACGCGGGTGGAGCCGCGGGCTAGTCTATACTAATATTATAAAGAGGAAAGATTTGTTTGTTTGTTTGTTTTTTTGTTTGTAACGAATAGGCTCCGAAACTACTAGACCGATTTCAATAATTCTTTCACCTATAGAAAGCTACACTATCTGGAAGTAACATAGGCTATATAACATCACGCTACTACTAAAGGGAGCGGAGCAGTGAGCATAAATGTCAATAAATCGGGCAGATTTCCATACATTCTTTACTAATATTAGATTTGTATTTTTGTATTCGAGTAAACTCAAGAACTACTGAACCGATTTCAAAAATTCTTTTACCATTAGAAAGCTGCACTATCACTGACTAACATAGGCTATAATTAATTTTCAAAAAAATAGGGATCCTGGATAAAACTTCAATAATGTAACCCAAGGTGTAAAAAAATGACCTAAAAAATTCCTTACATCGCGTACGCTGCGAAAACTATTGAAGATAGAACAAAATAATGTACTGTAGAAATGTATAACTTAAAAAGGTCTACATAAAAGTCCGCAACAGCATATGTCTATCTAATAAGGGTAGCTCACAATAACCATTTTTATCTTTTACAAATTATAAAAAAAATATGTGTCATTTTCGGAGCTATTTTTAACAATATAGTGTTAAGCCTTATCTGACTAAATACGTTAGATACATTGTACATTTAATGCAGATCAAAATTGCCATTTACACTTGTAACCGCTGAACTTGCCAGACGGACTACTCACCGGCTACCTCAGTTGGAAATTGCACGAACTCTAAATCCCAGGGCGCCTTTTTCACAGAGAGAATAAATGTAATGCTGTGGGTATGCGAGGAACCTTTGGGTGTCACTCTAAGGAAAACTCATACACTCCGTTATACATACATATATTTATTTTAGGGTAACACAATACAGAAATACACATACAGAAGGGTGAAATAAAGACATACACACATAGGCCTCTAGTGACACAAGTACAAAGCACAAGCCGTGCCGGTCTCTCCCACTAGGTGTAGGGTCCTCCACTTATCAGACTTCCCTGCAGAAAGAAGATACAGCCAACCCAAGGTGGTTGGGTACTTCTCCACATATAAATTAATACCCAGATGGGTGATCTATTAAGGTATGTACACGCAAAATGTAATAAAAGGTGTCTATACGTGACCAGAGCCTCGGTTGCCTTCCTGCCGGTAAGAAGCGACGTCTCACTGGTCCTCGCCCTGTCCGCTTAGGTGCAGACGAGAGGATGCCTTTGTAAAGTGACGCGTAAGCTCGGGGCCGCTTCTCCGCTCAACCACGCTCATAAGACACGAAGTTGAATACTACAATCTTGGACCCTAAGACCAAAAAATGAATACTAAGAATTGTCTCTAATGCAGCAGAAACCCATAAGCAGATATCGTGAAGCTACTTACCACGAATTGGGGATCACTGAGTTTAGGATTTTAGGTTATATAAAAAAACTAGCTTTTGCCCGCGGCTCCGCCCGCGTGGATGTCGGTTATCGCGACCAAATATAGCCTATGTCCTTTCTCAAGGTCTAATCTACCCTTATACCAAATTTCATCAAAATCGGTTCAGTGGTTTGGGCGTGAAAGCGAGACAGACAGACAGACAGACAGACAGACAGACAGACAGAGTTACTTTCACATTTATAATATTAGTAGGGATTACAAAGAGATCACAGACTGTACACAAGATGACCGTTATAGGGTCTCGACAAAGTTTTCTGAAGTGCCGGCCCGCCAGCTGACTCGGCCTTTTATAAAGTCTAGCGAAGAACTTTCTGGAAAAACACCAAATTTCACCGCTCCTCCATGAGCCGTCTCACATTAAAACATCAAGTCACTCCGAAAGTGCGGCAAAATCAGGTGTCATCTTGTAACTACGAACTCAAGGCGGACCAGGTATCTACTTACTTTATACGCATTAAACCAGAGAGACCATAGTGCTTACATAGACGAAAATCATAGAATAATATATCCCGAGAAATTAGGAACAAAAACTGGACTTCAACGCCTAACTAAAAATCAACATTATTATTTATAATACATAGATAAATCTATCAAAAACCACATTTACAAAGCTACCCATGTTGAAACGCCATCTCGTGACATTAGTGTGTACTAACACCAATATGCGTCTTACAGCACAGCCAATACATCCCGTACGAGTGTAAACGTGTGTAAGAGTTAAAACAATAGATGTCGCTACTAGTCCTGAAAATTACATGTTACAACCACCCCCTCCCTTAAAGTATTCCATGGATGGAACACACAGGGAATACAACTACAGCAGATCCCAGCTTGGGGATTTACTGATAGGTAACCCTAACCTACGAGGACAAACAATATACAGTACCTCGCAAAGTCACAATAACAGCAACTAGAAATCTTCCACCAAACAAAACTCACTAAGCAAAGACAAGAATACTAATCTAAACACAAAACGAAATATCGCCCCAGTAGGTACCCGAATCACTGGATGCTTCTCACATGGGTGAGTAACATTAAGTGAGTAGGCGTAGGGTGAAAAGGAAACGCCCGACACGACATCGGTAGTATTACGACCGGCCGAACGACACAGAGAATGCACCGACAGTAGAAGGAGAAGGATCAGTAGAAGGTTCTTCCTCATTATACTTCAAAATATCTTTTATGTGATACACGCCCAGATCCTTACCATCTAGATCTGACAGTTCATAGACTAAAGGCGAGCGTTTACCGGTAACGATGCATTTCATGAATTTAGGTGCTAATTTTGCAGTGAAATTCTTTGCCTTGTTGGACAGATAGAAGGTCCTTTTGTACACTATCTGACCCACTTTCAACTCCACATGCCTTTTCCTGAGGTTGTAGTACTTCTCGTTACGTCGGTGAGCAACATCTAAGTGTTTCTTCACCTGGCCGTAGACGTGATGCAGTTCCTTCAACCTCTCGCCAAATGACATGGGATCCTCGATGGAGACAGAGTTTGGGTGACAAGGAATTTCTGCTTGTCTATACAGAGCACCATCTCCTATGAATTCCCTACCGTGGACAAGGAAGTAAGGACTGAAACGAGTGGCTTCGCTTACAGCCGTGTTTAGGGCACACTGAAGCTCCACGAGATTCTCATCCCATTTCTTGTGATGTGTTTTTACATAGCAAGATATTCCCTGAACCACGTTACGAATAGCACGTTCCGCTTGATTAGTCTGAGCGTGATACCTAGGATTATAGTAAACATTAGGTATATTATACTTAACAAGTAAATCCTTAAATTGTTTACTAACAAATTGAGGACCATTATCCATAAAGATGGTTTTACATACCCCATGAACTAGGAAAACATTCTTTTCGATGAATCTCGCAACTGCAACGCCTGTAGCTATCCGTATAGGACACAACATTACGTATTTGCTAAAATAATCCGAGACCACGATTAAATGGACATTCCCTTTGCTGGACGTAGGAAAAGGACCCAATAAATCACATGAAATAGCTTCAAACGGTCTAGATACCCGTTTCGGACTACCCATTAACCCAGGACGAGCCGTGTTCACAGGTTTGTACTGCTTACATGTCTCGCATTTGCCAACGTATTCTTTAACGCTCTCGTACATCTTAGGCCAGAAGTAGTGGAGAGCAAGGCGCTTATGGGTCTTCCACACACCACCGTGAGCGCTGAGTACGTCGTCGTGGTACTTGGTGAGCAAGGCTAATCGGTCCTCCACCGGTACAACCTGTTTCCAGTCAAATTCTGAAGTCAAAGAGTATTTATTTTTAGATAACCTGTATAGACCGTTATCTCTAATGACAAAATTAGGAAAATGCCTAGGGTTTTTCTTCACGCTGTTCAGAGTGTGAAGATACCAAGAGTCCCCAGTAACGCTGGTGTCTATTGTGTCAATTTGAATTCGAGACAGAGCATCAGGTACCACATGGTCTTTACCCTTCCGGTGCTCTATATCGAAGACAAACTGACTCAACCTCATGCTCCAGCGTGCTAGTCGACCCGACGGATTCTTAAGCTTGTGGAACCACAGTAGCGAGGCATGGTCTGTGACAACAGTACATTTCTGTCCCTCTACGTACTGCCTAAACTGTTCCAAAGCAAAAATCACAGCTAGGAGTTCTCGCTCAGTGGTACTGTAGTTGATTTCATTCTTGTTGAGAGAACGACTACAGTACGCGATAGGGTGCTCCACTCCCTCATGTGTCTGCGTCAGTACAGCAGCCACAGAGAAGGATGACGCATCACTGAGAATCCTAAAAGGTAATGTAAAATCAGGCATTTTCAAAATAGGAGCAGTGACCAAAGCGGCCTTCAATAGATTGAAGGACTCTTCAGCTTCAGGCGTCCACTCAAACTCTACACTCTTAGAAGTTAGTTTGCATAGTGGTTTGCTAATCTTAGAAAAGTTATTCACGAAACGCCGATACCACCCCGCCATACCTAGGAATCTTTTCACCTCCTTAGCATTTGAAGGGGTAGGGTAATTGAGAATGACATCAACTTTACCCGGATCCGTTCGCAAGCCATGTTTATCAACATAGTAACCGAGATATTTCAGTTCGCTACGACAGAAATGCGATTTTTGCATGTTGATCGTTAGGCCGGCATCCTTGAGGCGCTGATAGACTCTATGTAAGAGATCCACATGCTCCTCAAAAGTGCTGGCCACCACGATTATGTCATCCTGAAACGAAAACACTCGATTGTCGAATTCTGGGCCAAATAAACGGTCCATTAGGCGTTGCATTGACGCTGAAGCCCCTACAAGCCCGAAGCTTACGACGTTAAAATGAAACAGCCCGCGTTTTGGGACAGTGAAGGCGGTTTTCTCAGCGGACTGAAGAGAGTCAAGAGGAATTTGCCAATATGCAGCACTCAAATCTATTGAGGACAGATATTTCGCATTGTTGAGATGATCTAAGATCTGGTTTATGTAAGGCAAAGGATATGCATCGCTCTTAGACACGGCATTGAGCTTACGAGAGTCTAAGCACAATCTCAAGTCACCGTTCGCCTTCTCCACCATTACCACAGGTGAGTTCCACGCGGACTGAGATGGGGTCACTACTCCCATCTCCAGCATCCGGTCTAGTTCCTCTTCCAGGGCTTTCTGCTTCAGGGGAGAGAGCGGATAATAGCGCTGCTTAATTGGCTTACTATCACCTGTATCAATAACATGATACGCCAAGGTTGTTCGACCCAGGCCTACCTTATCAGTATTGATTGTATCAAACTTCTCAACCATGGAATCAATTACCCGCCTTTGATCAGCGGTTAAATTGTCGTAATCCTCTAGACCACTGTTAAGAGACAGAGACTCTACAGGACTACGGTCGCTAAAGTTGGAAAGGTTGAAGTTGTCAGAAATCAACCTATCCCCTAGTTGAAACTGTTGCCAGAAGTCTACTCCAAATATCATGGCAGTAGTGATTTCTGGAACAACATAAAACTTAATAATCCTAACAGTAGAATTATAATTAATCGGAAGAGCAATAAAACCTAAACATTGCAAACAAGAACCGTCTGCAGTCGTAAGACTAAAGTTAGGGCTGATACTTTTAAGCTCAAACCCTAATTCTAAAAAAGTTTGGTGCGCACCCTTACCCAGCACTGAGCAAGCTGCACCAGAGTCTAGTAAACCTAACACATTTAAGTTTAGGATCTTTACTACTAAGTACGGTCTAATATCATTATCCCGTTTGGTAAACAGGACCTTACCAGAGAAAACTTCAGACAGAGTGGCTCGCTCTGAACCGAGAGAAGATCTTTTGATAAGGCCCTGACTCACTCGTTTTTTGGTTTGTCCTTGCACTTCGGACACTCGGGCGACTTCACCCCCTTATGTCCACACCGGAAACACACCAAATCCCTGGACTGTGTGCAGTTGTAGGCCGTATGACCACTCTCACCGCAACGGAAGCATTTTCGTTCGCTCGACGTTGACGGGCTAGCCACTGCGGAGACCTGCTGAGTAGTTTTTAGTCCAGTTTTATTCTTTTTTGGGTGTAAGTCAGAGGTAATCCCAAACTTCTCCAAGGCCGGCTCCTGGAAAGCGTCTGCCCTGGCACGAGCAAGTTCCAAGCGCTTACCCAACCGCTTGAGGTCGACAATAGAAGACACCTCATGAAGGGCTAGTTCCTTCATGTATTCGGGCCTAATGTTGTGCATAAGGATGTCAAGTTGTTCCTCATTGGACATCCCACAAGAGAGTCGAGAGAACATTGCTTGCATGATCGAGATGTATATGCCTAAGGACTCAGATCGGGCCTGAGTACGCTGCCTAATCTCGTTACGGAGGCGGTAGTCGTAGTCGGGTGTATCAAATGTCTCCTTAAGCTCCTCCAACATACCCTCGTAGGAGGTAAAATTATTTTTATTGGAGCGGAACCATGACAAGGCTGGGCCGTCCAATAGGTCAGAAAAAGCAATCAAAATTTTATCTTTTGAGACTTCCCGAGCAACTCGAAGCTCCTCTAGTCTCTCTATAAATACACGGATACAGGAAGATCCGTCGTACTTCAAATTGAAGGAATTTAAATTTAAGGGTCTATCCCTAATCACTACATTACCATTGTAAGAATCGGAACTAATCGCGTTACCATGTGTCGAGCGGTTCCCCCCCACCACAGGTGAAGTGTATCCTATCGAGTCCCTATTGATAGGTTCGGTTTCCTTCTCCGACCCATCAGTGTCAGAGTCGGAACCCGGTTCTGCCACAGACAGGACCTTAACCAAGCGGGCACGGATACCGGTCAGCTCCGGACAGTCTAAACCACACCTAGTTAACCTATATAGAAGATAGTTCGCTCTCACTGCAACCCTATTCCGACAATTCTTATCTGAACCGAAGTCACCTGATAAAACAGTCCCTTCAAGTTCGAAGACCTTTGGCTCGCAGAGACCCAGCTCAGTAGCGGCAACAACGGGCACAGCGGCGACGGCCTTGATACTGCCGCGCCGGACAAGCCGCAACGCAGTTCAGCGGTTACAAAGTGGCGCCCCACGTTGGGCGCCACTTTGTAACCGCTGAACTTGCCAGACGGACTACTCACCGGCTACCTCAGTTGGAAATTGCACGAACTCTAAATCCCAGGGCGCCTTTTTCACAGAGAGAATAAATGTAATGCTGTGGGTATGCGAGGAACCTTTGGGTGTCACTCTAAGGAAAACTCATACACTCCGTTATACATACATATATTTATTTTAGGGTAACACAATACAGAAATACACATACAGAAGGGTGAAATAAAGACATACACACATAGGCCTCTAGTGACACAAGTACAAAGCACAAGCCGTGCCGGTCTCTCCCACTAGGTGTAGGGTCCTCCACTTATCAGACTTCCCTGCAGAAAGAAGATACAGCCAACCCAAGGTGGTTGGGTACTTCTCCACATATAAATTAATACCCAGATGGGTGATCTATTAAGGTATGTACACGCAAAATGTAATAAAAGGTGTCTATACGTGACCAGAGCCTCGGTTGCCTTCCTGCCGGTAAGAAGCGACGTCTCACTGGTCCTCGCCCTGTCCGCTTAGGTGCAGACGAGAGGATGCCTTTGTAAAGTGACGCGTAAGCTCGGGGCCGCTTCTCCGCTCAACCACGCTCATAAGACACGAAGTTGAATACTACAATCTTGGACCCTAAGACCAAAAAATGAATACTAAGAATTGTCTCTAATGCAGCAGAAACCCATAAGCAGATATCGTGAAGCTACTTACCACGAATTGGGGATCACTGAGTTTAGGATTTTAGGTTATATAAAAAAATTACAAAGAGATCACAGACTGTACACAAGATGACCGTTATAGGGTCTCGACAAAGTTTTCTGAAGTGCCGGCCCGCCAGCTGACTCGGCCTTTTATAAAGTCTAGCGAAGAACTTTCTGGAAAAACACCAAATTTCACCGCTCCTCCATGAGCCGTCTCACATTAAAACATCAAGTCACTCCGAAAGTGCGGCAAAATCAGGTGTCATCTTGTAACTACGAACTCAAGGCGGACCAGGTATCTACTTACTTTATACGCATTAAACCAGAGAGACCATAGTGCTTACATAGACGAAAATCATAGAATAATATATCCCGAGAAATTAGGAACAAAAACTGGACTTCAACGCCTAACTAAAAATCAACATTATTATTTATAATACATAGATAAATCTATCAAAAACCACATTTACAAAGCTACCCATGTTGAAACGCCATCTCGTGACATTAGTGTGTACTAACACCAATATGCGTCTTACAGCACAGCCAATACATCCCGTACGAGTGTAAACGTGTGTAAGAGTTAAAACAATAGATGTCGCTACTAGTCCTGAAAATTACATGTTACACACTGTATAATTATAATGAATATTTTAGAATCTATTGCAGTATGAAAGTAACGCGCGACGATATAAATTCAAGCCGAAATGCCGATCAAAGTCAGACCACGGAATCTATACTTTTATATTAATTCTTATCTAAATAAATCGTTTGGTATTTAAGATTGTTTCAATACCTGTTGATTACTTTTTGAATTATTTAAATCGGACGTTCTATTCAAAAGATATTACGAAATTATAATGTCAATAAATCCGGTAAATTACCATACATTATTTGAAAACTAATTATTATTACGGGCATGGGCTAAAAGGGTGCAACCACAGGTGTTCGAAGTATTTCACGAGCGAAGACAGGGAAGGTCAGCTGAACACAAGATGCAACGGTAACGGGATCCGAATGCGGGATTGGAACCTCCATGTGATGCATCCTGGGTAACGGAGGCATTAACGCCCCTCACTCAGGGGAGGCGCTACCGCCTACGGCAAATACATACAGCAACGGGAGCAGTTCTATAGAGGGCTGCTCAAAGGCTTCCCACATGTCCCTCTCACTACGAGGAGGCCCAGTAGAGAGCAGGAAAGGGAAGGGCTGGTCACCGAGCGCGGACGTGAGGATTATAGGTCCGGCCTCCTGTCATCCCTTCACGCCCGTCTCCTCCCTTTCCGGAATTCGATGGGACATCGTGCTTCTCACTTCTGAGAGGGCCATCTTAAAATTGTAGATGGCCCAGGGTCAGCCGGGGGGTGCGGAAAATGCCCTAGGCAATTTTACACTCCAGCAACTGAAGACCCGCGACGGCATGCTGTTTAGTGGGTCCGAATTCCACATGGCACTCCTGATGGCTGACGGGGATGGTAATGGTATCCGAGGCAATTTTAGCACGAAAGAAAAGTTTGTACGGAATCCGAATTCCACGCGGGCGGAGCCGCGGGCAACAGCTATAACTTATAAATTCAATTCTAGCAGACACAGTACTTTTGGTCAAGGAGCCATCACATACCTTATCAACAATAAAGTTATCTTTGACGCCATTTATTTATTAAAATAAGTACTAAATGCCTGAACTTTGATTCCGGTTTAGAATGTAACGTTATTAGGTAACTCCTTAAAGTACTCAGGTCTCCCGGTTAAGGTCCAAGATACGTGTCTCGAGGTATACTTGGTTGGGCTTGGGAACCTCTGCGTGGTACACCGCATCGCACCCTGGGCAACGGAGATGGCGAGAGAATTGCCTTATTGGTTCGCCTTATAATACGTTAATTGCGACTTGAATTAACCTGACGGCGGCGTGCGGTTTTAGTCGGTTCGAGTGCCACATTAATACCCCTGCTGGCCAGTGGGGGTATTCGTATGAAGAAGGGGAACAAGTAATTTAAATATGGAATTTTATTGTTGATATCATAATCTGATGGATCCTTGAGTTAAGTTCTTTATTTTGTTAAATTGAATTAAAAAAAAATAGTTTTCAGGGATTTCCTTTCATTTAATTAACCATGTTTGTTAGACAGATTTGATACTTATGATTTACACTATTGATTGATGTCATAAAAATACAGGATGTTATTTTTTCGAAATTGTGTAGAATGTCCTACAATATTTATTTATTATTATTTATTTATTTATTTATTTAGTTGGTTCAATTACCGGGTGTGGCAAGAGAATTTTCAAAAAATTATGAATGCAGTTTTATTTCTTTTTAAAAATAAAGGAATGTTTCCTTTGAGTGAAATTCGCTATCTCCAGTATTTAGAGAACTTTCCCTCCAGGTAAGGTTAAAATCTTCCACCCTGTAGGTATATTACACATAATTATTATGGTAACAGTAAAGCCCCCTGCGAAAGGTTGTCCTCTCAGATCAGTAGGTAGCGTTGTGTTGTATGTTAGTATCTATACATAACTATATCGGAGCCCGGTCCCGAATTGGGCTTAATTTGATTACGTACCCTTAATTACCCATAATTATGGATAAATTATCATAGAAAGGTTTGATACGGACATCCATCATTCTATCTTAACCTACTTCGTAATCCTATCCTGTACTAGCACTTGTCTACTTGTATCATTTGATGCACGAGGTTAAATGATATGCTGACGTAATTAAAAAATGTTTATTTGCACCATAAAACCTACATGTTTACACTAAATGCTGCAATTTGAGAACTAACTTAAAAACGTGTTTCACAGCTACAGGCTACATGGTATCAGAAATGCTTACGCGGACTTATATGAAACAATTATACTGGCTCGTATCCTATCCTGCTCCTATTAATATTATAAATACTCCTATTACTTAATAGGTATATCATAAATGTGTTAGCCAATCACGTACTCTAACGGTGGAACGGATTTGGCTGAAACTTGGTACATAGATCTGATAGAGTACAGTCTGGTTTATCCCGGGAATAGGTTTTTATGGCTTTAAACGTGACCGATATTTCCCGCAAGCGAAACGCCGGGCAACAATTATTAATCCTCAATAGGTATAAGACTGATTCTGGGTAGAAATAAATAAAACCTGTATTGTAGTGTATTTTCGCAATTTTACCCCTAAAAGGTATTTTTTTTAATATAATAGTAAAATATGGTAAGTATATTCAATATGAGAGCTATAATTTGTCACCCTTATAATGAAAAAAAAATGGATATTTTAAAACTTGACTTTGATCAGAAATAAATAAATACGTAAATATATCAGCGTTCGTCACTAAGGAAAATGATTGTCATTATGGTGCGTTCAGATACTCGACGATGAGCGAAGAGCAAGGGAAGTGGCGAGAAAAGAATTCGTTTGGGTGTGACTGGATGGGAATACCAATTATCAAGTTCAAAATCGCCGTGGTTAGGGACCGGCGATGAAAAAATGGGGTCTACAAAAAACGAAATTTTGCAAAATGTGTAAATAAATAAATAAGATATCAGCAGCATAAATTTTTAAACTACAGAAATTATTCATATTAAGTAAATCAATAGTTTTAGAATTAGAAGGCTATTTCAAAAAGTGGGGCATATCCCGATTTTACCCTATACCTACCGACATAATTTCGAATAAATTTGCTTTCGCGATGCAGTGTTCGGTTGCTAACACTGCAGCGCGAAAGCAAATTTTCGATACGATAAGTATTGTAGGTACGCACGAGATAATTTCATGTCCACGTACGATACCTATACGATAACACATTATTATTTTACGCAAATTGTACGACACTTTCCATCAGATGCAAAATGTACGTGATCCTGCGTTTGGTAAAATATGTTTCGTTAAATTTCTCTTCCCAAAAAACTTATGGCATATTTTCATTTTCCAAAAGAATCTTTAGCCTTATATTTCGCATTTTAATCACTTGGTCAAATATTCATTTGGCAAATATTTACTTGCTCAATGGAAATGGATACTCTTCCATACATTCGTGGGCCTGATTGACAGAAAATGGAGCTGTCAGCTGTCACAGCTTAAAAATACAGTTGATAAACACAAGAAATAATTAATCGATTAACGGAAATCGATTCAGAATTTATTTTTATTACACTATTATTTGGTATTTTGAATGGTTATTATTATTATTATGATTAAGTTTTGTTCACTCTGATTGATTTAATATCAAATTGTGATGCAAGTGTTATAATACGCAATATTGTTTAAATAATTTTTAGTAATCGATATTTCGCACCCCCAGAGTGACAAAGACGTAAGATGAAAACACTAACTTTACAGGAGAGCAGAAAAACTGTTCAACCAGGTATATCTATTTTGTTTTTAATCCTATAATATTATGTAATATATCATTAAATAGGAAAAAAATCAACCTTTTTTTTTGTATATACTTAAAATTTCTGAAATTAGTAGGGTGATTAATATTTAATTATTAAAATCTTACAGCCGTTTTCCTTACTTACTTTCGACAACTCCTCGAATGTTATAATGGTTAATCTAATTATCGGTTTCCAAATTTTCCTCATACCGTTACTATCCACGGTTACGTCTTTCATGAAGTTCTAAAAGATGATAAAATACGGGGAGTAACCACTGTTTACGCCTTTTTTCGTTAAATTATGTTTTAACTATCATAAAGTATATAGCTTTTACAGCTATTTTTGTCGATAGATAAAAATAAAACATAATGTTATGTTTGAATACAGGCTTCTTTCACATTATGTTTTATTAAATCATATTTGTAAGGAATTTTAGGCTCTCGTTAAAACATAATTTCACTGGCGTAATGAAACAGGTTTTTAGAATATTATACTTTATTGCCATTTATAAAAATAATTGTTAAGTTGTAATTAGTAATTTTATAGCAAAAAGGTTAAGAATAGTAATCAATAAAAAAATTAAACAAAAACATTAATTTTCTTTCATAATCTTCATAATTGTTGGGCCAACGAATATTAATAGTAGCTGTTTGCTTATTGCTTTTTTTATACCACTTAGTTGGCAGACAAGCACACGGCCCACCTGATGGGAAGCGGTCACCGTGGCCTATGGACGTATGCATAACCAGGGGCGTCACACTCGCGCTGCCGACCCTGAAGAAACCTTCTAATGCCCTTCTTGAAGAACCCCATATTGTAGTCGCTTGGGAAAACCACCGCAGGGAGTTCATTCCACAGCTTGAGTGTGCGTGGGATGAAGTGCCTTTCATACCGCACAGTGCGCACCATTTCCGGACGCAATGTGTGAGGATGAATTCCCTGCCTGTGGCGAGAGGTGCGATGATAGAATGTAGCTGTTGGCATCATGTCAAATAGTTCTTCTGAGCGCAAACCATTGTATTGTATAAACGGTAAAACACACACAGTGAGGCAAAGTCTCTTCTGAGACTGAGAGGTTCCACATCGCCTGCGAGTATGGGATTGCCGACGAGCCTCAACGCCCGTCTTTGTACCGAGTCGAAGGGGTCAAGCTGGCAAGCTGGCAAGCTGGCGGTCCAGCAAAAAGGTGATAGCAGTACCCCATGTGGGACCGAACCTGCGCCTTATAAAGGATGAGTCGTTGCCCCGCAGTGAAGTACTGCTTCGCCCTGTTGAGCACCCCAAGCTTCTTTGGTGCCAGCTTCACCTTGTCTTCTAAATGACTACGGTATTGGACATCGCTGGAGATATCGATACCAAGGATCCCGATACTCGAGGAAATGGTAAGCGGTGTGTCCAGGAATTGCGGTGCTACAATGAATGGAGTTTTCTTAGCGGTGAATACATATCTCCAGTGCTGACGCGGTTGTACCGGATGTCATACATCTCGGGTACAGTGCCATCGGCTTGGAAGGAGGCGAATGTGCAGCCGATCCCCAAGAAGGGGGATCGCTCGGACCCAGGCAACTATCGGCCCATAGCCGTCACCTCAGTGCTGTGCAAAGTGCTAGAGCACATAATTAACAAACAGCTCATGCGTCACCTAGAGGATCATTCCTTAATCAATGACCGGCAATACGGATTCAGACCGAAGCGGTCAACGGGTGATCTTCTGGCGTACATTACCCATCTTTGGGGTGAGGCTATGGACAAGCATGGCGAGTCACTGGCAATTAGTCTTGACATCGCCAAAGCTTTCGATAGAGTCTGGCACAAGTCGCTTCTTTCCAAGTTACCAGCCTTTGGTCTGCCTTCCGGACTGTGCGACTGGGTGGCTAGCTTCCTGCAGGGGCGCCGTATTCGCGTCCTCTGTGATGGTCGAACTTCGGAGTTCCTGCAGGTAAATGCTGGCGTGCCGCAGGGGTCCGTCTTATCACCCACTCTCTTTCTTCTGCATATCAACGACATGCTGTCCACTGGCAGCATTCATTGCTATGCAGACGATAGCACCTTACACGGGAGTTATCACGGACATCCTGCGGCCAAGCAGTCTGATATCGCGGAAAGGAGGCAGCTTCTCGTCAGTGAACTTGACCGGATCCTGAGCCTCGTTTCACAATGGGGCTCTGAAAACCTGGTTGAGTTCAATGCCAAGAAGACGCAGGCATGCGCGTTTACAGCAAAGGTATCTTCTTTCCTTCCCCTTCCAACTCTTCAGAGCACGCCACTGCCACTACAGGACAATCTCAATATCCTGGGTATGGATGTTCGCTGCAAACTGAACAACAAAAACTACATCGAGAGTATCATCAAAACAGCCTCACGTAAACTCGGAGTCCTGAACAAAGTGAGACGTTTTTTCACGCCGGAGCAGCGGTGTCTTCTCTACAAGACACAAATTCGCTCTTGCGTGGAATACTGCTCGCATCTCTGGGATGGCTCCGCAAAGTACTTACTAGATGCTCTCGACAGGTTGCAGCGACGTGCGGTCCGCATTATTGGGAATCCTGAGGTCACTAACACCCTCGAGCCTTTGCAGTTGCGTAGAGATGTGGCATCTTTGGCGGTTTTTTACCGTCTCTACCATGGTGAATGTTCTGATGAGCTCTTCCAAGTAATCCCACCCTCTCCTTTCCTATATAGGACAACACGTGCAGGACTTAGATGCCACCCGCATACGGTGCAGAATATTCCATCAAGAACCAAGCGATTCGGCGACTCCTTCCTCTGCCGCACTATTAAGACTTGGAATTCCTTGCCAGCTCACGTGTTTCCTTCCTCCTATAGTCCCGGGTCCTTTAAGCGGGGCGTGAAAAAGCATCTGATGAGGCCGTCAAGCTGAGTGCCACCATTGTAACATGGTACGTGTTGTAATGGTGGCCCTCTTTTCAGAGACTTTGCCTTCAGCTTACCATCAGGCGAGGCGAAGTCAAATTGACGTGTCCTATATAAAAAAAAAAAAAAAAAAAAAAAAAAAAAATATACTTGTGTCTTAGAGGGGTTGAATTGGACTAAATTTAGTCTGCCCCAATCGGATACTCTAGATAACGTAGTCTCGATTTCAGACACAAGTTGTTCGCGACTTTCCTCTACTTCGGACAGAGGGATATTTGCACGGTCCGTGAAACAAGCGTCTCAAGTACTGTCGTCCGCATAGCAATGAATGGAGTCATCCGACAGCATGTCATTGATATGCAGCAGAAACAGGGTTGGAGACAACACGGAGCCTTGTGGGACACCAGCGTTTAAGTCCATGCGATCCGAGCAGCTGCCGTCAACGACGGCTTGGATACTTCTGTTGGACAAAAAGCTGGCAATCCATACGCATAATCCCTCGGGGAGTCCATAAGATGGTAGCTTTGCAAGAAGACCTCTGTGCCAGACCCGATCAAAGGCCTTTGCTATATCGAGGCTAACCGCCAGTGCCTCACCTCGAGTCTCGATGGCTTGCGCCCAATGGTTTGTGAGATACACAAGAAGGTCACCGGCTGAGTGACGGTGGCGAAAGCCGTACTGTCGGTCGCTCAGAAGATCGTTACCTTCAAGCTATCCCAGGAGCTGTGTATTAATGACACGCTCCATCACCTTCGAGAGGAGGGAGGTTATAGCAATAGGCCTGTAATTGGACGGGTCTGTCCTATCGCCTTTTTTGGGCACAGGATGCACGTATGCGGTCTTCCATGAAGCTGGAACTCGTCCCGCAGAGAGTGAAAGCGCGAAAAGTCGTGTAAGTACAGGGCACAACTCGGGAGCACAGTGCTTAAGCACCAACGCCGGTATGCCATCCGGCCCACTCGACTTTCGAACATCTAGGGAATTATGTATCCGCCGAACCATCCGTTGCGTGATTTTTACTTCATGCATTGAAGTACCACACCAGGGGATAATAGGTGGCTCGGCATTCCCATCGTTCATAGTCGAGTTTGATGCAAAGAGATTACCTAAAAGATCGGCTTTCTCCTTGGCACCATGGGCCAGACTACCGTCGGGTTTCAGCAGCGGTGGAAGGCAGGACCGGCAGAAATTTCCCTCGGCAGCTTTGGCGAGCGACCAAAATGCGCGACTACCAGATGGGTACCACGCAAGCCGCTCACCAATTCTGCCGATGAATTCAAACTTAGCCCTGGCGATTGCCTTCTTACTAGACCTCGAGGCGGCATTCAATTTCCGCTTCACTTCAGGCCGTGGCCCATGCCTTATAAGCAGATTGTTTGTGTGTTCTCGCTTCTCTGCAGGACTTATTAAACCACGGCCGCTTACTCGCTCCTGTCGCGACCCAACGGTTAGGGATATAGCATTCCATGCCCGCTAGGATCGCGTCAGCGACTGGTGTTGCACAGGAGCTTGGATCTTCTAAAGTGAAGCAAAGCTGCCTCCACGGGTACGACGCGAAGAATTCTCGCAGTCCATCCCAGTTTGCCGACTTGTAGTGCCAAACATGCCGGTACTGGGGTGGCCGCGGTGGTTCAGGCCGCGCGAGAGTCACTTGTGTCCGGACGAGATCCGAATTCCACGCGGGCGGAAAATATGGCGGTACGAAGTTCGCCGGGTCAGCTAATACCAAGATAAATCATACTTTAGGCGGACCCCGGACTCCGAGTTTACTCTTACAGTTTACTCTTCGTTACCCAGGGTATAGGTAGGTACCGCATAGACGTTTCCGGTTCCCCCATAACTAAGACTAAGGTAGTCATAGGTATGGAGGAACCGGAACCGTAATATAATTACAAAAGCTTAAAAGTTCATACGTTTGCACGTCATCATCATCATCATTTCAGCCATAGGAAGTCCACTGCTGGACATAGGCCTCCCCTATAGATCTCCAATAAGACCGGTTGGAAGCGGCTCGCATTCCCGCGGCCTTGATAAGGTCGTCTGTCCACCTTGTGGGTGGACGTCCTATGCTGCGCTTGCCGATACGTAGCCTCCACTCGAGAACTTTTCGACCCCATCGGTCATCAGTCCTCCGTGCTATGTGCCCTGCCCACTGTCATTTCAAGTTGCTAATCCGCTGGGCTATGTCGGTAATCTTGGTTCTTCTACGGATCTCCTCGTTTCTGATTCGATCTCGCAGAGAGACTCCGAGCATAGCCCTCTCCATAGCTCGTTGTGCTACTTTGAGCTTACTCATAAGGCCCATAGTGAGAGACCACGTTTCAGTGCCATAAGTCATCACTGGTAACACACACTGGTCGAAAACTTTCAACTTGAGACACTGAGGTATGTCGGACGAGAAGATATTACGCAATTTTCCGAACGCTGCCCAGCCGAGTTGGATTCGGTGACTGACCTCTTTCTTGAAGTCGGACTTACCTAACTGGACTACTTGTCCTAGGTAGACGTACGGGTCAACAACTTCAAGAACCGAGCTCTCAACAGATATTGGGGTGGGTACAACATGGGCATTACACATAACCTTCGTCTTGTCCATGTTCATTTTAAGACCCACCTGTTGAGAAACTAGGTTGAGGCCATCGAGCATTGTGTTGAGATCTTCCATCGATTCTGCCATGACTACAATATCGTCGGCAAACCGGAGGTGAGTAATGTATTCGCCATTAATATTGATGCCGAATCCTTTCCATTCCAGGAGCTTGAAGGCGTTCTCCAAAGTGGCCGTAAACAGTTTAGGAGATATCACGCCTCCCTGTCTTACTCCTCTTTTCGCCTTCGAACTCTGTTCTTGTACTCGGACCGACATGGTGGCGTTATTATACAAACACTTCAACACTTCGATGTACCGATAGTCAATACGGCACCGCTGGAGAGACTCCAAGCAAAGTGGCAAATTATACTCTTCGGTCTTCTGTATAACTTGCCGCAGCGTATGGATGTGGTCTATGGTACTGTAGCCTCTTCGGAAACCGGCTTGTTCGGAAGGCTGGAAGTCATCAAGCCTGCGCTCGAGACGGTTCGTAATGACCCTTGAAAACAGCTTGTAAACATGGCTCAGAAGCGACATGGGCCTGTAGTTCTTTAGTAAGGTATTGTCACCTTTCTTAAAGAACAGCACCACCACGCCTCTGTTCCACGCTTCTGGCGTTATGCCCTCGAGGACGATGGTGTTAAAGAGCTTCTGAAGGACTTTAAGTACCGGTGTTCCACCCGCTTTCAGAAGCTCTGAAGTGATTCCGTCGCCACCCGGCGCCTTGTTGTTTTTAAGCTGATTCAAGCCCATTCTAATCTCGTACAGGCTGATGTCCGGGATATCCTCGGACATTAGAAATATTAGAATTTAGATTAATCATATTATTCCTACTTACTACGAGCATAATTATTAGAAATTTAATGTGAAGGTTTGTGAAGATGTTTGTATGTTTGTAACTCAATCACGTTCTAACGGCTGAAGAGATCTGGCTGAAATTTGGTACAATTGAAACATAATAATCCATAATAGCTATAAGTTGGGCTTCTTAATGGATCATTACGTATTTATAATGGGGAAGCATAAAGAATTAAGTACTGTTATCAGTAAGTGGCGCGTGAGTTATGAAACGTAAACAAACAACCGCCACCCGCTTCACCCCTGTGCATGCGCTGTATCGACGAATACTCGAACCTTTCGGGCGTGTTCGCGATGTGTCCGCGATTACGTTCGCAAACTTGATAATATTATAAAGGGAAAAATGGTGTAAGCGTGATTACTTCCGCAAGCTTGATGATATTAAAAAGGGTGAAAAGAGGTAAGCACGATTATTTCGAAACTTGTATACGGGATATACTCTTAAACAGGGAGTACGGCTTTCTTTGTTTTATTAGTTTTATTTCATTTGGGATGTAAGTAGTCTTACGTTAGGCAGTTTATATTTTCATTAGACAATAAAAAGCTTAATTAGCAATACGTCTATAAATTTTGGCTATAACATAAGGAAACAAAAGAATAAGAATCTTTAGGTGTATTTTTATGAAATTTTACATACTTATGTTGGCTTATCGCCTTTTTTTACTTTGAAAATATATTTTTAATTAGTCGAATATTTCTTTTTTTCCTTTATAACACCCTAATTTTACGTCAGAATATTATGAAAAAAATTGACGTATTGTATCCTGACATCTACTATTCGAAACTGCAAAAAAAAAAAATTGACGTAACCTTACTTACGTCTTTGTCACTCTGGGGGTACGATTTTATTTTGCTAGTGAAATAAATTTAGTTTTAAGATTTCTCGTCTTCAAGATTTTCAATTGAGCTGGTTTTTTAATATTTTGAAATAGAAAAAAATACCGCTTTTTTTAAGTCATATCTCAACTCATTACAATTTTGGCCCAGAAGTCCCCGTCTCCTTTCATTAAGTCAAATATACTTTAGCTAATGCTTTATTTTGTAAAGGCGTAGTAAAGGCGTAGTTTGTAACGTAGTAGGTTAGATTGGAACTGCTAGAAAATTGGGTTAGGTTAGGTTAGAACTGTGACCCCAACAGAGCGCGAGCCGAGCGAGTGAAGCGAGCGTGCCGCGTTAGCGGCCAGGGAAGCGCCAGAAATGAATTTTATGATAACAATATTATAAATATTATAGAATTGGAACTGCTAGAAAAGTGGGTTAGGTTAAGGCCGTGACCGTGTGCATGTGAAAGCTCATACATTTCTACTTTACACGGCACGGCGACCGTACCGTGACCGTGTGCATGTGAAAAGGGCCTAATTTTCCAAAAATAGTATTGCTAACTGTAAAATTGCGAAAAGATATTTTGCCAAATGTTTTTTTGCCAAATGAAAATTTGGGAAACACTTTGGCATGTGACACTTTGGGAAACGTTTTTTGCCAAACATTAGTAACACCACACCGGCGTTATTGGTTTATGACTTATCTACTTACTTGGGTGCCTACTGTTAGCAAACGAAGTAGGTACCTACTTAGTAAATAGATTTAGACACAATTATTTTTTTAAGATCTTTTTAGAAACCGCTTCAGGTTGCTAATACTGCCCCGATATTTTGGTTGCCTCTCTGGCGTAGCGGTAGTGTACTAACGCGGCCGCTACGCAGGAGGTGCGGGTTTGATCCCCACTCAGTGCAAATATTTGTATGCATTAATATGAATACTTGCATTGGTCTGGGTGTTTCTATGTATAATATTATGTATATTTTTATGAAAAAAATATCTAATTATGTTTATCCGCACTCTAGAACCCATAACGCAAGCTAATTAAGCTATCCTTACTTTGGGTCTAGATAGCGCTGTGTACAATGTCCTACAATGTGCGAAAGTTACCTCCTACATTGATTATACATTTCATAAAACCATAAATGTAGATCCGCGGGCAGTCCGCTCACGCTCTATACCGTGCTATAATTATTTTATAAAAGATTTAATGTAAATGTATGCAAGTCCGCTTAATCGACTGGCATATTATTATGAATATTATGAATCATTATGACACAATTGTGTTGGGTATGCGACTCGCGAGTGGCGGCTGGCGGCCGGTCCGACGTTAGACGGTGGACGGTGGGGGCGAAGATGCGCAGGCGCCGCTCGCCGCGGACTAGACCGACAGCTCTCGGCGCCGCGACCGCCCGCGCCGCCCGCTAGTGTGCCGCCAGTGTGCCGCGCTGTGACCTCTGTGACGAGTGGCAAGTGACAAGTGCTCGACCTCGCCTGTACGTTAGTGTTAGTGCGCCTGCGATGTGGATTGTGTGCAGGGGAGCGCTCGCCCTGGCGCTCTGCGTGCTCGGTGAGTAGCTAGTGTGCCTACAAAAATGTCCAGTTGATTATTACGTTAAGATTAGGAAACTCGGTAGGTTTCCTCGCAGAGGACTTTTCGTCTCTTCTCTTCTCTTAATCTTCAAAAAGTCGAAGGTGCACGATCGGAAACCGTGGTATCATACTTTACATGAATGACAGTACCAATGTATGCTATCCAATAAGACAGGAGCGAGTTGCTCAAATATCGGACAGATAGGTATACAAAAATAGTACATTATGGTACAAGTGAGCAAAGTTGGTGATTACCGCCGAGGCGCCATTGAGACCCGAGCCGCCAGGCGAGGGTCTTAAGAGCGCCGAGGACGGTAATCATCATGCTCACGCGTGCCATACGACGTTTTATAACACACTTGCGAATAAAATAATACTACAAATACTAAATAAACAATACTACAAATTAATTCGTTTTCCTATGCGCGCGCATTTAACAATAGCGGTCGACCATATTTAAAAAAAAATGAGGCCTGACTTTACCTTTTTTTTACTCTGTACTTAGAGAAAAAAAAAAGTTAAATTTGAATGAAATTTTGTTTATTACACAAGTATACCAGTTTGAAATTATTTATTTAAATACGAAAATGCATCAAATGACCATACGATAGGCGTATTAATTTATTCGTACTATTAAACACGTTATTTTTTGTATCAAAACTTTTTTAAGAACATAGACAATTATAGACACTTCCTATGAAATTTAAAAAAGAATCTATAACTCACTTTTGTGAATAATAGCAATGAAAAAGTTACAGTTTGATAATAGGTGTCATTACGTGCCTAATTGCGTTAAAATAATATCACTTTTATGAGCAGGTGTGTTGTAAAAGTACTTGGAGCCCTAAAAAGTTAAAAACCATGGTTTTTAACTGACTTTTTTTAAAGACTCCGAGTTGAAGTCTGTGTCCGTGTGACCGGGGCTGACGCAAGGAGGATGATGGCATTTCGTAAAAATCTTTGTAAAACCCTTTTACCCGACTGCCAAGAAGGATTATGTTTTTTTTTCATATACTCATTGTTAAAAACACGTTTCATGAATAGTCGGCTAGCCAATAGTCGCGGGAGATCAAGATTTACAACTTTTACATTTTACGACACTCTACTAATTCGACGGATTTATTTATTTTATTTAGTTTGAGCACCAGATTTGAGTATAATTTGGTACCTACAGTGCAGGAATATATCGCACATACAACTTTACAGTATATATGTACTTCTTTTTACCGTGTATAATATATGTATAAAAATAAAATACAATATTCATAAAAAAGCTTTTTAAAAATAAGAATTTCTTTAAAAAATCAGTTGTAGGTAGAGATGGGCGGTGGATAAATACCCAGTGGATAAATACTCGAGTATTTATCCAAAATGGATAAATACTCGTTTTTACCCATTTTTATCCGATATTTACTCAAAATGACGGATATTTATATTTTTCTTCGAATCGGTTGGTTACTTTTTTAAATTGAATGAACAGAGTTATGATTATTTGTTGTCAGAATAGGTAGGTACATTTTTAATGTTAACATCAGGACGATGTTACATGTTTTTCACCTCGTTCTTATTTTCGTTCGTCGTCTCGTCGGCACTCGTCGTCGCTCGTATTTTTGTCGCGTTTTTAGGGTTCCGTAGTCAAATGGCAAAAAACGGAATACTTAACGAATCTCGTCATGTCTGTCCGTCTGTTTGTCTGTCTGTCCGTCCGTATGTCACAGCCACTTTTCTCCGAAACTATAAGGCCTATGCTGTTGAAACTTGGTAAGTAGATGTATTCTGTGAACCGCATTAAGAAATTCACACAAAAAATAGAAAAAGAGCATTAAATTTTGGGGGTCCCATACATAGAACTGAAACTCAAAAATTTTTTTTCATCAAACCTATACGTGTGGGGTATCTATAATAGGTCTTTAAAAATGCTATTGAGGTTTCTAACATAATTTTTTTGACCCTCCCAAAGTAGAAAAATGTGTGTGTCCCCCCCCCCCTCCTCTCAACCCCTCTAACTTCTAAAATAAGAGAATGATGAATCTAAAAAAATACATGATGTACTTTGCCATGCAAACTTCCACCGAAAATTGGTTTGAATTTGAACGAGATCCGGTAAGTAGTTTTTTTTTAATACGTCATAAACCGCAATTTTCGCCCTTGCTGCTACGGAACTCTATATGTGCGAGTCCGAGTCGCACTTGGCCGGTTTTATTTGGTTTTACCCTCCACCCGCTACCCCGCACCGCAGTGTCCGCTGCACCGTGTGGCGTGCAGTTTCTTGCCGGAGTCTTGGCCGGGGCCGCGTTTCGAACCGGCGGTGGTCCACTTGTTAAGCTAGTCCTTAGAATATCTTTTTGTTTTTGCTAATTTTGACGTTTTGTAAGTGCCGTTTTGATGGGCTATACAGAATAAATGATTTTTGACTTTTGAATTTGACTGATTGAATTCTTAGAATAATCATGATTGTACTTAGTTATCTAAATTCTTGTATAGGTAGGTATTTAATTGACATAGTTTGACCAAAAAGGATTGTGATTGTACGGGCGTTTTTCAAGATTTTTCTTTTCTTTCTAAGTCATTTTCTTATTATTATTTACAACTAGCTTTCGCCCGCGGTTCCACCCGCGTGGATATCGGTTATCGCGACCAAACATAGCCTATGTCCTTTTTCACGGTCTAATCTACCCCTGTACCAAATTTCATCAAGATATCTTGAAAAATTAACTTTCATCCCCTATTACCCCCCTCCCCTTCTTTAACTCCCCCTTTCGTAACAAAAGGCAACCTATATCCTTTTCCAAGCTCTAATCCATCTTTGTACCAGATTTCATCATGAACTTTCATACAAATTTTCATCCCCTATTTCTCCCCCCGCCCCTAACACTTTTTCCATCTCTGTACAAAGTTGCATCAAGATATCTTGAAAAATAACGAACTTTCATACAAACTTTCATCCCCTATTTCCCTCCTTTGACCCCTCATTTTCGGGAAAAAGGTGGCCTATGCTCGTTGTCATGTTTCAATCTATCTCTGTACCAAATTTCATTAAGATATCTTCAAAAAGAAACTTTCATCCGCTATAATTCCCCCTTTCGTAATACAAGGCAACCTATATCCGTTTCCAAGCTCTAATCCATCTTTGTACCAGATTTCATCATGAACTTTGAAACAAATTTTCATCCCCTATCCCCCCCCTCTTAACCCCTTCTTTCGGTGTAAAAGGTAGCTTTTGTCCATTTCCAAGCTCTAATCCATCTCTGTACAATGTTGCATCAAGATATCTTCAATGATAAACTTTCATACCCTATTACCTATTACCCCCTTCCCCCTGTAATTCCCCCGTTCGCAATAAAAGGCAACCTATATCCGTTTCCAAGCTCTAATCAATCTTTGTAAGTACCAGATTTCATCATGAACTTTCAAACAAATTTTTATGCGCCATCCCCCCCTTAACCCTCCTTTCGCCTAAAAGGTAACCTTAGTCCGTTTCCAAGCTCTAATCTATCTCTGTACAAAATTGCATCAAGATAATCTAGAAAAATAACGAACTTTCATACAAACTTTTATCCCCTATTTCCTCCCTTTGACCCCCCATTTCCGGTAAAAAAGTGGCCTATGTCCGTTATCATGCTTCAATCTATCTCTGTACCAAACTTCATCAAAATCAGTTCAGTGTTTTACGCGTGAAAGCTTATCAGACAGACAGACAGAGTTACTTTCGCATTTATAATATTAGTATGGATTAGTATGAAGTATGGATATGGATGATTCAAGTAGGTAACTTAATCGTGCATCTATAACTAGGTATGCACATTTCAATAATAACTTTATTTAACTTTGACAATGGTTTAAATAATTATGTTATTATTTTTTATCATTTTTTGTTATTATAATTATTAATAAAGTACGGTACAAATCTACATTTCCCTATTTTCATTTCTTTTAATCCTTTTGTATGTAAAATAACAAAATTAACGTTAAATAACGTATTTACAACTATAGGAGTATTTATCCGCCGTTTTGGATAAATACTCAGTAAAAAAAGAGTATTTATGAGTATTTATCCATTTTGAGTATTTATCCGGATAAAATCCCAACACTAGTTGTAGGTACTAAAACGAAAATAATAAAATTCTGCAAGGTATTGTAATTTTTTTAAAAGCTTGTATCGTCCAAGTTCTTTCTGTTTTCTTTTGCGCTACAAGGTTTTGAAATCAGCACAACCCTTACAGAAAATAATAATTTTAGTTTGAGTACATTT
Source organism: Eilema depressum (assembly GCA_914767945.1). Taxonomy (NCBI): domain Eukaryota; kingdom Metazoa; phylum Arthropoda; class Insecta; order Lepidoptera; family Erebidae; genus Eilema; species Eilema depressum. The sequence continues at coordinate 14,484 of OU612029.1, read as the reverse complement.
TTTAAAGATAACCTTGTTTTTTAAAGACACCACAGATTTTTTTAAAGAAAACCTTGTTTTTTTAAGTTTATTTATTTAATCTCATACTGAAATGTAAACATCAAAAAATTAAGAACATAACTTTAATGATAGTCTTTACGCACAGTATCGAAAAAAAAAATTAAAAAAAATTGTAGGATTTTGGTGCAATTATGTCATTTTACACAAATTATGTTAATTATTTCATGAAATTAGGTAAAGTACCAAGTTTATGAAACTGCACATAATTTTAGTCTTAAAATACTCGTGTGATACTATAAAAAAATTCGCCTGTTGCTCGTTTTTATAACTCACGCTGAACCCTTATTATGCAACAGTTTCATTTGCGTTATTAATATGTATAATTCTAATAATATTATAAACAGGAAATATTTGTATTTTTGTATGTAACGAATAAACTCAAAAACTACATACTGGACCTATTTCAATCATTCTATGTAGGTAGACGGTAGACGGCCGAAGCGGAAAAAAATAGTCGGGGCAGAAAATAAAAATTCAAAGGTTTTCGTAAATTCGCTTGCTACACCCGGTAATCGAACCAACTAAAATATGAAAAAAGTAACATTCGGTATTCAAACTGTTGCATCCAGTAACACCTGTGACTCGTTGAGATTGTTTTCCAACCAGTAACAGTTATAGCTGTTACTGGATGGGCATGTATCGTATTTTTAAGGCATCAATCGATTCAATCATAAGAATCAAATCTCTCTAACAAACATGATAAATTAAATGAGAAGTTTTATTTTTAAGATTAATTTTCCACACTGTTTATCAAAACGCTACTATCAGTTATGAACGGAATCAGAATTCCACGCGGGCGGAACCGTGAGCGTGGAATCCACGTTTTAGTTGTAGTAATGTAAAATAAAAACAACCAATCAAACTCTTCAGGTTTATCTGAGGTTTATAATATTAGTTTACATATTTATAATATGAACTTGATCGTTCTAAAAGAGGCTTTAGTCGTTTTCACCATTGACACTCAAAAAAGGGCCCGTGATTCATCAAAAACAGTGAATAAAACGCTCTTTGTTTCACCGAGTGAATAAAAAAATTTGAATTTGGAACATGCGCGAATGTACGGATTCTAGTGAAACATATAAAGAGGTTGCACACTCTCACTATAAAAACGTACTAAAAGCCACCTAAATGTAATCACTGGCTGGATGGAATGTGGCTCAGTTTAATTTAAGAAAAAAAAAAATGCCGCCATTTTCTGTGTAATTTTCCTTGTAAAAGTTGTCTCATAATCATAAAATGACTTCATCTAGTGATGAAAATGAAACTCATATTCTCGAACGCGAAAAGACTCCTGAGTCTTTTCGCGTTAAAGCGGTAGCTATTACTGATAATTTGCTGCTTCTTTTGTGTACTATCCATAACAAAATGTAATTCATAATCACAGAGTAATCGTTTTCTCGTAGTCAATGGTGAAAAGTTGAGTACCTAACACGTGAAAAAAGAATTCATCTCGGCTCTTGTATCCATCGATCCACTCAGGTTTCTCTCTAGAACCCCTCGCTACGCTCGGGATTCTACCGGAGAAACCTTCACTCCTCTCGGGATACAACTTGGTGCCTCGAAAAGAATTCACCTTTTTTTCACTTGTTGGGTAATCTACTATTAGCCAACAGTTCAGAGTGGTGGTGTCGTGTGTGCAGGGACCGCGCACGTGAGCTCCGCCGCGTCGCTGCTGGACCGCGAGCCGCTCTCGCCGCACCTTCAGCCGCACCTGCAGCGGGAGCTGCGGCCCGCCGCGCTGCAGCCACTGCAGCGCCGCGCGCGCGCCGCCGAGCACTGGCTCGCGCTCATCGCGGGTGAGTGCTGCGAGCGCGTGTGGCGACGATTGCGAGGAGTCGACGACCACAATTATTATGTACTTACAGAACAACGGGGCCATCACAATCTCGTGTTGTGTTCCCGGCGATCAATAGGGTAGCCAGAGCTCTTTGAAGAGGTTTTCTGCCAGTGGAAAGACCGAAGGCTTGTCCTGCTCTGTCTTCTGCACTGACGGCACAGAAACTATACGTTCTTACAGGATCGGCAGCACGAGTGTGACTCCCCTAGTGTTGTACACGCCCAAACGTCCATAGACCACGGAACCACTTTCCATCAGGCAGGCCGTGTGCTTGTCTGCCACCTGAGTAGTATAAATGACCTTTATTGTTTTTACTAGTATTTGTGAGACCCATATTTCAACGGCTCGCGTGACAGCTCTTTCAAACGATACACGATACGAAATTTTCAAAACTACTTTGGATTAGATCCACCCTGTACATCGTGCGTGCTGTCGCCCTGACATTTTGTCGTGATTTTTTATATACAACTACGATACGGAGAGCCATTGTTTAATTACAGAAATAGCACGCATTGGCGCCATGAGCGAGCAGGCCCGCTCGGACAAGAGCTCCAGTGCGGACGCGACGCTGACCAGCGTGCTGCTGCAGTCACTGGCCAAGTTAGGTGAGTGGGTGTGTAGCGTGGGCACCCCGTGCCGTCATCGCCTTCAGTGTTTACCCGTGGTCCCGGTGGGTCGACCCATCACCGGGTCCACTGGTAATTTTAATTACCCGTGGTTCCATGGCATTAGGGATTGTTCCCGGAATTCTGACTTATATCGATAGAATATACAAATCCTTAATAAGTACGTCAAAAGAGATCACATATTACAAAGAGAGTAGTAGAGAGAGTTTTAATCGTTTTCCTGTACTATATATAATCATGTTGCTTATTCTCTTTTGTCATTTTGACATAATTATTTATAAGCAAATAGGTTTACTTTACTCTATGAAATAGGTACGCACTGAAATTGAATATGATCACGTTGTCCCCTTTTTTTGCGAAACTTTAGTAACGTACATTAATTTTGCTAACATGGAAAATAAGGCGAAATTAATTAAAAGAAAGAAAGGTAGTGTTTTGCTGTTCAAAACTCATCAGTACTACTGCAAGCATACCTACTGTTTATAGAAATGAATCATCACTTTGGAACTGTTCTTTGAAACAATTGAAACGGAAAAATCGGTGCAAAGGATCTATAACTATTAATCACCAGTGATCGTCCAGTCTATATATTTCATCTATGGTCCAGTCCGTCGGTTCCCCGGGCCCGGTGCGGTGCCGATGACGATGACAATGCGACACGTTTGTGAGAAGCAAAGCGTGGGGGTGGGTGACGATCATCGGTACTTTATACTCACTTATAGTATTTAAAGCTAGTTATAGTTTCCTAGGTTTTACCTAGGTACGCCTAGTATACGTACTTTTTCAAAATAATAAATTTTGTTCTAATTTTTGTGTACAAAAGTGTCATTTGGGTGAAATTGACTCGAAATCAAACAGTTTAGTTATAATAAAATTCTTTAATATAATAGTGTGACGACTACGACAACGTTTCTTAAGACTAAAATATATGAACGTGTATACTATACATTTTGTCTCGCGTGAAGTAAAAACAATTATGAAGGCTGCATGTAGCATGTTGTGAAGGTGCAACAAACTATGTTAAGCAAAACTTTCAAAGATGATACTTAAGTGATTGCAATTATTTCTATTATAGTAGGGGATGTGAGTTAGGTGCCTGTCTCGTATACAGAGAGGTGTAAGCAGTGTACTGTGTTGCAGGAGGCGGCGGCGGTGGTGGTGCGCCGCAGGTGCTGGTGCTGCCGGTGCCGGTGCCGGTGCCCGCGCCACGTGAGTCCCCCCGTCTTCAACGTACTACTACTCACCTGTGCGGTTGTGCAGTTTTGTTACACAATAGATAACAATATGATGTGAACAGGAGCGTCTGTAGAGCGCCCGCGTGCGGTCCAAGAGTTGCGTCATACGCGCGTCTTGTTGCAGAGTACCGGCCGAGCTCGCAGGTCAGCTCCGCAGCGCTGAGCCTCGAGGCGCTGCTCGCGCGCTTCAACACGTCTCCACTCAACAATAACGATGCAGGTATGTTTGGATTGCGATCGCGCTGTCTTGTTTTCTTTTTATTTCTTTTTAGGGTTTCATGCCTCAAAAGGGAAAATACGTAACCCTTACAGGATCACTTTATTAAAGACGTTGGTACCTCTTCATGGCCACATGTTAATCTGCGGACCCACTTTCTGTGTCACTGTCTCTACTTGGACTCACATTCATGCAATTGCAATTCGTTTATTACATTTTATACACATAACACCGCATTAGGCTGTCTTTCCATCCGATGCGCTACGCTACGACGCGCGACGATTTAAAAGCTAATCTATGAAACTACGCGACCTTTCCTCTGTGCTATGCTATGTATCGTAACGAGTGCTATGACATAACTCTACAGAATGAAAACTTCCTACAAATCTTCAAAATTCGAATCTACCTATTCACATTCGCACCCATCCTGCTATACGCCCATCCAGTAACACACATACGAGCAACACTGTTACATCCATGGCATACATTCATAGCACACATCCCTAGCACTTACCTCTCTATATAAAAAACATAGCTTAGCTGAACCCCTTTCCACCAGTGCTATGCTATGTGGAGTAATGAATATGATTGGTGGATATCAAACGCACCCATAGGAACGTAGCGTAGCACATCTCTGGTGGAAAGGCAGCCTAACACTCAAAAGACTTTTCTTTGAAACCTCAATTCATCGTGATCCGCAGCCACTAGGCCTATAGAGTATAACAAACTAATGAAAAACAAAAAAGGAACTGACTGTCCACCGACATTTTTAGTGTATTTAAAATTGTTCTGGGGGCCGACGGACGTCCGGAGAGGCGTCCTCCATGAGCGCGGGCCGGGGGTGACAGGTAGAGACTGTTGAGTTGTCCTTGTCACTCTAGCAGAAGCAGACCGAGGCAGTGGCGCGATGCGCATCTCCTCCTGTCTGGGGGTTAGATGGGGACGAGGGGGCCATCTCGTAAGCTAAGAAATAGATCCCAAAGAGCTCAAAAAATGGGATATAATATAATTATTTATTCATGAACACACAAGAACAAACAGAGATACGTAGGTGGAAATATTAGTACAGAGGCTATGCTTACTTCTATGGGAAACCTCTTCCAGCAGACCTGCGAGACGAGAGAGTGAGATGTAGAAAACTTAGGGAAATTGAAATCAGTAACTGTAGGTACTGCAAAAAAAATGTTTTTTTTTTCAACATATGTATATGGATTAGCTACGAAGAGCAATTTTATTATATATATGTATATGTTATATGTATATGTATATGTATAACTATAATTATATACATAAAGTGGTGCTACTCGTAGCTACGCCTATAAATGTACAATATGCAGGACTGTGTCTACTTACAAATCGATGCCATTGTTGCAGAATATTACTTGAGCTCGCAGCTCAGCCCATCGCTACTCGATACTTCAAAAGTGTCTTCAAGCAACAAGGTGCAGCCGCATCAGCACCCACAAGTCTACGCCCCCGAGTCAATATCTAATTCAAGGGAACCACTCATGCTCAGCGTTCCCCAGGATCCCGTGTCGCCGCTGGACACTTTTCCAACAAGTACTTTCACACAACAGCTTCCGCCCCAGAATGTAGTTGTAAATGAAACGAGCGACCTCCCAACGCGTTTCAGTCTCGAAGAACACCGTGCGCAAAATGCTATATCTTTTCCGCCCATAGGTAAGCAACACTGCACCATCATGCATACAAAAATTACATTATTATTGTTGTAACTAAAATGTTTTAAGCATTTACTATTGTGATGTTGTTTGTTTATCCAATAAAATCTAAAAAAAAAAAAAAAAGAATACACTGCACTGACACTGTGGTCACACAGCAGCGATGACCACCTATGCTGCTGAGTCATGTTGCATGATTCTCTATAATTTAATTATTTTCCACACTTACAACTACACTAACGTAGCGTTTTCAATTTTCCATGTACAGTGGGCTCCAGAAGTGGCAATTTTAATATAAATGAAGTGACTCCACACGCAATCTAATGCTAATTTATACGTTAGCACATAAATAATTAATAGCAAATAAATGAAGCTGAATGTGCTATAAATTCATAAGCATGCAAACGATATAGAAATGTATACATGGCTTTACGAGCTCCCAAAACTGTCATTTTGTAATTTTGACAGTAAATGTCATGTGTAACTAAGTTTATAGCAAAGTCACGAACTGTTGCTGTATCTCCTGATCGACCATCTGAATCTCGTGGGGGGTGGACACACGGAAACAAAGTTACTGCCGTGGCTAACGTGGCTCTGGTAGAAAATATCTTGAAAACTTGACATTGGCGTTTCGCCATTAATAATTTTATAAACATTTATAAATGTACTTGACATTGGCAAACTGACGGCGATTTGCTGCAGACGCCATTAAGAAGAAGTTGAAGTTGAAGTTGTTGCTGTATCTTCATTTCATCAGCACTGTTAGCACATCTATTCACTCCGCAGAGGACTCCCAGCAGTTACTGCTTCAGTTTCACGAGCAGGTTGCGAGTAACCCTTTGCTGCCACCCGTCGTGCTAGAAACTGCAAACGATGAAGTAACGGACGTCAAGGACCCCGCCCAGGACGTGTCTCTGTCCTCACCTTCGTCTAGTCGAAAAGATCCTTCCAAACAACCGCCGGAGAAGTGCCGCGCAACATGCCTGCAACAGTCGGGGGCCGGCGGCGTGGATGAGCACGCGCCGTCCCCACCGCCGCCGCGCTTCGAGCGCACCATGATGCTGGAGGCGGTCCTCACCGTGACGAGGGCCGGCTACTCCGAGCCATACACTCTTTGGTATGTCACTAAATATCTTCATTGCAGTTTATCCGCGATTTTGTGAAATTAAGACAGTAGTAACGCAATAGGTATCACTTCTCCGGAGAAAATAAATATCATAAAGAAGACATTAAGTATGGAAGTAGATGATTATAATAGGAGTAGGTAGGATAAGAAAAAATGGATTGATTGTATAGACGATATCGCCGGGACGGGATCATGTGTGATCATGATGACTGCAACACATACTTCACAAACGTTCAAGTTCATCTCATTATTATTTATCTACTGCGTGGAGTTCGTTTTACCCCCTTAGGGGTGGGGTTTCGAAAAACCGTTCTTAGCGGATGTCTACGCCCTATAAGGAACCTACCTGCCAAATTTCAAGTTTATAGGTGTAATAGTTTCTAAGGGAGTCAGTGATCAAAACTAGCATACCAATTTTACCCGTTCTACCACCCGGTGGTATAAACCAGGGGTACAGCGGAGCAAAACCCGCAGGCTTATTAGCTAACTCGCGATAGCAAAATTTGCGCGGTAATCGCGCAAAAATGGCAAATTGGTATTACGTATCACATTTGACAGCAAGCGATCAGCGAAAAGGCGCGATAAGAAATGTCAGATCGCGATCACCCAAAAGTCCTTTTTAATGGCCGCCATTGTGAAAATAATAAATACAGAAATTTTCATTTTAAAAACCAGTGGTAAATTAAGAAACACATTATTAAGTAGTCTTAGAAACAAAACTATCGCTATTTTTCAGTTCCGCAGCATATAATTGTTAAGGCGATCTGATCGCAAAGCCTTACGTAATACCAATTTTTTTGACGTATCGCGATCCATCGCGCAGTGATCTCGTTCTTACTGCTCTTCGCTCGTTAGCTAATAAGCCTGCCGGATACGCTGTGCTTGGTTTTTACATCGATCGCGAACAATTAATAGACAACAACTAGTTTTTTTTAATATACCTATTCAATGTATACAGACAAAACTAAGTTATAATTTTAAATAGGTGTATAGATATGCTATACCTACTCCATCCGACAGTAAATGTATATGTCATGACACCCATGACAAAAAGTGCCTGCTTAACGATCTCATCGGGTGGAAAATCCTAGTTGGCAAAATGTGGATGTTAATTCTTCATTGCCCATCCTTTCGGCTGTTTTCTCGTGGACCCCTTTAATTTGTTCCACTAGTGGGACCACGAGGGAGAGTTATTTCTCGTGGACCCACTACTTATTAATCCACTAATTTGTCTCACTGGTGGAACCACGAGGGAGAATTATTTCTCGCAGACCCACTCACTCATGGCACAGATTTTCGTTGTGTGAATTGAGTGAGCATTTCGGGTATTTACAGGCGTGAATACATGTATGTGTGTACACTACATATTATTCAAAAGGAAGGTAATAACCTACACCCAACGTGACGAGCGAGCCGGTTCGCCACACAGCCACAGTCCAAACTAATGAAGTAACACAACGTTGCAGGTGGGACGCGGCCAGCGGCGCGTCGCGCATCGACCACCACAAAGGCGCGGCCTCCAGCTACCGCCTCGTGCGCGCCGACGGGCGCATGCAGGCCGTGCATGTAATTCTTTCTCTCTGTTTGCCTTTCTATTGCCGGTGCAGAACAACACGAATCTGTTCTTTGCCACACCAAAAACACTGGATATTATTTAACGATACACGTGTATCAAGCCCGCTTAAAAGCTGAAAGCCCATAACCTTTATATCGATGTCGTCACTATCACCGCCCACGGTCCATGGAAGCGTAGACGCTTCAAAATTGCGGAGGTGAAGTAAGCTACCACCCTGGTTGTACTGTATTTATTACGACGTCTAACATACTAAATAACAGTTCAATAAATACTACTATTTGTTGGAGCGGCGTGGGAGCGGCGCTTGTGGTCACGTCCTATGTTCTCGCTGACCTGCATTATTCTTGTTAGTGCAGGGGACGTGATTTTCTAACTTATAACATTATTATTTATGCATTCTAATTTCCTTATAGAAATCACGGTCCTGCCTGCCTGAACTCCCCCTTCAATAAATTCTATGTTGAATTTTCTTCTATTGACTTATATGGTGCGTACTTCTTATGTGTCGACTATGATAATGCTGCGTGTGGTGTATTTGCTGACTGCTTCTTGACGGGAAAGACATCCTTTTCTTACGTGAACCGTGTGTGCACTTGCTCACTTTGCCGAAACGCTGATATGCCGTATGGTAACCAGACTGCGCGGTCGCTGCAATTAGTATATTATTCGGTCGCTGCAATTAGGTATTCCTGTTGGGGCCGTATGTGCTGACTGGCAAAGATCTGATACTCGATGGGTTTTCGTCGATGATTCAGCGGTCTAAACTCTCTTGTGAAGCACGTCAGTACCAGTTTTGTGCAATTCCTATTAGTTGGCACTCGATGCCGCTAGTTGCGGAACAGTTTTCTTCAGTGTTCTTCGTGATTTACGACTAACCGCTGGTCCCTACTATGTGCTTCGGTGACGTCCAGTGCGCCAGGGTGAGTCCTCGGTGAATCGAGGTGAGACTTCGTTGAGTCGAGATGAGACTTCAGTGAGTAGAGTTCAGTTTTGTGTCGATGTGGTCACGTCAGGTTGCAGGCGTTGTCAGCTCTGCTACCCCTCAATAAGTTTCCGACCAGCTATATCGACTATAACTTGCTCTCGGCTTTGACCTTGATAGCATGTTGACGATTGCAATAACGATGTGTACTGCGTCGATAGTTTTTGCGACAGTGCTCTGTTGCATATTTCTGTCTGCATTTTTGCTATCTCGCCAATATGTAGATTACGTCATCTGTTTTGTATTGTTTACATAGTTTCAATGACCAATTCTGACTAATTCTTTTAGGGACTTGTCCACCGATGGCTTCTTGTCGAATGCATGCATCAATGGTTATGGTCCGAATAATTGTGAGGATACGAACTTCTATTATTCATATGAAGTGTTTGATTGTTTTTTGATACCCTATAACTCATCATCGTATATCGATTGTTGAACTTTGTCTCGGAGTCTTTACGGGGCGATGATTGCTTCTATTGCGCGATGTGTCGCGGTGAGTCGTCTAACAACTGCCCACGGAGGCGCTTATTCGTCATAATATGTTTGGTGTACGTTTGCTTACAGTTTACATACAAAACAATGTAACTCTGTCGACAGAGCGTCAGCGTAGCCGTCGAGTCGCTGCATGCAGGCTTCACGACGCCTGCTGTACCGTATGTCAACTCGTACCATGCCCAGGCGTACATCGAGTGAACCCACGAGCTTCTTTACATAAAAATTACGGCAATGGCAGCATGATAAATAGTTTTACTCATTCTATGAAATTAGTGAAATACATTATCATCCAATAATTATCTTGCCGTTACAAACAATCTGCAGTTGATATTTTTTCTATATACTTATATGGATGCTCCCAATATAATCGTTGGCTTCGGGACTTCGAATGTAGTAATAAGCCAAAATAACGTCTTCGACGTTCGACGGCATTGTCACAAATAAATGAAAACGTACGCGTACTATACGCCTCGTAGACAGTATTCAGTGGTGAGTACGCGTCTATATGTAGATGTACTGAGTGTGTGTGTGCGTGTGTGTGTGCAGGTGCGCGTAGACCGCACGGGCGCGGCGGACGTGCGGCGCTGCGTGCTGCGGGCGCCGCGCCGCGTGGCGCTGGCCGAGCGCGCGCCGCCCGTGCTGCCCGACCTCTCCGACTTCTCGTTCGCCGGTGAGACCCATTCACCTACTTATCGATACTGGGTGCAGAGTGTCCGGTGCCCGGTCGCATTCACCGGCGATCGGTAAAAGGTGATTCATGATATTGAATTAGCGCCATGTTGCAGTTGCAGCAGACTGTGGAAACACTCCTTGCGCAAACAAAACCACCGTTTACACGTCACCAGTGAATGTGAAAAAAAAACTCGCACTAGGCACTCAGGTCGCTAAACGAGTGAGAGAAGAGAACCCATGTGCATGAGTCTATTGTTGACGTGTCTGTGTATTGGTATTTAAACCTACGTGATCATGGTGCTTGCAACAGCGCCGAAATATCGGAAACTCCAAACAATACATGGTAAATATCCCGATAGTTCTAATAGTAAAGTGTCTGTGTATGTATGTATGTGTTTGACGTGTCTGTGGTATCGTAGCTCCCGAACAGATAAACCAATTTTGGTATAGTTTTTTTTTTGAAAGGTGAATTAGTCGGGAATCCTGGCTATTTTTGATGCTCAGACTAAAAGAATAACATAAACGGAACGCATAAAACTCGCGAGATAAAACACAATGGTACTACTTGAGTTCGCTGGTCGACAGGCTACGTGCAGGTGAGCGCGCCTTCGCGCGTAGAGCGCTGGACGCGCGTGGCGGGTGGTGCAGGTGGTGCGGGAGGTGAGCGCCTCACGTACCGCCACGAGCTGCTGGTGGCGCGCGCGCCCGACAACCACACCACCACGCCGCTGCGCTACGCCGTGGCCGTGGACAGCTCGCTGCTCGGCGCCAACTGCGACTCCTACGTGCACCGCTTCTTCAAGGTGTTCACTCGCCACTACGACGCCGCCACGTTCGACCTCGACTTGGGTGAGTGGCGCGTCGACCGGGCCGCCGCGCCGCCGTCGAGTCGGCGGCCGTTCGATGCGACCTGACGTTTGCATTTGGGTTTCAGGTGATGCGTGCGACCTGATCGAGAACACCGATCGAATTGAACGAGTCGAGCCGCTGCGCGAGTTCGCGCTGCCGCTCCGGGACCCCGTGTACGACGAGCTGTTCGACAGGTGAGTTGCGGCAGACCGCTTCGTGCCGTCAGTGCGGTGGTGCCAGGCGGTGACATTAGGGCTTCGCTTCGGAATGAGAGTAGAATAAGCTGGAAACTTGCATATGAATTCATTCTGGTACTCTAAAAGTTAGCAAAATCCTCATTGTTCACACTCAACTAATTTTCAATTGTAAAATAGTAGGTGTAGATGACAATAGCCGCATTATATCACACATAACCGAGCGGGCAGCCTTGCCCGAAAGTTGCGCGCCTCTCTACTGTGAAGGTAAACCATCGGCGGATGTTGTGTAGAGAGACAGTTGTGTGGAGACCCAAAGGTAATACATACATATAACCGAAAGTAGATGTAAAAAGGAATATTGTATAGTTAAAGTTCACTATGTAAATAAGTGGCCAATCTTTCCATATTAATATGTGCTGGTCAAAAGGGTACCGAAGGTCCCTAAGCTTAATTGTTTGTTGTGTATATAAATAGAATTATGTTAATTATGATTATGATCAACGGATGTACACTATTCAGTCATATACGACCTTGTACATCGATCGATTGTGTAATGTGCGATGTTATAATATCCAGGTACAAAAGGGAATACAATCGTCAGTACGCAGACGAGCTCGAGGAGGCAGTACGCAAGAACGTGCTAATCCAGACTTCCCGGTTCGTGTCCTCCGGCAACCGAGAGGGCGCCAGTTTCGAACAAAAGACGAATTTTCTTTCAGACCGATTGAAAGTCGAATTGGAGCCAATATACGGCGCACAGGAGTCCAACACTAGCGCGGGCATCGCGTTCCCGTACAGCAAGGCCGAGCTGCGCCGCCTGGCGAGCCGCCTGCCGCTCAAGTTCGACTGGCGCGAGCGCGGCGGCGTCACGCGCGTGCGCAGTGAGTGCACTTGCTATACTTACACGTCAGAGTTCATACAACAGTTAGTGATTCGATGTAAAGGCTTGCTTTAGTTTCACTCCCGCCCGTGCATCATTCTTGTTAGACGTCAACTAAAAATGGCGGATAAGTGGGAGGCGTCACTAAAGCAAGTTTGGTGTCGCCAGTGTAGAAAACAAGTGTCATTTAACGAGAATTCTAGAGGTGGTAAAATTTAAAAGGCGGTACAATTTTGTCTACTTTCCCCTATGTAGCATCTAGGCTGTTCGTGCGTTCACATAGACTAGTTCTGAGAGGAGAGTAGATGTTGGCCAAGATAGTCCGAGAGCTGGTACGATTTTTGAGTACCTACGTTCTTGAGGCAGGCTGGAAACTTGTCAGACAACTCTCCTGTTATACCTCAACACGAAGGTGCAGACCTGGCTGGTGGGAACGGGAGCTAAATCAACCCACAAATTTTTAAACATATTAAAATAAAATAAAAACAAAAATACATATTTATTTACACATGTTGTATGCAATTTTTATAATGTTGTAGTTTAATGTTTAAGGAATACAAAAAAATAAGACTGGCGATTTGGTGGGGGCTTTACAATGGTATGCAATGGCCAGGCGGGTTCACCAGACCCATAGCCGACCGGCTGGTTCCGTTTGAGTGAAATTTGGCGCGCCCACAGCTACCCGGCTCTTCGTCGGTCCTCTGTCACTCTGCACCCCCTACGTAATAAAATATTTCAATAATCTTGCTAACAAATATATTTATTCATCATTTACAGATCAAATGGCATGCCCGTCGTGCTGGGCGTTCTCCGTTGTGGGTGCGGTAGAGGGAGCGCTGTTTGCGAAAACTGGCCGCCTCGTGTCCCTCAGCGAGCAGAGCCTCGTCGACTGCGGCAACAGGTACCCACTCGCGCTCCCGTCGCTGTGACGCTCCCTCCGCGCGGCCCCCTAACCATAACGCTCGCCTTGCCTGCACAGGACCGGGGCCAACGGCTGCGGGCGCACGTGGCCCGCCGCCGCCTACGACTACGTACGGGACTACGGGCTGCCCGCGCTGGACGAGTACAGCCCCTACGTCGCCAAGGTAATCGTCCATTTTGACAGACCCATACACCGGCAAGGCCCAGGGTGAGCGACGACCGGACAAACTTCGCACTGCCCTGTTTCATCGATATGAGGATGTGAGAGAGCAGAGTGACGATCATTGGAAACAATATTAAGTGACCCCCACACGCGCCGCCCGCAGGTGCAGCAGTGCGCGGCCGAGCGCGCGCCGCCCGTGACGCGCATCGCCGGCCACGTGCGCGTGCCGCCCGGGGACGTGCTGGCGCTCAAGGTGAGCCGCCCTCGCCCGCTCGATGCTCAGTGCTCAGTACTGTAGGCACATGCTGTAAGAACATTTCGAACGATCGAACGAACTCTACAGCTCAATCCGCGGTGATATTTCCATTCTGCTTGCTGTAAATTTAGTGTCGTCACGTTCTTGAGCATGAGGGTGATGTATGTTTACGTGTTCGACAACGTGACATCACCAAAACAGCATGCGATATTGAAATATCACTGCAGATTCAGCTTTCGAGTTCGTTCGATCGTTCGAAATGTTCTTACAGCATGTGCCTACTGCTCAGTGCTCAGTATCGCTCAGTGCACCGTACTCACGATTTCACCGCGCTGTGTCCGTGTGCAGGTGGCCATCCGGCGGCACGGGCCCACCGTCGTGCTCGTGGACGCGAGAGAACAAAGTTTGCAGACCAGTCCTAACCTCTACTACTCCGACGCCAAGTGGTTAGTGTGAGATCGATATAACTATATACGATATTGATATAATTTATCCCGATTATACGACTTGAGTCTCTAGGTTGTATAAATTTTCACAAAATATTATTTCTAGATGTGTGTGTCACACTAATTGATTATACATAGGTATAATAATTAATTTGAATCATAATATACCTATGTCTCAGACTGAAAGAATAGTATAGACGGAACGCTAGCCGGTGAAGCCGCCAAAAGCAGTACTATAAAGCAATGGGGTATCGCTTCGCTCGCAAC